>OV884014.1:91721517-92949731 GCA_930367205.1 Acanthosoma haemorrhoidale | reverse complement strand
AGAAACGCTTTAAGTCAGTGGCTCAAGGTGTTTCTCTACTCGACGAGTCTAGCTAGTAACCAGAAATTTCATTGGTGGACTCATCCTCACACATTTACGCAGGCCTAGTCAATCGGTAAAAAGCCTATCAATAAGAAAAAATTGAACGGTCTCCAAAATTTCAAACGGTTTTTGCAAGATGACCAACACATTCAAAAATTTTACTCAGGTACACAGTGACCCACATGTGGAAGGGATGCAGATTCAGAAGCTGACTAATCTAGTCAGAATGTACTTTTACAATCATAATTTGTTTTCTTTTATTCCCCTTTAAATGATTTCATAAACAATTTTATCATAAATAAACACGTTTTTACATATTTTTTGGTAATTATTAAATTCCGTAAAAGTGATTGATTTGAGAAACCACATAAGTCAAGCAAATTTAAATACCATATAATGACTGTTATTGTCTTAACTAACGTAATAGTTCAGTGTCAATCACATTTTAATTATAAGTCTTTTTTAAATATTTTTTGGTATTATTATTTTCCTTATTTCCGTTATTTTGATTGATTTGAGAAACCCAGTCAACCAGTCAAGTAAATTTAAATGCCATAATGACTTATTGTCTTAACAAGTAACATAATAGGTTCAGAGTTGAGTCACATTTTAATTATGAGTCGTTTTGGGTTGTCTTGAACCATTACGCTTTGGTCTGGACTGTTTTTTTGTTGTTTACCGACAACTTTTTCGTTGCCACTTTTTGACCCAGAGGCATGGAATTTTGCAAGTTACACTTAATGCTCAGTTTATGCTTAAATAATAATAACATACTAAATCATTCCATTAATTAATTACTTCTTAATGAAAATCATCAGTGACTCAGATTATGAAGTGTAGGAAGATATGTGATATGAGATCTAAATGATAGGTCTCGAAGAATTCAAAAAATTTCAATCTGTTATTGTATGAATTAGTGAAACCGTACTCGTATGAACAGGATCATTGATCACGATCGCTTATTGCCGAATCGCAAAATATTGTAATTTTTATTTCAACAAAAGAATTTCTCTCCTAAAAAAAAAATGTGGAAATGAACAATTGGATGGATGAACTTAGTGACGGGACAGGCAGGACTATTTATTTAATTAAAACGTTTTCTGATTTTATTATTACAGTATCTATCAATAGTGAGTTATTATAGTAAGTTCAACAAAAACCCTTGGTTATATGACATTTTGTTTTAGCACAGACCTTGAGCCAAAAAAATTAGTTGAGTGAGTAGTGGGTAGTCCAACCTCACCAGATTCCTCTCCTCCTTTATATCCTTTAGTTAACTTATTGCTAATGAAAACCTTTTTTTTTTTTTTCAGAAAGCTGAAAAAATGTTGAGGAAAGAAAAATGCGTTTCTTCAATTAAGAAGACCGAAGATGAAATAATGGAATACTTTTCTCTGCTACATGGAAAACTTTCCTTGGCTGAGAGTCGAATCTTGCAAAATTTATCTAAAGCCAATACCAACACTTCTCTTGAAGAAATCATTAAAAATCTCTCAGATTATATTGAGGTATGTGCGTAAATATATTACTAATGTATTACAATCATTTTTGAGGTTAAAAGTATCAAAGGACCATCAATTATGAGATGTATATTATTTTTTCAAATTATTTCTAACATTCCAAAAAATAACCTTCTTCTAAAGGTAAAAAAGGTTTTTCGAAAATATATTATCTGCCCTAATATAGAAATAGGTAGTTGTGGTAAATGATCCCATTCATGCCATATACAATATCACATTCATTCTCTTATTCATATAATATTTACAATATATACACATATACGAGGTTTTTTTCAAAAATTAACGAGACTTTTTGTTTATCTTAAAAAATTTTCATTTATTCATCGATAGCCCCCTTCAAAGTAATCCCATCAGATATAATACACTTGTGCCAGCGCTTTTTCCAAACTTCGAAGCACTTTTCAAACTGACATTTCGATGTAGCTTTTAGCTCCTTCAGCAATTCTTCTTTTATCTCATCAGTGGAGCCAAAGCGTCGTCCTTTCAAAGTTATTTTCAACTCCGGGAACGAAAAGAAGTCGAAGGGAGCCATGTCCGCCGAATAAATTGGCTTGAGGCAATACAGCACTGTTGTGTTTTGCTAAAAAATTACGAACAATCAATGAGGTGTGACGCAATTTCCACTAATTCTTTTCCCACAATTCCGGTCGCTTCACGTAAACGGCGCATTACTTTCAAGTAAAACCTTTATTGACCTACGACCTTTTGGCAGGAACTTATGATGCCCTACGCCATTGAAATCGAAAAACAACAGTGAGAAGAACCTTCACTTTTGATCGAGCTTGTCGAAGTTTTTTCGGTCTTGGCTCTTCAGGTCGGTTCCTTTGCGCAGATTGCGTCTTGGTTCCATTTCATACCCATATACACCCATGTTTCGTCACGTGTTATGATAGATTTAACAAACTCTGGATTAAATAGTTGTTTACTTCGTTCAGCATTTCTTGGGGAAATCCACGCGATGTTTTTTTTGGTCGAAATTCAACAATTTTGGAACGAACTTCTCTGCCACACGTTTCATGCCCAAAAGAAAAAATCGCTTGGCATGATCCAAATGATATATTAACTTCTTCAGCAATCTCTCTAATAGTGATTCTGCGATCGTCCAGAATCATTTTCTTAACTTCTTCGATGTTGTCGTCGTTTATTAAATCTTCAACGTCTTCACGGCCCTCTTTGAAACGTCCATACCACTCATAAACTCTTGCTTTACTCATGGTAGATTTACCAAAAGCCATTGTCAACATTTCAAAAACTTTGCTGCATTTTATTTCATTTCTTTGACAAAATTTAATACAAATTCTTTGATCCATTTTTTTCCAAACTAAAAATTTCCGAGATCACTAAAACACGTATAACTTTAGCTGCTAAAAAAGTAAACATTGAAAACCGGTGCAAATTTCAACGTATGTCAAAGACATATGTACCAACATGATAACAAAAAAAAATTGTAACCATCGGAATCATAATGCCCGCGAAATTTTTAAATTCTCGTTACTTTTTGATCAAACCTCGTATACAAAGTTCAGGAATCCCACAAAATCACCTGTGGGAATGTCACCTCTTTACCAAAGGTGGAGTATGCCGGAATGAGCGAGTTCCCCCATACAGCCCCTACATCCGTATTATTGCTAGCTAGACAGTAGCAGTACAGACTGAGATTCGCAGACGATCTGGACATGAGGGAAGAATACGGGCTTGTTCCAGGACTCCCTATAACGGGTTAATTATAGGGAAGGCCATTGCCACTGCGAATTCCGAGGAAGATTGTACGGTAGAATATAGAAGAAGATAGGGATAGAATGGGGCACTTACTATTCTTTTAAGGATTTTGAGATTGGAAAGATTAGATGCTCTTGGTGTTTGACTACTTTGCTGTCTCCCTAGAGTTTCAATAAGCCAGATTGGTTTTAACGTGATTTTGAAAATAATTATTTTGTTTTCTATTGAGATGTAAGATTTTCTCTTTAGCAGTCAATGTAGTTGCCGATTGAAATCTATTCTTTTGATTCATTTGTGTGGGTGCCAAGTCTTTTGTTGGGTTCGAATCCAAGGTATACTGTCAGATGTCAGGAGGAGTAGAGTGGTAAATAGGACTGGTGGGCAGAATCTATGTCATAAGGTAAACGTAACGTGCACTTACCTGGTAAACACTTACTTTCTTTAACTTTTATTTACCTTTTGATTGCTCCAATGTTCAATTTTAGTGAGGTGAATTAGGAGGTTACAGGGATGCTGTATGAGGATCTAAATGGGTTGAGAGAACTTCTCAGTGTTCTTGAGCAAAAGTAGCCAGAAAGAGGGTAGGGGAGTAGATGTCTTCAGTACATAGGGTATAGAAGAGAGGGTCCAGAACACTCGGTTGACGAACGCTGGCATTGATTGGAATGAAGTTTTGAGTATTCTGAGCCGCAGTAAACAAGGTGGTTATAGTGGTTACCTAGATAAGAGCAAAGGATAAGTAATGGATTTAACCTGGTTAATTCCTGAGCTACATCCAGAATTGCATAGGTGGACTTTAGTGAAGGCAGATCTATGGATAGGAAGTCAGTTGACTAATAGGCAGGTGCCGGCTACTTTCCATCAAACCAAATCTCATTAGAATTTGTATTGTTTTTTCTTCTCCCCTGTCAACATAAGCTTAGAATCCTTGAACTTATTTATGAATGACTCCTTATCGGTTGTTTATATCACTAAGATTAATCATAACTAAAGTTCTGAATAACGTGTTGTCTAATGGGTTAATTAGTTTATTTTCTGATAGATATTTCTTATCACTGAGTACGTCAGTAATTTGTTAACTAATTAACCTTTCCAATTCTTCAGGGTCTGACTTGGGTCCGACTCGCCCTAAATCTTTAGAGCCCTGCTTATAGATGAGAGATGTATGCCCAGTCTCCTGGCAACTTCGCACTTCAGTTGTATGCTGTATCCTCCCTATATCATTGGCACAGCCCTAACCCAACCTTAGTCACTTTAATGCCTTACTTGGGCCATTGGACAAAATTAAAAACGTTTATAAAGAGAAAGAATGAGTGAGGACGAATTTTATGATATGTAGATTAGCTGGATCAATTCCTGCTGTTTGTGAAAAGGGGATTTAAGAGTAAAGTAAGCATTATTCACGGTTCATATACACACTGATATCACTTAAATACCAATATGTAATCAAAATAAAAGTGGAAGATAATTTATTTAATTTTTACTAAAACAAATTGAGTTGTGTATTAATTTTGTACATCAGTGTATGCTGCTTGATGATTCACTTAAATCATTTTGATAAAATATAATTAAAACCTTATTAAGTAAAGATCTTATCTCTTATTTCAGTTGCCTAAGGAATACTCACCAAGAAAAATTAGTTAAAATCAAATCAATAACTCATATTTAGAACATAAAACTGTTATTAGCCAAAGAAAAACAGTGGTATTTCATATCTCAACTAATGATTATTAATATAAAAGCTGTTATTTTATTATATACTTAAAATAAATAATATATTTAAGTGACTATTTATTATGATGGAAGGTACTAGTTTTAATGTGAATGATAAAATTCTGTAATATCTTTCGCGTAATATTTTCAGTTGTTAAAAGGGCTTATATTCTTTTAGTCCTAGTTACTTAAATCACTTTTCAATTAAGTTTTGCAGAAACTTCTGCAAAGCTGTTTTTTGATTATCTTGGGCATTTAAAAGTTAGGATTGATATTCTGAATGATTACTATTTAGCTTTTTATCTTCCAATTAGAAAGTTTTATTTATTCTTAATGCAATTTTATTTTTGTATGTAGGATGTTCAGGCATTGCTGACATCCACCAGAACATTCTTGAAGGACGGCTCCAATGTTGGTGCCAGCTGTTTAGCTGTAGTAGAAAATTTGAAGGCCCGCCAAAAACTTCCTTGCTACTTAATCGAATCAGAAGAATGGCAAGAGCCAAGGTAAAATTTAAAAAGCCTCTTATTACTAAAAAAAATTATGATAAAATCTATGTATGTTATTCTCCCATTTCTTATGAATCACCACAGCCTCCTTTCTCAAAAAATTACTGATAAGCGTTCCATAAAGATAAGTGAGTAATTATTTTAAATATCTATATGATAGGATAGTTTGTATTTAAAAAATATAATTATTAACTTGTCATTATATGAAAGGATCTATCTCTAACTAATATTATTATTTAATATTAAGTAGTGCATTAACATATTTTTATTGTTTTGTAATAGGTTCTTCGCTATTAAAAAATCATTTGAAAATACCTTGAAGCAACACTTCATGTTGAAAACCACCGATTCCAGCAGATATCAGCTAGTTACTGAACAAAACATACCTTCTAATTACAAGATTCCACCAAGCGAAGTCATCACAAAAGAGGATGTCATTGATTTATTAAACAGCGGACTTTTGTCATCAAGTAAATAAATAGCAATTTTTAAATTTAAATATTTATTGATAAAGATATCATAATATATGTTTTATATCAAAATTATCTAAAAGAATATTGTAGGAACAACAAGAAATTGCCACATTAAGCTTGAGTTATGTTTTATTACAGGCTAAACTTGTAAATGAATAGATGTCTGAATTGTTAACTGAAGTAAATAATACATCCACATTCACCTTTCTTTCACTATTTCTTCTGATCCTTTCAGCATTAAGTATGCGCCTCGGTCATCTTTTTCAAATCATCTCTTTCCATGGACATAAATCACATTTCGTCCAATGGTCATCCCTTTATCTGTTACCAAATTTTCCAAATATTTCCTACATCTTAGTCTGTGTCTATCGGCTGGCCTTCTGCTGTCTTATCTTGCTTCCATGCACCACCTAACTTGCCTGTTCTCTAGGTAATCTGCGCATATGCCCAAATCATCTCAGCTATCACTACCACATCTTTTGCTTTGACTGACACCATCTTTAACTCTTCCTTTATTATCTCATTCCAGATACAATCTCTGAGTGTTTCCCCCATTTTTTTGCTGAGGAACCTCCGCTCTGCTCTGTGTTTTCTACATATAGTAAAAATAAGTCCTCACATCACAATTATTTCTACTGAATAAGAAAAATGTAATTTTCATAAGAAAAAGTAGTTTAAAATAATACAATCATTAACTCACAACTATCACATCAGCGTGCCATAATTACCATGCAATATAATTACCATTTTTGTTGTGCAGCCACTTTCACAGTCGGTAAACATACTATTGGGAAGTGTTGTAATTTATAATTGTATAACTTATAATAGTTATAAGTTTTGTATATTTTGTGGCATCGGGAAATCCCCTTACTTCAGACACAGGGAACAATATAATCCTACATAAAAAATAAATTGAAAAATTGCAGATGAAACTGATTTATTTTAATATTAATGAATTATAGGTTCCTCTTCAGTTGGTGATTCAGAAATGTCATCATTTTCTCAGGCAAGTGAAAAATCTTTTACATCTCAGACACAAGAATCTCCATCTCAAGCCTTGCAATATCCGGATGATTTGCCTGTAGGTATGTATAACATGAGTGATGGCTTGAGTTTTTAGCTGCTTATGAGAAATAACTTCAAATGAAATAGTAATCATGTAAACTGCATTAAATGTTTTTTCATTTAGGATGTTCTGTTACTGTTCGAATAAGTCATCTTATTTCTCCTTCCCACTTCTATGTTCAAAAAAAACAGGCCGAGAACAAATTAATTGAATTACAAGCATCACTGAGACATGAACCAGTACATTGGAACAAACCTCCGTCTCATCCAGAAAAAGGTAATGAATTAATATTTTTAAAAATAGTTCAAGTTTCTTTTAGGGGGGCACTTGTTTCTGCGGGTTTTCTTGCATTTTTTTATCCTATTCTTAAATTTTTTAGGTAAAGTTTATTTCGCACTATATGAAACTGATAGCAAATGGTACAGGGCTAGAATTGTAAAAGTCATAGACACTTATACCTACGAAGTATTTTATGTGGATTATGGAAATTCTGAAGTGATAACCAGATCAAGGTATGGAATGATTAAAAATAATCTTGAATTTATTTAGATTTGCTCATTTGGATTCACTGTAGTAGTAATAAATGTACACCTCTCTCTGGACTACCCGCCACAATTTATTTTATTCTGATACGAGGCTACAACACCACCAACCAAACAATCTTCCAACATAATAATTTAACTGTCATCATCCACATGAAATAAATTATGTTTATAAAGGGTTGGCCAAAAAGTCTGTTCGGTTTTTGTCGTCACGAAACTTCAAGCAGTCTAATATGTAGCTAACTTCAGGGATTGGAGGGGTGTTGTCTTTTACGAACTTCTTCCCACGAACAGGACCATCAATTCGGATGTGTACTGTGACCAGCTGGACAAATTAAAAGCAGCGATCCACCAGAAGGATCCAGAACTAGCCAACTGTAAGGGGTTGTCTTCCATCACGACAATGCCAGACCACACCCCTCTTTTTCAGACGCGGCAGAAGTTACTGGAGCTTGGCTGGGAAGTTTTGCCGCACCCTCCATATTCGCCCGACCTTGCACCTTCAGATTTCCACCTGTTTTGGTCTCTTCAAAATTCATTGAATGAAAAGACCTTCAACTCTAAAGAAGATGTAAAAATCCACTTGGAAAATTTTTTTGCCAGTAAAGATAAAAAATTCTTTGAGCATGGAATTATGAATCTGCCCATGAGATGGCAGAAGATCCTGGAACAAAACGGCAATTATATCATTGATTTAATAAATCGCTTTGTGTTTAAAAGTTGTCTTATTTTCGCTTAAAAACCCGAACGGACTTTCTGGCTAAACTGATAGATATGGAAAAAACGCTATTTTATTTGGCTGTACTAAAATAAAAACAATATTTAGATTAGCTTCTGGTCATTGATGATCAACATTATTAATTGTTATAATTTAATCTGTTCTATTTCTTTTCAAAGATGATGTGATACTTCGAACAGATTTTCTGATGTATTAGAGGTAGGTAATCAGATGCCAGTCGTCTGTGTTGGCATATCCAGACAAAGGAGCTTAGATAATATCAACACTCTGGTATCTCTTGGTCTGTAGATTCTAAGCAAGATCTGATGTAGAAAGGGTGTTTTCTTAGTGTCAGTAAAATATGCAGACAAAAAAGTGTTGGTGTAAGGTAGGGAGACTACAGCTGAAGTCATTTTATATCATGAAATAAAACAACTTCTGTCTATCTACAGCTTTATTAATTTATACACGAATGTTTTTGACTGACTCGAGGGTTGGAGCTGCTGATGGTAAGTGTGGCACTTGCCGGGTTAGCTATGAATCCATATATGGCTCCATCCCCATCCTCTCCGGAGACGTCTCTTGATAGGGAAGTCAATAATGTTTTAGAAGTTTGATTTGATAATATACCCTCCACACAGGCACCACACCACCAATATATTTGATATAGACTATGCTAGCATTTGTACAGGGATAGCTCAGCGGTAGAGAAGCTGACATAGATTGAGGGAGTGGGTTGAGTCCAGCCCTGTCACTTATCTTTTTTTTACTATAAATAAAATATTGATTAATATTTTTATCAAAAATCATTAAACAAATCTACCCTCCAGTATATGTTATCATATTCTGGTCATTCCTGCATGTCCTAATCACCCTGAGAGTCTTCTGTATGTGTTTCCTGCCTTTACAGTCTTTGTTGCTACGGTATCTGAGCTTAATCAGGCAGAAATATTCAGGTATATGAAAAAAAACAGGTACTGGAGAGTAAAGTTATTTAAGTACTACAGAGTAAGAGGACAGAGTCATTCTGCTACTGGCATTATAAGCACTTGGGAATCACAGTATGAGCTGCTGATAGCGCTAGTACATAAATAAGGTTATGTTGTAGCTGTGAGTCTGGCACCTTGGAAAAAGGGACTTTTTCTTTATAATGTGAGATTAATTTTATCCTAATGAAATTAATGTAATTGATGATTATCCATCATAAAGCATTTATTACACTCATTTATCATAAAAATGAACACCCCAATTTATCTGTACAATCAAATCTGGATAAGTGGAATACCTCTAGGTTACAAAACTTGTAGTCCTGTCATTGTTGCCTGAAATTAACTTTTTTACTGGAAGATTTCACCTCTATAAGTGGAATAAATTTTTGTGGATATTGCCTCTTTAAGTGGGAAAGTTTCTATATTTACCTCTATAAGTGGAATATACATTACAGAAAAAAGTCTCATAACATAGCTACAACAGCTTAATGAAATGGCAAAGTAAAGTACAGAAAAAAATAAATGATTGCTTTCATTAATATAATCAGTATTGTTTTCAATCTATATTAATTATTTCCATATTTCATAATGTTATGTATCAGTTTTTAAATACAAAGTTAATAAATCACTTATTATTTTAAAACCTGGTTTTAGTCGTACATGCAACCTTTATGACCTGGATAATTAAAACCCTGTATAAGTGGAATACCTCTGTAAGTGGAATTGAAATCTTACCTCCAAGAGATTCCATTTATCCAGGTTCGACTGTATATACTCTTCTTTTCTTTCCAATTTTCTATCTTGAAGGAATATCATGTTGACTAGACAAATGGCATTTGTATGATAGAAATAGATGATTTCACTAGAAGATATAAAAAAGAGTGTTATGATTTAATTAATTAAAAGGCAAGTTATTAATGACAAGGAAAAGATATTGATTTGGGTTCATATGTTTATAGAAATTCTATGTGTGCAAAACATAATTAACATATATTGATCGCCGTCTAGAAATTCGCTGTTGTATCTTCATCATAATATCTGGGATAAGTATCTCGATTAAAAAAACATTTAAGGAAAACAATAAATAGTTTATTCTTAATAAGTACTAGTACTTATGTACTGGGAGAGTTGGTACTCGAACCTGGGCAGAATCCAGTCAGAAGTTTAAGCTTACTTCTGCACAAGTGACTAGCTAGGTTCCCTCTGGGAGCAGTGTCCAGTCTCAAGCCAAAGCAAGTGTAGATCACATCCAGAAAAAGAGAAGTAAGAAAAACACTACAGAGAGTAGCCTTTTAGTCAAAATAATCAGCTCACAAATCCATGTTCCCCTTCCAGTTAGCTGAGCTTCCCTTTGCTTTTTCTTGACACGTCTTTTAGCTCCTTACTTTTTTAGTTAATGCCTGATATCACAGTGATTGAGAATTATTAATACTGATTCAAATGATATGTGGTTCTGATAAACATTAGTTACTTAAATACAAACAATAATTTAACATTATTAATATGTGAGCAAGGAGCTATCACATATTAGAGTCTACTGTATATTAATTAATAATTAGTCTGTATTTAAACTTTTAATGATCCATTTTCAGGTTAAGGACTATTCCAAAAACAGCTTTGAACATGCCTTTTTTAGCTTATCGGTGCCAGCTGTCTAATTGTGTTCCAAGATATGGGGAAGATTGGGATCCAAAGGCCATATCATTGATGACAGAAATTATTGATAAGTAATAAATAAACTAAAATTGACTTATTAACTGATTATTTTTTCAATGCCTTATGACTAATTTTGTATTTCTTTGTTGCAGTGATTTTGTGACTATAACAGTAGTAGCTAAAACAAGCATTACTTATGCAATAGACCTGTATAAAGCAACTGAAAATTGTTTCATCAATCTTCGGGAATCATTAACCTTCCATGAACTAGCTTCTATGACGAAAATGTTCAACCAATCGATAGTAAGCACTCTCATAAAAAATAATAGTTATTATTATAAAGACTTATGATGGTAATAATAGACCATCCCCTTAGTCTAGTGGTTAGCATGCTGACTTCTAACTATGTAGATCAAGGTTCGATTCCCTGGCTCACCCATGGATTTCTTTAGGGTAAGGGGCCTGGTCAGGATCGACTCTGTCTCATGAGGATAAATAAGCTACTTGAATAAAAAAAAAGTAATGGATCGGATTAAAAAAAACTTGAATTCAAGGTTGAAAGGTAATTCCTAGTGTCGATCACACTAGCACCCCAGTACTACCTACCACCTACGGTGACAAGTCGGCTCCATAACGTTTGTATTAGGTCTTATGTCATGGGTTTATTTTTAGTAAAATATCATTTTGAAGTGGACGTTACAACTTCAAACTGTTGTTCATTGACATTAAAAAATAAACTTCTGTAATTGCCTTTCCTTATATAGTCAGGTCCGAGGACAAAAGCAAGAATTCAGTGTTTCTCCTGAACCATTTCTAGGTTCTTGGGAAGCTTAGCCGCTGTTAATTGCTCAGTAGATTGTGGTTAGGTAAACTTCCTCTTCTCTTCCAGCAACACACTAATAAGAAGGATTGTTTTTGAGGTCACTGCTCTGATAGCAGTTTTCACTTTAAGTGTCTGAAGGACAGAAAGCCCATGTATGAGTATTACTTTTTTGGACTCAGGCCTTCTCTTTAGATATCTTAATATTTTTGGAGCCTCCAATATTGCCTTTTACTCAGTTTTTGGTACAAATAGGTATAGCCACAATGAGAATTCGATTACAAAAAGTCATTGAAACATGAAATATTGTGTTCACAATGAAACTCTTAATTGTGTAATATAGATTTAAAAAACTAAAATTTTTAATACATCCAATAGACTGATTATGATTGATTTTTTTCATTTTAGGATATTAGTGTGAGAAAAAATATATCCATTTCACCTCCAGTTAAATATTTCGGAGGAGATATAATTGAAGTTCATGTTTCACATGTTTATTCTCCTTATAATTTTTATGTTCAAGATGTAAGTTTTTTTCCATTGTTAATTACATTTATGTATATATAAGCTTCTTAAGAAATTAATATTTCATAATTTCTTGTTACAGTTCGCTTATTCAAGAAAATTAGTACAATTATCTGATGACCTGCAAAGGGTTTATGGCATCAGAAATATTAATAAAAACACTATTTATGACCCCAAAAAAGGTTTGATTGCTTAAATTAACTTCTTAAACAAATTTAAAACAAAAATAGATGAAAATTTATTTATTTATTTTATTAGGGATGCCTATTGCTGCTCGTTACAGTAAAGATTCAAAATGGTACCGAGGAACGATCCAGGAATGCCTTGAGGGGAAACAAGTTAGAGTGTTTTTTATCGATTTTGGGGATGAGGAGTTAGTCAGTTGCGAAAACATTAAATTATTGTTTCCAAGATTTTACTATTTTCCTCCACAGGTGAATTTTTTATTTTTATTTTATAAAAACCCTTTTTTAAACTAATTGCTGACTAACCTTAATTAATTTTAGGCAATAAAATGTGGACTGAGTGATGTAGCTCCATTAGGCGAGACCGAGTGCTGGACAGAAGAAGTGTGTTCACAATTTAAACGATTAATTTTTGATAAGAAACTAAAGTTAATAGTTGATAAAAATGAAGATGACATTCTAAATGCTGTACTATATAAAGTTACTAAAGATTTAGATATTTGTATTAATGCCGTTATTGTCAAAGATGGTTTGGCAATGAGCAGTGGGATAAAGTAATTAATTTGATTCATATTTAGTCATATTTTATGACTTTAAAGTTGTATTAATTATCTTGTTTTGTTTTTAGTTCCATTTTGGCTGAGTTTCCTAAAATAATTTATAAAACATCCCAACCACAAGTAAGTTTTTTTTCATGTATTTGTTTGATAAAAAGACCATTTAGTTATTCAGAATAACTAGGTTTGATATAAATGTAATGCCATTCATACTTGTCATCCTAACCAGTCTATTAATTTAGTTCATATAGATAGTTATATCTTTAGTATCTCTTTAAGGGATCTGAATTTTTTTTAAGGTTCATTCCACTGCACCACAAAACATGCCAATGAGTTTTTGGTTAAAACTAATAACGGAATTATGGAATAATTATCTTGAATAAATTACTAAGTTCTATTGAATTATTTTTACTAACAAACACATTCAAAAGTAATCCTCACCATAAGGCATTTACTTAGATAAAAAAATATATAAACCCATTTAACATATAAAATTACCAATATATGTATTCCGCACTATGTCCCTTCTTCTTAAAAAGAATTTTATATTGATCAATGGAAGGTTATCTGGATATTGAATAGTAACTATTAGCTATAAATGTGATATAATGAAATTGATAATTAATGAATGTTTCTCTATAATGAAAAAAACTGCAGTATTCATAATTTAAACAATTAATTTTTGATAAGAAACTGAAATTAACAGTTGATAAGAATGAAAATGATATTCTAAATGCCGTACTATATAAAGTTACTAAAGACCGTGATATTTGAACTAATGCCGTTATTGTCAAAGATGGTATTAATATTTTTGTGATCTCAACATGTTATTTACCTTGAAAATATGTAGGGTCTATGCCTTCTATATTCTTGAAGCATTCGGAAATGGTGAACCTTATGTAGCTAGGATTTACTGCTCGGACCCAACCAAGGAATATGCTGCCTTATATATTCCAGAGTTCTCCCACCCCATTCCCGAAGCGGTGTCTATTATTTTTCTCCGACTAATTGACATCTGACTTCAATGTCAAAAGAGGAAACCTCAATGGTTTTCCCCTGCCTTGGTCTCTGAATGAGGTAGCATATTCCCTCTTTCAAATATTTGGCCAGATGGTGCTTTATGTTTTAGTGACATAGTCAAAGTATTAATTTCATCTTTAAAAGGTTTTTGTTTGCTCCTCTGTTTATTCTTTTATTTTTATCCCATGTCTCCTTTTTGCTGATGACAGTGTAAAATTAGTTATATAAGTAAATGAGATCTCTCGCATGTCATAATTTGAAAATGACACTAAAATTATTTTAAACAAATGACTATTGCCTTTTTTTGTGACCTTCGAGAGGTCCACATCTCGTATATTTAATAAATCATTTACAAATTATAAATATACAACAACGCACAGGTGGAACCCCAAGGGTTTCTGATTTAGAGAAAAATCAACATTACCATAAAGATGGCAAGGCTACTTACTGATCCATAAAACTACTAGTATTTTAAGCGCTTAATAGTTTATTTTGATAGTAATCTTCTTTATCAAATTGAAACATCAAATTTTCCTTGATTAATTTTTTTTTTAGATCATTTGATACCACTTTTTTTACAGGACGAAGTCAATAAGATCATTGAACTTGAAGGGGAAAAAAGAAATGTAGAAAATAAAATGATGAAGCTTACTGAAAATGGTCCCCTTCCTGAACACTTTGTTAAATTACCTGCTGGTGGATTGAGAACTAAAGTAGTTGTAAAGAAAATTACTAGCCCTGGTGATTTTTATCTAATGCCTTCGTGTTTTGAAGACAACATTAACTTGTAAGTAGTTGCTGTTTTATTACTTATAATACATTATTTTAGTAAGCATTATCTTAGCGACAGTTAACACTTAACTACAATAACAAAGCATACTCCTACCTTTTACCATGTCTCTATCTGTTTAAGGTTGCAAGTAACACTTTATTATGAAAACTTAAATTCTCTTAAATGAAATTTTTTTTCAAGTTTTGTTTTTGTACCAACATAAAACCATGTGTAATTAATTCTATTTTTAGTTATCAGGCATTTAACCGACTTTTCGTAATTAGAAGATGTAACACTTTCAAAGTTATGGTGGCTAACTTCTTCAGATTTCAGTTAAAGAGCATATTGGTCCATCTCCTCATACCGCACATTTTTTGCAGCAATAAATTTCTAGTTGCAATTTTTATCATTAAAAAAAAAACACATTTTCGATTAAAGTTTTTTATTTTTAAAGTTTATTTTTTCACCCTGTTCATGAACAATAGTTCGGTGCCGAATAGTGGGATCTAGTGTAACTTCAATCATCCTTAAAACACATAATTAATTTATTTTTCTTTATGATTTTAGATTAAAATGTCAAATCCAAGAATTTTATGGAAATAAAACTAAAATTGATAAAGAGTGGGCAATTGATGACAGATGTGTTGTTTACTGCGATGAAGCATGGCATAGAGCAATTGTATTGTATATACAGCCAGATGGTCTAATTAAAGTAAATCTTTATTTATTTATACAATATTTATTTTATCTTTAGTACACATAGTTCTCCTATGTTCCTAATTTGATATTTGATGATTAATTACTGCATGCACCTAACGATCTGGACCTCCTCAAGGACTCGGCCCTTTTCAACAAAAAGCTTTCTTGTTCTGCCTCTGCATCTTTTTTTCTGCTTTCCTTTCTTCATACATGCATTTTTGTATTGAGAAGCCTCCAGCCACTGTTGCGAGGCTACCGATAATCCTGGGTTCTCCATCGTATCTGACAAACATGCAAAACCACGTAAGCTGTTCCTATCGGAGGTAGTACTTAAATGGATGCACACCAAAATTCTCCCTCACATATCATTCCTAATACAGAATGTACATGTCTCCCTTGCAGGCTTCATTTATTTTGCCTGCTTAAATGCTTGTCAAAACCTATCCCGCTTTCACAGCTGGTATACTGCTTTGAGTATTAGGAGCCTTGCCTAGCCAGATACCGCTTGGTGACAATTAGTAAATTGAAAATGTTGACTTTTGCAATCACTTTGCAGCTTTTGGGGGGGGGGGATTGTCTCATTATTGTTAATTATTGGGCTAAGGAAATCCTTTACAATTTCTAGCATTGGTCTAGAAATTCCCTTTACTTGAGATCTACCATTAAATGAGACTTTGTCGAAACTTTTTCTTGCTGTCTGGTATGAGGCTACAGTTTCAAGCAAACACTTTCATCCTTGGTATCTCATGTAGATAGTTTTTCACATACCAGTTGTTTTGGCATCCTGACCTAGCACAATCACTCATTCATCTGAGACACTTCTCAACAAGGGACACTAAATCTGGAACACCACAGAGCTATTAGATTTTACTTAGCCTCCATTTTCTTTCGCTGGTCTGAGGGGGTGTTTTCCTCTCCTAAACATTTAACATCCTTCCACTTTCTTGGGTGAATACCCATGTTTTACTACCATATATTTCTATAGGCTTCAAATCCTTCTACAATAATAACAACTCCTCTTGAAAATTCTTCAATCCTTAAGATTCTTTCCAGGGTTCTTAGCCATTTGGTGCTGCTTGCAGCCATCCATGCCTTCGCATCTTTTTTGTATAAATGTAGTAAATTATTACAGAACCTAAGTACTTGAAACTGGTTGTCCCTCTTGAACTCCCTGAAAGCTCTCTCAAATGCTGTTTCTGTCCTTGTCCAGGTATTGTGTGGGTGATCATCAGGGTTGTTAAGAATTGCTTTTTCTATTTGTTTGAGTATTTGCTAAATTAAAGGATGTTTGTAGAAGTGGATCTCTTTGCTTCTTGCCTCTATTTTTCTGAAACTTTCCCAGTATTTTAACCTTGATCCTGTTACCATACATATCCATTTTTACATGGCTTATAAGTTCAGGTAGTCCCAGCTTGACCATTATCCTAAGCAGCTCCCCCTGATCCTCATCATTGTAGAGTTTGTCAAAATCAATAAGTACAATTTTATTTAAACAATGGCCTCAAATTCCCTTTTTGAAGAAATATCTGTCTTTTTAAGAATATCTGGTGGATAGTTGTTGACCTTCTGGGATTAAAACTACACCAGTGTTCTCCAACTTTTTCTAATACCATACATTCAGCAGCACCATGAAGTCTCTACAAATCAATGGTATTCCTTAGTTTTCACAAGATTGCCTGTCCTTTTTTTGTGGAATGACATACCGCAACTCTTTTTCTCCATGCTATTTACTATTCTTGTGGTATTCTTTCCTCTGTCCCAGATAGTTCATACCAATTGGAAAATTTTAACTTTAATCCCTTCTTTGATAGTTCCCAATCAAAAATATCAAAAGTAACAAAACAAATTAAAAAAATATATATGTCAATATGGTGTTATTCTATTCACAATGTTATTCCCTAAAAAGTAATTTATGTCTGGTTTTATTTATTCTGGTTAGCTCTTAAACCATCCTGAATTCTGCATTATTTATCTATTTTCTTCATGTGTAACAAAAAAGAATTATTAGGTGTTGAACTTAACAAATTGTCTATTTACTTGTTGTATTCAATAATATTGTTTGATTATTTTCCTCTCAATAATTATTTTTATGAATTTTCTCCAGTTCTTAATAAGGACCACAATGTCTGTCAGTGTGCTATTGTCATTAGACTAACCATGATCATAATTTAAAATAATTGTTTCACATCCTTCAAAATTATACAAAGCTGTTTGAAGGACTTTTTAACTTTTAAAATAAAAGGAAGAAAATGTAAATGTATGACAATCTAATTTTTTTTAACTCTAATTTTTAATCCTACATCCTAATATGTTTAAATCTTTAAATTTCAGGTCAACTTAGTTGATGAAGGCATTGAAAAGATTGTTGATAACAGTCACATCGATGTCATGGATACCAGTTTTGCTACAATCCCAGATGGGGCTATTAAATGTCATCTTGCTGGATTAGAGCCAGCACAGAAAAGTTGGGCATTACTTTCTATATCAGAATTTGAAGAATTTGTAAATAACAGAAAAGATAGCCTTTATATCAATCAATTGGTATGTACGATTTGAGAATTTTTCATTATATTTATCATGAACTATTTTGATCTGTGAGTATTTTTAGTTTTGTGGATTAATTATACAATTGAAGGTTTTGTTAGTGGATTATTCTTGTTAGCATCGAATGAATGCATAACGATATTGGACTAAAATACAACAGTGTCAGTTGTATATAGGCCAAGCTATTCATCAACAGACCCTCAAAAGCAAATAACTTTGCTCCCTGTGTAACTGAACTCCCTTGTACTATTCCTGAAAAAATAGGGTTCCTGTATTAGAGCAAAGAATTATTTCTTTGCTGCTAAAATTTTTTTCAGGTGACTGTTGCTAATTTGCTTTGATGTAAATTAATCTGATTTACCTTAATCATGGAAAAGCGGTGGGCAGAAGGGAGGGTCTAAGACTGGGCACTCTCCTTCCTGGTCATGTCCTCTTGTTCTTTTTCTTCGGATTCAACTTATGAACATTTTAATTTGAACTAAAATGAGACTTTGAAATAAAATAAATAAAAAGTTGAAGCTTGATAATATCTCAGGTTGGTTTATACCTTCCAATTGAAAAATGCAATATAAAATGAATTATTAAAGATAAATAAATAAAAGAATTACAAATAATTAAAGAAATGTTTTTTTTGATATGTTTTTCCTTAGGTAGTAAGTACCAAATGAATTCACTGGCGGTGGCTTGTGTAATTTCTCGAATATTATATCTTCAAGGTGACATTGTCCTCCTTGTGACATCACAACCTCAGTCAAATTAAGTTAGGTTGAAAATTCGACTGAATCAAAGTGCATTATGAAATTGAATAAATGTGTAAATAGGTGTTTTATAAAACCCTGCTTTGGTTCCGAAATCCTATTAATAAAAAAACATTAGTTTAAAATAGAGGATAACAATTTACTGATATTAAAGGCTAGAGTATGATGCCTTACATTCATTATACTTAAAAAGATCTAAGTTGATAAATTATGTTGTTTTTGATTGATGTTGAAAGCTTGGAGGAGATCCTATAATAAATTATAACTGGTACATAAATACGTACATAAAACTAACTTAGAAAAGAATAAAAATGTTAATTAAAAAAAATGAACGAGCATGTCTTACTCAGATGAACGCACCTGATCAAGAAATTTTACACTATTAAAATATAAACCCAATTAATCTATAAACAAATAGCCTTCAGCTCATTAACATATTAAAAAACAAGAACATTTCTGAACATAGTGTAATAGGTTCATTTGATTGACGTCTTTGGTGGATATTATAGATGGCTGGCTGCAGGTTTAGATCATTAAAAAATAACACATCTCCTTTGTCTACCCAAAAATTATACTGAGATATTTTTTAAAACACAGCATGATTTAAAATTGTGAACGCAATTCAAGTTTTTAGTGTAATTATCGTTCCATTATGATTGTTTTTCTTTGATTTTCAGGGAAACATTAAAGATAATTCCCTTCCAGTAGAGCTATTTTCTAGAAAAACGCAAGATGCTGGACCAACTGAACCGATCCAAGATGACTGGAAAAGTTTAAACCATTATCTAAGGTTTATTGGACTAGCCAAAGGAAATGGGTTGTAAGTTTTTACTTCTAACTTTATAATATTTATTTTCATGTTCATTTGAATCCCATTCTCATGATCCCAGATAATCAAAACCTGTTAAGGAAAATAACAGTCACTTTAGTTAAAACAGAGAAGTTTGCCTGGCTATTTCAGTTATTAATTAAAGTAATAAACATTTTTCTATGAAACAATATTTTGTTGTATATCTTGTAGACCATAATTACCATCACCTCCAGCATGCTCAATGCTTCAATTGACTTCTATAATGTTATAGTATGCGCACAAACAACAAAGCTAGGTCCCCATTAGCTGACCCATACAGTGTAAAAGTTCAATTCTCAACTTGAAAAGCTAGATTCTAATTTTTGGTGGGTCATCAGAATAAGTTGTACAGCCCTGCTTTGGCTAAAAATATAGATCCTTTCAACTACAATCCGTAGTATTTGCCATGAGTAAATTATTGTCAAAAGTTACATGGATTTATTGAAAAGTATGAATGTTTGGACAATGATAATTACTTAGTCGTTTTTTTTCTTTCTGTAATCAGAAGCAAACAATTATTTGTTTGCATTGAACTCTTGCCTCTTTAGAATTTCCCATCTGCAACTCTGAACTTTTTGTTTCTTCTGAATGGTTAAGACTCTAAGAAGGAGTTGGTTTTATAATAATACTGAGATGGCAAGAGAGAAGTCAATCAAATAGCCAACTACAGAAACAAATAATGGTTCCTAAAACATTACAGGATTTCCAATTTTCAAGAATTATGTAGGTTAAAGGATATTCTAGAAAGCCTAGCCAAAACACCTTCTGAGGTATCATGAAATAAATAATTAAATGATAAAAATTGCATTTATACAACCCTCATCAAAAAATGTTTATTTCAGGATCCAATGGGATAGTGATGGAAAAGTTTTGAGTATGAGTCAAAATACCGATGAGGGTACATCACTTCTAGAAAATCTTATTAGTGATTCATTGAACTTAAATGAGGTAAGTAATATATTTCATTTAACAAGGTAGTACATTATTTATATAGGGTTTTATATGTTTTATTGTTCATACAGATTAAATTAAATAACAATCAATGTACCATCAAAGATGAAACATACCCCTCAAATGAAGATCTTGAGTCGATAATGGTATGTGATTCATGGTTACCTCCAGTTCCATTAACAAATTTTCAATTTGTTGCTGCTCCAACTTACGTTGATGAAAATTGTACAGTTTACCTTCACGACTTTCACAACAGTAAGTATTCATTATATTAAAAGTAGAATTAACATAAGTGATGGTAAGTTATTTTGAGGAATCAATTGAGACTTTATTTATAGGCTTTTAATTTATATTTACAATAAGACCATGGTGTGGGAAGCAGAAGGTATTGAAATTTAGTATCAAGTCTTCTTTCCTATTTTCTATTCAGTGTATTATTTTTTTTTTTACATATTGCTGAAAATTTTAAACTTTCTTTCTTTGTTTTTTAGCCTAGCTGATGAATCAATTCTCAATTCCTTTATCTTATAAAGCCTAAATCATGTTATTCTCTATCCCTCTATCAGCCAGAAATTTTCTTCTACGACATGTTTATTCATCAAAATTTGTAAAGAGCTACCTTGCCAGCACTTACTTAGGTGGCTCCTGTTTGTTTTCAGAGATACCAGCCAATCATCCGATAAAACACTTAGATGAGGCGAAACTTTTGAAAGTATCCTAAACTAATTTGAATTTGTTCAGTTTATTGATTAATTTATCTACAATTCCCGGATCAAAACCGTTTGTTTCAACAAGGTGTTTCTAATAATCTATTTCCTTGTTGAAATATTGTTTGTTTTCTATTGTGTGTTGCTATCTAATTGGATACTAATTTGGAAAATATTACCTGTACCAAATGGTAATTGTAATATTTGTGTGCGTGTTTAGGGAAATTTGCTGCTTGTCAGTTTAGAGATATATAGTGTTTCTGATAAAAGTCTACAGGTGCGGATCATTTATTTATCAATGATTTTGGTATTGGATAAGTCAAATTATGGTTCTTTGTAAGGTGATGATCTGTGCAAGCACGAACTGTCGTTGATTACATCTTGTTTGTTGGTTAATCTGTTTATAAATGTATTGTTTATTTTTGCCAATACAGGTTAAATTTCATTTTTGAAACCTATTTTATATAACGGTGTATTAGAAGGTTAGACTGGATGGGATCTTTGAGTTTTGTTTTTTTTATTCTTTTTAAATTCTTGTTTCTAAACTTTTTAGTTCATGGTATGATAGTTTAAGATTTTATTCTGTTTGGTCAGAAATGCCAAGTTTTTAACTGAGGGATCTAAATAAAATAGGTAGGTTGCTCTGGTCGGTTTAAGTTGAGGTTGAACGGGGAGTGGAAAAATCTATTAATAAGCGAGTTGATTAGATGGATTAGGTAGTTGTTGGTGGATTTTGATGAGATGTTTTTTGTGTGAGAATTGGTGTGATAAAGTTGTAGGTGGTATTTGTTTATTTAGTATTTAGGTATTTAGTTTGAGTGGCTGGAATCACTTAAATTGTCATACTTTAAACTACAAATTGGCTTAAAACCAACAATAAAATAAAAAAAAAAACTTTTTCCAGGCTTAAAGATTCTACTACCGCTTTATTTACAACATAATTGTTTAAATTTATTTTTTTAAATCTGTTGTTATCATGATCTGTATCGATTTCTCATTGGTAAATATTACATACTTCATTTTGTAAGCATATTTTATAGAAAACTACCAGAGTTTGTTTACTTTGTATCTTATATTTTGTTGTATTCACGTATTTTACATCTACCTGTTTTGATCTATTGACTATATAACTTTTTACTCTGATACATATTAATACCAATTCAACAGCTACCCACAATTTACTTATATCCACTTCCTTTTTGTTTTGTTTCTGTTTGTACCTAACTGTTGTCGCTATTTATTCCCAATTATGTTTAACTCCTACATTCTTTTCTTGTTATCAAGGCCTGATACAGACACGCATATTATGTTGAAACATTGATGAAACCCTCTTTTGCAACGTTAACATGTGCAGTTTATCATACAGTTTGTTCAGTTGCCGTATGGCTTTTTGACTTACACGATGACTACTCAAAGAAAGATTCACTTTTACCATTTATCTTTGCATCTTTGCTCCAATGTTCACAGTATTTTTTATTTTTTCCTTCTTCTTCTAGCAACACTGCTGGAATTATGCAACAACTCGTTTTTTTGTCACCAATTGGACTGAGCTGAGGCAAAAACTGGAGGTATCCTTCACACCTTCAGTTCAGCTAAATGTACAGATTTCCACACAGTTATTTACTGGACAGAATAATACCCATATAAACAGAAAGTGTGTAGCCCCTTTTACAGCTAACCCCACATCTCAAATCATATTTTGCCACAAGGAGCTGCTAAGACCACTGTCTGTCTTGCTGCCAGCTATTTCAAGCAAGAGGTACTTCGCACAAACGGAATGTCTCACATGAAAAGATGTCTCCCGATCTGTACAAATCAAGATCAGATACAATAGTTCCTAATTTTTTTTTTTAATAACTTGTATGTTGACTTTATATTGTTGTATTACAGGTGAGCACTTATTGAAGGAAATCAGTACAGCTCTCTCCACAAAATACGGTAACAGTTTGCCTCATCCTCACGATGAAAACATTCAGCCAGGTAAACTATGTATTGCGCAATATCACCTTGATAATAACTGGTACAGAGCAATACTTCTTGAAGTAAGTTTTTCAACTTTATCTTAATATATTTAGAATAGTGTTCATATTGAATAAACAATTTTTTATTTTTTTTAACAGAAACTTGAAGAAACCAAAGAATATAAAATCCAGTTTGTTGATTATGGAAATATTGAAATATGTAAACTGGCAGAGTTGCGGAAAGTGCCTGTTGCTCAGCACATTCCAATACAGTGCTACAAGTGCATCTTTCATAAACTTACTCCAGTGAGTAAAAAAATAAAACATTTTTAATATTATCCCGCATCTGTTTTTCAGCGATATTTTTATGGAGGTGCATTTACCAATGCTCTTTCATAATATTTGATGTCTTTAATTAAACACAATGCCTAATTATGTAAATAGGAAAAAAATATTAACACTATATAATGTAATTCACTGATGAATTTTAAAGCTATCTATGTATACATCAATGCACAGCTGTTAATAATTTATAGTTAAAAATGTTTCTTTGATTTTATTTGAGATTTCTTGGTATGTTTCTCAGGTTGATGAGGTTCTTCCATTGGTTTAGATAATGAAATTTCTTTTTTTTCATCATTTTGTGAGAGCTACTGTTATAATTTCTAATACTTTTAAACTGCTGATTTTTTTTTTTAAAGGCGGCTCTGCAATAAATTTCTATACAACACTGAATTTTGTAATGTAGGCTGCAGGGTGTTACCGCTTTTTATGTAAACTTCTCATGTCAATTAATACTAACCATTGTATCATATGTTTATCTAAAGTGCAGAGCAATATAACCATTAATGCTACCACATCTGTTGCTGGAAGTAGGTTCAGTATTTCCCAGTAGAAAAGAATCATATAATCTTGTTCTTTAGTGTATTTCCTTCTGTACTTTTGATTTAATTTTATTTTGTAAACTAGTTATAATTTTTTACGAGGTTAATCTTTAAGGAAAGTTGGTGTCTTCACTAAATCTTCATATTTGAGTTTTTAGAGTTGCCATTCTTCGATATCGGTTAAATTAGTCTTTCAAATTTTTTTTATAAAATTCCATAGTTAGAATCGATTTAAATACCATAAATTTTGTAGCTTTGGCATTCTTTTTCAACACTTTTTGAATGAACAAATAAAATTGAAATAGCTATATAAATGTTTCATCTAAGATCTTAATCTAATACTAATCCCTACCTGTTTGACTTTACACCTCTTGTATACTTGAAAGGCTGAAATTGGCTGTTACACTGGTATGTGCAGATTGGGTTTCTTCTTACATAATCCCCTATTTTATTGTCTTTTCCTGATATCTGATGTGAAGGGAGGTAATCGCTTAGTTGCGCGATTGATGATAACTGTCTTAGCTTCTTTTCTTATTCATAAGGAGCCAAAGGACATTTGTCAAAAGTTAATAAAGAATAACAATTTTTTTTTATAACAGCTCATTTAATGTGAGCTCAGAGTTCTGTGTGGTTTTAGTACATTATTTTTGTCTATTTTAAATGTTTCATATTAACATACCATCATTCCCTGCCCCTAGGTCCTTAGTATATTATTATTATTATCTCTTTACACTCACTGCCTTAAAATTAATTTAATTCCAATAAATATATTTATTTATAAAATTCACATCCCATTCACTGACTCGTCTCAAGACAGATGCTGAAATTTTCATGGGGATTTTTTTGTAATGTAAAGGTCTAAAATTGGCCTAAGGCTTAAAACAATTAATCTGTTTATTTCCAGGGTAACAAGACGTAAAGCACTGAAATTTCACAGGGCTCCATTCTGTTTTCTATTTTCCATGTTCACTAATATCTTTCTAAAAATATTTAGAATGTCCAAAGAGAAGGTCCCCATAGGTATAAACATCTGGGTGTTCGGAATAAATAGCTCTGGGAAAACCAAGGATGGTTGGTCGGTGTAGTGTGGTTGCCAAAAAAATAGTTGCTGGTTCAAGGCAAAAAGTTGTAGTTATTTGTAGGCCAACTGTCAATGAGGCAGTATTTTGAAAGGACCCTGATTAACAATCTGTACTATGTGTTGGGACTTTGATGTGCTATAATTATAAGAAGTCATTAAAAGTTCCAATAAAATCGTTTTCTTAATGAAACTGAATTGTTTGTTGTATCACACTTGACTACTTTTTTTACTTAGGGTAGAAGTTTGAAAAGCCTTTGTGGGTTATTAGTTTAGTAAAATTGTTGATCATTTTTTTTTTCTTTAAACTTGCAGCAAGCAAATCAAATATCTTGCTTTGTTTCAGATTGACCCATCCGGTAAATGGAAGGAAAGGCACATTGAATTAGTGCAGTATACTATTGTTGATAAAAATTGTCAGATCCAACTAGTTGAGATTCCAGGATCTGATCTTTATGGGGTGAGGATTAATAGAATCATTACAAATTTAATTAACTTTTTAGCTTTCAGCAGTCAAATACAGTTTACTGAGAGTTGATAGTTAGCCGTGAATACATAACAAAGTGGATGAATTTGTTAGCCCCACTTAGGATTCAGTTCTCCAAAATGTCTTAGACAGTCAGCAGCTCTAACCAATTCATATTAGAAGAACCTGATGCAGACATACACAGTATGTCAAAACGTTGTTATTTAATAAATTTGATGAAAATCTAACATCTCTCTTTCATGAACCTAAACCGATATACCTACAAATTCATCCACTCAGATAAATATAATTTATTTTGCGATTTTCTCTTGAATTTTTTTTTGTAATATAAACTAATCGGTGATTTATTTTAGATTGAAAGGCTCACCCTTCCAGATGGTCGAAATTATATTTCAGAAATGGTCAGGGAAAATTATGCCATGTTTAAAAATGAAGTTAAACCAAGGAGTGTATATATTCCAGTTGTAGAAGATACTTATAAAGCAGTCACTTTAAAATCAGATAGCTCAACCAGCCTTGATGATTTGAGCTCAATGTCAGAAATCATTAAGGCTACAGACACTGAAGAATTGAGGGTTCCTGAGCTACTTACTTGCGAAGAAACAATAAACATCAAGGAAAAACCATCTCTTCTACATTGGTCAATCGTCATAGAAAGCTTGCCTTTAAAAGAAATGGTAATTGGTCAATATGATTTTTCTTTTCTTTTTCTGATAAGCATTTTTTGGTAAGACGATATTTCAATATTTAATAATAGAAAAGCCAATAAATTAATTAAGTTTCAATATATAATGCTTCCTTTTAAAATGTGTGGGGTGTCTTTTTTAAAGTGCCATGCTTTGTTGTAGGGGGCCCTGAATAAAAAATACTGACCAATAAATAGTCTTGGGATTGTATGTTCCAAAATCCTAGCATAGCGACCTGACACGAGCCAAGCATTCGAAACGAAGGTGTAATATTCTTATGAACTGTACTGTATCTGTATCTGCACTTTAAAGTTAAAGTTGCTTGCTTATCAGTACAGATGAGATAAACCACATTGACAAAACAGTCTATGTATGAATGCTGTGGTTTCTAAAGGAGGCACTATGTAAAAGTTGTACGAGTTTCTTGGCATATATATACTTTGTCTTTGTTAGGTTTATTTAAAGCCACATATGTGAGACTACTCTTTCAACATTTTTCAAAGATACAGCAAAATTACTATCTTTTTGACAGTAAAAGCTGGATTTGGGTTAGTAGTCTAGCATAAAATTCCAGGAAGAGAAGATAACCGAAGGAACCATCAACAGAAGACACTAAGGATCTTTAGATACTTCCAAGATCATGTTGTGTCACTTTAAAAACAAAAGTTGTTTACAGCAACTTGTAAGTAATATGTAACAATTTTTTTTTTTCAGCCTAGTTTGCTATACAAGTGCTTCGATATCCCACCTGTTGTAAAATCTATTATAGTAGAAGTTACGGCTTTCTTATCTCCACTTCACCTCATTTTACACATTGGAGATGTGGAGGAAGACCCCATGGCAAGTGGTTTTTATTATTTATACACTGGAATATACATAAACATCAAATATAATGTATTTTATTTCAATTTTTCATATTAAGGTGCTGCAAATTCTGGAAGATTTTAAACAATTATCAAATAAACTGCAAATAGAAGGCCCAAAGCAACCTAAATTGTCAGCACCTTATAAGTGTAAGTATTAGTATCATACCCTTGAACGGACAGGTTATATATAACAGTATATTATTGTTATTATTTTTAAGTGTTTGGGTCCCATGAATGCTTGAATTTGATAATCAGATTAGCTTGAAACAAGGGTGGTCTGGCAATTAGGCATGTCAGACGTTTTGTCTTACTATGTTGGACTCATGACTCATTATTCCCCTTAGAATCTCCTCAACTACTTGATTCAATTAAGCCCAGGGTTGATTTACATTTAATTGTTATGGGTAGGAGCATTTTACAATCGAAAGCTGATCTCTTCCCCAGAGAAGTGACATCTCCCTCACTAAGGTTGGTAGTGGTCGTAATTAAGAACAAGAAAAAGTGAACATAAGACAGGGAGGGAAATCTGTAAATATAAAAAATAAAACAAATCAATTAATATTGATATAATAGATTGCTATTCTGAAAATTAAACAAATGAATAAATGAAACAAATATTTTTATAAAACAACTTTTTAAATTAATATGTGGAAAGAAATGACAACTTTTTTTTTGTTTGTTTTTCTTTTCTATCACAGTCTTTATGAATATAATAATTAAAAAATATTATTTTCATATTTAGATAAAGCATGCTGCACCATGTTCTCAGAGGATGAGCTGTGGTATAGAGGATTTGTTTTAGAAGAGCTATCTGATGACGTACTTCTTGTACAGTATGTAGATTATGGCAACGTAGAAATGGTTTCTAAAGATAGGTAAATCAATTCAGAATATATACTTATCTTTTTGTATAAGTAATTGTGAATGATGACTATAAGATGTCTAATATTCTTACAATAATTTTATCTTTTCCCTTAATGCTCATCTTGATTTGTTAAAAACTACAAAGACTTAAACTTAAGGGACAGATACTGCATGACCATACAACGCTAGTTGCTCATTTGTGTCACATTAATGCATACAATCTTGAAGCTAAAATGTGAATTTTACAATCTATCCTACATGGACAAATGGATTCCATTAGTGGTGGTAGTTAGAAAAGGGTGGTAACCCTTCATTCCAAAGGTGGCATGCATATAAAAGGCCATTCATTGAACCATAATAAAAAAATGGAATGCAATTATTAGGATAAATGCCAGTTGCTGTGAAATGGAAAATTGTTAAAGCATTATGTATTATATATTATTCTAAAAGTATTTGTCTCCAAAGTTTTAATGTTATGCAAATATTAAAAAAACTATTAAAGTCTTATATTGCAAAATAATCATGCCTTGTTGCCAACACAATGTTAATAAGTTTTAATAATATTTTGGTAATTATAGTGTAAAAAAACAGAAATTGCATATTGTGGATCACAGTACATTGAGATCTGTAATTAATTAATTAATGATACTTGATCTTGTTTTATGGAGATGGGCATATTTGTCATACCGTAGTTACATTAAATGGGATTTATGCTACAGTTCATGTCACTAGATCGAAATAGGGACTCACTAAGACCAGAACAGACAGATGGCAGGTACATGAGTGAAAACATAACAGTTCCAGTTTTTGAATAAAATCAACATAATCCATAAAAGCGCATTCAGTTGGAGCGTGCAACCCCCCTCCACTTTAACAAAACAAAAACATCATTAAAACACATCGCTTACCATTCCAACGCATAGTCTATTTCATTTCTTGTCTGTTAGATTCTTGTGTTTGTATTGTAGAAAAGTATATAATTTTATTTGTATTTATTTATTCGATTTGTTTTTAGTGTTAATGAATTAAAAGCAGAATGGGCTGACATTGAAGTTCAAGGAGTTCTATGCAGTTTATATGATGTTGGCTTGGCTGAAGATAGTAATTTGGTTGAGGTAATGGAAGAGTTACAAAAATGCTTCGAACATGGAGTAGTCAAAGCTGAGATAATGGTATGCTAAGATTTAATTGAAAATTATTTATGACCTCACTATTTTTTATATTTATTTTCATTGTTTATTAATTTTGCATTAGTAACTTGGTTTTATTTATTTTTTATGTTTATTTTTTAGGAGCGAAATCCTGACCTTCAAGTTAAATTGTATACAGATGAAGATTTAGCATATCAGAATCTTATAGACTCAAAACTATTTTGTATCAACAGTTGTAGTAGATAAGATTTTAAAATTAATTACCATCTCTCACTTAAGGAGTAGCCTACCTTAAGTTGTATAAATGTGCTTTTTATCTTTATATATGTTAAATATAGTTACAATTGAACACTTTGTTTTTTCTTCAAGAAGATGAATTGTTTTGTTTACTTTTGAAACAGTTTTGCTATTTTAAAATATGACCTTTTGTTGTATGTAGGTTATACATTCTGTTTACTTGGTTGTTTTTTTGGGTAAATTCATATCTATTATGGACAAAAAACTGATTATTATTAACCAAGTGCAATTTGTGTAAAAATCGTTTGAAAGATGCTAGCAGTTGTTGATTTGTCTACGTTAAAGACTTTTATTTTTTTTTTAAATATTTTAACAACATATCATGTCTTTTGTAACTAGTTGTTATTAGGTGTCGTAGTATAAACCTTTTATGCTAGTATTCATTTATTTTTGTGAATAAAAACATAAAAATGAATTATTTATTAGTTTTGTTCTGGATGTATCATTCTATCCTTACCATATATTGTAACTTCTTTAAACTAATATTTATTAGGTTATGTGCTATAATATTTTAGTTTTACTTTGTTTTGCAACTTTATTTTTTTTTTTTTCAAAACCTCAAAATAATACAATGTACAAAATAAATAATAAAATAATTGAGATACAAATTTCTCCTCTTCCTGCCATTCACAGATGCATTTGGAGTAGTGGATAAATATAATACATTTTGTAATACATCATAATACACTAGGTGATGAGGCTCACCTTCAGCTACCGACACTTAACACTAAAACAAAACAAAACAAACTAAAACCTATACCTTTGCAACTTTAAAGATTGATGTCAACATATAAATGACCTAAAGATATCTGACCTTGAAGCTAGTCTATAAAAACTTATTTTTTTTTACTTCTTGTGCATTAATGTTTTAGTTTGATTTCAATTGTAAATGTTAAGGTCTTTATGTGTTGTCAAGACACAAAGTAAATTATCACTTTATTTTTAATGATGGTTATAATTAAAATTTAAGGGTTTTAAATTAGTGCAATGAGGGTGGGAGATAACCAGTTTAGAGCCAGCGCTACTAGGTAATCACTATTAAATATAACCACATCCTCTGTCAGCCTTATTTCTTCATGAAGTTATGCCATGGATTTATTTATATTTAGATAATCAAAGATACACTTCAAAGCTTAAAAGTATTTTCTTAGGAACACTACTTACTGGTTTTGTTATCTTTAGAGTTTTATTGTTTGTTTTTTTTTAAAAACCAGAAACCCTTTTCCAACAAAGCCACTCCATTTGCCATAATGCCTACATGTTCAGGTCTGGGTGCCTAAATAAAATGGACTGGCTTGTTTACTTCTGCTAACTTTTTTAAACTTTGAGATGGGGATAACTTGTGGGGTCTGGTGTTAAAGTTTTGAGATAATACCATTACGCCATACGCAGTTGTAATAGCCCTTAATCTCAAGTTGTAATAGAGCCAGTGAAGAGAAGATGTTTGATCATGTCATAATGGATTTCATACACACCTGGGTAAGACCTAAGAAGTTTTGGTTCTTGTGCCCAATTCATTGCAGTATGATCAACAATATCAATGGAGTAGAAATGTACAAAATTACCAGCTATTTTTTTACGAATCATCGGTCAATTTATCATCATATAATAAGGTAATGCCTGGTAAAATCACTGGTTAGAATTTATGAAATCAACAACTAATCTCTTCGAGCTCCCTTTAGAGGCATTAACATTGTGCATATAGATAGCCCTCTGTTTTTTATATTCTGTGAGGTTAGCTTCATTCATATTTTTTTTTTAAATTACAGTCCCCAAAACCCCAATGTATCCAAAGATTATTACTAAACATTAACTAGGCTGTCGATATCTTTGATTTAATTGCCAGGTAATAGAATATTTTTTTCATTGTAAAGTAATTAATTACAGCACTTTATTATTAAGGAGCTGCTTCTTTTTATATCATTATCAGGGCATATTTTAGAACCATCATGCCTCTAGGTAAAACATAGGTTGAGTTAATTTTGTGAACATATATTCAATGTATTAGGGGCTAGTGGAGAAACATAAAATTTAAGACAAACATAACATCAGCTTAATGACAACTTTTTTAAAAATATTTGTATAAAACAGCTGTGGCTACACTACAAATTGCTATGCACAGCGGCAATCAATAGGGTGTGTTACAGAAACAGCTTTTGAATAATTATAGTAATAAAAATAATTCAATAAAACAAATGCTATCAGTTATGAGTGAGTAATTAGGATGATCACCGAAACACTTAATTGTGCGATATTCGCTTATCTTTTTTATTACTTAAAAGTTATCTGAGATTTTGGTTTAATCACAGGAGTCTGATTGGTGATAATATTGTAATTTCACAATCAAGTATTCAATCCAAATAAAACTAGTACTTTGATCAAATTTTAACAAGAAAAAATTCAATTTAAATATCTCTTAAGTGAATTGGTAAGTTTAAAGTAAAACATTACACATAGTTACAGAAAACATTTATTTTAATACATTAAAAAAACAAAGTATTATTTACACATAATTATATACATATTGTTGTGATATTAAATATTATGGAGTTTGTGTATAAGAAAATGAAATATAAATATTTAATCCAACCTTGAATCAAGAAGGCAAACAAAAACAAAAGAGGAATGAATGAAAAACAAAATGGATTAGTAGTTGTTGTTATGATGAGAACACAGCATTACTCACTCTAGTTTTGGGATCAGCCCGGGATATAAGTATATGACTAGTGATCATAGTAAAAATTTTTTATGAGTGATTTGTTGTTGGCCTTGAAGCGGAAAGGAAGAGAAAGAAGTGGAAGATTTAAGGAATCACCAGGAAGAAGAACCAAGAAGAAAAGGAAAAGAAAAAATATACACGTAATTAAATATAACCTTTTGCCAGAATTATTTTTGTTAATAGAACCTAAAAAACCTTGGAGAATAAATAATAAAAAAAAAAAATTTAAAGATAAGAAATAAAAATAAAATCACGATATCTTTAAAGAACGTAATATTTTTTTTATTATTTATTCTCTAATGTTTTTTAGGTTCTATTAACAAAAATAATTCTGGCAAAAGGTTATATTTAATTACAAAAAAAAAAACTTTAAAGATAAGAAATAAAAATAAAATTACGATATCTTTAGAGGACATAATAATATACATATATTACATTTCCATCACAATTTCCAAGTCCCTACAGTTGGCATTTTGTAATTCTCGCCTTATTTCGGGGGTGATGGTAGGATGAGACTGATATCTTAAGAGTTCAAGTAAGGCTTCTTTTTGTTCACAGCTAATATCACTTTTGTAACGCTGCACAAATGTAAGAAATGCTTGATGCCATAGGACTGGTAATTCTCGTTTGTCTCTCTGAAACCTGCATATCATACATCAATAGAAAAGACGTGGTAATTAAACAATTTATAGCCAATCAATAGTAATTAATAGCTGACTACATTACCTTAAAAAGTGTGCGACAGAAGCATCAATAACCCTATAAGGGAGAGCATATTTCTTATCGAAAAAAATTCTTAAAAATATTGAGTTGGCACCATTATAATCCATGTCTGCTATTCTCATTAAAGCTGTAGCTGAATGCAACATAGGGATAGAGTTTTTTTGAATTATTGAACCTACTATAACTGCTTCACGCAAAGTGCAAGTTCCACTCTAAACAAGAAAAATAAATTTGTTATTCACTTTCTAGTTTTCTAAACAAATGAAATCAAATATTTCTAAGCAAAAATACAGATACTGATTGGTATATAATACATTATTACACAATGATTTAATAAGTACCGAAGAAACTCACACAGCATACACCCAAACCAGCACTTGATGTGTTCTTTTGAGTTTGTAACCTGTTATTTATTTAGTTTAAAATATTTTTTTTTTATATACGCAATGTGGTTTATAATTTTTGTTACAAAATTATAGTCAGTAAAATAAAAAAATAATGTTGAGGCCACTTTTTGTGTTTTATTTAACTTACCTCGCACAAAGGCAGAATGATTCCTTTCATAAATGCTCCTGGCTTATAAAGAGCTTTCTTCAAAGCTTCGAACAGGTGAGGATTCAATCTCTTGTATTCAGCAATATCATCCCTTACCCTGGGTAATATTATTAAATTATAAAAACTCTGAGCCATATGTTCTTTCAGATTTGAGGAAAATATCCTTGTTGCCATGTATACAGCTGCTGCTGACCATTTTGATGGTTCTAAAAACAAAAAGGCAAATTGAATGATACTTTAGTTTAAAATGTGTTTTTTACAGAGAGTATGTGATGTTTACTAAAAACTAGTATCCTACCCAGGGGCTGAAACATGTCGCTGGGGATGCACAGATTAGTATATCCTTTCTATGATAGCCTCATTCAGAGGAGATTTGATGTACTTTTTTATCGGTTTTTTTTCCTCTAGCCTGTTCCCAGGGAAATGAGGGTTCCCTCTTTTTTTTTTTTTAAACAAACAATTTTTTACCCACATCAAGATAGGATAATTTAGCAGATCTATAAAAAAAAAAAATTGGCTGAACTATTTGTCCACAATTACTTTTCCTACCCCTTTGCTGGTGTGAAAAATTATTATACAATTTGAAGCCAAAAAAATCTGAGATAAGCTTACATAAAATTGACCTGAACATCTCATATTATAATATAATGGCGGTTTTAACGCACACCATTCTGCTAATTTAGGAAATTTCATATCGAGAATTTTAGAAATACTGACTTAAAAATACATTTTTTTGACCAGATATTGGATTTTCAAAATAAGCCTCATCACAAAATCTGTTTATCTAATTCTTTAATCAATTTGTATTCCCTACTTCATTGTATTTTATCTTTTATTTAATAAGCAGAGGGTGATCTATCACTTCCTCCACATTTTCATCAAGTGTTGAGGATTAACTCACGACGAACGAAATTACGAATTGCATTAGTGATACTTCAGGTGGGAGATCCTATTTCCAGCCAATGTTCGATGCACCATTGCCTCAAGACAACTGGTACTTTGAGAAGTAGGTAGGATTAGATGTAGGAATATTAAAACCATGGCACAAGCCCTTATGAATCAGGCAGGCCAAGGTTGTGGCCTTAGTTAGTAGATACCGCTTAGGAAACTTGAGTGTTTTAGTTAAAACTACACATTCACACCTCAATCTTTGTTTTGGTTTTCTAAACCAGATTAAATACTTGTTTATTCTACATGCTTATAATTTTCTCTTGAGAATAAATGATCTCCAACCAGGCCCATTCCCCTATAAGAATAAATCCTCAGGGGGAATTATCCCTGTCAATCTAACTCTAGGGTCTTTTTGGTTAGTAGCCTTGGGCTAACTGCAAGGCCATGGAAATGACCAGGATACTCAAAGAATAGCTAAGCAAATAGTAGGGATAGATTCAATTAGGATATTGACATGATTCGATCTTAAAGCAGAAGATGAAAAAATAAATTTCTCACATGGACAGAATCCCTGAAGTAAAGTGACAAAATACCAAAATATACTGTATACATCTGCCAAATATACCCGAAACCTTCACATATCACATTAAGAGAAGCACTGAGATGCTGAATATCATAGCTGTATAGTTCTTTACCATCCCTGGAATTTCGAAAATGATCTTAAACTTTTCTAAAAACGTAGTCAATTGCACATTTTTACTTCCAAGTTTAATAGACTATGAAACACGTAAGTCTTAAATACATTTGAAGTTTCTTCTGGTTCCAGTCTCATTGACATAATTTGTGGTTATGAGTGATATGCCAGAATGAAAACACCATAACAGCATTCCACATGAAATTACCATTTATAATTATCTTAAATATTCATTAACTCTGAGTCTACTGTACACAAGCGGTCTGAAAAGTTTCCGACCTCAACATGAAGATGATAATAAAAGCTTTGTTAGGTCGGAAACTTTTCAGACCACCCTTGTATGGTTTAAAACAATGTTTTCTCATAAGCATAGATTTTAAAAATCAGTGAGAGATGTATTTTAGTAAACTTTGTTTATCTTACCTGTGATATGCACTATTTGTTCCCAATTGTGAAGTTTTGGAACAACTTTAAATGCCTTTGGTATTTTACCACCTCTATATTTTGCCAGAACATCTCTAACTCCTTCATACAAGGCTTGCACTCTAGCATTTAAATTTTGAACTTGACCATCTAAAACAACGTATCAATGTAGTTTGATTTCTAAATACAAAGCTAAAAAGAAACTAATAAAGACAGGGACTTACTTTCAGCTTCAGAACACATTGAATCAAGCTCAGTCTTTTTCTCAGTTATTCTTTCATTAATGAAATCAGCCAATGTTAATCTTGGAACAGGGTTCTTGTTCATAAATTTTTCCAATGCCTTTTCATCGTCTTCATTGATTTCCTATCATAATTATATTTATGAAACATAATACATACTATTTTTATTATTCAAGATAATAAATAAATTATTTTAATAAAATATTACCATATTTTCATAGGAAGCTGTCATAGCTTTGTTATTGACATCATTTTCACCCTCATCAGACAACTCATTCTCATCTTCTAAAACGTCATTAATTTTCATATCTGGAGCTTCTCCAATTTCCTCTTCTAGTTCTTCCTTCTGCTTGCGAGCTTGGTGCAATATCTTATCTGACAACCCTGAGTCAACAAACTAAAAAAAAAAATAATAACTTTTTATTATTTAAATAAAAGTAATATTAAATCATAGACCTAAAATACTTTCAAAGAGAAAAACTATTGACTTGAAAATAACAACAAATAATTCCTAAACCAGTGATAATTGTCTATTAACCAAGGATGCAAAGGGTTACATACTTATTCATAAAATAAGTTTAAAAAAATAAAAATTTTAAATACTTTTTCTTTTGTCAATATTTCTTTTCAAAATAAGGCTTCTTTTTGTTATACTTTAAACAAATACACATTACAAAAGGCACAGAGGATTTTAATTTTAAATAATAACATACTTAATAACTTTATCCAGTCAGATTTTAACATATATATATTCATAAAAATGAGTTTGGAAAATACAAGTTAAAATTTTTTTTTAACACTCAGTGACATTTATTGAAAACACCTTAAAATTTAAACGTTTGTAGTTATGCAACCCTTGTAATAACAGGATGCAATGTCTATGCAAGTATCAGTAATATAGGTTTTTTTAGTGTTAATTTCTGTAACAACAGAGCAAGCAGAAATAATTGATAATGAAAAATTACATATGAAGGAAGTTAAATGTAGCAATAAATAAATGAATCTTACCATGTCATCATCTTCTTGACGAGTTCGAACTTTTTGTCGATTCTTAATCTGAGTACCCTCCGACAGTTGCTGATCAAGCGGTACATTTAATAATTTGATTGATGGTTTATTTTTCTTAAATTTACCCATCTCAATTTATTTTCTAAAAACCAGAATAAATAAACATTGTAAGAAGTTATTTAAATCTTATATGTGTTAGTAGATACAAATAAATCATTGTCGAGCCTAAAAGGAGAGGATCGCCTTTCAAATAAGTATGGTCTGGAATAATGATTGTAAACATAATTCAATCAATCTGAAAATTTAAAGTTATATTCCACAACACCTCAAAATATGTGTTAGGTACAGAAAACATTGATAAGAACGTGTTGATAAAAGATAACAGCAGGAAATATTTGAAAAGTCGGTCTTCGTTAACTTTTTAAAATGCCTTCAGTCAAAGCTCAGAAGCTATTTAAGATTGAAAGTTATGATTTTCCACCATGTTAAAGGACACATTAGAGACAGTAGTGCAATAATAATCTCAAAAATACATTTTTTTTTTTTGGTTAATACACAAGCCAATTTTTTATTTGTTTAAAATGTGATTTTCAGTTATCAAGAGGGTTTAAGAAATAAAATTAAATATTTTTGATCAAAATTCTGAGTTTTTAACAATTGAAGGGTTTGCTGCAAAAAGGAGGTAGCTCCAATTTTTCCATTTGTTGGGAAACCAAACAAAACGTAAAAAAATTCAAATTTTAAGTTATGTAAAAATATTGTTGTTGCTTACTTTCAATTATGGTGTTTACATATTACGATTGGAGCTGCATCCTTTTTGTGCCAAATAAAAGAGGTTTTTTTTTGACACAAGAAAGTGTTTCTAACTCCCAACAGCTATGGGATGGAGCTACCTCCTTTTTGCAGCAAACCCTTCAATTATAAAATAAGTATTCAAAAAACTCATGCAGTTAGTATCCCCCAGATCATTTATACTATTGTTTCTTACTTTCCATGTCCTTCAACGATTTCCGTTAATACAGATTATACAATCAATTGACAAAAGATTAGTTGGGGGTTTACCACTTTAGGGTTTGATTATTCTTGTGTATGAGGGGAAATATGGAAGATTACCATCAAGCACCACCAACTTTCAATATACCGAGTGACTATTGAAATTATTTCTTCTTCTAGGAAAGCAACATTAACATTTGCATTTGTACATGATGTAATGATTCAGAACGGAAAAACAGGTATCACAGGAAAAATAAATTAGGTTGACTTGAAAGGAAATGCCTAGAAGACTGATATTATATATAATATACACTGACAGGCAAAAATTCCACCCACCTGATTTTTTCATGTTATTATCTCAAAATATTTCTGCTTTGGATTGGTCAATTTTTTTTATGAATAATTATGTATTTATTTTTTTTTTCAATTAGAAATGTCAATATAGAGGATAGTAACCCATAATCCTTAATTCAATTAAAGGACTGTAGTTCCCAATGTTTACTTTCCATGGAATTAAAAATGTTTATTCAGTGTCATTTGCGTTCTGGTGCAGCAAATTTCTTAGTTTTCGGCTTCGATATTTTAATTTTCTCAATTTTAGATTTAAAAATGCCTCTTCATGCTGAGGATGTTGCACGTGGCGTGGCACTTATTGATGATGGACGTTCCATTAGATATGCAGCTAATGCCATCGGAGTTCCCTATGAAACTCTACGAGACGCCGTCAGGCGTTTTCGAGAAACTGGGCCTTACCATAGAAGGGCTGGTTCTGGAAGGCCTAGGGCAACAGAACCACAGGATGACCGGTTTCTTACTTTAAGAATTTTACGAAACCGGCACCTTACCGTTGTTCAAGCGATTCATCAGCTCCAAGAAGTTCGAGGTGCGCCAATTTCTGAACGTACTGCTCGGAGAAGATTAAATGAGTATGGACTAATGGCTTTTCGCCCAGTAAGAGGACCAGAACTCACAGAGTTACACGGCTGGCTTTTTCTTGAGAAAACAGTCATTGGACTATGGACGAATGGTGTGCTGTACTTTTTACAGATGAATCTAGATTTGCTCTATGATCTCCAGACGGGCGTGAAAGGGTGTGGAGAAGAAAAAATGAAAGGCATGCAGCCTGTAATTTCACCCAGAGCCAACCTTTTCAAGGTGGTTCCTTAATGGTGTGGGCTGGGATTTCAATGGAGTACCCCCACAGAATTGGTTGTTGTTCGTGGAGGGTCTTTAACGGCCACTCGCTATGTAGATGAGATTTTGGAACATCATGTGTTGCCTATCCTCATCAAAATCAGCGATCATTCATTTCTAATACACAATAATGCACGTCCACATGTTGCTCGCATGCTCCACATTTGGTACTCGCATGCTCCGCATGTGGTACTCGCATGCTCCACATTTGGTATTCGCATGCTCCGCATGTGGTACTCGCATGCTCCGCATGTGGTACTCCCATGCTCCTCATTTGGTACTCGCATGCTCCGCATGTGGTACTCGCATGCTCCACATTTGGTACTCACATGCTCCACATGTAGTACAGATGTTCCTTAATCAGCACAACATTGAGGTCTTAGCCTGGCCGGCACGTTCTCCAAATTTTAACCCTGTCGAGCATTTATGGGATAACCTTGGAAGACGAATAAGATCACGTTCAGCACTTCCTGAAACACTGCAGGACCTTGAAAGGGCTCTTCGGGAATGATGGTCTGACCTCCAGCAAAGGGACATTTCCCGATTGGTGGAAAGTATGCCGAGGCGTCTTCAAGAAGTAATAAAGGCAAGAGGAGAAAATACGCGCTATTAAATGATCCTGTCATTAATTTCTTTTAGGATAATAATGGTTATTTTTCAATTTTTTTTTCATGTTCCTTAGCAGTTCACATTTCGATTTTAAATTTTTAAACAAAGACTCATTTAATAAACGTTAAAAACCTTATTAAAGGTAAAAAATATTTTATAAATTCAATAAATAATAAGTATTATATACAATTACCATGTATTACACACAAATACAATTTATTTACAAGTGGGTGGAATTTTTTGCCTGTCAGTATATGTAATACTATTTGAAAAACACCCTTTTAAAGTACAAATACACCTCTGAAAATTAGAATCCTGAACAAACAAAAACCAACCATCCTCTTAGGTTGTACTTTGGCTGAAGGTAAACTAATACATGGAAAAACAAAACAATAATGACTTGGGAAAAAACATGCCATTAGATAAATATACAAAATATAATTTACTTATAAAACCACTTAGTACTTATGAAGCCTGTCATAATACATACAACAGAAATTTATAACCAGTATTTTTCTTGAACCACGATAGTGAGAAGGTGAATAGGTTCAAGGTAAATGAAAATAAATAAATGATAAGCTAAAAAAAATCTGTAAACTTACCTTCTTTATACTCTGAATAAGTAACTGCTATGACTGCTATGACCGTACAACCGATAGGACATGAGGCACGTTTGTGATGAAGATTGTAACCTCTCTAATGTGAGATTTCCACACCAAAGAGGTTGAAACAGAGTCTGATAGGATATAGGATATACTTGTTACTGAGTTTATTTTTATTCTTGAGTCTACGAATCATTTAGGTAATTCTGTACTACCTTCTGATTGCTGCTGTTGCACTCGTTCTGGGCAAAAAAGCTACCTATAAGATAAAAAGGTTGTAAGTATGTGAATTTGGCGTGATTTTTCCACTTATTTAATTGCCTTAATCGAATACGTGACTTATTTACTCGTGCTTGAGAGATGAGCTCAAACATTACATTAAAAAAAAAGAAGAAATTAAGAGACGGTCTGTGGTAAATGTGTGTAGACATAGTAAAGTAAGCCATCCGTGCAATATTGTTGGCTTTCAAGTACTAAGGATAATGAGATAGACTATGTGAAGGTCTTGTTAAACAGTAAACACAATGCCAAACTGGTAATAACGAAGAAGTATTGGTATCAGACATTTTAAAATGAGTTTTTTAAGTTTTTTGATCGGATAAGAAGCAACTAATCGGACGGTAAGATTAGTTGTACCCCCCCCCCCCCCCATAGCATCATTTCACGGCAATATCCATCGACTTGGGACCTCCGAATAAACGTTTTGAATGTGCGAAATCAGTGATTCCAAATGTTTGTCAAATTACTTGAATTGGTTTCAGCTGTAAGTTTTTATGGTTTTAACACAGACGGCTTTTATACTCACTGTGCTATTTATGTTCAATAAATTGTATCGATCAAAATAAGACCTAGTGATTATAGGCTTTATTGCACATAAATATAGCAATACAACTTTATAATAGATGACAATAATAGAACGCATAGCACAATCGTAACGAACACAAAATGAACCTTCACAAACTATTATAATATAGCTAAAGCCCTATGGATATATTACCAATATTACAATACATAACTATCCACTCCTAAATTATAGTTATGTCATGGATCTGATTGTAGGCAGTAGGTAATCATGCAGATAAGCTAGGGCACAGTTCAGTTCTAGATGAGTGTAACTCACCTCTTACTTCAAAGAATCGTCAAAAGAAAAGACCAGCCATTGACTGTTTACAAGCAATAAATAGATATACACTTCCAGGTGCTTACCCCCTCTCTAAAATTGATGTTACAAAAGGAAAAATCACTAACGAGTGATTCATAAAAAATAGCTGATAATTTTGTACACTTCTGCTCCATTGATATTGTTGATCATACTGCACTAAATTGGGCACTAGAACCAAAACTTCTTAGGTCTTACCCAGGTGTGGATGAAATCCATTATGACATGATCAAACATCTTCTCTTCACTGGCTCTATTACTACTTAAGATTAAGGGCTATTACAACTGCGTATGGCGTAATGGTATTATCTTAAAACTTTAACACCAGACCCAAGTTATCCCCATCTCAAAAGCAGTAAAAAGTTGGCAGAAGTAAACAAGCCAATCCATTTTATTTAGGCACCCAGGCCTGAACATGTAGGCATTATGGCAAATGGAGTGGCTTTGTTGGAAAAGGGTTTTTTTTTTGTTTTTTTTTTTTAATTTGTTCCGGCATTTGTGCACCACGGCCTCACTGAGACCTATTGTGCGCCGTCCATGTCTCTGTCCTAAATATGTGACAGGCCCACGGCCTTTGCAAATCTAAGGATACTGAATGGATCGATAAGTTCACATAGTTTGGGGTCTACAATGCGATCACTACCAAAATGAAAGTATCGCCTTCTAGCTAAGTTATCACAGTCACATATTATATGACGTGCCGTTTCTCCCTCTTTCTTGCAGAATCTGCAGATTGGTGATCCCACTATCCCACCATGATCAGTGCCTGCCGGTCCCCGGAGGGCCTCCCCGAGGCGGACGCCGGGAGACAGCGCCAAACCCAGGCCTCCCCATCACAGAGGGCCCAGACCTAGCGCGCCCCCCAGCCCCCACCACGGGGCCACCCCCCGCAGCCGCCACAGTCCTCGCCTTGGGGCCATCCTTTGGAGTTGGCAAATTCGTCGTAGCGATCCCCTTCGACTCCTCCACCTCGGGATCGCTCCTTGCCACCTCCACCTTATCAGCCGCCTTCCTCTCCTGTACTACTTTTGGCGGCTTCTTCTTATCCAACACCCTGAGAGCGACCTTAGTGAACCCATAGTTCAGCATAAGCTTCCGCTTCTCAAGGTATTCCATACTAGTCTCTGGGGCAGACAGGATCGCAAAGAAGCCATGCTTCTCCACCTTGGTGCCCAGGAGTCTCCATAATCCAATATCAGGTACCCTAGAGTTTTGGGTTCTGATCCTCTTCATGAAATGTCCTTCCAGAGGCATTTCTCCTGTAATGAAGGTTCCTACCTTCACGGTTTTATGAAGCTCCTCCACCTTTCCTACACGGAGCTCCAGATCCCCACTGATTTTAAAATTGGGTACTATAGTCGACAACCAGTCCTTGGTCTCCTGGTTGTCGCAGACTATGACACAGGCTCCCACATGTGGGTAAATTCCGCTGAATTCAGCCTGTGTCCCTTTCTCTTCTTCCAGCTGATCGACAAATTTCATCAGCTGGCCCTTCATTTCCTCGCAATTCTCCTTCGTCAGCTGAGTGGACGGATATCTACTAGGGATAATCGCCACCCTGCTTCCTCCGGCAGCAATCGCGTAGGATGCAATACTAGCATCCCCAGGTCTCGCCTACATCCTTGGATGCACCATCCCTACCAGGCACCAAGCTCTCTGACTCCATTACCAGTCCGCTTACCTCCTCTACAAGCGTCGCAAGCGAGCTCATAGAGGCTTCGTCGTCCACTACCTCAGCGCCAAGGTCCATTGAAGGCCCCTGGGCTGAGTCCTCTCCGCTGATCAAGCTGACCAGCTCCTCCATATCCTCACTGTTGGTCAAAACATTAATTTTTGTTCCCACTTATGTGGGGGAAGTTACTCTGCAGGTACTGCTCCCTCTCCCTGCAGAGGGCATTTATTACAATGGGGTGCGCCTGGTGCCCCAAGGGGGTCGATTAGAGACAGTGCATTTTTATACACCCCCTGCCATTCGGCCACAGCTCGAGCTCCTCTACACTTGGCTTGGGTGTTTAGGAGATCTCCACATGGATTCCATGGGGAGATCCCGCCTCTGTCGTCCGCGAGTCCATCGGACTCCCCAGGGGGTACCACTTAGAGGTGAGTGTAGGCGTTGGTAGGGATAGGTCAGACTGGGAGTTCACAAGCAGTGAGTAGGGCACTATTGCTTGATTCCCCCGTTACGAGTACAGGAGACCCCCGCACCTGTCTCCCTCTCTAGTCTTTCCATTACCCTACCCATTTTACCCCCCTGGAAAAGGGTTTCTGATTTTGAAAAAAAAAAAAAACAATAACACTCTAAAGATAACAAAACCAGTAGTGTTCCTAAGAAAATACTTTTAAGCTTTGAAGTGTATCTTTGATTATCTAAATATAAATAAATCCATGGCATAACTTCATGAAGAAATAAGGCTGACAGAGGAAGTGGTTATATTTAATAGTGATTACCTAGTAGGGTTGTCTCTAAACTGGTTATCTCCAACCCTCATTGCACTAATTTAAAACCCTTAAATTTTAATTATAACCATCATTAAAAATAAAGTGATAATTTACTTTGTGTCTTGGCAACACATAAAGACCTTAACATTTACAATTGAAATCAAACTAAAACATTAATGCACAAGAAGTAAAAAAAAATATGTTTTTATAGACTAGCTTCAAGGTCAGATATCTTTAGGTCATTTATATGTTGACATCAATCTTTAAAGTTGCAAAACAAAGTAAAACTAAAATATTATAGCACATAACCTAATAAATATTAGTTTAAAGCAGTTACAATACATGATAGGGATAGAATGATACATCCAGAACAAAACTAATAAATAATTTATTTTTATGTTTTTATTCACAAAAATAAATGATTACTAGCATAAAAGGTTTACATTACGACACCTAATAACAACTATTTACAAAAGACATGATATGTTGTTTAAATATTTAAAAAAAAATAAAAGTCTTTAATGTAGACAAATCAACCACTGCTCGCATCTTTGAAACAATATTTACACAAAGTGCACTTGGTTAATAATAATCAGTTTTTTGTCCATAATAGATATGAATTTACACAAAAAACAACCAAGTAAACACAATGATAAACAGAATTTCTAACCTACATACAACAAAAGGTCATATTTTAAAATAGTAAAACTGTTTCAAAAGTAAACAAAACAATTCATCTTCTGAGGTACACGGATTTATTAAGAAGTCCCAAACAATTGGGCCACTAATAAATGAAGGAAGCAATTTGTGAATTGCACTTAGGGAAACTGTTAGTATTCAAGGACTCTGATTGGAGGAGAGGTAATCAACTCATGTAATTGAATAATTTAGTGTTCCTAAACTAGGAGATCTAGATTTCTGTTTGGATTAGGTGGTCAATAGGTAGAAGTGTCAGGAGAAAGAGAGGGACAATTTTTCCATGGAGTGCAGACAACAAAGGGCAAGTCGATCATGAATCCCATTGTTGTTGCTTTGGAATAAGATCCCACCCACAAGGAAATGATTTCTGATTGAGGCATGAAATGTGATAAATTGGGAATCGAAAATGAATTTATTAGGTGAACACGTTTTTGTTATTCTTAGGGGACATTGTCTTAGAACAGAATTTTTTTTCATTTTCTCAATCAAAAGGTTATATGTATATTTTAAATATATGATAAAGGAATTACAAAATAAAAATTACAGTATCAACAAATTTAAGAATAGCCGGTTGGTGGAACGTGAATTCAAAAATTTGTTTTGCTTTATTAACAGTCAAGAATAAATATTCAGGAAATTCAGTCTAGAAAACAGAAATAAGGAATCCTTAGTACTTACCTCTTTATACTTTATTACCAATGCTGAGGTACACTTATCCGTGTATAGCTACTTCTATAAGTCCTGTATATCAGTTAGATTTTTCACACATTTAATTTCTCTAACTTTCTACAGCTTAAATTTCTTATTTAAAAGAAGAATATTTTATTAATTTGTATCAATAAGTTATTCTGAACTTTTGAAACTGAAAGTTTGGTTGTCATATCAAAGGAAATAATTTTTATTTGATTGTTTCCAGGTCATCCTGGTTAAAAGTTTTTCTTTTATGCATCTGTCAACATGTTCACTATTGCAGCAAGCTATCAGCCATGAGTTTCGCACAACAGGTTACCTCAAATATTATTATAAGGTTATTACAGCCAAGGAAAAAATTATTAATAATTACCAATAATAACAAGAACTATACCACTATAAAAATTGTTTGCATTATTATTATTATTATTATTAATATTAAGTGAAAAATCTAAAATAAACATTTTAGAGTTAATTACATTTTTTTCTCCTGTGAAACAAGATTCCTAACAAATTTTGATATATCTATATGTATTTTATGTATATATATATTCTTTTTCTCATCACATAAAATAATTAAACTCAATCAATTAATGTTTTTAATTTCAGCTGTTTGGTTAAGTTACATGACTTAAAGTTTAATATGAATCAGGATTTATAAATATTAAGAAAACAAACTTGTGAAGAATTTAAATTTATTTAGAATTTGAATTTAATTAGAATTGACTCTATTTAAATTTTCAAGGTCTTGTTCTGACAAACTAAACATTCATAAAATAAAATGTTTCTTTACACATGTTATTTTTAGGGGACAATGTCCTAGAATAGAGCGAGTTGCAGAATTTAACTGCATGTGAAGTACAGTGCAAGGACTTATATAGAATTAAAAGGCACCTTATACTACTTCGAATTGTTGTTTGCTGTTGATGTGTTTTCATGTTCCTGAATCTAGGTACAAACTTGGGAACTGTTATTTGATAATTTGTAAATGAATTTTTAATTGGTAGAACACATGACCGGATATGGGGGGGGGGGGTCCGGATTCGAGTCACAATTCTGCCAGTATATTTTTCTTTGACTAACCAAATTCAAACATTTTTTTTAAAGGGACGAGCTTTGTGTCAATAATTGCAATATTTGTTTTAAAATTCCATCAAAACTGCTAATGGACTTTCTTACAATAACTGGAAAGGTTTTAATTACTATTTTAAACAAACATCTAGGCTTGGTGGTTTTCTTCCCAAGTGGATAATCCCTTATCAGAGATTAGTAAACTAACTGCTACCAGAGCTTGCGAGCTGTTTTGTTTAAAAGTGACTAAAGGTTGACTAAATTCAAAGAAAATTTGTAGGTAATAAATGTAGATGAGAAAGCTACAAGTATTTATTTGAATTTTTAAAATACAGAATGAAAATAATATCCACAACAGGAAGTAGAACTTCTAATAATACATATTAAACATTATCTTCTAGTATAGAGATGCAGCTTTAATGATGTCTTCACATTTCATTGAGGTATATTGCCATCCTTCTGACTCAGTTATGTTCTCGATGGAGAGCTTTTTGTAAAATTCAAGTACCGGGTTACTTAAGAGAACATTGAACCTAATTGTCTTTACATTTTCTTTCATTGCTTCCTGTGAAAAGAAATAATAGCATACAAAACATAAGTACTTAAATTAAGAAGAGTATATGCTGATAGAATGAATTAGTAAGTCCTTAGTACCTTGCATACAGCTGATAATAATCCTTTGCCAAGCCCTTGGCCCCTGTAAGTAGCAGAAACTAATACATCTCCCAAAACAAATCTTTTTCCTTCATATGAACTATATGATCTACTGTATAATGCATATCCTATGAGTTTTGGAATTCCATCTATTAAAAAAGTAGTCTTGATTAGTTATTTAATAACTTCAATGATCAAAGAATCTTTAGTGTAATAAAAATAAAAATAGTAGGCTATCAGATGAACATGTGTCTTGTTGTGGAATTTCAATAATGAGAGTTTTTGCTGGAAATCACAATGGATTGAAAAATATGATGAATTAGATTTAGAAGTTTTCAGTTGATTTGTTCTTAGATACAGTTTTTCATAAAATACGAGTATACATCAGGTTTATAAAGTTATGCAGAAAGTTCCTAATTCAATGCTAGACAATCCTGATGATAGTGCTGTCTGCGGTTCTGGCTCGGGTAAAAAAAAAACAATTCAGAAAACAGCTCTCCAGGAATAACTACTCCCAACTTTGTAGATCAGCAAAATAGGCCACACTGTTACTGATACAATATGTTTGGACAAATAGCCAGAGCCTATGTGTCAGTTTCTTAATTACTCATTAAATGATTTAAAAAAAACACTTTTATCTAGAAACTTATTTTTATTTGTTTATTTTATTATGCATAATGTTATCACCCAAGTTAATGTGTCTTGATTCCAATAGCAATCTGTGTACATATATGGTTTGCCTTTTGGTCAATGGTGGCCAACACTATCACTATAATTTTACTTTTGTTTTTATGTGGACTGGAAACATATACCCACTATACATTTTGGCATTGTCCACTAATAAATAAAAACTTAATAAAACTCATCAAAAACTTGCCCTAGCCCCCTGACGGAGACTGAAGATCAACACCCAGCCAAGAGATCGAGGCCGATCTCCGAAGCTACAAGACCCCACCTACCTGTTTAAGCAGGGTCGACTTTCCGGCCGAGAGGCCGACTTATTTCAGGCCCCTGCCGGGGCTGGCCAGGCTTGACCTGGCCGAATACAAACCCTTGCCTAGGTACCCCTAGGCTCCACCCTCGGTAGACTCTCACTACCTTCCTGATTCCACCCGCCTTCTTTAGGCATTCCACACCCTATATCCTTCTCATACATCCTTCAAATGGGGGACTCCCCTTAGTGAAAGGCACTCATTAGCCCAAAATAATTTTCCCACATCCTATTTCATAAGTTTGAGAGCTAAGAAAAAAAAACAAAAAAAAAAAAAAAAAAAAAAAAAAAAAAAAAAAAAAAACTCATCAATCACCCTTGGTAGACTCTCACTACCTTCCTGATTCCATCCGCCTTTTTAGGCACTCCACACCCTATATCCTTCTCATACATCCATACATCCTTCAAATGGGGGACACCCCTTAGTGAAAGGCACTCATTAGCCCAAAATAATTTTTCTTTATTTTTCTCACATCCTATTTTTATAAGTTTGAGAGCTAAGGAAGAAGAAAAAACAAAAAAAACAAAACAAAAAAACACATCAATCAAGGCTGATTATAGAACAAAACTCATTATTAAAATGAATAAACAATTAATGACAAAATTGCCCATAACTATTTCTTGTTAAATAATTTTTGCTTTCTAATTATAAGTTACACAAAAGCATATAAGTTTATATAAATGTTTATAATCACCCTAAAAAATATATTTATTTCCATACCAAAACTCTCCGGATCATCAATTACAATGCAGAGAAAAGGAGGATTCATGGATTCAAAACCATCTCTCTGTAACACTGAATCAGTTTAATTAAATAGTATTGTTGAATATAACTGGATGAAGAATATAAAAAATCATGTACACAAGTTACATTTGCAAATTTATGCTATTTTGTATATCCATATAATATTTGCTTACTTTCTATATTTATTTTCACAGCATTTGGTGTTTTTTCATGTACAGCTAGCTCCTTGAAAATAAAACAAAAATTAGTAATTTTATCTTATATTATTATTGAAATGCTAATATGTTCTCATTTCTACCACATTTGAATCAGTCAAAATGTACTAAGAATTCATATTAATTATTTTAAACATTACTATTTACACATAAATGAATGTAATAAATTCACAGATAAATGCTCACCTTAATGAGCCTAAATATTTCTTCACAGTCATCTTTGGTAGCTTTTCTAATATTAAATTTAACTGCACACATTTTTACAGGTGCGGGTTCTAAATAAAGGTGAAAATATCACATTTTAATACATCAGCGATGATATAAATTATAATTACTTTAGTAAACTATTGCATTATATTATAAGACTAGATAGATGATAATGACACCTTCAAGAATGTTATTTTAATTAATTTTTTTTAAAACTAATTGATTAAGGAAGAATATTTATTTTAGTTATTACTCTTCAAAACATATCATAATCATTAATAAATATTAAGGAGAGAGTGAATGAAAAGTATATAATTGTGACAGAGGGGTGTGGGAGATTCCACCCCCCCTAAATATAAAAAAGCATATTATAAAATAGGCCTAATCAGCATAAAGTATCTTGTTTTGTATTACGAACATTACTGTGTATGTTTAATTAAAATTATCCTCTCATGCAAAAATTCCCAAATTGACGACTGAAGATGTCTCGATTTTCATTTGGTACCCTACTTAATAAGATTGGAGTTAATTATTTTAAAATACAAATAATTGACCATTAATTATTTTTCATAAATATGCTTTTATTTTTAGCATATTTGGAGCATTAAGTAAAACTTTCATACCCAATATCAACCTTCTATATGAAACTCAGGGCACAAAAAATTGGAAACAGAATGTTAATAACAGTTTAGTAGTACATTGTACTATATCCCAAACATATATTTCATATATTAGGAAGTCAAGATCTGTAATTTGACACCATCAACCTTAACACGACATCAAATATAATTTTTGTTAATATTAATTTCATAATGACATTTTATTATTTTTTTATGGGGCTAGCTTAGTTTTTAGCATAATCTGGGTGTAATATGTAACCACCATGCAAAATATCAAGCTTCTAAAAAAAAAAAAGTGGTTCAGTTTAAGTTGCGAATATGATATTGAGAGTTTTAATGACTTTATTATTATAGTTTAATAAGACAAAAAATTTCATATTGTTGATCAGGCTGTTGTGATATTTAATTTGATACCCTATTCAATATCATGTTTTATGGAAATGAAATATTATTAACGTCTTCCTAATCTTTAAATATAATCAAATTAATAAATAAGCCAGGTATTTGAGGAATATATTAATCATTCTTTTACTATGGAAAAAAAAAATATTATTATCATTGTCTGATACCTGTTCATGAATCAGTTATACATATAAATAAACAGATAATTTAATATGTAATTAAATTATGAAAACAAACTGGAAATTTTAACTATATCATTATGTCCCATAACATGACACTGCCATCCTTCTGATTTTGTAATGTTAATCATTCCTAACTTTTTGTAAAAGCTATTCGCTGGGTTCCAATTGAGAACAATCAGCTTCAATGCTACTGCATTTTCTTTAACTGCTTCCTAAATAACAGTGAATATTAATTATTAGTGTTCTGTCTTGACATGTTTAGCGTAGAATACAAATCAACCTTTTAATTTAATTTCTTAACTTACCCTACAGACGGCTGAGAAAAGTTTCTTCCCAACTCCATGACCCCTATATTTAGCAGCAACATAAATATCTCGAAAATCAAATCTTTTTCCCTCCTTAGAGCCATATATCAAACAATACATGACATAAGCGATGAGTTTAGTCTTTGAACCTACAGGGAAGTAATAACAATGAGAGTCATAATCATTCATAAATTTGCCTGTCATCCTAAAAAAACAACAGTAAATATGGTAGCTATTTTGTGAAATGTAAATTAAGTGAATTACTAGTAATTGGAAATTATATTTAATGAGTGATTATAGCAGTTTTTAAAAATATATTGCTAAAAAGGAATGATACTATAAATATTTGTATTGTGAGTCTTATAATAAAGCATGCTTCAGGTCATGTCTGTCGTGGTTTATCAACATCTAAGGTATTGGATTTATTGATGGACTTATGAATCATAAAAAGTATATTTGGTTGTAATGAAGGTGTACTACCTAGACAAAGGGCAAAAAGTAGAGAATAAAGAATCGTATTTTGTAGTAATATTGTGATCCTAACCATAATGCTTTGAAATAGAAAATGTGGTTTCTGTATTGTAATGGTATTTAATTTGATGAGCTCTACAATTGTTGTTAAATAGTAAAGAACTAACAATAAAAATAAGTATTACTTGACAGTGAGGGTTACCTTGATATGCAAATATATATATTGTAATTTGTTTAGTAAGATGACTGACTAATTATTGTTTTTTTTTTTTGCAAAACATGAAGGTAAATTGTGACCCTGTGAATGTGCCCTTAGAAGGTATGTTTATTTACAAAGACATTACAAACAGTAACTATATTAAACTGTTAACTGTATCTGAACTGGGTACATTCCTGGACAGTGAGTGTAACCCGAAGAAAATTTGCAAGTTTCTAATGGAGACTTGCCTTTGCTGGAACCAGGTAGAAAAGAGGCAGAAGGTTTAATGATCAGAAAGTCTTAGAATTGCAAGCAAGGAGAGCGATATCAGTTAGACAGTCGTCAAGAAAAGAGGTAGTAGGGTAACAGAGGAACCTAAGTGCAGAGAGAGTGGTAGAGGAGTAAGAGAAAGAAATGGGCATCTTATCAAAAGTAAGGTCTCGTCATCACTTTGTTAGTCATCATGAACCCCTTAAGTAAATCATTTTAATATTATATAATTATAAGTCAATTTTTTTTTTTTTTTTTTAAATTGCACTTATGTTTTGTTTCAAGCATATTATGAGATCTTATACCATTTAAATTTCAAATCAATTGAATCATTTTTACGACTGCTATTGTAAAACAAGAAGTTACTTTTTATTGTACTTGCCAATTTTTTTTCAATTTTTTCTTTGCCAATTCAAATTAATTTAAAAAAATATATTTCTTAATAAGAAAAAGCCAAGCCTACCAACATTATTATCCGGGTCCTCAACGACTAGGCATTCAAATGAAGGATGGTCAGACAAAAACCCATCTTGTTCCAAAGCTGAAATAATGATATGCTTTTTTAAATATAGATATATTATTCAAACAAAAGTATGTCAGTTAGATTTCATGTAAGGAAAATACAATCGGCTCCAAAGTTTAATTGAAACATTTGTACTGGTAAGCCAATAAATTTAAATACAGATTCAGTAATACTTGTTAATATATATAAATTTATAATAAAAATAAATACAGATCTTTTAAAAATATTTTCAAAATAGTATGGTTTTCTTACATTTAACATCGTTTTTAACCGCATTGGGCTGCTTTTCATATTCAGCTAACTCCTTTAAAATATTCAAATTAGTATTAGTTTTACTAATATATTATTATTGTGGATGAATAAATATTGCTTTATTTAGTCAAGATGTTATTCAATAATTATTACCTGTATAAATTCATATTAACTTTATTTATATAAACTATTTTTATAAATAACTTACTTTCACGAGTCGAAATAATTCTTCACAGTCGTCCTTGATGGCTTTTCTAATATTAAACACAACTTCCGACATTCTCTATATTTTCAATATGGGCTAAACCATCCATAAGTTAATTAATTGGCTGTTTATTTATTTACATACTGTTGCATAACAGGGAGATAGCTGTTATCTATAAGATAACAGTATAAAAATCAAATTTTTGTTTTGGCTTAATAACAGGATTTTATTGCTTTTATAAGTTAGTATTGTCAATATCAAGTGCTTTTGTCAAAAAATATATTCTTACTTTTATATATTTATCTTAATATTTTCATTAAAAACAAGAAAATATGTGTACTACAATCTATATAAACAAAAGAAGCAGTTTCTTTTAATTAATTTACTTATGTTTAGTAATTGTCAAAAGTTATTAAGTGGTTACTCTTGGTTTTGATTGACTTAGAAAGTGCCACAAATTTGGGACTCCCCCAGGGGGCAAAAGCTCTAGGTATTCCACTGTATGCTTTTTCCTGAAGTTACAGATTAAAGGCAGGAATGAATTCAACATTAAATTTAAGGGATGAAAATAGAAACCATAAAATATTCTACAATAACTGTTGTATTAGAAAGCTGTGATTTGGTTTTTAAATTATCCCACTATTCAAAAAGATTTTAATAACTTAGAAATATTCATGTAATACCAAAATTATTTAAAAATTTGGTTGTTCATGACATAGAAGTCAACAGATCAGACAAAGAACATGTCTAGATATATTAAATAAAGTATCAAATTGGAGTGCTCAATTTTTGATTCAGGCACCAATTACATTGGCAGATCCACACTACCCTGATGGGTTGGGTTGCCCCCTGGATGAGTCCTATCTTACCCTGTACTGCAGGAGTCAGTTCAACCAAAGCTGTCACCTATTCAAGTACTTAACACACTCATCGCATAACAAGACCACTGGCTTTGGTCACTTCACTGGGGAAAGACCAACACTTTTTGCATGTTTTGGAGTATAAATTGATTAATGATCTTCCATCTTCAAGCAAGGACTGAGCATCATCCTCCAGAAAGATGATAAATCCATTATCCAGAAATATTTTATAATAAAACCTACAGATGCTGGTTGTTTTATGATTGAAATAAAGCATATAACAGCCATCCAAATCTTTAAAATTTACCAAAAATGCGCCTCAAGTAACATTCACCATATGAAACCAATAAAATCAGCAGGAAAAAAAAAAAATGTCTAAAAGCCTTTCTGCTACTTTAACCAACCAAATCAATCAATGGTTTTGAAGATATTGATGGAACAAAAAATTACCCAGAACTGATAAATATGGTAATGATAATGAATATCGAAAAAGAATCCTTAAAATTTATTTACACTTCCTTCTTTAATCAGAACAATTTCTTAAAGTTTATATTAATATATTTCTAATATGTACAAAAAATTTATTTCTATGAATATTTATACAAATGAAATGTTACTGATGAGAAGTTAATCAATCAAAAAATTATTCTTCAGAAAAAGGAATATTATTATGTTTAGCTGCTGATTAAGACCCAAGCAAAAAAGCTGTAGTGCAACAAGATTTGAAAATAAATAAGGCAGAAATATATACATTATAAAATAATTTAGTGTTAAATCTTCAGTGAATAAAAAAATGTTTGCCAAATGGGCCATATTCCACTGTTATGGACAACAGTGTCCATATATACCGACATACTGTCGGGACAGCGAGAGTATAGACATGAGTGGTGGGGAGATAGGGTCTGTCCATACAGAGTCCTCTCAAACCTCTCGTTGATTTGAGGCAGTTAACAATGGAATGAAAGGCATCTAGAGTCAAGGCATTGGCATCAAGTAGCAGGGGAGCTGTGAGGGGTGTTAGGAAGAATGGCAGAATAGAGGGGGAAGACTTATGTTGATACTCTGGGCGACTCAACTTTATAGGGGAGTCATTTAATTTCAGCTTTGGATATTTGTATATAATGCATTTATTTTAGCCCCAATTCCACCTCAAAATGTCATAAATCATATAGTAAATTATAAAACACAAAATTAAAGCCAAATTTCATGACTATCTTTATTACTTTAGGTTGATATTTAAATTTCAATATACAGTTATAAACTTTATAATCTATTTGTAACAATCACAAACAATTAAATTTAAGACTAATTACATCAATTTACAAAGGCCACTATAACTGACCTAAAATGAATTAAAAAATTGTACTGTTTGAACATTTCAATCCAATTCTATAACAACAACAAGAGTACAGTTAAACAACAATACTCTGTCATTTTTTTTATGTACAATTGTGAACAATCACTTACTTACAATAATGTTTAATTGACCATTAATATCAATCATATAAATGTTTTCAATTTTTAGTAACCAGAAGACTCTCAACAATGGGATCAGGCTCCAGGGATAGGAATGTGTCTATATACATTGTACGGAGGTCAGCAACAGACATGCAACGAACAGAGGGTCTCAAGATGCTCATCATGAGTTTTGGCGGGTACCCATACAGTAACCTGTACTGATTAGCTCCATACAAGATCAAAGATGTTTGCCATGCAGACAACAGAATTGTGGGTAAGTTATGTGTGCCTTGACATTTGCTGTTCGGTGGCTAGTATTGACTAGCAATATTTCCTTGTGCTCTGTTGAAAATCAGCCACTGGTTTAATGTTCCAGTGCTGTTACTGTCATCATAACAAGGTACTTAACATTTTTTATTGATAATAATATGTTTAATTTCTGAAATATGTCGAACCTTACCCACTATTACCATTAAAGCCAGTATTAACTAAATTTGAACAGGGAGAAATAAATATTTTTACATAATCAAATCAATCTAATAACTAGTTAACGCCTACATGATTCTTCATTTTAACTGTAATTGCATGAGAGCCTGGTTAACTGCTTGAACCTTTATTTCACACTCATGCTTTTCTGGAGAACCCATGTTTGCAAAAATGATATTTTATTGATATTATTTTAAAACCAATATTTCAAACATGAGGTCTTATGATCATCACATCCATTGCATTCCCAATAATGCCAATTAATCTTTAAACACAATTGATTAATGTTAACACACTACTTATATTTGTACAAACATGCTGCATTTAGAATATATTTAGTATTAATATTATTTTAATCGTATAAACGATATGTTGAACTATAATTATTGAGAAATGTAGTTTACTATAGTTCAGTGAGGACCAAAACTTTTATATACAATAAATTTTAACAATGTTTGTATGTACACAAGTAGATACATATGTTCACATCTTAAAAATAAATATTGAAATTATATCAACACAACAAAACTACTAATTTAATTTTTACAATAATCATTAACTATTTCAAATTTATTTATTACAAATTTGTAGTTATATGAACAAGGTTTATGTACAATTCATTTCTCAAGCCCTCTTTGAAAATTACAAAACAAAATATAAAATTAAATTAAGATTTTGTACATTTGTTTCCATTGTATGTTCCATCTGCACTACTATTTAAACAGATATTTGGCCCCAGAACTGTGTTTATATCTAAATCTCATAACCGAAACAAGAATCAAACTTTTATTTAATAGTATGGACAATTGTCATTACTTATTTATTTTCTGTTTTAGTATATTAGGTAAAATTGGTCATTTACTTATAGTATCTTAAATTTATTAATAAAAATAATAAATCATGTTTTACAAATAATTGTTTCTTCTTATTACTTTCGATTAGTATAAACATGTTCTGGAATTTAATTTAAAAATGGCCTGATCCTAAACATTAAAAAATAAGTATTATTTTGTCTCTTTAGCGACAATACTTATAAGCTGCATAAACTGTTAAAAATAAAGAAACTCCGACTATAGCAACCATGCAGAGTAACTTAAAAAAATAAACATAGTCATCGTGAGTGTATTGCATTTTAACAACTAGTCGGATAAACTATTTCGACTAGAGGGTCCGTTTAAACTTTTGAATATTTGGAATTTTCAGAAAATTTCTTTGACAGGATGTATGAGGGCTTCAAGAACCTTTTAAAATAAAATGTATGAAACCATCACAAATTAAGGCCTGAAGTTTTCGAGTGCTGCGACAGCTAGGCCACAAGTTTCTTAATAAAAATATTTTGGCACCATTATGGTCCAAGCAATTTATCACTCCTTTAAATAAAATTCTCTGCTAAAAGAACAGTAATGATGTTCCCCAAGCTGAAACAAAAGTCACATTTATATTATATTAATAAATATATTCAAGTATACAGAAAGTATCGTGTATCATAATAACAACAGTATTTTGTTAGGATTTCGGCTTGGGATGTATCAAGAGTAGTATGAAAGGCTATTTTTTTAAATTTGTCATCAAATTTATATTTAAAAAATATGAATTTTTTTATTATTTATATAATTATATATTTAAAAAACTATTGAATAAATGTTTGATTAGCTCTCTTGGAAAATTATGGACCTCTATTTATCTTCAGGTTTATAAATAACTCTTGTTTAGCACAGATTCTGATCATTAACAGAAGAATTTTAAAAATAGACCTGAAACATAACCAAGATGTTTAAAAGGAAGATGAGGAAACCTATTAAACTGTGTTCAGGATAAACCTTGTAAAATTAGATACAGCCAAAAAACAGTTGACGTTATAAACAAAGTTTGTTTGAGCATTCGCTCTATTGTGGGGTGGTTGGTTTGGTTTCAGTTAAACTTTTCTCTATTCATAATAACAGACTGGTTTTTATGGTATTTTACTCTATGTGACTGTATAACTGAACAGTCACCTTTAAACCTTTGGAAGCTGAAATTGTCATGTTTTGTTACATAAACATTTCTTTTTCCTAGGATAATTGACGCAAAATTAATAATAAATAAATTAATAAAATAGTATTAATAAACAAATATTATTAATAAAGTAATAAGAAGTTGACTGTCTGAAAAAAAAATCAAAATTTACTCAGTTATAAAATACATGTAATATATACATATTATACATAATGTTCGCACTGATGGCTGTAATGTAGTTTGTAAAAATGACTGGTATCAACAAAGAGTAATTATTTTCATAGACAGTTTATTAAAAATAGAATTTCCTACAAGGGCATAAAGAATAGATTATGAAACAAGTATAGACGTGTTCGTATGAAGGGAAAATTTACTGGTATCAAATTTTCAATTTACGATAAAATTGAAGACTAAATTATGATACTTGCATATTATTGCGTAGTGATTAATTGTCTGGGTTTTAGTTTTGAGGCTTTTAGATGACAGTGATATGGAGACAATCATGACTTCAAGTATTGAAAACCAGCTTCATTTTTGAGGAATCGGGAAAGGATAGTGATAGGAACATACTTTACAATTCATATAAAACTTCAAATATTTGCGGGATGGAAAGTAAACTAATCACTTCTGGAAATAAACAACTCTTCACACTGACAGCATAATATTCCAGAAAGTTTAAAGACACCAGGCAGGAAAGAAAAAATAAGGGAAAACTTTGAAATACAGGTCAGGAATACACTACTTCAAAAATAAAATAATCACAGCTCGAACTATGATTCCACTTAAACCTTGTCGAATGAAAACTGTACAGACATCTTATTTTAAATTCATATTGGAAATTAGCTTGTAAAGATCAAATAGCTCATTTTGTCTCTTTAGCAATCCAAGTTAATCCAAAAAAATCCGAGAAAACCGATTTGGTGAGGAAAAATTGGGAAGTGACTTGAAATAATTAACTTTGTTTTTTAGGAATGGAAAAAAAAAATTCAATGAATACATAATTAAAGAAAAAAAAGGAATCTTCTGTAGAAATCGTACCTTCAGATGAAACATGATTAGTTCCTTCTAATGTCATTTGAAACTAAATAGATTCGGTTCAAATAGACAAGTTAAGGGTCACACAAACCTACTTCCAGCATGTGAGTCATTTTTGTCCAAGTAATCCATACAAGAACGTAAAAAAAAAAATTTTAATTCAGATTTGACCATTACAAAAATGTAGTAATTGTACAAAGAACAAAATATTGAAATTTCTGCCTCATTTTCAGGATTTTTCATAGTTTAAATCTACCATTCAAATCACCAAAAACTGGTAAAAGTCACAAATGTGATTTCTTCAAAGATGAAAATTTGAACTTGAAAATCTAGATGGTAAAAATACTTTTATAGGGGAAAGATATGACAGCGACCACTCCCTTTTTAAAAAACCAAAAAAACAAACTAAGGACAAACATGAAAATGAAATCATTTAAACAACAGAATTCAGCAATTAACGGTTTGCAAAAAGAAAAATTCATTTTTAGTTATGCCAATGATTTTGGAGCTTTAACTAATGATAGTTAATGGTGTACCTTTTATTTTGAAAGAATCTGAAACTAATGAGGAAAGATTTGTTTGTAGAAAAGTACATTGGCTCCAGTAAATACTTGAATCTCCATATGAACTTCTTTTTAAGGTGAGTCTAAGTAATGAAGAAGAATTTTGAACTCTTTCTTGTTGATAAGGAAAATGCATCTATCTCAATGGTGAATTAAAGGGTATTTCAGAAATCCGAATTCTGATCAATGCGGATGACTGTTGAGTAAAATAATTGTAACAATATTTTTTAATAATATTATAATAAAATTGTTTCAATAAAACAATGTTATATTTCTGTACCTCGGAGGGATACAACACTATGTCCATTTTCACAACTTTACAGGAGAGGAGTTTTAAACTTTTTTTCAACAAAAAGTGTTATTGGCACAGCTATTGGTGTTGTTTTAAAACATGCTATATCCGGTTCTAACTGGTTTTGGACATAGTGCTCTATAAAGAAATAGATATATGAGAAAAGCTGATTTTAACTCTGTAATAAAGTCAATATGGAAAAAAATGGACATAGTGTTGTATCCCTCCGAGGTACAGATTTTAAATTTATAATTAGTGTTTTTATGATTCTGAGGTTTTAAATGTGTAGAGCAGGGGGGTATGTAATAGTTTAAAATAGTTAGAAGCAAATTGCTGCAAGTGAAAATACAGAATTTCGATGAATTCTAAATTATTTTCTAGGAAGAAACTCAATTAGGACACCACATATAAATAATAGACAAAGAAAGATTAAATAAGGAAGAAAATTAAGAATTCTAGTGAGAGTCTCAGAGTTCATTAGAGTCAAGTCTAAGTTCGGCTGACTTTTGGAAAGTCAGACTGTTTGGACTAGATCTATGTTAGTCAGTCTACACTAAGCCCAAAAGGGTTTTTCCCTTAGTGTCTCAAGAAGTCTAAGATCGCAAGAAGAAGAAGAGATTAGTAAGTACTATTCTACCAGTATACTTTTGCATTCAGTCCATGATTTTCGTCTAGAGACTGTATTACTTCACAACATATTGTAAGTTTAGATAATGTTATGAGCTCATCAATTTTCTGAAATTCATTGATTTTACTAAATATTCATTGCAATTTGCATTTTATCAAATCAATCAGCCTAAGAGTCATTATTATATTTAATTCTTCAGCAAGATTGCACGTGAACTTATTTTTGCCTGACATTAAAATAATCTATTGAAATTGGTCCATTATTTGATATATTCAGGTATATCCCCTCCAGGAAAAATAAAGAGCACGGATTATGTGTACATAAATTGCTTCTATGAATTAATTTACCTGAATTAAGGCCACAACATATCACATATACCCATCCAAGGGTTTCTGCCAGTGATCATAATAGTATTTCCATTTTACCACTTTTTCTAACAACCCTAATCTGGCCTGGTTGTACTTCAGGAAGACCTAAACATTTGAAGGCCACCATAACAGTCTGGTGTCCAAAGTTTGCTTCAAATCTGCAAAATGAAAATGAATAAATAATAAAAAGAGCAAAAATATTATGGTATATTACATTGAAAATATTATTATATTGGGAATCAGTTTGGATAGATAAAAAAATATGTTAAAATGTTATCAGCATTAGTGGAGCATGTTTTGAGATACAATATATAATTATAGTATACACATGCAACATAACACTCAGTAGCTGATGCCTCATAAGCCAAATATTGGAGAAATATACAATACACTTTTTAAAGTCAGTTAAAAGTTGTACTGTTAGCTTGTGTAAATTATTTTTTTCTTCTTATCTTTCTGAACCAATTCTTGACTAAACAATTCACTGACATAATACTCTAGGTAAATTTTTAAGCTAATCAAAAATTTATATAAAGTTGTTAATTATTATTAGTTGTAGCAATTTAACTAACTAACAAATCATAATATTTTATCAAATTACAATATTAGAACATTACTTGCATTTATTTCAGAAATTTTACTGTCATATAAAAAGTGTTAGATGAATAATACAGGTCAGTTAGCTGTTTTGAGATGAAATCACAATCTTTCTATTTCAATACACGGCTACTAAACTTTACTTAATGGGAGGGAAGAAGTTGGCCGAGTGCCAGGGAGCTCCCCCCCCCCCTCTGATTCTTAGACCTTTCGCCAAAAATATAAGCCTAATAAACACACCAAAACCAAAAAAAATATTAAATAATGTACCTTTGCATGGCCCATCCCAATGAGCAATGTGGTGGCATAGATATTTTGAGCAAAAAAAAAAATGCCTATATTCCTTGGGAATTATTCATCACCATTTGCATGGGAACCAAGTTTGTCTTTCATGATACATTGCTTATAATGCTAATAATGTATACTCCATTTATTTTCTCATTTTAATATTCAAACACAAATGTGCAATATTTGTATTTTTAATTTTTGACAGGCTGATTGAGATTATGTACATATTTAAACACATAAATATATTATGAATTTCTAAATAGAATCATTATTTTTAATTATTGTGTATAATTAATAAATACTATTTGAGGTCTGTAATGAGGTTATTAATCATTAGCCAAAGAAAAAAAAGTGACAGAGCTGGGATTCGAATACTTGACCTCTTGATCTCTGGTAAGTTTCTCTTATCAACTGAGCCATCCCTGTTAAACCCGGCTCTATCACTATCTTCTTTTACTACAACTTCTTTTCTTTTATCTACTACAACTTAGATTTATTTAAAAGTTTTATTGAGTTATTTATATTAGCATACACATTCAAAAGCAGTTTCTCTAACTTGCTACATTGATTGATACTATCCATGGGAATTCGCGACCATAGCCACAAATGTTTAATATATAAATAAATAACAACTTGGAATTAATCTGATTTTTATGTTTTTATACATATCCTTAATCAACACTTCCAGATGTTTATCTTATATCCTACACAATATGCTAAGAAAAAAAAAAATTCAAAACACAGTAATTAACTGATTAATGACACTTATTATAGGGGCACCAAATGGAACTACCAGGCAAATATCATGCATCTACAAAAATCACCGGTTGAGTTAATTATCGGTTCATGACTTTAATGAGTGTTTTAATGTTTCTGTGTAATTACAGTCCAAAAACAAAAAATTAAATATTAATGTAATCTGGGCAACAAGATCTTAAATTTATTACCCTACTCAATATAATTGGAAATTTATTTTTGATTAATTAGTAATTAATTGATTATGACACATTGTAATTTAGCATGGAGCTAATTATATTTTTTCCATTAGGGCATTAAACGAAACTAACATGCAAAATATTTCTGTGAGGAAAAAATGGGCTGGGTTGAAGTTGGAAACACGGTATTAATGATTATTTTAGTGACATTGTTTAGTTACAGTTCAAACATAAAAATTACACATTATTAATAAAAATCGCTAAATTTGATACCAATAATTAGTAATTAGTTAATTATAACCCTTAATTTTTTATGGAATAGAAAATATTTCTTGTTTAGTGTAATGAAATGGAATCTTGATATAAAATTTCATGATTGATTTCTAAATCACAATTTCCAGGACAGATAGATAAGTGAAAACAAAAGGGACTCGTTGGTTTTATTCAAATCAGATCAATTGGAAAAAAAAATCAACAAAATCTTAAAAAAGCACAACAGTAGAAGATCTATAATTAATATATATCTGTTTTAACTTGTATTTTGAGTACTTAAAGTTAAACAAAATTGTTTTTTGTGCAATTGAGGTGATGCACAATTTTAATTTTCTTTCAGTCAAAATAGAATGATTTAAATTCCGGCAATTATTTTTTAGACTATAGGCGGGGTTAGTCTGGAGGTTTTTTAGAAGGGAGGATTTACAGTTTTGGTAGGAGAATATGAATATTTTTTTGAGGTGAAAAAAAAAAAAGGAAAAGAATTAATTGAACATGTAATGTTTATACACAATGAAATATATTTATGTTAAACATATCTAAAAACTTCCTTTTATGAAAATATTTCACAATTGAAACTAGCCCACAACAGGGGCAGAAAAAACTTCATTTGTATTTTAAACTCTTTATTCAGAATTTCAAGAGAATGGATCTTCTACCCCTCCTGGCTTTGCCACTTATTGAAAATAATTTTCTTTTTGCTCACTCAGTGGTTATATTGACTTGTGGAGGCTTCCCCACTGCATTCTGTATAACCAAGAACAATTTTGTAACGATTTCGATAACATGGCCTGTCTGGAAGACGAAATCTCCCTTTTTTACAGCCAATTCACTTTGGAATAAGCAGCCAGGACCTCCTTCACTCCCCGACTCACAGCTGGGACTCGTCTAAATAAAAGAATACATAAGCTTATTAGTGCTAATTTATGAATTTAGGATTAATATAACTTCACCTCTTTTTAGTGTCATTTTTTCATGGTATTGATATCTAAAAAGAGATATTTACATGTGTATATGTTCACTATAGGGTTTACATTAAGTTTTAGTCTCTTCACAATTTTATTGACACTATATCATTAAACCATCAATGTTTTGCATGTACAGGCACCACCAAGGACTACAATTCTGGAAACAATTGTGTACACACATTAAATGTTAATTATCTCACTACAGACAATTATCTCAGGTTTGTTATTTTACTAATTTTATGGTGTATTTATTATTCCTATCACTTCATATGATAAATTGTATCTCAGAACATTGCAAATTATTTTCTTTCAAGTTTTCGCTAGCTTAGTTGAACCTTAATAATTGATTAAAACAACTTTTGTCTTCCAACAGGTTTTTTATTCTATTTATAATAATTCAAGTGCTTTTGAAGGCTTATACCACTATCATCAATCAGGCGCTACAACATGACAACATACATATATATCAATCAACTTAAAATTTAAAATTAATTATCAATTATTATTTACTAGTTATCAAACATATTAAAAGTCTAAACCACACTTTAAATCACGATTCAAACCGGTCAAATGATTAAAATCAATGGTTAAAATAATAAAATCAAATCAAATAAATGGCTGTAAATTATAAAATCTTATAAATAGTCAAAATCCCAATAAAATTGAAATAAACATTATGAGTTGTTAAAATTGCAATAAAAATTAAAACCCATTATACATAGTAAAAACATCAATAAATAAATCTAAAAAGATAAAATAATGTATATATAGGCCCAACTTTAGAAACTCCAAAATAATAAGTATTCACCTTAAAAGAGATTCCACTATGGACAACCATTCATCAGACTTCATTCCACCACCACAGCCTCAAAATAGTCATGTTTCATTTTATGTTATGTAGACCTCAGAAAATTCCTTTTGATAAAGAAAATCATAAAAGGGAAATTAAAGGAAATAGAACGGATCGTGACAGTGAAAGGTACTACCTAGAATACCATCACACAAATAATATATAAAAAGAAAGGAAAACTTTGTTTAAAGAAATTATTGTAGATGGTACAAAGAAAGAAAACATGCTTAGCAGCTGGTGTATACTCCCATACTTATAAACAATTTCAGATAAATTGGGCAGAACATCAAAGGATTCAGGGAATAAGAGTTTCATACAGAAACCTAGTCCGAGTCAAATTTCCAGGACATTTTCCATTTCCCACTTATGAAATGTGGTGCCATGTATGTGGGTAAGACTTATAGGAACTTAAAGGTCAGATTTAAGGAGCACTTGGTGAGAAAATACGGTACATTCTACCATCTAAATTCTGAAGGCCACAGAGATGCATCTATCACCGTAAATCTTCTACCTAGTGGTAAACATCATAAACTGATCAACAAAATAGAAAGCATTGAAAGACAAATAGACACAAAAATGTCTTACAATAGTATTAATAAGCAGGAAGATTTCCTAAATACACCCCTCTTATAGGAGAGGCTCCAAAGACCAAACCTTCACTAATCCTGGCAGTCGCAGGGAAATGCCCGTCACATCTCTTTTAAGGTGAATACCAGATTATTTTGGATTTTTTAACGTTTTGGGCCTATACATATTTTAACTTTTTAGGTTTATATATTATAGTTTATATTTATTGTTTTTTTACTGTGTATAATGGGGTTTAATTTTTATTGTGAATTTAACAATTTATTGTAATTATTATAATTTTATTTTGATTTAACAATTCATAATGTTCATTTTAATTTAAAGTAAACTATTTATAATATTCTAACAATTTATAACGGATTTTAAATATTCATAAGACTTTATAATTTACAGCTATTTCTTAGATTCTAGCTATTTTATTATTTTAATCTTAACATTAAAACTAATCAGTTGACCAGTTTGAATTGTGTTTGACAAAGTGTTTTAGTCTTTTAATCTGTTTAAAATTAATTTTAAGTTCATTGATTATTTATATATTGTAATATATCTTTAATTTATTAATAAAAGAAAATGTAAATTAAACTTGTCAGTTAGTAAATAGGCTTATGAGTATGCTAATGCATTTATGCGCGTTGACAACGATGTTGTGCCTAAAATATATTATCGTATTGTACATTGCAAAGATCATATTTCATAAATAAAAATTGTATTAACTGTTCTTAATAATTTGTCTAAAACCACACCCTGCAATTCCTCAAGTTATTAAACTTATAATTTATTAAATCTCATCGAGTCCTTGACAACCAAACATTTACATGAAAGAAATAAAAATAAAACTTTAGTACACATACAGTTTTTGAGTTAACTACAAATTTTGTGTCGAATGCTTGCCTTGCTCCATTCAAGTATGGGGGTTTGTGATTCTGATGCTTCTAATACAAAGTTGGCTCAATGGCCCCTTGTAGACTCTGCCAATATGCAGCTATGATGTATGAGGTTATATGATGGCATGTTGCTGATAGGAGGTAATACAAAGAAATACAAAGTATGAGCTTTCTCATGTCAAATATGTTTGAAGATCGGCAAACTGCACAAAATCGTCATCTCTCTTCTCATAATAATTCCAAAACCGACAACCTCTCATTTATAACATCTCTAAAGAATACTCCTCTCGAGTAACTATAAACAACTGCAGTCCCAAGTGTACCTCTCAACTCTTTCAATTACTGACATATTACCTGATGTTACATCCACTTGCTTTGGATTTAAACTTTTTATAATTTATTTTATATTATATTATATATATAATGAATAGTCCTTCTTTCAAATCACTTCTTAAAAATAACATTACAATATATGTGTTCTTATGTTGTAGCACCTGATTGATGATAGTGGTATAAGCCATCGAAAGCACTTGAATTATTATAAATAGAATAAAAAACCTGTGGGCAGACAAAAGTTGTTTTAATCAATTCCAAATTATAGTATTTAGTCATTTAAATTTTTACTTATTATTATATATTTTAAACACTCAACCTTTGTATATATCTTATTTTTTTATTATTAATATATATGTAACTTGTTTCAAAATTGCAGTCTTTTATGATGCCTGAACAGGCAAAACCTTGGCGGCTAAACAATATTGTATCAATAAAAGATTTGTGAAAAGACTAAAGCTTAATGAAAAACCTATAGTCCAAATATACATCAGTGATAAAATTATGAGTTATAAATAAATACTTTCTACTTAACAAATGTAGCTTTGCATTGGATACTCACCGCCCTCACATGAAACACAGCCACATCATCAATGTAAGGTGAAAGAGAAAGCCGGTAAATTTCTGCAGCAGGCACACGGTATTTTATTTGAAGTGTCCTTTGATCCAATATTAACATCGCACTTGTAGAAAGTACAAACAATATTGGAGCAAACTAGAACAGTAAGAAGCTGCTAATAATGAACAAATTTAGAGAATATCGCATTTAGGTTGCAATTCCATTTTAATTATACCTTCCCACTTGAGCGTGTTATTTTGTTAATTATGTCAGCAAAAACGACATATTGATCATTGGTTTCAATGCAAATTTTCTTCCACTGAACATTTTGTCTCAGCCTCACATAGTCACCCAAAAAAGGATGGGAAACACTAAAAAACATGTAATTTATAAATTTATTTTGTAAATCTAAGTACATACTTATTGAGTAAAATAAATAAAGGAATGAATCCAGAAAATATTATCAAAATTGTGTTTATCTGTAGGGAGAAAAGAAAGATACACTTTATATTCAAAATAATGAAGTGGTACCTGATTATAATTGGATTGCTAATACTAGGCAAATTAGCCAATCAATTGACAATAATTTGGGAAAGAAAAATTTAATTCAATCAATTAATGATAAACAAAAAAACAAAACAAATATTCTATTTTTATGGCATATTGTCATTGTCATCATAGCTTCATATTTTGTATGTTGGAGTTCTGAGGATTTTTTATTATGATGATGATATGTGGTACTAACTGTTCATGAGCATTATATTTAGGACGAGTCATAAATAACTTCCATTTTTGTATCAGACATTTATTTTGCTCACATTAAATGACGTTTTTGGGATTGACGAGCAGGACGCTTTTCATGGAGTTTCTCTTGCACTCTTTGCAACTGCTGAACGTATCTATCCGCAGTAATCGTTAAATTTGATTTCAACAACTCGTGGTGAATTATTTCTTGACAATCCCACCATTCACACAATAAAATTTTTTTGCCATAGTTTGCCCTAACTTGCTTTCGGATTTGTTAGGGGTGGTTGATCCTTATCAAGCCACTGTCCTTCTCATTTTTCATTTTTCATCGCCTGTTACAATCCTGTTAAAAAAAGGCTCAATTTTTACCTGTGAGAGCAGACTTGTGGCGATTGACATGTGATCTTCTTTATTCCGTTCACTGAGATTGTGAGGTACCCACACTCCTAACTTGCTGACTTTCCCTAATTTCTCCAGGTGGCAGTTAACAGTTGATTGTGATGTATTCAACCTTTCTGCTATTACCCCTTGTTGATTGACGTGGATTTTGCTCCAATATTGCCTTTTAAAGGTTGTCGTCAAAGTTAGAAGGACGTCTCGTCCTCAGTTCATCTTTTAAAATCTCCAGAACGGAATTTCATAAACCAATTTCTAACTGCCCGATCAGTTATTAGTCCTTCATCATATACACTGTATATTTTTTCAGCTGTCACCCTAGCATATTGCCTTGTTTAAATTTGCAAAGGATTACATGAATGACGAATATTTACTTTTTGACTCTCCGTTGCAGAGGTTAAAAAAAACAGTTTAACGTAACGTGTATCACACAAAACAGTTGACAAAAGACTAACTGAAGCCTCGTCTATGTAGTGAAAACAAAAACTTGTTGTCATGGTAACTCTTAGCGGGTAGATACGAACAATAGATTCTACTTAACTGCATCAGAAGTTATTTATGACTCGACCTGATATGTCACAAAGATTTTACTATTCATACTAAAAAAGAAAAAGTTGAATCTATGGATAAAACTCTAAATGTAAACTTTTGCTTTAAACATATTTAAATTTATATTATTTTTGAAGGGAGTTGAGACTAATATCGATCAGTATATCGTCTGATATTGACGATCATCATAAAATTTCTAAAGTTTCTAATTACTCAGTACATTACCTTCTTGGATAGGAACTTTTTCTGTCTTTAAAAATAAGACTGGCAGTCACTTTCTCTCTCATTCTATTTCTAGCAGTTTGGTCAAATTTCATTCTGTATTTATGACACTGTAAAAGGATAGGCAGTTTAATTCTGTTTGTACAGTGAATTGTGAAAATAAAATTACACATGGTAGGATGAATGAAAACATACCCTCCACTTATGGTGCATTCTCCTCAACAGAAGGCTCGTTTCTGCTAGCCTGCTAGGACAGTGAGGCCAGTCCCTGTTTATTGGTGAATCGCTGCAAACAGACAATTCTTCGGCTAGTTGCAGCAGGAACTTTTTCCTCTAGAAGAAAACATATTTTTATTATTTTAACTACAAGTGCTATAGACAAACAACACAGAATGTATTTCTATTGCTGTTAAGCAGTGATTAAAAAAAAAAAATAATAGGAAATTTATGAATAAGTATAATATATATATAATGACTGCCCCTCACAAAATAAAATACTCCACGGCAAAAAAAAATAAGTGAAAACTTTTTAATCATTTTATACACTATTTATTATATTTGATCTCTAACTTACATTTGTTTTAAATTTATTTCTAAATAATTTTTTAATAACCTATCAAAAATTAGCTTTTTATCTTAGGTATGTATTTCAGCAATTTTTTTTATATGTAGAACAGATGTATAAGAATAGAAAACAAATTTTACTTCGGAACCTCAGGAAGTTCCCTATGAATAATAATAGAGTACAGATAATGAATTAATTTCTGGCAAACATAAAGACATATTACATCATAAAGAAAAATGACAACTTAAAATAAAGTGTAAACCTCCATAAGAAAAAAAAATAGTTAAGCAGCATTTAGTAACTAAATTCATAGAAAAGTATAATTAAAAACAATTTGAAGAACTCAGTAAAATAAAACATGAAATTAAATTAAAACCTTTAAATTAATACATGCAAGCTAAATATACAATATTAAAAACCGAGGAAGGGGAGGCATTATTGTGCAGGTGTACTAAAGTAGCTCTCAAATTGTTATGACAATTTCTGGACATCATCCCTTGGAATGACAGCTAAGCTCATGGAGAATGCGCTAATCAAGCACAGTTTAGTTTCTGTGGCTAAAAATGGAAGGTGCCCATGAGACACTATTCACATTTAAAAAGTATTCATTCTTGCTATCTTTTTATAATGTGAATTTCATACATACATACTTATGAATGATTTATTAGTAACAAATAACAAACAGATTTGGGAGTAATCAGCATAAAGGTGATGGTAACAATGATGAATGAATTTAGGGAGACCAATGATGGAGGAACAAAAAGAAGGGGAGAAATACTATGGCCAAGGACAGAGTAAGGGAAGCTGATGTGTTATAGTCACAAGATGATGACAATATGATCTTATATATATATATATATATATATATATATATATATATATATATATATATATATGTATTATTACAGTCTTCTTTTAGATAACATAATTTTATTTTTTATTCTTTTACTTTAAATTTATTTTATTTACTATTTATTATTAGGTTCTATTAACAAAAATAATTCTGGCAAAAAGATGAATTTAATTTTACAATCATAAAAAATAAACTTATATTAATTATATATAAATACTTGTCTATAATTTTGATTCATTTTCTTCTTTAATTCTCTTCATTTTTTAATTCGTTCTGATTTAAGTCAATAACCACTAACCAACAAAGTTTTTAAGTTTTTCTTACTCACAATCTCAAGCTAATAATATGTATTACGGACTGATTCCATAACTAGAGAGTATATTGCTCTGTGTTTTCATTATCACAACCACAACTATACTATAAAAGTTTTTCCATGATCACTAGACCCAGACACCTATACACCAGGCTGATCCCATAACTAGATGAATATAATTCTGTTGTATTCTCCTCATAGCAACAACAACTATACTACCTTTTGTTTTTTCCTCCACTCTCAATTGTTTTTGTTTGCCTTCTTGATTCAAGGTTGGATTAAACATTAATATACACACTCCACAATATCTAATATCACAACATTATATATATACATCTTGTTTTGTTTTATTAAAAAAATATGACAATCAGCGATAAAAACAAAAAAATCAGATATGAATAAGAAACCTATTAAATGAAATTATTGATTTATCAGTATATTTGAAATGTGGGCATAATAATTTAATTTTACCACAAACTAGTTTGTAAAGCCCATGACTAAGCCATTCAAAACAAATGCACTAGCTTTTGCAGGTATTGGACTAATGGCAAAGACAAAAGGCTAATATACTATTATTTTATGCAGATATTAGCCAGTCTTATTGCACCTGGCGATTTACATAATATTTAGATATAAATACATTCTTAAATCAAACTTTCCCTAAACTAAATGTCAATGATTTCTGCTACTTGAAACTGTAAGGAAAAATTTTTCAATAGAAAAAGAGAATGTATTATGCAATCAAATTTATGATTTTACATTTAGACAAGGAAATTACAGGTAGTATCAGCCAAAGGAAAAAATATAGAGACAAGTCCGGAATTTGAATCCGGGGCCTGCTGATTTCCTGCTGGACCTTATTGCATCTGTAGCCTCTAATAAATTTCTAATCTCAATTGCTAGTATTTTCAGGACTTCGAAAAACTTCCAGTTACAATCTATCAAAAAAGACTAACATGTGGCCTATTTCAATTTTCAAACAGTTCCTTTACTTTTAAGGCACTATATGAATAAAATATTAAACATATACTGATTATATATTGCAAGAAAATAGTTATGAACTGTAATCCAACAAAAAAAAATCTTCGGCTAGTAATTACCTTCCACCTAATAAAATGTCTTTGTATCACTCGCACTGCCCAGTCCACCAATTTCCGTCTCTTAAGTATCCTGTATTCTTCTCTGGCCTAAAAAAATATATTTAAATAAAAAAAAAATCATAAAAAATATTCAGTTCTGAAATTATCTTGCAATATATTAAATTATACAAATGTATTGAAATTATATCAAATATTTATTAGTAATTACAAAAATAAAATTAATTATATTTTTATGAGAACCTATAGTAATAAAATGTAATTAATTAAGATATAATTAAAAAATAATAATCATCAATTAGATTTCAGATCTAGGAGTAAAATAAATATTGAATATTTTCTTTTAGTTTTAAGTCCTTGTTGTAAAGCCATTAGGGACAGAGCAGGAGACCTATTATAAATTTGATATCCGTTTCCAAATAAATTTGTTAAATAAAATTAATGGTCTGGGTAGAGGCTCTAGCCCAGAACGTTCATCTTATGAAGCTATTAAGCTAATCACCGTATAAGAGCTTCAATTAACTAAGGCTTTGTGATCATGATTTACAAATATAAACTTAGAATTATATTATATTAAACAAATTCCTTGCTATGAAAAAAAAATCTCAAAAGCAATAGAATAAATTAAAAACAAATTATTAAGGAAGAAATAAATAAAAAGTAAAGTAAAAATAAAATAAAAAAAATTTCTTCGTCTTAAAGCACATAATAATAAGATAGCTTGCATTTTGTCAAGTAGAACCACTTTTCATCATTGTGTATATAATCCTTAAATTCTATAAACATTCCGTCAGGAAGAACTTTTGACCAACAAAATTCTATGCGATCTTTCTTATTCTTTTCTTTAAGAAATGGTGCTTGAAACTTGTTTTATTGGATTTGTTTTTTTTTTCTTTTTCAAAATTTGAAATATCGTAGATTTGGGAACTTCGAAGGTGTGGGCTGCTGATCTTATGGTGCCTCTTATTCTAAGAGGGATTTGTCTATGTTTGTCTCCATAATCTTTGCATTTAACTCCATGGTTGTTTTTTTAAAGAATCAACATTAGCATAAAACCTTGACAATTATTTTTGGGTGCATGTTTCCAAATTCTTCATATAGTTATTATGTTGTACTTTAATTACTCTAATTGTTTTGTAGCTAATATAATAGCACCTTTCTGCAACTTTTTTGTTGCATCGAGAACTGGACAATCACAACTCGATCCATGTTTGAAAACTATCTTTTTTTTCATCTTACTTTTACAATGGGTTGATATTCAACTGAAATAAAACAATTGATTTCGATCAGCAGATGAATTTAAATAATTCATATTAATTAGGTTAACCTAAACATTGAAAGGATTTTGTGCTACAAAATAACTTACAGCTGCATTCGCCAATAATTCCCGTTTAAATATTCACTTGTTACAATTATTATTGCTACTATACCGGGACAGAGGGAGTAGTTAATTTTTGAATTTTTGAGAAAGTTCGGCTTTCTCTGGTTTGGTGTAGCCAAGAGAAGACCTTTCACTTGTTAGGTCGCCTTGTGAAACAATAACATTTTCTCAGCCGATTGGAGCCTATCACTGACCATTAATGAGTCATCCCCCCCCCAAGTGAGCAACATAAACCAAATGCCCTGTTTCCAGTCCTGAAATTTATTGGTCGCAATTAAAATAAATGATTTATCATAATTAAACTTGAACAGAGAATAAACATTGAAAAGATGAAATCTGCAAATTTCAGTATGAATGAGATTGGTTTAAAAAAAATTTTCATGATATAAAAGCTTAATAATAACAAGAAAATAATTTTTAAATAAAATATACTTTGAAAAAATAAAACAAATAAACTTACAATTCTATAAAAGCACCATAAATGGCGTCGTTCTTCGTAAGGAATTCCAAAATGGCATTCCTAGCATGCAGCATGCAGAATACAAGTAAAGCAAACCAAAAATAAAAATAAATTAGTGATTAAATTTAAACATTACCATATAAAAAAAATATGCAACAAGATGTGAAACTAAAGGAATTACCCTCCAACTTCTCCATGCGGAAGCAATTATTATTTGACTGTGCTTCTTCCTTAGGAATATCTTCCTCTCTCTGTAACCTCGCCATGTTTTCTGCATTAATGTCGCGAGATCTTCCAACCTTTCCCGACGAAATTCTTCCAATTCGAAAACCTATGGACATGTTTGTTTTCATGAAAATTCCATGAGAAGTCGATAATGGAAAATCATTCTAATGCCTAAAGAATAATATTAATTAAAAATGAAAAAAATGAGTAGCTAGATCTGAGACCTATCAAGCACTGCAACCCCATCAGTTTGCCTTGTCTCTTCAAAATTTAACTTAATATTAAATCTAAATAAAAGTTAATTTTAAAATAAGTTATTTTTTTTATTCTGTTTTTAAGTTACAAATGCGCAAAGTAATTGCATGTTTATCAAGGATAATATACCATTAGTTTAAAGACCTAGCTATGTGGGATGTGCACAGTATAAACAACTGCAGGCACACAGAATGAAAAAAGAACCATTGGGTAGGTTCTAACCAAAAGTCAACAACTAAAAAAAACAAAATTGGTTGAGTATGTAAATATAGTGAATTGGTCAATGTTATTGCATGATTTTATATATTATATAATTCTATGGAATGGGCCTCGACTGGGTTATAGCAAGGTAAATATTAAAATAAATTTTTCCTGTTTTATTTAACTTATATAAGTCAAATATTACTTACTGATCTCGGGCTCCTTATAAATAGTTTTGTTCTTCCAAATGCAAATTCACCACTTGGAATGGGCAAATCCCTCAAGAGGTAGGACACACCTTCCACCGGGACATTTTGCCAGTTCGGCCAAGTGTGAAGTGAAAGCATCTTATATCTTTCGAGAAATGCTGTATATGTTTGCCTATGGCAGAATCCACATCTCCTCACTCGCACTGTTTCAAGAAGGCTGGAAAACATTTTGTTTTGAAAACATAGTTAGTAAATGAAAATAAACAAGTATTTCATTGAAAATGTAAGCTCAACAGCTTAAATTAAATATTTTAAAATTAGAAATGAGAGAGCAGCTCTCATTTATCATTCTAACATAAAAAAAAAATTTCAGACTATCTATCTATGAATTATTTTATTACATTGAAATAATTGTTAAAAATTGAGGCTACAGTTATTAAGTGTTCCGATGATTTTTTGCTGATTTATTAGTCAAAAAAATCATTGCACTCAAGTGTAATAATTAATTTCATTTCTTTTACTTTATTATATTATACCAGGCTTATTTTAAATCCTTTGTGTGAGTGTTTGGTGTCATCTTTTTTCAGAATTTAGACCAAATTTAATGAAATACTATTGAAATTTTAAATTTTTATTGTGTTTTAAAATTATAAACTAAAAATAGCACCAAAACGTAGTTATTGATATCATTTCTTTTACTTTATTATATTATACCAGGCTTATTTTAAATCCTTTGTGTGAGTGTTTGGTGTCATCTTTTTTCAGAATTTAGACCAAATTTAATGAAATACTATTGAAATTTTAAATTTTTATTGTGTTTTAAAATTATAAACTAAAAATAGCACCAAAACCTAGTTATTGATTTAATTTTTTTCTCTTTATTATATAACTAGGGGCCTCTGTCCTTTAGGTTTCCCTTAGTTGGATAATAATAAAATGAGAAGTTTTAGTCAAACATAGTCAGTGAAACCACTTTAATGTGTGCATTATCCTATACTGGAATAATTAAACCTTACAAGACTTTGATGTTATATAATTTTTACAACATTATTTTAATGATTAAATAATATAAAAAATAATTTATAAATTTACCCTAAATATCTCACTTGATGTTGCACAAGCCCCATTTCAAATATCCTAGGCTGTTTAAGTTCATTGGGCTTTATACATCTGACATAATGGGCTCGTTTTGAGCTTAAATTCCTGACGAGTCCACCAAGAGCTATTTTGAATTGGGAGCCGACAGTGGGGGGTCTCTTGGATGCAGCCCTTTTTGGGTTCCCTGTAAAGAGGAACTATTACTGCAACGGTAATATTGCATAATTATCCATAAAGCATAAAGAAAATTTCAAATAACAGATTTATTGGCTGTAATATTATAATGTAAAGCAATATTTTTGCTTTCATCAATATCATTTATAGTTGGTTTTATTGAATCCAATTAGAGAAAAAAAAAAGGTCAGAGGTCGAAGTTAATAAACTTTTGAATTTATGAAATTTGACTGTAAAACCCTCGAATGGTACTAACATTTTTATATTTAAAGTCAGTTTGTATAAACCCCGGGACAAAATTATAGCATAACTTAATTATTTTTTTGTCAGAGTATAAAAACTACATTTTTTTAACCAATTTCTTTACTTAGTTTTTCTTTATATTTATTTAATACTCTTTATTGATTAATGTTATTAAACTCAATGGTTAGTTAATTAAAAAAATATATTTATAGAGGAGAAGATAAGAAAAACTCTAGAAAAAATAACATTGGTTTAAAAGAAATTTGTTTAAACATTAATTTGTTTTTTTATGAATTAAATTTTCTTCTGCAAGTGAAGTAAAGGTAAGCAATGATAACAAAACAATACGAATATAAAGGATTAATTCACCATTAAATGGAAATTTGAAAATTATGGCTAATTTTGTCAGGGAGTTTGGTTTTATAACTCAAAGAAATTAAAAACAACAACTAACATATTTAAGTCGAGAAAAAATAACAAATTCACCTAGCAACCTATGGCTGCTTTTGAGGGCAGTTACTTGAATATCTAGTTTTAAATTGAAATATTTATAACGTGTAGGTAATGGGAATCAAATGGAATCCCATCTTCAAAATGAAATAAATTTTCTTTGATTTCAACAGATGCACATTTTAGTTCAAATACACAAGCATCTTGCAGACATGTTAATAAATTGAAACATAAAAATAATATCTCTCATGGCTATAAGGAAAGCCATGGGAGGGAGAGAAGTCAATTAGACCAGAAACACATTTTTGTGAACAGAAGTGTAATCGAATAACACAAAATGGCACATCAGTTGTTGTATTTGGGGGAACTAATTTGTGAAATCTACCAGTTAAGTGAAAAATTAATTTTCTTTCGATAAATTGAAATGTCCATGTGAGAGAGATTGATTAACACAATTGGGAAATTTACTGGTTTATAATACTACATGTTCAATTAAGTTGCAGAAAACAACTTAAACATTAACAATTATACTTTTAAACTTATAAATTTAATTACAGCTAATTGGCAAGAAAAGTATGTAATTTGTTGTCATGAGATTATCGACACTAAAAATATAGTATACAGCAAGAATAACACGGAGTATAATTGATAAATATAGTATTATTGATAAATCGCCAAGTCACAGGATGCAAAAGATACTTAAAAAAATATTTATCATTTGGAAAATACCTTCTGGAAAAAGAGACTTCATCATTGGGTGTATACAATTGTAAATTGCATGAGAAAGATCCTTTGGAACAAAGTCTAAATTTTTTTCAACAAAGCCATTGATATTGTAAGTTACTGTCCCAGCATAGTGTTTCAGCCTAAGAAGTAAATAAGTTAAAATTAGCAAAAAATATTCTCCTAGTAGCCGTTAAGCCACACTGTAAATGATTTAGCAACAATAAAAAAGTAGATTAATAATATTACTAACAACTACAAGTTAAAAAATTAAAGTTTATTTAATAATTATTTTAAATGAGGTACTAATCATCAAAATGGGATGAAGAAAATTTTCACATAAAAATATTTTTTTTTTTTAACTTTTAAAAAGTTCAAGAGGTTCTCTATGACCTGTTAGATCTATTTTATATCTAAACAATCTTAAAAATGTATTGCGAGCTATCTTATTTTGATAGCAGTTTTCTTGATTATCCCTTACTTAGAAACATAAATAATATAATCATTTTGAAGTAAGTACCTATGTAATTTTACCTGAAACAATTTGGCGGCAGGCTGTTATCAGAGGTTTGGTGCCTCCTCCTATCAGGGACTGGGTGGCTGTAACCACACAGTGCAAGAACCCTTGCTAATAAAACTCGATCACCTTCTTCATTTTCATCTAAGGACTTACTGCTAATTTCATCAAGTAAACATAATATACCGTGGTTATTCTGAAAAACAAACGAATACACTTAACCAGAATAATTGGTGAGTACACAATTCAAATTGATTTAGAACTATCATGGCAATTTTGAGCAAGTGTATGTTATATAAAGATTAAATCATGCAGAATATCTATCAATAAATAGAGTAGGAAAATATGTTTGCAATAAATAACTAGATAGAATAATTGTTATAAATTAGTTGCTTAAAGATTGACTTTCCTAAAAAATTTCCTATACAAAAAAAGACATAACAGGTAATAGGAACAATTAGTCTTTAAAAAAAGAAGAATAAAACTTAATTTTTTATTAAAAAAAACAAGGGAATGGGTTACACTGGTTTAGTAAAGTCATAAGTACTACCTACATCTAATTTTTTTTTTTTAAAACTGTTTTAACTTAATAGGTTTAGTACATAAATAATTAAAATAAAAAAAAATTCTTTTTGAAGATTAAGAATGTTAACCTTTAACAAGGATGGAGATTGGATGAAGAAAAAAAAACTTTAACAAAATGAAAATTAATAGTAAAATGTTGTACCTTTTCGATAATATCACAGACAGCAGTATTGACAGTGAACTCAACAGGGCACCAGTCTATCCCCTCGCGTATGTACTCCTCCTGCTCTTGTTTCAAAGTGCTTTCAGTTATAACTGCATTCAGTTTTTCATTGCAAAAATTAATAATGAACTGCTCAAAGCCGTTGTTGTCAAGTGTTTCGAATCCATAAACATCCAATATTCCAAGTACTTTCCTCTTCCCGTATTGTTTGACCTGCAATCTCATTAATGCTAGTAACAATCCAACTACTGATACAATGTGGTGTACATATTGTGGAGACAATAAGTAACCACCCAACGGATTTGTAAAAAAAATTTGAATTGTAATTTAATTGTTTGAACTGCTTTCTTAAGTATAAGCATGTAAACATTTATTTATTAGAATAGGAGTTATAAGGAGCAATGGGTGTAAGTTACCACACAAGGGAGGTGGTGAGGGTTTAATTCTAGTACAGAAAGAAAAATATAGATTTTTAATAAGTGGCAGCTGAATATTATCTGAAGAGACGTAGGTGTGGCACTTGGTTTTCCTCTTTTTGTTTTCTGTGGGAGGTAAGTGTTGTGGGGGTTCACCCAGCTTCTTGAGGGGAAAAAGAGTAGTTAGTTGAATAAAGAAGTATGGAATATGGCCTGGAAAATTGAAATGAAGGATGTCAGGTAACAACAAAAAAGAACCAGGTGTATTAAGAACAGTACTGTCATCAAAAATGAGGTTAAAAAAAACAAAACATATCTGAGACAAGGCACAAACATTAACGTGAAAGTTGGGTTATGTTAGACAAACACATGGATCTGATTACTGGAGTAGAAATAAAATATTTGCGTATTCCTTCTAAGGGAAACATAAGCTAATGTGGATAATCTGTAAAATATACGAGAACAATTAAAGTGTAAAAAAAAAAAATTAAGGTCATTTAATGAGGTTATCTCAAAATTTCTTATTAGCAGTCTATACATAAGATTGAAAGTAGTAGGGAAAAAAACAATAAATGGTATGAAGTAGCTGGTAAAAGATCAGTACAGGACAGTTGCAAGCTACAATAAAAGGAAGTAGATGAAGAAGAAAAGGTTTCATCACTAAAACAATAAAATATGATTTGAATAATGAATAGCTCCCAGGGATAATAAACGTTAAATAATTAATTATAATGTTATTTATATGCTCGTTAATAGTTGCCTATCTTTCAGTTATGAATTAAATGGAAGCTTTACAATTAGTTAAAGATAAATTTTTCACCCCGTGGAGTGTTGAAATGAACATAAAATTTTAATCTATTCAAACAAAAATTGATTACAAGCCAATATAAATAAGATGAATTATAATCTGAGACAGTACTGATTCCATTGAAGATGCCTTTCATCAACAGAGAAGCAGAAAGCAGAAGTGGATGGTGAAGGTGAAAACAATTAGAAGGCACTACTTGGTAATCAATCTAGTCAACTGAGGTTATTTAAATGTAAATAAATTTGCAATTAGGGCAAATCCATAAGGTGCTTTTATGTTTTAGAACATTTATAGGTACCCTTAATATATCATTATTTTTTTAACATGCATCATATGTTCTGATATTTGTCAGTAAAGTGCATTTAATTAATTCATGATAGTTTAAACAAAAATATGCTGGAAGTTCACTGTTAGCCATGGGTGTATAAATGAGTGGATGAATTTGTTGGGACATCAGCCTAGGGTGATGAACAAAAGATGTTATATTTTTATTAAATTTATTAATGGAATATATTTTAACATAAATGTCTGCATCAGGTCTTGAAAGAAGGGAGAGAGTGAAATAGAGTATAATATCTAATGATTAGGAGATGTAAAATTATGTAGAGAACAAACAAATTATAAACATTAGGACAGGATTAACTTTACATACCTGTTATCAAACTATTGTCATATTTGTTAAACTATTTCTTACACCTATCTTTTTTTTTTTGTTTGAGGAACTGATGTTTCTTCAGCCTAAGCTGATAATCCAACGAATTCATCCACTTATTTAAACAGCAGTAGTATTTTTAAGTACCTTTGTTGCATTATTGAGGCGACTGACCAGCCAGGTAAATGTCCTACTGTAGAGTGCGCGGCATAGAGAGTTTTTGTAGTGGGTGGCTTGCATCGCAGATAGCTCGGTAAGAGGCATGTCAGTCGTCGAGTTAATACAATTTGTCGACGTGAGGGCAGCTTGAAAAATGCCAGGATCCATACCGAGTAGCTCACACACTTCAAACACCTCTAAAGCATAGATAACATTTTTTATGTTTTACCATTTCCACAATTACACATCAATGAACTATTTATTTGATTTACCGTACTCATTGTTGATTTTACAGCCCTCGGTCCCATCGATATTATTTGTCGGAGTGAAATTTACATTACCAAGTTTAAGCACGCTGGATACAATTTTCAGTATGTTGAGTATTTCCTCTTGCGACAGCCCTAGAATTTCCAAAGATCTCTGAAAAATGTTCATTTAATTGCTTATAAATTAAAATAAAAATAAAAAACATTTTAAAATTAATATTAAATTTTCTTGTAGATATCTGATATACAGGGAACTAACCCTGGATATTGAAAAGTCACGCTTGTCATCTAATGTCTCCAAGTGCAGAGTTCGGCTGCACTGAAGGAAGGCATAATTATCCACGTTTCTTTGCAGCTTGAGTAACTCTGAAAATAATAATTTGTTGGAAATCACATATTATATTCATACATTTATGAATAATAATATTTAAAAACTTACTGAGCAATGGAATATCTGCACCAATTATTAATTGGTAGAAGATGTGGTAGTTTCTATCACCTGGTGCTTGGTGAGTTATGCGTGACTGTAACATAACAGTTTTTATTTTTTAAGCATTTCAATAATTTAAAATTTTAAACTTGTTAATAATTATTTTAAATATTTGATGTAGAAAGTACATAATTTGTAACTAAATGTTTTATTCTACAATACCTTTTCCAATAAATCTTGAAGCATGGAATAAACCAATTTGTGTTTAGTTTTTGAATAAATTTACATAATGAGGTATGTGCTAAGGTTAAATTGGTAAATAATTAATAGAATAAACTCACAATTACTTATAGTTGCACCTAAGGGGTCTCCTTTGTAATCAAATTCAAGTTCAATGTATTGTCCCTGAAAGTGTAAATACAAATTTTATGTTCGACAGATTGAAATTAAGAACCGCAATACCATAAGCATTGTTTCTTTTAAAACAGAATCACAATAAACATAAAATAGGTGTCATTTCTTGTAGAGGATTGGTTGACAGAGAGTTGACATGGATGGTGTTGAGGTGGGGTTGAAGCAAGGCTGTTACCTCTCAACCATAATTTCTGTTTTGTAAATCGGATTAATTACTCTTCGTAAAAGTATCTATACATTTATTTCCATGAAAGTAAGTAAATCGCAGCCACACTCCCCCCCCCCCCCAAAAGGGCAGGGGAGAATCAAACAATGGGCCCACAGTTAAAACTTAGCTTGCTAACCAATGTGGCACAGAACAGCATGGAATTTCAAAGCTGGGTCTATTGTATCTATGCGCCTGGAGTGGCATATAATTGATGGTTTAGTAGCTCTCCATAATTCACGCAGGCCATTTCTGGCCATCATAGTTTATTTAAGGTAATTCTTGCTGATTAACCTAGTTGTAGAAAGCACTCGATGTAAATAAAGAACATTTCTGCGGAGGGTAGAAAAGGATTATTATCAATACCACTATGAAAGTTTAACATATAATTAACTGGCATCAGTTAGTGGCGACAGTTTCCCTCAAAATAATTGTTGTAAGCCCGATAGTTTCAATATAATTTGATGCCTATTTTTCAATACTTTTATCATACACTCAAATATTGAGTTTCAGGAGATCAGAAATTTTCAACACATAAACAGAACATATTAAATAAAAAAAACAAAACAGTTATAAAGTTATAGGTGAATTGACATTTTTGTCACATTAATATATGCACATAAAAATATATGTTTAGCTTTTCTTTTTATTTACTAATGATGGTAAGATCTAGTAATATAAATGTGATTTAACTATGACCATATAAATTATATATATTTGTGATACTTACAAATCTAGAAGCATTATCATTCCTGGCAGTCTTAGCATTTCCAAAGGCTGAAATAGATGGACATGTATGAACATATATATGAATATAGACACATAAAAATCAAATTTATGAAGTAAAACTTTCATGCAAAATACAAAACCTCTGTATAATATTGGAGTTGTAAAAAAATGTGTCCACAGTGATAAAATGGAAAATATTTATTTTTTTAATTACTATGTAATTCATTATTTTCCATGAGGTTGATTTCATTTTTAGCCTCATAGGGGCATGAAGTGGAACTACCTTGCCATATATATCAAGTGTTTAAAAATGTACTGGTTGAGTTAAAGTTCTGAAGAAGATGTTAATAACAGTTTTAATGACTGCCTGTCTTTACCTAGCACTTGACACCCTATTTAAAATTATAAAAACAAATTATGCCAATTAATTAATAACAATTAATCATGTTTTATGGAAATGGAGATATTTATCATGTCTTCCCAGTATTAAATTCTGTATAACATTGTATGCCCTCTCTTGAATAGGGGGACTTAAAAAGACCATAACAGACACATAGACCTATAGGCACATATAGGCAGATACACAGGTGAAAACACATACACAGGTGGTCTGAAAAGTTTCCAACCTCAACATGAAGATGATAAAATAAATAAAAGCTAAAATAAAAGCTTTGTTAGGTCGGAAACTTTTCATACCACCCTCGTACTAATAAAAATAAAAAAAAACTCAAATAAATAGGAAAATCAAATGTTGCTCAAGTAATATTGATGGTAAGATTTCTTCTGATGGATCATTGATAGCTGAGATAAAAAAAAAGTCATATATTTTTAAAGTGAAAAAATCGAGCACCTATAATTTAACATGGATTTTTTTTTATTTTTTTTTTAAACATAAAATAAAGTAAAGTAAGGATCTACGGCCCTAAAAAGACACAAGAAGGATACAGACTGAGATCCAACCAAGAAATCTACAAAGACACAAAAGACCTAGAAACGGACATAAGGTTCAGGAGACTGAAATTCCACGGACATATGGTAAGAATGGCTCGGAAAGACTAAACAAGGAAATATTCCAGAAAATCCGAGGATACAAAAGCTCAAGGGGATACACCAAGCAGATGAAGGAAGAAACTGAAAGACTAGGAATAACGGACCAGGATTGTCAGGACGGAGAAAGATATAGGAAAAGACTGAGGGAAATCAAGGTTCTTGTGGGAAAGAAAAAATCGAAAAAGGGAGTCGCGTGGACAAAAGAAAGAAAACCGAAGCACATAGAGATGATGAGGGAAAAATGGAAGGAAAGGAAAAACAAAAACAAGAAAAGAACCGAAAGTAATGATATTCCCGTGGTCTTTAAGGCCTTTCCGTGGGGGAAAAAAAAGTAAACTATAAATGATGGTAAAAAAAAAAACATCAGTTGACTATACTCATGATATTATATTTTGTACAACTGGAAAAATTATGTAAAAGACTTGAGGCCAGTTTTGGATTCTGGATCATATGATACATGGAGTATTTCTAAGCATAGTATTATCATATAACTCTACCTTTCCAGCCAATGCTTGCCAGGATCCACTTAAAGGAAATTTTGTCGTGATGAAATATGATATTAATTACTAATTCACTTCAACTTTAAATTTTTATAGTGATCTAAACAGTTCTATAGTGGTTTCAACAGCAAATACTACTATTATGTGTTAATCTGAAAGTTCGCTAATTCTGAAGAAAGAAGGCCACTCTAAAGCAGGAGTACGCGCCTGTGTAAAGAAAGGAATCATGACACTTAGATCCCGATTCCACCACCTCCGAAGAAACAAACCTTTCCATGGCTGGGTACAGATTTGTCTGTATGGTATTGGATAAAGCCACAACAACATAAAGTTAGTTATATTGTAATTGTGTTGTAAATACCCCTAACCACATCTGTCTTTCTATTATCTGCTGGATGCGCAAATGTTTAGTTGTTAAAGCCAATGACACTTTATGCAAACATAACATAATCACTGCCAGTCAGTTTATAAGGCCATACATTTGTTGCTGGAGCTGTAACTTGTGTCTAATATAAGGGGAAACATTTAAAGTTCAGACTTAAATCTGTAGTAAGCCACAAGTGTTTTGAAAAGTGAAAAAAAAAACGCGGAGTAGGATACAATTATATTTGAGATGCATACCTTCGAGTATGGGCGAGAGGTGTAGCAACTTCTCTGCAACAGCCATCGCTTCCCTCGAAGAGGGACAGGCGAGGAACTGAAGGACCAGCTTGGCTGCTTCCGTTTTGCCTGAGCCACTCTCTCCGCTCACAACCACGCACTGGTCCTCGTTTCGGTCTCTGAGGCAGCGGAAGGCGGAGCCAGCAACGGCGAAGCTGAAAAGCAAGTATATCATCAGTGATTGGAGAGTCCAAATGCAGAGGTTTGGATCTAAAAAAGAAAGAAGATGAACGTTATTGTAGGAGCTCTCTAAAGCGGTCCATTGAAAAGGATGGGAACCAGGAGAACTTCCAAAAGCCCAAATACACAGCCAGGGCCGACAAAGTGACGATACCGGCCCTAGTTCCCGACAGAACAGCTTTGCGGGCCTTGGGAAGTCCTAAAACACATTCGGCACTTGAACCATATCTCGATATTTACTTGATTTTATTTGCTATAAAAAAAGGCAATAAGGGCACCGATCCTCTTATCTACTAGTAAAGCTATAATATTTGACTTAAGAGAGATATCCAATTATGAAATACTAACGTCAGCTTGTTAGCAATGCAGGCGTCCTGGATATCACCTAGCCAGGTGAGGCAATCCTCATTTAGCAAGCCTTGTTTTCTAAACAATAAACCGCTTCCTGCTGACCGATGGCACAAATGACGACCGCCCGTGTGAGGCAATATTTCAACTAATTCCCCACGCTGCTGAAATACGCCGTTCTACTTCTCCTCTATATATATTTTCCCAAAATTCTACTCCCTCTCACCTCACGCAGTAACACTCTCTCTTCCCGACTAGACGTAAGACAGTAGTTAGTAAAACCGTTACGTCGTTGTACTTGTGAATAAACTCTTCTTGTAAAAAAAAGTCTATCTGTGTAAAAATTCTTTAACTATCCAACTGAACTATTTAATTAGAAACTGCGCTTTCTTATCTTAAAGACGGATTGACCCAGTAAACTATTGTCCCTTACACTACCACGATTTGTTTCAGAGAATTTACGATTTCAAATCCTTCTATTTTTAAATCGACATTCGAAGGTGACTTTATGATTTCAATTTAAAATAACATTCGCTATGTTGACAGTGAGCTACTCAGAAAATTAACATGTCTATTTAGACTTAAGACGCCTCATAAAAAAAAAAAATCTCCAGCGCATTTGTTTGACCGACGGAGGGAGAAAAAAAGGGTTCCAATTCAGTAAATGGCGGTAGCTTGAAAGAAACAAAATGGATACAGACAGGAAAGAAGAAAAATTGAGGGAAGAAGATTGAAGAAATGGAAGCAGGGCGGATGAGAAATGATAAGCCCCGGAGCCCTTTCACAGCCTGTCCAGGCCTGCCAACCTGTTGCAGTATTTCCCTCCGGGCGGGGATAAATATACCGTTAGTACTGATGGAGCAGGAGGGTCTCTTGATCCAATGGTACCGCAGATCGCCTCTCTTTGCACTGAGTGTAGCACGCAACAGGTGTTATGTACAGGAATTGTGCTGTGTAGTGAGGCTTATGGGTGCAGTCCAGGAAGCTTTGTCTAATGTAAATAGGAAACAATATTGTGCGATACCAATCAAATAGCCAGCCCATCAAATATAGGCTAACTTGTAAACTTGTCATTTCAGACATTCTTTTAAAGAAATCACATAAATGTTGAATAATTGAGGGTTAGTTGAGACGTCATTATTTCCCATAACTAATCTTTATATCTGAAAAATAATCATAATCTGTCATAGTAATTGCCATAGAAGTTCTCATTAATACTTTGAATTGTTACATATGGATCCCTCATATATTCATAATTAGAAATATGTAGAAGAAATATACAAGAGGATTCACCCGCTCCCTGTAAGATAGAATTGGCCCTGAAGTCGATTTTTGTTTGTCTGACGTAATTTTAGGACCAGTTTTGATTTTTTGACATGCGAAAGATTTGAGTCTTCACGTGAGATAATCTAATCAACTTGTTCCAATAATGTTAATTGAAAAGTTAAATAAGTCTTAACATAGCAGGTCTGTTTCATGTACATACCGTATAACATTAAATTTCTTTTAAAATAATAAAATATTTCATTGTATCCAATGTAAAGGTTACTATCACCACGAAACACCACTGTGAGAGAAAAAAGGGACCATTTTGGGAAAAAAAGCGTTGATTCGTTAATTTAATACGTTGAACAGAGTTATTTATGTTTTATTCAATCAAGGATATGCCTAACAAAACGTTCCTTAATTTTATTCGAACTGCAGTATAACTTGGTAGTTCTTCAACTAAGTCAATTTGCAAATTTTTTATGTGTAAATGTCTTTCGGTTGTGATCAAATTGTTAATTATTCACAAATTTTTTCTCTGAGCATACATGGAGTTTATTGTTATGGGGCATGATGTTTTTGATAGACTTACTACTGGGGCAATGTGTTGACCCTAATCTCTACATAAAACACGAGGGTTTAACACTACATTTTTGATTAATCATTATCCCGCGTTTAGTCCCAGTCTCTATTCAGAACGACCCCCCCCCTTCGGGTCTTCCTCCACCATCTCTTTTCTCTGTTAGCGCCACTCGTCTTTTGTTGGGACATCCCCTCTGGTAAAATGTATTTACGGATTCGTGAGACGACCACGGATAGCAGAATACTAGCTCAAATTCACTCTTTCGTGGATACAATATTTACAACATACAAGCACATATCATACAGGTACGAGAAATACATCATAGCCTCATACAATCATACAATATCATCATCATACAATTAATTGAGTTCGGAGTGTTGCAGTGTTGTGTCTATGTGGAATACTTCTTGTTACATGCAGTACGAAATATATACATTTCTTGGCGGAGCTGGGCTCTTTCATACAAACTACGGTCCTTTGGTTGACATCCGTATCACCTTGTTTTGTAGCCTCTCAAATTTCATTTGTGCATTCTTTCAAGTTCTTTTCACCAGGTATAAAATAACGAGTTTGTTTTTTCATAGCTGGGCGAATTAAGCAGTTGTGCTGAATCAGGTAATTGTAATCAGCAATCAAATATTAGGTTTCGGATAGTAACCGAGAGATAAAAAAAAAAAATCAACATTCACGTAAGATTTTGAACCCATGGCATTAATTTCAACTACAGCCACAAAAGCTGAAAGTAGGTACTTTATTTGACTCAATAAAAGTGGTATCAACAGCACAATAGAAATTAACGGAACTCGAGTGTTGAAGAAATATCCTTTGAAGGAAAACTATAAAAGCTGTGGAGTATAAAATGAAGTTAATTTTTCCAGTAACGTATGAAAATACACCAGAGAGGGCGTAAAATGACTTTTGAAGTAATTCCGCGTCGTGAAAAAGAGAACGAACTGTTGATTAAAGCGATAAAGGGGCTGATTTACAGCAAAACAGGACTGTACTTTTTGCTTTTTTTTTTTTTTTACATTTTTCCCGTGTATATCGCTTTCAGGCAATTTTCTTATATATATATATTATCTTCATTTTTATAATAATTAACTTGTACGTTTAATTAGTTACGACTTTCACTACCCCCATTCAGCTGAAACTAGGCTTTTGGGAACCACCTACTTCTAGTTAAACACTACTTTCCCTTGAGGTATTCTTTCGTCTTTGTGAGTGTTTTTTTTTTAATTACAACGAATAGAAGTGCTTTGAAGGGAGGGGGCATAAAATCTCTCCGTGTCAAATTTTGTGATACTCTGACAGTACATAGAACTTTTAAGCTTCCAGCTAACCACGATCCAAAAGAGTAATTTAATGAGTTATTAGAAGTAAAATGGTGTTTAATGTCCTATTATTATTAAAATATTTTTATTAATAATCGCTATGCCCAAAGGGAGAAGGTTTAATTAAACACCACAGCATCTGTTAGCAACTAAATATACCTACGCATATATTTACATGCATATATACATTGTAGCATGCCTAACTGCAATACACTATCAAATATTATGTTTATTAATTTATTTATCTAGAGGTGATACCTGGATAAGTAATTAAGTAATTATCAATCATGTATTTTATATGCAATCTTGCTAAACAGTACGATTATGATACACATAATGTTTATGCAACTTGACACTATTTAATGGAAACTGTAGTTAATATTCAATAATTGAGCTCATGAAAATGATTTATGATGTGTACCAGTGTAGTATATACATTTATCAGGGCAGTTACGGTTCAAAATAAAGTAAGCTTACTTCTGGATCATTCAACATGGGCCTGCAGAAGATGATACCAGGAAAGGGTAGTAGAAAGATAACGCCTATGTCAAAGTCAGAGGTCAGACTTAAGACAAGATGTGACCTGTTTAAGACAGAGCAGACAGTGACCAACAACTAGAACTAAATAATCAACAGCTAAACTTACAAGCAGCGGCAATTCCCTGTCTGGCATTACCATCGCTCGGGGAAGGGTGGTGGGGTGACATTGTTAAAAACTGGGTTCATCGCAGCTTTTCGTTTTGTTTTGTGAGGCCCTTCTGACCACCTTTATGAGTATAGCATTCTACAGAGCAGAACAGTGCACCGTACAGCAGAAATAGCTGGATAATATCTTTGTGTTTTCAGTTTGAGTCGGGTCGACAAAGTCGACAGCATGTCTGAAAGCCAGTAAGACTCACTGCTCACTTGTGTTTTGTCATTAAAGAGATGTGCGTATCCATTTTTAGGATTATGTAGACAAAAGTGTCAGTCGGGGAGTTTCGTTTTGTCCTATAGTTTAGGTTTCGGGCGACGGGAACTCATTTTTGGCAAAGTAATAAACCACGCAGGCAGTCATTGCGGATAAGTTGGATGCTGGTAAAGAAAATATACCAGATAACAACAATTTATTAAGATAAAATTACAATCTGCCTTAAGGCAATGAGTAATTGAGATAAGTGTCATCATTCATACCATATTTACAATTCACCATTCACTCGCTCATTCATACAATATTTACAAACAGCCCAGAGGCCCCCCAAGTCCACATGGTTGTCACCTCCCTCGCACGCGAAGGAGGAAGCGGAGTCTTGGGGAGTCCTCCACGCCCCTACTTCAGCCGCGTCACTGGATAAGAGCCAGCGGAGGCTGACCAAGAGCGCGAGAGCCACAGACGCTCAGGACATGATTGGAGAAACTGGCCATTGCCAGGACTCCCACTGTCACTTATTTATAGCAGGTCACGAGGCCACTGCCGTTTAAGTCTCCGAGGAGAATTATAGGGATGAGTGGTGCAGTGCAATGACTGTGCTAGGGAATTAGGGTGGTTGGATAGGTTACCATGGAATTTAATGAACTTGGAAGGGATGAGTTCAAGAATATTGGGTATATTCAGATCATTGTGAAGGGTTTTGTTGCTGACGTAATAAGGGGCATTTACTATTGTTCTTAGGACTTTTGATTGAAAGGATTGGATGCGCTTGATGTTCAACTTTTTTGCTGTCCCCCATAGCTCTATTCCGTATGTCCAGATTGGCTTAAGTATAACCTTGTAGATAAGTAGTTTGTTTTCTATTGAGAGGTGGGATGTCCTTTGAAGTAGTCTGTACAGTTGTCCAAAGCGTCTGTTTAGTTCTTGTCTTTTTAGTCTCGTGTGTGGGTTCCATGTCAGTCTCTTGTCGAGATGGAAGCCTAAATACCGTACTGTCTCAGACACAGGGAGAGGAATTGAATTTAAAAAGACTGGCGGACAGGACTTGCGGCAGAGGGTAAAGGTTATGTGGGAACATTAAAGAAAATATAATAAACAAGAAAATGACTAGAGCAACCCGCAAGCGATGAGTCATTAGTTTCCGATCTAATCCACTTGTTCCAATAATGTTAATTGAAAAGTTAAATATGTATTAACATATAGCAGGTCTGGTTCATCTACATATCTGCATACCTTATAACACTGAGTTTCTTTTAGATAATAAAATATTCCATATCACATTTAAAGGTTATATTTCCATGTGCTCTTTATATCCAGATATAATTCTATATCATAACCGCGAAACACCATTATGAGAGAAAAAATGGGACGTAGCAGTGAATCATTAATTTAATACGTGGAAATATGACGGAATAGTAAAGTTCTGGCAGTTCGTATGTATGAATTGGTATCCCATCAATTCTGCATTGTTTTTATTCAATTAACGAAAAGTTTCTTAATTTTATTCAGAAAATATTTATTCAAGTTGTTCGCCCTTCAAGGTAAGTCGATTTGGAAATTTGTTATGTGTAAATGTTTTTCGGGTGAGATCAAATTGTTAATTATTTGCAAATTTTATTCTATGAGCATACATGGAGTTTATGGTTTTGGGGCTAATATCTAAGTGTCGACTCTAATCTCTACACAAAACACGATAGTTTAACACTACATTATAGAATAAGGTCCCGTGTTTCATTTTCAAGCCCTGATCGAAGACTCTCCTCCCAGCCTCTATTCAGGGTGACCCTGGGGTAAGAAGAAGAGAGAAAAGAAGGGATGATAAAGAAAAATGTGAGCAGATGAACCCTAAGGGATGAGTCATCCGTTTCCGATCTACAACACTGAGCTTATGCAATTATTGCCGATCAATAGAACGGGGCGCTATAAATACTAGAGATCGGACACGAAGGCTGGCGACGAAGAAAGATAAAGCTGCGGATCGGGGCCTGTATTATGTTTGATCAGAAGTAAAATTTGTGAAGGTTGGACTCGGTCCAACATCCTCGAGGGTCCTAGCCCCTTTGTTAGTAGACCCTGCTCCTTCTATGACATATGTGGTCTCCACCTTTCGAGCTCTTTCAATTTTATTTTTTCTTTCCTACTTTATACTAGTGTTTTACCCACTTTTTCATTGGTTTGGATTGTTATTGTTTAGAAAAAAAAAAAAAGAAAAATTCAATGAGCTTAGCTATGTAACAAGCTTTAAAACGAAAATATATGTTCATAAATGCTCACGTCTCACGTCTACTTTTAGACACATTACTTATCAATTTATTTTCTTAATTTTTAACGTTTAAAAGTAGGAAAAAAGCTCTGGACTAGATGAATCCAGGACCAAGAGGTAATATATGATAATATATACATATATATTAAAAAAATTAAGCTACAAATTACTGCCGGATTAATTTGTGTAATGTTATAGTTATAATGTCGCAGAGTGGGGAGAGTGGTTGTACCAACCCTGGTTAAAAGATAAAAACAGATACTATTGTTTTATATGAATTAAATATCCCATAAAACCAATTGGAGATAACCGATGCCATCTTCAGAGCTTAGAGCTGTCGGAAGCGCTTTTTCAATGAAGAATAAATTATCAGTTGTGTAAAGACAATGAAGCTGTTTTATTATAAATATTTGTCCATTCACATTTTTTTTTATTAAATATATTACACTACTTATATACATTAATATTATATATAATATATTACATATATTATTATGTAATCCTGAGGGAAATTAGTGAAAATAAAGGGAACCAACTTTTCCTTTTTAAAGCAAAAATAATTTAGATATGACAGAATGTACAGTATATTGTTCTATTTCTATCGTCTTTATAACTAATTTTTCTTGGGATCTTTGCTGACCCCGAAGGGAGTGACCCTGCACTCATCTGTCTGTCTGCATGTATGCGATGTTTATTGTAGAGGTCATAAAAATGATTCAATCGATCTGAAATTTGAAATATATGTTTCATAAAACCTTATAATAAACTGATAAATATGAGGCTAATCTTTTTGCTACATTTAAAGTTTTTTCGCCTTTCCTATATTTTATGACCTCATAAGTTAAATAAGAATTAATGTACTGATCCCCCCCCCCTGGGTGGAACATTTCGATGTTGCTTGCAAACCACCGATACGAGCTATGGGTTCAGCAGATCTAAATAATAAGCGTGGATACACACAAGAGGCTGGGGGCGATCCATCACACCCAAGGCAGCAGTCGGGAGGATTACAGCCGTAAAAGGATAAGGGATTTATATGCTCTTCTCGTCGTGATCCCTGTAATAGGCTGGAGCTCCTCTTCCCTCCCACCACTCAAATCTCAAATGCATATATTTTGGCTGGAAGGGATGAAATGTCATATTTATTTATTTTAAATCACTAAAGTAAGAATCCATCTCTTGTTTACAAACACTAACACAGTGGCTATTAAATCAATCTGTAGACATTTCTCTATCAATTTCATGCTACACCTAGATACAATAGAATCTGAGCGAAATGGTTATAGTCTTATATGAATTTAAACTTGGGCATAAAGCATCCGAAGCCTTTCGAAACATCAATATGGCTTTTGGTGATGGTACAGTGAATGAAAGAAGTGTATATCGGTTTCAATCCGACAATGCAAGTCTCGAGAATCAATCACGTGGAACTCAAGAAACAAAGTTAACGATGATGAATTAAAGGCTTTAGTCGAGGCCAATCCACATCAGACAAGTAGAGAACGTTTCAAACACGTCAGCCATTTCTCCGTTTTACGGCACCTTCATGCTAGTGGGTGGCACATGATCTGGAAATAGAAGTTTCATCATATTCACCTGACTTGTCGCCAATTGACTAGCATTTTTTCCGGAGCGTTTAACATATTTTAAAAAACAAAATATTCCGAAATGAAAACGAGGTCAAATTTTCATTTTCTCGAATTTATTGATTCTAAGCCAAAAAGTTTCTTCAAACAAACGGGATTGAAAATTTCGGCGTTAGGAGAAATGTATTGAAGCTAACGAATGTTATTTTCAATAAAAATAATTTCATTAAAGTTTTTTTTATTTTTCATTTGCCTCCTAGGACCTGACATTTCACCCAATACTAAAAGGGCCTTTACTCATTTTCATGCGGGTCGTAACACCGGTCCATGGTTTGAATCAGCGGTGGGAGATGGGCGTGAGGTTCGTTGTGCAACCCTTCATACCTTCATGTTTAATCGTCTTACCAGTTCGAAGTGTCTGGAGACCTTAAGACCCGACTCTTAACTTATAATCATAATTATTGTAATTCAAGGTTGATGCTGACAATTTTTATTTCTTTTATCGCATAAATTAACAAATTGCATAAATTTGCAATACCCTTTCTTTAATTTGCAATATATTCGACTAAGTAAATTTAAAAATAAAATGTTATTGAATCTGAAATAATTTAGAGGGAAACATTCTTTGAGCATTAATTATGAAGACATGTTTACTGGTATCAACTTTAGCTTTTTTTAAAATGACGTGTATCAAATATACATTTCTTGGCTACAGAGACAGAGCATTTATGTTTTCTTATATTAGATTTTATATTACATAGAATAATAAATAAATTCTGAAAATCAAAGCAAACTTTTTTTCATATAGCGGTATATTAAAAGGAATTAAAACAAAAATTCAGCCTTGATCTTTGTTTAGGCCACATTAATAAAATATATTATATTATATAAGTGAAGGCTCGTGGTACGGCTATGTTAGGCCTAATATTACGTATCCATGTAAACAAAGGCAGTAAACATATATAGAGTATTTTAAGCGCAATTAAGACAGTTTAAACCTAGCCGTTGTTCAAATATCAGTTCCCTTTACTCTCGTTCTTTTTTTTGCAATCGTCTAAAGCCGATAGACGATAACTTATGTATATTACAATATATTTTATTGTAAGAATATTTTCAGGATCAAACTAAATTTATGTGTTAAAAGAAAGCTGATTTAAGGGAGTGAGGTTTCTGGTGAAATCCCTCGTATAAGACTGTTAATGCTTGCACAGGTATCTCAATGGTCACCCTTATATCTAGTATGGTATATCGTACATCTGAGGCTGCGTAGGTCATTTTTAAATCAGAGCTACTTCAGAACTCCGTCCAGCAATATTGTGATGTCGCAGTACAAGTTAGACTTCAGTGTTTATTTTTAAGTACCTTTCAGACATCGAAAGCATCTAATCGTCATTTTAATACTCTCTTCCTGCTTCCTAAACATACTTCTATCCTATTAATACCACGCTACTGGTGCTACAGTAAGTTTTTATTTTTGTATGGTTTCAGTTTGTATCGTAAAATTAGTTAAAATAGCGCGCACATAATATATTTTCTCATTCTTTGATCAAATATTTATTCATTGCCAATGAGGTAAGATGACAGAAAGAGAGGAATGGTTTCCAGGTTGGTTTAGTCTCCATAACTCCATAAGTACTAGTATGAATAGATAATAACAAGTAGTGGTATGAATGCAATTTTGTGAAATATGTTTTGTATTTGTTGATTATTTACTGTCGACATCATCATTGTTTTATATTTATAACTGAAGCAATTTGAAAATAGTTACAAAAAATGTTGTGAAAGGTTGTTATTTATTAACTTTAAAACTATTTTCTTAAACGGGGCTGACATTTCACTGGTTTTATTTAATTTCCCATCTAGTGTTACAACTGTAATTTTGTGTATATTTGTAAAAATGACAGAATGCAGGCAGTTTTGGCCCTTAGTAGAGAAGTTAATAAATTGTAAAATCCTGAAAAAGGGCGCTACTATTTGTTTCATTTCATAGATTTAAACCCACAAACAGTAGCTTCACCTGAGATTTGTTTTCATTTGAGGTGAAAAATTTCTCTTTATTATTGATAAGAATAGAAGAAATGAATATTCTATCCTGTTTGAACTCATAACAGAAGAGAGAAGAAGAATTTAGGATAAAAAGTCGGGTTATGATTGGAGTTTAAAAAAAAAAATTAAATGTCTGCGGTTTTTCTCCAGGGAACCCCTATTATACTTACTAATCCCGTTCGGAGGCGCCCTGCCATTCAATATATAAGTCATGCTGTCAACGTTCTCTCAAAATATAATGTGGATGTTACAGAAAAAAGCACTTTATTAAAAACAAAATACGTGGCTTGTTAGTCGGTGACATCACAGCAGTCTTCTCAGTCCAATGGGCATAAATACTACAATGATAGTAAAAAGAAAAATGTGGGTATATAAACATAATAAAAGTAACAATGACACCACAATATAATAAGATAGTAAATATCAGTAGTCTTTATAGTTATTAAAAGCATAGTATAAATAATTAATGAAATATAGAATGTATTAGGTAATTTAAAATATTAAAAAAGGAAATAAGATGGATTAAGTTGGGTTCGAATGGTCGAATGGGTTCAAAATTAATTAATAAAATTCGTTAATCAATATCTTCGACTTATCACTTGTCAAATCGAAAGGACACTTGTGGTTTTGGAAAAGGGGTCCCCAAACCCGAACAATTCTCCTTTCTGAACAAGTTTCCTTCCAAAATCGTTGTTGTACAACTTACCTTCTGAACGTTCAAATTATTTCAACTCAACTTACATGGAAACGTTGGAATTTTATTTTAAAACTTTTTGTCGATATATGGCCTTAACATCACTAGAGAGAATCAGAGCTGCGCGCCATATGGACACATAGTAGAGAGGAAGAAGTGCAGAAAACATACATGTATTCAGCAATATATATGGAACAGGGTCTGCTGGAGGCTCCAGGGCCTATTCATCCCAACACCTCCAGCCCGCTCGTTATTTCGGCATCAATTCCAGATTCCAGTCTATGGAAGGGATGGGTGGGGGGGGGGTGCGTCGCTATTATCGTTTCACCTAAACGATCTCCTTTTATTTATTATCACCTACCAAATGGTTTTCGAATCGGCCAGTCAAAATTCTTTTTGGGATTCATACGAATTTTCCGATTACCTTACAGCATCAATGAGCAAACATTATCAGATGTTTCACATGAATATCAGTGTAGCAGTTGTGAATTTATTCACTAAACCATTCACCGCATCATTATACGATTCAGTATAGCAATAGCCAACACAATGACGACGTTGTCACGCTGAAATAAAAATATTAACCATCAAATTCCCTTTGGGGGTATTAATTAATTTTAAAATGGGGAAAAAAACAATAAAATCATGAGGTATAGGTAGATAAATGTTTTGACCGAAAACAGAATACATACAAATAAAACTCATGACGAACAATTTTAAGCGTCGGAACTAATAAGTGCATTATTTGTTATCCCTTTTATTCATAATTACAACATTCAAAATTAATCTGATTGCCTCTTGTTTTGAAAAAAAAACGCAAGTATTTCAAAATGCGAAAAGGTAGTTATTGAAAGTAAATAATTGAATTCCACGTTCAAAAGAGTTATTAGCTTGCTTGTTTAATATAATTGTAAAAAATAAACCAGATTTTTTACGATAAAATTCGTTCTTTTTCAAATTGTGGTGTCTTAATTTTCTAGTCTGTATATCTTGCATATTGTCAAGACTATACTCCCCTGTTGCGTTAGGAGGTCACTATAATCGATATGTTAGATTCTATGACAGATGTAATTGAAGGAACTTAGGTTAAGTTGTCACATATATTTTTTAATAAATAATACTTGCCTTGGGAGGACGGCTTCTGGGGAGATAACATATAAGCATGAAACATTATGATATTATACATAAGTATGAATGAATTCTTACGTCCCAATTAATAATATTGTACAACCTAATTTTAATTTTTAAAATAAAGATCTTATAATAATAACAACGCTGTGCTTTAGGTGGAAATATTGTACATAAAGTATGCTTATATAAAAGCGCTTGCTTATAATAATTATACTAAAACTTAGAAATATTTTTAGACCAATTCCAATCAATTGTTAATACATCGCTATACCAGGACCTTAAATGGAAGATATGCATCGAGCAAAATTAAATATGAAATGTACAAAAAAGGGCTTGATTTTTGTGAAGCCTATAAGAAGCACTATAAGAGATTGTGAAGTATACAACTAATAGATTACCTACCTATGCTACCAGGTAGGGGAACATCGGGAGTGGCCAAAATCGGCAGACACCTACAAAGCCCATTCAAGATTAAATTACTAACTGCCTTGAAGGGTGATGAAGGGGCAAACCCGTTCACCTAGACCACAGCTGCCACTTGACGGGCTAATATCCATTAAACATCCTATTTAGATGTATTTCCATCTGCGAACAACGGACCCAAGATTGTCTGTCTAAAGAAATTGATCTATAAGCTTGTCTAAACATAAAAAAAAACATACTTTTGGTCAATTAAATAACGTCTTATTTTTGTCTTCCAACGTGTTCACGAGTGCTTTCACCGATCTACACAGGTGGCCTGAAAAGTTTCCGACCTCAACATGAAGATGATAATAAAATAAATAAAAGCTTTGTTAGGTCGGAAACTTTTCAGACCACCTATACTGCCATTCTGAGCACTTGAGAATGGCAGTATAAACAGCCGAAAGCGCCTGTGAATAAACAACTTGTGAGAAGTCAAAAAGAGGGCTTTATTTACTTAATCTAAACTAGTAATGAAGCCATAATAATTTTGGCAATCTGGACAAAGTTGTTCGGCATTCTGCTCAATGGGATTCTGCTCCTTACTCATACCTCCACATATTTTTTTTTAAGGCGAACGTTACACGCTATAACCGTTCATGAAATTGTAGAGTTTTCGAAAGTCTTCATACTACAGCAAAAACTTAATAGTAATGGTGTGCGGGTATAGTACCCAACACTTGCTGAATCCCACCTGTGAGCTGACTCCGGTCTTTAGAGCTTTTAATTTAGCTGGAACGTGTACCGGGAGCCGGAGTTTCGATCAGATGATGTACAGTCAGTAGTAATTTTCTACTTGGACATCAATCATGGGCTCAGCATCTTTAAGATGTTCAGTCGGTTCTCAGATTTACAATTTTTGGTCTCCAAGATCATTTTCAATCAATGCTAAGGCCAAAGAGTTTAATTGTAAATGGCACTTAAAACTAATGACGTATTTTTACCAGAGCAGGACCAGGATAACCAAGACATCTCCGAAAATACCCCCAACGCTGCAGTTGTTTGTTTGTTGAAGGTTTGTTGAATTTTTGTTTCTGAATTTGTTAGATGACCAGTGGTAGAGTGAAGTGATCTGAATCCACTTTGAGTTTTATCGAAGAAAGGACATGAACTGTTTTGGGCGTTTAAGCTTTCGCCGTTTAGAATTGGGTTTTATAAATTCAACAGACGGTGTCAGATAATCGTCAGTTAAAATAGTCCGCCTTTGAGTGTCCTCCTTCAAGCATGGATTCAAATTAGGTTTGTATATATTCTTTATTTTCCTAATTTTGCTCCATGTCTCTTCTAGGGGCTGCTATTTGTTATATATCTCTCACTTTTCGACCAACTATAAGGATGAAATTGTTTAAATGTTTTATTGGTTTGTTGCATGAAAGGGTTTTGTGGACATTTTAACGGCAATTTTATAATTGTTCTTCTACCAAGGAACCGTTTTTCTCTTATATTAAAATATTAAAGAAGTTCTCTACGATTACGTCAAATCCAGTTTCTTCTTGTTTATATTCTTGAAATCTATCAAAATCCTTTTCTACTAATTCAACATTTTTTTCCGCAGTTTGCTGACGAAAACAGCATTTTTTAATTTTAAGTTTGTAGCATGAAAGTGTTTTTGTTGACATTTTAACTGCAGATGTATAAGAGTTCATCCACCAAGAAACCATTTTTATCTTATACTATAACATTGAGGAAGTTATATACGATTACGTCAAAGCCAGTTTTTATAAGTCAATACTGTATGAATGAGCGAGTGATGAAAATTGTAAATATGGCTAAGGAGAACATTTATCACAATGACTTATTGCCCAATAAGAGAGATTGTAATTTTATCATAATAAAGTTTATATATATATATATAATTACAACTTTCTGAAGTTTTTTTTTTCATTAAAAAATTGAGTTTTTTAACGCGTCCTATATGAAATGTTCAGGAAACTAGTAGAAAAAAAAATCTGCGTTGGCAGATTCTACAATGTTCACCGCACAGCCTTTTTGATCTCGCCAAGCAACTAAAGGCAAAACCATGAAATTAGCGCTCACTTGCAAAGCCCTCGAGAACTAAGTTCTGAAGGTAAGACCGCCCTGTCCTTAAAGGTTACTTAATATGTATAGGGAGGAGGCGGTGTAACCGAGCGGGCCCTATTTCGCCAGTAGCCTTACCCGCGCGCCCTAATAGTTCATTCCAGGCTGGATTAGCAATTTAATTCAATTTCGCGGGTGGGGGATGTTAGCTGGGTAAACCCCCCCCTCTCCTAGAACAGCCTAAGTAGGCGAACACGAGCCCTAAATGATCGGAAAAATTTCAAATCCACTCAGAAGGGGTATTCGGGAATTCAATTTAATTCGCAATAGTACAAACGTGAAGCGAATATTTATTAATGCGTTATCCGTATTTCGGAAGTTTGAATTTTTAATCACAAAACCATTTTAGTAAATTTTTGCATTTTCAAACGAAAACAATTTTATATTTAACTTCACCTTAAGTAAAGTAAATCAATCAGTCAACGAAGCATACACTAATTTAAAGAACTAGTTTTACGGACTGGTAACTACAAAATGCAAGTAATAAAAACTCTAATTAAAAAAAAGAAAAGATGATTTAAAAACTCTATCCCACGTTTTATTGTTTCTACAAAAAATGGATGTAACCCATTGAGAAAAAGATAATAATAATATATTCGAATAACGTGATGAGTTGTTTGATGATATGCTACAAACGGAGTCATCGTTGGAATAAATTATATACACTACTTGGAATATAACACTACTTGTTTAGGTCATCATTGTAAACTGTATTTAGGGAAACAATCAACAAACAATCATCGATACATGATATTTTAAATGATAAATACATCGATCCTTGAAAATATCTATGCCTTGCTTTCGATGTACATAAAAACATCGATGTTTTTTTTCCCCTTCTTTTAGGCACCTAGGCTTACTTTACTGCTCTGAAAGGATGTAAAAAATCAATATGTCAGAAGGAAATAAATTGTAAAACAAACAAACCAATTTTGGTTTGTAAGATAATTAACTAATTAGAAATGGTTTATTAGATAATCTATGCTAAATATAAAAATATTTAAAATGAATAAAATCGATGTATTGACAATATGGCCATAAAAGTATCAATGTTTCTAGAAAAAACGATGTAAAATTTCCATCACTAACCTACTGCAGAGGCCGAATAAAGAGGCTCCACTGTCTGTCATTTTGTTCAATGGCAGCGGTCATAGAAATGATACAATTAAGTTGAAATTTTAAATAATTTATCATACAAGAACCCGGAATTGGAAGCAGATGTTCTGAACGGAGCTCAGAAGCTATTTTAGATAAAAAGTCGTGGTGTTTAATCATAGTAAACGATATAATACAAATATTTTTGAGTCTGAAATACAACTGACATCTTACATGTCACAATTGACATACTAAATGGATATTATCTACAGATAATGTATTCTGCTATGTCCTTCCCAATCCTTGAACTATTCATTGCCTTAGACAAAGGTTGCATTGATTCATTCAACTAAATGTTAGTAATTATTATTACGAAATTCAAAACCACTACAAAATATCTGCAGCAGTCGTGAACAATTAGGTAAGTCAAGTTTTATATAAACAACTTGACTGGTTTTTCACCACAGTTATTAATTGAATTTTATCATTTTCGTATTTTAATAAAGGATATCTGTTAGTACATTATATTTCTAATTTAGGTGTCCTGAATAGTTAATTTTACCCTAGATATGAAACTCTTAAGGGGGCCATCTCAAGATTTTTTGATGTTTTTTTTTTGGGAGGAGGGGTTACTGTCCACTGCCTAAATGCCATTCAATGGCCATTTCATATCGGGAGAACTAACTAGATCAGTTTCTAATAGTTTGTGATGACACTGTCAGCTAATAGTTTGTGATGACACTGTCAGTTAATAGTTTGTGATGACACTGTCAGTCAATAGTTTGTGATGACACTGTCAGTTAATAGTTTGTGATGACACTGTCAGTCAATAGTTTGTGATGACACTGTCAGTTAATAGTTTGTGATGACACTGTCAGTTAATAGTTTGTGATGACACTGTCAGTCAATAGTTTGTGATGACACCGTCAGTTAATAGTTTGTGATGACACTGTCAGTTAATAGTTTGTGATGACACTGTCAGCTAATAGTTTGTGATGACACTGTCAGTTAATAGTTTGTGATGACACTGTCAGTCAATAGTTTGTGATGACACTGTCAGTCAATAGTTTGTGATGACACCGTCAGTTAATAGTTTGTGATGACACTGTCAGTTAATAGTTTGTGATGACACCGTCAGTTAATAGTTTGTGATGACACTGTCAGTTAATAGTTTGTGATGACACTGTCAGTTAATAGTTTCTGAATTCATTAACTCTGAATTATCCTTATCTACCCATTCCTATCATGTTTTTTTTTAATCATGTGTCATTCAATTATTTTATATTTTATTCCACGTACATTTAGTTTACACTTAATAGAAAAATCTGTAATTACCACAAGCCCAAGTATGTTTAAATTACGTATCACTCACCATGGCCGTTAAATGCATACCTATTGTTCACTATTAATTTGAACAGATGTACTGAAGCAAGGGCTAGTATGAATAGGACCAGCCTCTCGAGTAACATTTCCGCATAGATGTACAAGCAGTTTATTCATTATTAATATAAATTATTTGTATGAATGGGTAATTTTATGATAAGTATAAATGGAGCTAAGCGTATGTTATGAATGAAACATCATTTCACACTTGCTGAATAAGTTAAATGTAATTAATAATAAAGGAATTTAAACTAAACATTAATTACAGAAAACAATAAGTGATATGAAATATACAAATAAGAACGGAAAATGTTAAGATAAAGTTGAATAACATGGTATATAGTAAGTAAATAACTTTTTTCTGTAAATGTACCTACATGTGCGGCGGTAGCTGAAACGGTCCTTTGGTCCGATACTCTCTCCTCAGTTCTGGGCTGTAGATCGCCAACTGCTTGTAAGGGTTCACGGACACGAGGACGTTACCGATATACGTCTGAAACAACAGGGAAAGAAAGTATTAAAGAGAGATATTCAAACTAACAAAAATAACATAATTACAAAAAATTCAAAATAGAAGTAAAATAAAACCAAGATTATAGTGCCCACAATGTATACTCAAATATTGATTCAGTGAGATTCCTTTTTTAAATAAACAAATGATGATTTTTTTACAAAAAAAAGTGATCCATAAAGGATTAACAATAAATATAACTGTACATTGAATAACTGGCATTTATTTCAGACATGCAATTATTTACATTGGGAATGAATAGATAGATACCTCATTTAATTTTTTTTACATTTTTTAACCGTCAACGATTCAAGGTTCACAGAAATAACATTGAAATAATAACATAGACATCCGAATATATTTTAGGTTGATTCTTCTTAAAATTATCAAGGTACTGTTTGCTTTTCTCAATGCGAGGTAATTAACGTGTTCATTACCCAGGCAGTATCTGGTACGTAAGAATGAAGAACTAAAGTGAATAAACTGTGACATGCTCTATCGAAGCAATCCGCCCTCGAGAAGATTGAAACGAGGAAGGAAGTCGAAGGACAATAAAAGGACAATAGCGAAGGGCACGGAACTGAATAGGTTTGTGCAGAATTTACAGGAGCAGCCTTGGTAAAAGGACTTTTAGGGTTGATAAAAGCCAAGCCCAAAGGATGGGGGTGGGCTTGTGCATTAAGTATGAAGGCCTTAGAAGACTACTTCGTCTGAATGCTTCCTATGCTTGATTGCTAAGTCCATCACATTATGTAAAGTATATTAAATCGCCAACATGGCTAAGCTCTGACTTCCCAAGAGTTCGAAAGGACGAAACGGTGCAAGTTCGACCCTCACCTGGGAGAGACGTTTATTAATGGCAAACATTGGAGTAAATTTGGTATTGACACTCTTAGTGTATACTCGCTACGTTATACCCGTATTCTTATTTATACCTCTTTCTGTCCTCAACGCAATCAACTAGGACAAATTATCTATTTTTAACCCGCAGTGATTCGAGGGGGCTTAAGCATCCTGAATTACAAATAATTGCCTGCTTGGCAGGGAATTGAGATGCATAGACGAAAGGGAGTAAATTTGATTTTCAGCAAGTTATTCTTTCGCAGTGAAAATACCAAAAGACATTATAAACAAGCCTAACTAGGCCAAAGGCCTCTATTATAGTAAGCTATGAGACTAAATGTTTTTTATACGAATTTATAACAGCAATGTAAATAAAAATAATTCGTATAAAACCACACCGTAATCTCATATTGGATATTTTTTTTATAAAAATTATATATCTGCTTGGATTCACCACCCTAATGAAGGGACAATGATCACGATACGGCAAGCGCTAAAATACATTTTGAAGTCAAAAGATAACAATTTTGTCATATTAATTTTGCAGAGATTGTAAACAATAACAGGGGAGATAATTGCAGATTAATTATTTAAAGCAATAATGAAAATTTATTAAATGCTATTAAAAAAAAGTGGAAGTCCTATAGATAGGGAGTAAAGCCCGCATTGGCTTATCGCGGAATAATGATTTAGGAGATTTTATAGCGGTCGCGGAAGGAGATTCATTACAAATAATCTTCAGTGCAGCGATTGAACTTGGTATAGTTCCTTTATTGTGCTAAAATTACAATCTGCCTTGCTAGGCAATAAGTAATTAAGATATAATATCATTCATACCACATTTACAATACATCATTCACTCGCTCATTCATACAATATTTACAGACAGCCCAGAGGCCTCCCAAGTCCACATGCGAAGAGAAAGCGGAGTCTTGGGATGCCCCCCACGCTCCTCCGTCAGCCGCGTCACCGGATACTACCCAGTGGAGACTGACTAAGAGCGCGAGAGCCACACACGCTCAGGACATGATTGGAGAAACTGGCCATTGCCAGGACTCCCACTGTCATGTGATTATAGCAGGTCACGAGGCCACTGCCGTTTCAGTCTCCGAGGAGGATTATAGGGATGATTGGCGCAGTGCAATGACTGTGCTACAGGATTAGGGTGGTTGAAAAGGCTGCTGTGGAATTTCATAAACTTGGAAGGGATGAGTTCTAGAATGTAGGGTATATTAAGGTCGTTATGAAGGGTTTTGTTGCTGACATAATAAGGGGCATTTACTATTGCTCTCAGGACTTTTGATTGAAATTGATTGGATACGCTTGATGTTCGACTTTTTTGCTGTCCTTCATAGCTCTATTCCGTATGTCCAGATTGGTTTAAGTATAACTTTGTAGATTAGTAGTTTATTTTCTATTGAGAGATGGGATGTCCTTTGAAGTAGTCTGTACAGTTGTCCAAAGCGACTGTTTAGTTCTTGTCTTTTTAGTCTCGTATGTGGGTTCCAGGTCAGCCGTTTGTCGAGATGGAAGCCTAAGTACCGTACTGTCTCGGATACAGGGAGAGGAATAGAATTAAAATAAACTAGCGGACAAGACTTGCGACAAAGGGAGAAGGTAATGTGGGAACATTTTGCTTCATTAACTTCCGCCATTGGTTGCACCAATACTCGATCTCGTCAAGGTGTTTTTGAAGGTTATGGGATGCTATGTCGGGGTCTGGGTGGGATGACAAGACTGCAGTGTCATCTGCAAATGTGGCCAAGAAGGTATTGGGAGTAGAGGGGACATCAGCGGTGTAGAGGTTATAGAGGATGGGGCCCAGGACACTGCCCTGTGGAACTCCTGCAGTGCAGCGATTAAAGATTTTAAATAGGCTACTAAGTACTTATATAATTAAAATAAACGGATTGCAGTTTAAAAAAATTGGATTTTTCAAAAATAAAAAACAAACAAAAACAGTCTGAGCAAAACCTTGGTCCCATAAAGGAATTCGCAATCACCAACAACTAGCACCATAAAGAAAAAAACAGAATATTCGAATTGCTAGTAGTATCACTAGGCAGGGACGCATGAACAGATATCTCTCGTTCACAAGCCATCTTCCTTTTCATTCGATAATAATTGTTGTTGTACCAATTGTATCATACATTACGCAAGGATATTCTCATGCCACGTGATTTAATGAGATATTTTTTTTCTTGTAAAGGAAGTACAAATTACCTTACCGGTAGTATTTCAACTGCATCATGTTGCATAGATTTATAAAATATAAGTTGTTTGCTTTATGCTTGAATAAATTGTGTATCCTTTAAATTGTCATACTGTTACTGTCATTGTATATAGCTATGCATATACCTCTTTTCTATCTACCTACTGTTCTGTATATTTTATAAATCCTCGTGCTAAATTACAGAAGAAAAGATAACGTGCCCAAAATCAAAATGGAAAAAGTGAAGTGTACAGATGTTTGGGGTGATGAGGAAGTTGGTCAGGTTAAAGAAAAAAAAAATTATAATGAGGTTTTACTGGTATTTTGATGAGCCCAAAAGAGAAGTTCTACAATCGACTTTCGTCTGTCTGAATGTTGTGCCATAGCCACGGTTATACTGACCATTTTAATCTATATTCATCAGTAAAATAATTTCAATGCTGTTTGCGAGAGCTACAAATGAAAGGAAACAAAAGCTTTTTCAGCACAAATCTTTTAAAGTTATTTATTATATGATTAAATTCATTTCGGTAATTTAGCTTTAATTTTAAAGTACGTTTTATTATAATTTATATATGATTTCTTCTTAATTGTTATATTATATAATCCTTCTTCATTGAACGTAATTGTTGAAAAAAAGTTCGTGAATATAAATCGTTAAATAATCGATAGTAAATGGGACATAGCTTTAGATCATTATATCCATAATATAAGTTGGTACAAGTATGAAAAAAATTTAGGTAAATGATAGAACGAATAGCCAAATTACTGTATATACTTTTTCTAGCGTCAACCACAAACAGAGTGCTGAAATAATAGATTTAAAATCAATCAAGGTTAGCACCCTTTTAAAGCTTATGGTTTAATGGCTTATGCCTTTTCTAGCCAAGCTAACTGAAATGAACCTATGGACCTAAAATTCCCTACGCTTCTCAACCATAAACATCCTTTATTAGATCTATTAAGTAAAGCTTAGGATACAATAAATGCTTAGCAAGCCGAAACTGTAAAATATAAATGCATTTATGGACCAGTCGTACTTAAAATTTCACCATCCCTTGAGAACCTCCTTAATGTACAGTCATGCATGATCATTGTTTTTTATCGCAGGGGGCTACATAATGGATGAAGAGGAAGTGCTGCAGTAGCTCTCGACGGAACGGTCATGATAAAAGTGCGATTATGCCGTCTAATAATTTCGGCTTCTTAAACATTTACTGGCTTCAGCCCAAGAAAAACTTTCACGCAAATTAGGCAGACAATTCCAACAAATCGGCCTCAGGTATATTAAGAAGGAAGGGACTGTCATTCGCTAATGGGTTGCACCCTTGCCTTTGGGCTCACGTAGTTTCATGACATGAGCTCCAAACCATTTAAAGATGTTTTTCTTTCAGTTACAGCTCCGTACATTAGTAATAAATCTGGCCTCAGATTATATAGAAAGAACTCTCTGCCCAGGTCGGACTGCAAAAGAGCGTATTCAAGCTATATAAAAGATATATATATAATATATAATAGAGAAATATATAAAAGAGATCTACACCTGGCCCCTAAAAAATAAAAAAAATTGGTATCCTCTAAAGAGGCATTAACGGATTTAAGTAGATAAGGAGATTGCGTGAGCTGGAGGTGGCAATACATCAGGAGGATAAGGGAACCTCTGGTTCGGATTAAACCTATGCAGAAGGTGATAGTGGACCACCCGGGCTATTAGCCTTATCACTGTACCCGAAAAGAGAGGCCTTACTTTCAAACGGAACAATTGCTGAAAATTCCTCTCAAAACCAGTTTACCTATTTTACAACATCATAACAATACTGTGAAGTATTCAACATATTGTGGCGCTTACGAGCTGTACCTATGCCAAACTGATATGGCTGCTAGGCTAACTATTAATATTATAAATGTTAATTTTTTTTTAATTTTATTTTTAATAACATTCAGTTTTCATGCCATAAATGAAACCGGGTTATTCATTAGGCTGAAAACTGATTTTTTAATAAAAATAATATTACAGAGTTTTGTTGATTTACTTTTTTTTTTCTTTTTTTTTTTCCTCAAACGGGCTTACCCCACAAGCCCGTGAAGCGAGCTCATGGGGTTACGTAGCCTGTGGTGCGCGTATTCCGGTGCAATGGGGTTGTTGCACCGGTCAGCGTACCTTAACAAGTAATACTGTTTTCGTTCTTTATTTTTCAAAATCAACCACAAAACTTCCAAATAAAAATAAAATAAAAACTATAAATAAAAAAAAATTATGCAACTTTTAAACTTATTATGTTTTAGGAGGGTACAACGAAACATTTAACATAAAATAAATAAATATGGCGTATACTGTGTTTTGTTGATACCGACACTCTAACTGTAATGCGGCCTCCCGTAGATTCTGGCAATACTATCTTGAAACTCAACACCTCTCTTCTCAAGAAATTTACCCTCTCTCTCTCTCTCTCCGTATATATATATAATACAAATAAACATTTGATCCATAAATTAAATAGGATTCAAAAAATGGTAGCATGAATTTTTTAATTCAATGTATATATCCTATTAATGAGCTGTAGCATCAATAAGCAATAGACTATAAAAAAATAACATCTTTGAGATGATTAATGAAAGTCTATTTTAATTAAAAGAGGCATCTTTAGTATAGGCGTCAGCCTAGCCTATACTTTCATAAAACATGAATATGTTTCTTACTCACCCCTTATTGTCTATCGAACAATAGCTTTTTATTTAACATGCTCAGCCCCTCTCACAGGCGTTTTATACTTTTTAGTCGACAGGTCACTCCGGAGAAAGAAACATAACAAAAGAAACACTTCAGAACATTTTAAAGCTTATCACAATTAATTTTAAGTGTAATTTTCCTACGAGTCCGGAAAATTGTTTACAATATTTACACTGATATGAATTTGAGGTCTGTTAATATTATTTACATTTGTGTATTTACCTAATTTACAATATATTCAAGTCAAATTCGCTTCGATAGAGTAGAAGTTAATTTATCATAAGTAGGTAGCGGTCGCTACACCTATTTATTTATTATTCATTGTTGCATTTTAATTGATACCAGGCGTGTATTTGAATCATTTTAGTCAATATTTTAATGTTTTATCTAGACATTAGATTTTTAAATAATAACTAATTCTGAACAGAATAACTATTCTGATATCTTAGCATTGAAAGTAGAAATATTTTTATTCCATTGTTATATTTTTTTTTTATAGTTTTCACAATTCATATTTGATTTTACCTGTTTGTGACTGGTCTGTTTATTTTATCTATATATTAAATTTTATTGCTTTATGGTTTTATTTAGATATTAGTTTGTAATTTGCTATAGCGTTTATAAGATGTGTAAGGGTATTTTGCCCTTGAACACGTATCAAATTGTTTATGTAGCTACTGAATGTTACAGCTCAAATCCTTGAGGATGACGCCGTAGTCCATCGAAAACGTCGGGCAGAAATCAATAAAGTTGTGGAGACACATTTATTTTTTAAGATCCATAATACGTGGTCACTAAAAACTATGCCATATTTACAAACAACCTCCAGTAGGAGGTATAATACTGTTCTGAAGTATTATACGTAGGTTAATGACTGTATTCTCTTGATGCATACATTAAATGGTGGAGCCCCTGGGGGGGATTTTCATTTATTACATAGCATATTTCATGTAGATGAAGGCATACATGTGGCATGAGCCCACTGTATGAAATCTCAGCCTTGGAACCATTCTTCTTTTACTTGATACTGTAATCCATGTTTTATAGAAATACCTACAATATTCATTATAGGAATTAATGTTTTGTGTTCAATTGATGTTTACAAATGATTTTGATACGAAAACCAGGCGAAATAAATAAAATAATCGTATATGGATGTCACATCTAGATGACATACTTTTATTTTCATACAGCTGTAAAACATTGGTTTGTTTTCTTACTTCAGACATTTTTAATGGCACAACTGATTGATAATACTACAAATAATTACTACAAAAAAAATTAAAACATAAAAGTTCGATGTTTTAGCAATTCTAATAAGTGTAGACAAAAAAGTAAATATCAGCTATTATCATTAGCTCAAATAGTATAAAAAAAAAGGATGTGGGAAAAATAAAGGAAAATTATTTTGGGCTAATGAGTGCCTTTCACTAAGGGGAGTCCCCCATTTGAAGGGTGTATGAGAAGGATATAGGGTGTGGAATGCCTAAAGGAGGCGGGTGGAATCGGGAAGGTAATGAGAGTCTACCGAGGGTGGTTATTAATTACAAAACATCAATGTTTGTGGTATAAACTCATTCTAAACCAACTCATTTGGAATGAAACATATTACATGACATGAGAAGAAGATGGAACTAACATCTATGATTTCCTAAGATATAAACTGTAAAAAACTTTTAGATTTTTTTTATAACGCAACATCGCACCCTTATATAAAATTGTTTTTCTTACTTTTTTCACTTGTTATTGTTTTTCACACTTACAGTTAAAAAAAAGTTTATTAGCTCAGTTTTTGTTACAAGGCTTTTATAGTCTTTTAAAAAAAAGTAAAATACCAGATGGCTATTATTCAATTATACGAGGGGGTACCCAAAAGAAATCAAATTGATGTTATATGTGGGGGAGTATTTGTACTACCGGGTGTTTCACCAGGAGGAACGTGTAAAGTAACTTTTCATCAGTCAGCATGCCATCACTGGAGAAGGTTCCGTACTGCTTCTGTTAATGTATTTGTGACAGTTGTTTTGCACGCTCGTCTTTTTTGTGATGGCTGACTTTCGGGAACAGCGCGTGGCCGTCCAGTTCTGCTCTCCTGTTCGGGAAAACTGGCACGGAAACTCTTGAAATGTATAAAACGGCCTACAAAAATGATGCTATGGGGAAAACTCAATTGTTCGAGCGTTTTTCCCCTTTTTAAAGGTGGAAACATGCCAATTAATGGCCAACCTCGCTCTGAACGTCCGTCGACGGATCGAACTAAGGAAAATGTCGAAACAATACACGAAAACGTCCTGGAAGCTCGACGACGGACCATTAAAGAAGTTGTTGAAAAATTTTGAGTGACTTAGAATTAAGTACAGGCAATTTTAATTGAAACTTTGGGATGAAAAGGGTGGCTGCAAAATTGGTCCACTGGTCTCAAAACAAGGTCTCTTAGAAGCAGGCTCTGCTTTGAAGGAAGAGTTTCGAAATGAACTGTTTTTCCATCACAGGTGACAAATAAAGCAACAATTAACCCAATGGAAGACTGCATAATAGCCTCGCCCCCAAAAAGCTCGTCAGGTGAGATCAAACTCTAAAACGATGTTGTTCTATTATTTTATTATATAGTTGATGATTTGTTTTTTAATGCAAGAGGCGTCGTCCATTCACAGTTTGTTGCCCTGGCTCAGACAGTTAACCAGACCTGGAACATGAAAGTGTTTTGCGAACGTTGAAGTAGTAAAGAAAAAAACGAACGCTGTCTAGCATCACGAAAGAGGAACTTAAAATTTTTTTAGAAATCAGGTGACAGAGATCCTGATGTTGGGTGGAAGCTTTGGTAGAAGAGGCGAAAGGTGGTACTACAAGCATTACAGAACAATTTGGAAATATGGCTTTGGAACATGGCTGAAGTATTGTAACATGAAGTAAGTATTTAATTTCTTATTTCCATAAAATTTCTTTCATAAAGTCAAGTATCTCACTTTTTTTTTTTTACTTTTTTACTACTTTTTTTAGTAAGGTAAGTAATATAGATGATTGCTTAAAATTTAATAAGTATTTCATTTCTTTTCGAAACAGGACTATTGACAAATCAAGACACAAGTTGAAGGGAAGGCACCAATTAACTAATTGGATCAGCACTTTTTTAACGTCAATCATACTAAAATTAATAAAGCTAATTAAGATAATAAAAACGAAAACTCAATTTATTATCGGGGGAAATTTTTAATTGGATCCAGGCTATAGCAATGGCGTTATGAATTTATCTTTATTACCTTGCTTTCATAAATGAATACTTTATTACTATTAATTAAATTTTCGAGCCACTATCTATGATTTATTATATAAGTTAATTACACGTAAGATCAGTTTTTGCTTATCATCTATCGGGTATGAACGACGGGAATATCTTGATGCAACTAATTGGAAAAAGCCATTCTTTATATCTCTCTAAATATAAATGGTATTTAAGCTTGCGTAAATTTGCCTCTGTCAAGCGAAAACTAGCTATATACATATATTGCGACGAGGAAGAACAATCTTAATACATTATATACTTTTAGTTGAATTAAAACCGAAAAATAACATTTTGTATCCGCAGTGCAGGTAGGAAAGTTGGTATCGTTCATATTCGTATCGTTAACACTAACGGCTTCTTGGCAATGTACCTTGCGTTAGTTCTCATTGAGGTAATTTGAATTAATTCCGTGAGATTTACACAGACCGGTAAGTGGTTCTGCAAAAAATAATCAGAAACTAATTAACGCTAAAATAAAATAAACATATTCCCTCTTCTTATAAAATTTTAGAAGAGGGTTAAAATAAAATATCCTCCTTTCATCAAAAAGTATTATATACCAAATTTCTTCTGGTGCTTTAAAGAGCCTCTTAAGACTGGGAAGTTAAGTCCGGCTGAATAATCAACATTATTCCTACACATGAGAGGGGGGGGGATGAGTTGCAGTTTAATAATGAATGGAAAAACAAAAAACAGGATCTAAAACATACCCATGAGAGCTCCCTAATTGTTCGTTTAAAACTTCTTGAATCTTGAAATTCTATCAGATTGTTTTTATGACACATGCCGATTGAATTCACACACTAGAAATGAATGAACTTGACGTAAAAATAATTAAATTTTCCTTTAAAGCGAAAACGCATACTGAATTATCCAATGCATTCATATTGATGAACGAGGCTACATAATTCTAATACTCATCCCATTCGTTTAAATACCACATCTCCATATTTCATTGTAATTTTGTCGATGAATATTAGTTTACGACTTGTTGGGGCTAATCAAGTAATTAAAGCTGTTATTATCAAGATCAGTTTTAATTTTTTTTTTTACGAGGGCGTACCTAAAAGTACCGAACTATTTTGGTACGCCCTCATAGACCTCTCTAGGCATATTTTCTGAAAAGTGAATAATTTATTTTTGTTTACAAAAAACCTTTCCTCCTTCCGTTGAAGGACTTTCATAGCGTGGTTGATCATTAATGGACATTTACCCACTTTTAAAACATGGGAACCACTCAAACCCGTGAGCTTTCCCTATATCATCATCCCTGTAGCCCGCTTTTACCAATTCAAGAGTTTCTGTGCCAATTTTCCGGAGCAGTAAGCAAAACTTCATTGCCACGCGCTGTACACGAAATTCATCGACCACCAAAACGACGAGCGCGCAAAACAACTGTCACAAATAAACTATTACAAGCAGAACGGAACCTTCTCCAGTTACTGCACTTGGCACACTGACTGTCGAAAAGTTGCTTTACACGGCCCTACCGGCGAAACCCGGTACCACAAAAACTCCGCTACACACAACATCAGTTCGGTTTCTTTCGGGTATACCATGGTAGACCTCTCTAGACATTTCTTCTGACGCATCGAAGTGTTTTGGCTGACAACTGTTCAATCATCTATAAAAATACATGGGAAAGGAGGAAACTGATATGACTAAATACGATTCCAGTTTTTTTTATTATTTTGCTGGGTCAGTCACATATCATCTGTCATTTATTTAGAGGATCTTTATTTGTTAAAAAAAAAACACTAATATAGTTCATAATCCATAGTAACCTATCCAACCACCCTAATTCCCTAGCACAGTCATTGCACTGCACCACTCATCCCTATAATCCTCCTCGGAGACTAAAACGGCAGTGGCCTATAATTAGGTAATAGTGGGAGTCCTGGCAATGACCAGTTTCTCTAATCATGTCCTGAGCGTCTGTGGCTCTCGCGCTCTTGGTCAGCCTCCGCTGGCTCTTATCCAGTGACGCGGCTGACGTAGGAGCGTTGGGGACTTCCCGAGACTCTGCTCCCTCCTTCGCACGCGAGGGAGGTGACAACCATGTGAACTTGGGGGGGGGGCCTCTGGGCTGTTTGTAAATACTGTATGAATGAGCGAGTGAATGATGAATTGTAAATATGGTATGAATGAGAACATTTATCTCAAATACTTATTGCCTAATAAGGCAGATTGTAATTTTATCTTAATAAAAAAAAATTGTTAAAAATAAAATATATATTTTATGATACTTTATTTCAGGTGATACATAGTTTAATCCTGCAAAGTTTCAAAAAATGAGTCTAATTGTAACCTATTTTGATGCCAATAACATCAATTAATGTTATTTTAAATTAATTGAAATTACCTCACAGAGAGCTGAGGAACAAATGTTGAAATATTGTTCAATGGTTATGTGGTAGATTTGATATCTGCGCTGATCTTTTCGCTCGTGGATTGAAAGTTATGCAACCATTCCGTTCCATTACTATAAATCTGATCGAGATAGATTGACTTTCGATAAAACCGGCTTGGGCGAAGTCGATCTTATACATTTGAATAGAATCTACATAGTGGAGTCATGGGTTGGGGCAAGCACAGCAGTCGGAGGTAAATGCCCCAAGGATGAGCGATGGGCCATTCGCCGGGGGGGGGGGCACCCTCCTGTGCATTTGTAGGCATTGCTGCTATCTTTATTTGGAGCCATTCCATAGGTGGAGGAGTGGTCGTTCGGAGGGGGCCGTTCAATCAGTTTCCGTCTTGAAGCAGCTAACAACCCTATGCCCCATGCATTAGGCAACAGTTTGATATGTTTTATTGAACTCGTGGGGGAAGTGGTGATACGTCCATTTACGTCAAAACTGATAAGCGTTAACCGATATATACCAGAAATATAAATTTATTGAAATAATGGCGGGATTAAATTAACTGCTGTCCGACTGCGGTCCAATTATTTCCATCCGTAAATGCTGACTGAACAGGTAGTACGCATTTGCCCGCCCTCTCATACACTGGCTATACTCCGTACTCAGTTTGATGTTTTAAGAGAGTACAGGGTTCTCTTCTGCTTATACCCTATCCACCGTCTAAAACGTTCTTTGTAGATAGGATCAACTGCCCACTTCTTTCCTTCAAGCACTTCTAAACCTATAGCACCAAACCTCTCTTTCCTCGTTCAATTCATCTGTTTTCTTAAGTGTGTTAAACCTTGATAACTAAATCACTCGAATGCCCAGTGTTGCAGAATGACAGCCACGGAGGTAGCATCTCTTCTAAGCTCATTGAAAATTCTTCATTTTTCTAAGATGGTGATTTGAGCCATCGAAAGTACTAATCTTTGAAGAAATAAAAACCCGTGTGCAGACAGAAGTCGAGTTATTTAATTAGTGTATGTTTCTTACTACTAGTTCTCACTACTAGTTAACCAATTTTTTCTCACATCTCCTTCTTTATATTCTGTCTTTCTATTTCCTTCATTTCCTTCAGATGCCCACCACTGGGCGAGACTACTTCTGTAAACACCAAATTTGCTTTTAGAAAATTGCAAAATGTTTAAATGGAATAGTAAGAAATATATGTTGTTTTTTTTTAAATTACGGCCATATTTTTGTAGACATTGTATTTTTTTATTTCTTATAGCTCCATTAAAATTGAATTTCTTTATGAGATTATATCTGTATATGTGGAATATTTTATAAAAACCTGCAATAGTCCACAAAATAACCACTACTATGAAATAGCCACTTCCTTCAATGAAATTAACCCTAAGTTGGCAATTTTTTCAATAAATGAGTTGTGTTTCATTTGTGTTGCACAGGTATTAAAGTTCACATCGAACCTTAAAGAACCGTTTTACATTATTAAAATTTAGGTCCGGGTCCCTGAGGTAATGGATCCTTCAATTTTTATACATGTTGTTTTTTTACCATTAGAGTTTTTGGGCCTCTCTTTAACTTTTGATACTAAAAAATTTTCCCTGAATTTCTTTTTAATTCGCCTGCAATAGTTTTAGATTTCCCTATGGCTCTCTAACTATACACTTGGTTCAGTGGAATGCTTGCTCCCTGACCTGGTTCAATTAGGTGATCACTGGAGCTCGGCGGGACTACAAGGAGGAGGGTTTTATTTGTTTTGTCATAGGTTTATCAATATAAACTATTTTGTGATTGAGAAAGAAAAAAAATGTCTGCTTTTTGACGAATAATCTCATTGTTTGCTAAATGAGCAATCATGATTTTCATATTTGCTTGTTAAGCGCTACAAAAAGCTGTTTGAGTGGAAAAGCTAAGAGGAGAGAGAAAGCAGGAGAGGAGTTTAACTTTAAGCAATAAGCTGTAATTACGCCTCTCTCCCTCGGAGCGGGCAGATTGGATTCAGTTTTTCTGCACTACCACCAATTAGTTCGCCAGCCGAGCACCAGTTCCCAGATGAGCACTTTTACTCTTAATTGAAAGCTTTTAAGCCAAAACCACATTTTAAGAATTATCGCTAATTGTAACAGCTATGAAAATAAGATTTTCTCTTTGGAATAATCTGATGAATATCTTAAGAGTCAAGAAGTGATATTTAGCTGTAACGAAATTAACAGTAAGAGAGTCGGGCAGTGCTAGGATGTGGTGATTACAAGATTGCATAGAAGATTAATTTTATCTTAGGGTTTTTATTGGTGCATGATGCGCCTTCTATATATGATATAGACAATAATGAATACTTCATGTAGGTTAGGTTAAATTAAAACTTATATCAGTAACTTTGACTTGAATCATAATAGCCAATGCAGAAAACAGTTAGTTTTAAAGATACATATGTAACATCTTTATTATGATGAAATTACAATCTGCCTTACTGGGCAATAAGTAATTGTGATAAATGATCTCTTTCATAACATATTTACAATTTTCATTTACTCGCTTATTCATACAATATTTACAAACAGCCTAGATACCTCCCAAATCCACACCTCCCTCGCATGCGAAAGAGAAAGCGTAGCCTTGGTAAGTACCCCACCGACCCCCTCCCGTCCCCGTCAGCCGCGTCACCGGATACGAGCCAGTGGAGGCTGACCAAGAGTACGAGAGCCACAGACGCTCTGGACATGATAGTAGAGATTGGCCATTATCACGTATTTATAGCAGGTCACATGGCTTAAATTAATAAACATATTTTATTTATTACAAAGGGACTATTAGTTAAGTAATTTATGAAAATATGATTTAATTAAAAATTAAGCTTCAGATCTAAGCTGATTTGGTTATTTATAATGGCATAGAAGACATATACAAAAAAAAATAGACGATTTCTTGAACAATATTTTATTTATTTATTTTACGAATGAAAGCCTTTCTACTCGGATCACGAAAGGACCACCTTCTTATTTTATCAGATGTCCCATTACGTTAGGGATGTTTTTGCGAGTTGCTATTAGATTCTATTGATCTCAGTTGCGTCCCTCCAAAATACCTGGATAATGCCACCCACATCTTTCATACATCTATTCAGAAACGATCCTGGCAGTTCTTCAAATGGTATCTCAATCCAATCTGAATACCAGGATCCCCCTCCCCCCCCCCATTCCCACACATATCCTTCCGATATTAATCCAATCCAAACGTCAATTCCGAGCCATTTGGCAAAATAGCGCGACACATTACGAGAGCACCTAACTCTGCGAATCGGTTAAACGTTCGTAACCAAACATAACCGAATCCTTCAATTCGTGCATTCACCCTTTTTCTGCCAGCGATCACTCCCTCTCCGCTACCCTGGAGAAAAAAAACGATTCGTTTGAAGATTACCACATTTTTATTACATTTGAATAGTAACTACAATCCAAATCAACAGTTATTCAAGAATTTATTTCATCACCCACTCTCTGATGGGAAACACGGACGACTTTATCAAATCAAATCTTTATTATTGAGCTGAAATTACAATCTGCCTAACTTGAAAATAAATAATTGAGATAAATGTTCTCATTCATACCATATTTACAATTTTCATTAACTCGCTCATTCATATAGTTTACAAACATAAATGCAGGAGTTCCACAGGGCAGTGTCCTGGGCCCCATCCTCTACAACCTATACACCGCTGATGTCCCCTCTACTCCCAATACCTTCTTGGCCACATTTGCAGATGACACTGCAGTCTTGTCATCTAACCCAGACCCCGACATAGCATCCCATAACCTTCAAAAACACCTTGACGAGATCGATTATTGGTGCAACCAATGGCGGATCAAAGTTAATGAAGCAAAATGTTCCCACATTACCTTCACCCTTTGTCGCAAGTCTTGTCCACTAGTTTATTTTAATTCTATTCCTCTCCCTGTATCCGAGACAGTACGGTATTTAGGCTTCCATCTCGATAAACGACTGACCTGGAACCCACATACGAGACTAAAAAGACAAGAACTAAACAGACGCTTTGGACAACTATACAGACTACTTCAAAGGACATCCCATCTTTCAATAGAAAATAAACTTCTAATCTACAAAGTTATACTTAAACCAATCTGGACATACGGAATAGAGCTATGGGGGACAGCAAAAAAGTCGAACATCAAGCGTATCCAATCCTTTCAATCAAAAGTCCTGAGAACAATAGTAAATGCCCCTTATTATGTCAGCAACAAAACCCTTCATAACGACCTTAATATACCCTACATTCTAGAACTCATCCCTTCCAAGTTTACGAAATTCCACAGTAGCCTTTCCAACCACCCTAATCCTGTAGCACAGTCACTGCACTGCGTCACTCATCCCTATAATCCTCCTCGGAGACTGAAACGGCAGTGGCCTCGTGACCTGCTATAATCAAGTGACAGTGGGAGTCCTGGCAATGGCCAGTTTCTCCAATCATGTCCTGAATGAATGAGCGAGTGAATGATGAAATGTAAATATGGTATGAATGATCGTATATCTTAATTACTTATTGCCTAGCAAGGCAGATTGTAATTTTAGCACAATAAAGGAATTATACAGTTAAAACCATGACTGTAGTGGAATTTCGTGAGGGCTGCAATTATCTGTTGCAAGCTAATCCTATCGACCCTTAGGTAAATATTTGGCGCTTCCATTCGAAATATAGACACTTTCTCTCTGCAGCCATATTTAATTATGACCATGTGACCGCTATGTTCCAACACCGTAGTGCCCCATGGTACCGATGTACCAGCTCTTTGTGGGGACTACAAAGGGAACTTTAGGCACCATGAGAGGTGGAGTAATGATTTCCTCCACATTTTCTCTAACAAAATCACGCGATATCTACAATTTTCCTGTGACACTCAACAAGTAGCTTATTCTTATTCTCTAGGATTTAGCAACTCATTTGACGCTCTTGACCACCACTCGTCTATCAAGACTATCGATGTCCTTTTCTCACAGAACCACTAGCTGGTTCATGTTATTCCTTTCTACCCGCTCTTAGGCAGTATACTTGGATCTGGGGATCAGTCCCTTCCGTAGTCTTCTGGTGTATCGCAGAATAAATTGTTAATATCCATTAGCTTTCTGGGCCTACATCAACTATCCAGTACTGATTCTGCCACCTGTATGCTGACAACATCCAAATTTACCTATCCATCCTTCCCAGTAAACTCGATTAAAAATCTACAATCTTCAATTGAATGCAGAAACATTCCAGGGAATCATCATCAGCTCACGTACCCTAAAATATAGTCCTATCTTCACCATCGAACATTCATAAAAGTATATCATTTTAATTATGGAACATATAATAATAAATAAATACTTACGTTGAGGACTTACGCTAACTAGGAAAAAAAAGATATATTACTATATCGATCAAATTTCCTCCAATTTCTAGCCATCCTTCAATTCCTTTATAGCAAGATCATATCCAAGCATCATCCATCCCTGCAATCCTCCTCCTTGAAGATTGAAGTGGAAGCGGCTACTCGATCTATTGCAAATATTTAGTCACCGTGAGTCTGGCGTATTTGGAGTCTCCCCTCATGTCCTGAGCTTTCTCTCTCCCCTATCTCACGCCCCCCCCAGTCCTTTAATGTCCCTACATATCTGTGATGCGTCTGCAGGAGGAGCGTGGGGGATCAATCACCCTTATCCTTCTCTCCTTCTCCATAGCCGGGAAGGTGGCAATACTTCCGGCAAAATAGGGGAATCCCTGGGCTATGCTTATATAATTATATTGTATATATATATAAACGAGAACAACAATTATCTATTACCTTATGAAGGCAAATTGTACTTTTATAAAATAAAAAAAAACCTTGGGTCTCTCTAGCTAATTTATTTATTTAATTGTTAACGTATCACAAAAATTCAAGTTTTTTTTAGGTCATTAGAAATGTGATAAATTAACCAATAAAAGCATTAAAAAATATATTCTGTCACTCAATAAAATTAATTGCCTTAATGCTTTTGTGGATTTATGACTTTTGAAGACTAGAAGGGGCCTGAATTTTAAAGAAATTAGCTAGGGAGCTTCCAATGGTTTTAATTTTGTTTTCAAAGAAACTATCATTCAATTTTAGTTATTGCATTGGTACTAGTACTTTAAATAATGGTTAGCCATAGAAAGAGTAAGAAGATTGAGGGGCTAGGATGCACCATACCATCACTTCTGTAAGGCCATGCGGGATTGCAGAAATTATGACAGGGCTGTTCTAGGCGCTATCCTAATATGTGGTAATTAAACATCTCTGTAACCTGCTGAGGATATAACTTATTACTATAAATAAACAAGATATAGTTCTAATTGTTCCATAATTCAGAAGCCTAACAATTTTTTTTTTAATTGTTACATTGCTTACGAACTTAATTGTATTTTTAGAGTTTTGAGGTTGGTTTTATATTACATATACATATTGGGTTGGAAGGGATGGAATTTATTTTGATGAAATCATTAAAATAACAATCTATATCTTGTTTCAAAACACAATTAAACTGTAGACATTTATCTTTCATTTTCATGCTATATCTTTCAGTTCATTGTAAACTGTTCAGGTGTTTGTGTAATTTTTGACTATCAATGGAATCTGAGCAATAGGTGAGCTATATTTTTACATAAATTTAAACTTGGATACCATGCTCCCGAAGTCTTTTGAATCTTCAATGTGGTTGGCGGTGATGGTATAATGAATGAACAAACTGTATATCGGTGGCTCTCTAGGTTTCACTACAGCAATACAAGTTCGAAAATGAATCTACACATTATCTGACTGATCACCAGAAACTTTGTTGAATTGTTTCTCAGTTAACTTTAAAAACAATTACGTTATCTGAAAATATAAGTTTTACCACATCCACCATATTCACCTGACTAGTCGCCAACTAACTACCATTTTTAAAAAACAGAATATTCCAAAATGAAACGAGGTAAAATTTTCTTTTCTCTAATTTATTGATTCAAAGCAAAAAAGTTTCTTTAAACAAGGGAAAAAACGTTGATCGTTAGGATCTCAAAAACTCCATCATGAAAAATTAAAGGCTTTAATAGAGGCTAATCCACATCAGACAAGTAGAGAACTTTCAAAGCACCTGCACGTCATCCAAACATCTGTTGTACAAAACCTTCATGCTATTGTGAAAAAAAAAAATGGACCTGTGGGTACCGCACATATGACTAATCGTAAGAAACTTAAAATGTTAGTAGGTTAAAAAAAACACGTGATCTGAATATAGAGGTTTTACCATATTCACCTGACTAGTCGTGAACTGGGTATCACTTTTTCTTGAACGTTTGACGCATTTTGTAAAAACAAAAAAAAGAGGTTACATTTTCATTTCCCAAATTGGTAGATTCAAAGCCAAAACCAGGGGTAAAATACCTTTGTAGCGACCGCTAACTACATAAGATAAATCACCCTATACTCTATTGTATGTATATTGTAAATTAATTCAAACAAATGTAAATAACATTACCAAAACATCATTGTAAATGTTGTAAACAATAAAGACGCAGCTGCGAGCCAATTAGTTATATGAGCTGGGGCACCCGCTACCCGTAGCAGGTACTAAGCGACCCAAAGTGCCGAGAAGGCCGGAGACTCTTACCCGGGTCAGGTATCGGGGACTCTAAGGCCACCAACCAATGAACAAAGGCCACCACATACTCAACTGGCATTGGGTACAATAAAACCGAAGCTGATTGACTACTGACGAAGCCAGCTGGGTATTTAAGACCGGCGGTTTGGGCTAGTAATTCATTCTCCTGGCTGACTGATGGCTTCTGGCTGCGCTGATGTTAAAACTTGGTCTTCTTATTTATGAAAAATCTCTGCATCTCTCTCTCCTCACCTCGCTACGTTTTAGTCCGGCGTTGTCAGACCCCACACCTTCCTAGTGGGAATCTCTGCCTTCGTCTTGCTAAATCTAGCACCTCCTTGGGAGGGACCTCTCCCTAGTGGACAAGGGTTGTCGTGGCCCTGCAAACTTACCAAGCAGTGTTCCCCACGGCAATCCAGTCTACCTCTCTCCGGTTCACACTCGCCTTTGGGATCCGGACGGAATTCGCCTACCCTCAGATACCGAGTGTGAATTCGTGGTCATTCCAAGACCACACAAAATACCTACACTACCTAACCTATTCCTCTTCTCCTGAACATAATGCGTTGTCGGGGCACATACCTTTCAAAAATGGAGTCAGATAGTAAGACCGTCATGAAACGATTGTCCAGGTTTATACTCTTATCAACCCTCACTTCGTCACCAGGACTAGAGTAACTAGGCACCCCCCTCGTGACGACCCGACACCTTGTTGGCGTTGGGAGATATGTATTAATACTAAGCTAACACAAGGAATAAGAATTCTATTTGGAATAAGAATAATATCGTTCAAGTTTGGTTTTTCTTTCATTTGCGTCATACCTTAGGTTCTAGCATTTCGTCCCCCCCCCCCCAATCAAATATATATACATATGTAAACGTAATATAGGTCAGAGAATGTGTAGAAACAATATACAAGTATTCCATATTGCGGGAAAACGAAATATTTGTTATTTGATTGTACCATTACAGAACCGGCACTAATTATTTAATGTAGAGAGATATTAGCATGATTGTAAAATAAAGGTATTACTGATCGTTCTATAATATGTTTTTTTGAAACCAAAACATCTTCGATTTTAGCCGTGTGTCTCCTCTGTCCACGTCTTAGTCCCTGGACGTGTAATTTACGCCGAGATCCCACTTGATGTTGGGAATAAACGGGATCAAATGCCATTAACTAGTTAATTAGTTACTAATAACAAATAATATATTTGTTTGTAATGTCGAGAAGTTAAAGTTGACAAAATATCTCAACGCCCTGATTATCAATATGTATTTATTGTTTTCGTTTTACAAAAAAAAAAAAAAATATTAAAATCATGTTAACATCTTGTTCACAGTTGTTTTTTTTAGAGGCGTGCTATAAATAAAACCTACTCTACGAAAAATAATGAAGGATCATTAATAAATTAAATTGTACTAAACAAATAAACATTTTCCTGGAATATGCCAAAAAAAGAACAACATATTAAAGAACGATCAGTAATATAATAATCCTTATTTCACAATCATTTAAGATATGCTAATATCTCTCTATATTAAATGATTGAGTAGCATATTGAACATTAAGTTGTTCACAGCTAACGAGCAATCAAAAATTTATTGTGGGCATACTAAGAAGACAATAATGATAAAATAGTTTACTAATAGTTACAGACTCCTGCACTAAAGGATATAGTTTATATTTCAAAGTGTTCCCAGATGACACTTTCCAGAAAAATTTACATGGGGCAAGAAAGCATTTCTTTGATAAACTGTATGTAAAAAAAATGGCTCATAGAAGGATCAATGGTGCAATCTTTTGGTGAACAAGAAACCGTTTAATTAAATTAATGAATAATTAATAATACTTAATATTTGTGGGGATTAAGTCGACTATAATTGCGTGATGGCATTAAAACTGCCATCAAAAGTATATAGGGAATTGTTTTGCAACCCCAGTTGTTACATTGCTGGTTCGAATATGGTACTGTGATTATTCGACTTGATGAGAGAGAACCGGTATTTGTTCGACATGGAACGCGATGTTCCATATTGACCCCCCTATCCGCAGCCACATCCATCATGAAGTCCGCCATAAGCCGAGCCGCAGCCATGACATAGATCACCGGCGGAGCTGCAGACCGTGGTGGCACAGTAACGTACGGACACAGCCCAAGCAACAAGTGATGGAACCACCTGCCTTCTGCAGATGTCACATGTAATTCGCTGATCCTTCGTCTTGTAAGAATTAATGTCGACACCGTTGGGAGGGGTTCTACTTTCTTCAGGATACAGGGGCAGTCGTCGTACTCATTCAAAGATAGCGGCGTAAAAATTAATAACTGTATTCCAAATTTGTATAATGTATTCACAGACTACTTCAAAGAACATCCCATCTCTCATTAGAAAATAAATTACTAATTTACAAAGTTATACTAAAGCCAATCTTATCAATAAAGACAAACTGAATAGAGATATTGGAGGCAGCAAAAAAGTTGAGCATCAAGCGTATCCAATACTTTCAATCAAAAGAACTGAGAACAATAGTTAATGTCCCTTATTACGTCAGGAACAAAATCCTTTATAACGATCTTAATATACCCTACATACTTGGACTCATCCCTTCCAAGTTCATGGAATTCCATTGCCTCCTATCCAACCACCCTAATCCCCTAGCACAGTTGCACTGCACGACACATCCCTATAATCCTCCTCAGAGACTAAAGTGGCAGTGGCCTAGTGACCTGCTGTTATAAATACGAGACAGTGGGGGGCCTGGCAACGGCCAGTTTCTCCAGGTCTCTGGACTGGTCTACACTTGTTTTGTTTTTGATTATAATACAATAGGGAGAGTAATGGAATACAAAATCAAGGCGTCAAGGCTATGGGAAGCAGAAGTTATAGACACAATTTATTTTAACATATCTTAACCCCATGGTTAAAGACACTTATAGGCGATAACCGAAAAGAATTTAAAAGCAAACACAAAAAATCGCGTATGTTCTTAGCTAGTTTTTTTTTTCTTTTAGTTTTTTTTAAGTCTTTTCAAATTATGTTAATATATTCAAAAGGAAATTTTTAGTGACAGAGATGATTTGACAATTAAAATGAATTATTTTTTATAGTATGAATGAAGGAAATGAGGAATTGTGAAGAAAGAACTACCCCGTCCGGGCTGCATACAATCCGCTATGTTGGCATAATTCAAAAACCGTTACGGAGGCTTGCCAAAGGAGATCTAACGCTTCCTCCACCATTGACCTAGAGAGTGGGAAAAAAGCTTGGATCAGTCAGCCAATCAGAAACTAGTTGATTGCTTGCCTGTACAATGATGCCGGGTTCCCATCGGGCGTGAATCACGAATGTGAGTATTATTGATACACTTAATAGGGATTAAGGAAATTAATTAATTTTCTTAGTCCCTATTATGTGTATCAATAATACTCACTTTCGAGATTAACGACCGGTGGGATCCCGGTATTATACAGTAAATTATGCAGGCTCCTTGCTTGCCGGCGCGAAACATTGCAATTTATAACCTCAAATCAAAATAATTATCTATGTTACATACAGGTAATATTGAAGAATATATTAAATAATATTCCTTACTTTTTTCCAAAGCATGTAGTTTATAATTGTACTGTTGTCATCGATGATTTGGCTATTCATCCATCTTGTGGGCTTGAAATAATAAATTAATAACCATGCCCATAAAAGCTTAATCATAAATATATATGTTCATTTAGCCAAATGGTTAATTTAGGACTGTTGTACCAACTACTTGACCACTAACAAATAGAAGTTCCCTCTTCTCGGACCAGAAAACACCCACCTACCTTTCCATATGTTATCAATAAAACCTCGGCATCCTTACAGAGAGAGGGGACTAGATCCACGACACGGCTGGAGCTCACTAGGGCCTTGGAATAGCTCGTTCTCTGACTTGCCTACTTGAGGCCAAAATTCTGAGCTTTTTACATTCATCTTATATTGAAACACTGCTCTCTCTCTCTCTCTCTCTCTCTCTCTCTCTCTCTCTCTCTCTCTCTCTCTCTCTCTCTCTCTCTCTCTCTCTCTCTCTCTCTCTCTCTCTCTCTCTCTCTCTCACTCTCTCCCTCAAAATTTTATTTTCTAGAATTTATTTTTTTGTTATTTTCTTTAACGTTTCCTAGCCCATATCCTCAATAGAACACAAAGGCATATATCTAGAACGTCAGAGAAATAGATTACTAATAAACTCTCCTTTTGTGCTCAACAACAATGCACTCCTAGAGACTAATGCAATTATCTCTGAGCGCAAATGTTGGCTGAACAGGTAGTTCAAAGTTTCTTGCTAGTTTACACACTGCCTGTTCCAATGCCATACTCACTCACCACTACACTCAGTACTCCAATTATGACAGGTTAGTAGTAAGTTCAACCGGACCCCTTGTAATTGTGTCCAATTGTGTATCGATGGTAACTCTGTACACAGAACTTGTGAATATAATAGAAAGTGCGCTACACTGAACAAACAAGTAAATTATTTCCTTTTGTCTGCTGAGGGCGGGGAGTCCTGCAAAGTGGCGTTCTAGCTGCACTTCCATCTCAAAAATATCATTGTGTTTGGGCTATTGTGCTGTTTTTCAGTCAAAAAAAATAAAGGAAATTTATCAACATGAAAACAGATATGTATTTTCATTCTATACAGCTATAAATAAGGTAAATTCTGAATGTCATTTTATAAAAAAAAAAAGAATAAAAGCAATATGATGCATCACGCAACAGGCACATTACAGATTGTCGATATGTTTGATTTGATACCCCATAAGTAAAAAAATATTTTTTAATTGCCAAGTAAATAATAACTTTGATATTTTGTATTTCACAATGCGATGCGATGCAAAAACAATGCAAAAAATTATGCGATGCGTTTTTTAAATACACTATCGGTTGTAGGGTTTTTCTAATTTTAACTCTTGAAATTTATGACAATTTTAATGATTTTTAATAGTATGGGTCTTTAATTATATAATCTTTTGTATTTTATGTGTGATTTTTTGACTGAGTCTAGCCTAGCAACTAGCAAATTAGGGGTAAATACGAGATGACGGGCATGTATGCCATGTAAGGTGAGAACATATAACGATCCCTTTCCCATATCGTTCTAGGGACTTTGGCAGTATATTATCGTTATTAATTTAGGTCGCCAAAATCTAACGACCCATCGTCTCCTAAGGCGTTAAATGTTACCCTGCAAACGGGGAGTAAGTAATTGTTCTTGTTTCAGCGAGTTTGGGCGTCAAAGCAGTTTGTCTGTACAATGTTTTAATGTAGTCGTGATATAATATCTAAGCGATTAATATATTGTATCTAACAGCTGGATAGTGTAGTTCTAACAAAAATTTAGTATGGAATATGAAAAACTTATTTTAAAGTTTTGGTCCTATCAAATCGCCCCAATCCCCTAACACAGCGCCACACATCCCTATAACCTCCTTGAAGACTAAAGCAGCAGTGGCCTTGTGACCTGTTTTAAATACAAAAACAGTGGAAGTCCTGGTTATGATCAGTTTTTCTAATCCTGTTCTGAGCGTCTGTGGCTCTCATGATCATGTTCAGCTTCCACTAGTCGTGGGGAGGAGGTGCGTGGAGATCTCCCTTCACTTCCTCTTGGGAGATCTCTGGCCTGTGTGAATGTTTAATATTTTATGAATGAGCGAGTGAATGCAAGTGTAATTATATTATGAACTTGGCAACTGTAAATTTTTTATGAATGAGATCGTTGATCACAGTTGCTTATTGCCAAATAACGTAGATTGTAATTTTATCTCAATAAAAGGTTTCTAAAAAAAAAAATGGCAATGAATTTATTAATATGAAATTAAAGACAAAGAGATGGTTAGAAGAAGCTAACTTAGAACATCAAACAAGACCAAGATTCCAATTCAAATTCCTCAGAATCGTCAATGGTCCCTTTTATGTTACAAACTCATCCCTTCAGAGTGATATCCTTGTGCCAACTGTCCTGGACCTGACACCCTTAAGAATTTTCATATTCCACAAAAATCTATCCACTCATCCAAATACATTTTTCAATCCCTTTATCCAGTAACATTTATCCTTTCAATCTTCCTCATCGCCTATAATGGCGATGGCCTCGCGATCTGTTTGAATAGATAAGTATGTTATGGGGCACTATCGCTTGATTCCATCACCACCCATGTCGTGAGCGTTGCAAATTGTTAAAGCTACTCTATAACGAAAAGATAACTTTTGAAACAAACACACCAGGGAAATGATTTCGTTTTGAGAATGGGATATGTTCTTCTGGCCGAAATTTATTTCCAATAAATGTATCACCAGAAATTATTTCATATACAACCATACAGAAAAAAGGATAGAGAATTTCATTTGAAGGAAGCTCGAATAGTCTTGAATCTTTGCTGCAGAATAATTAGCAGAGTTATAGGATGTATAACCATAACCTAGCCATACCTTATTAGGCTGCTATAATATAATAAGTAGGAGTAAGCTGTCTGCACTTCATGAAGTATTTGCCACGGACTTCTGCCTAGAAGTGATTTAATGCCATTTTTAGGGGTTCGTTGTATATTTCAAAACCAGATACTCTTACGTACAAAGACTTACCTATTAAGACCCATTTGGGCGTACGGAGAACAGTTATCAGTGCAAGTCAGCATGTTACAAATACGACTCTACACACAGACTTGTGAATTCCACACATACATACGTACATTATGACTCTGTCAAGGAAAAAATCATCATGAAAGGAAAATGTATGTATAAGATCTTTGGATTTTATCATTAGTTATATGATGCTAAGAATATTGTAATACTAGTATTATATATAATTCTAAAAGTAGAAGGGGCTCGAGCAGAACTGTATACCTGCCTCAGGACTTCATGGAAGTCACTGATATTTTTAAGAAAGCAACCACATTCATTCCAAGACCTCCATCCCGATTCCCGTAACTACCCTTCTCTTATACACATATGTCTCAGCTTTAGCCCCTTGTTTACCGACACTCGTCCCTAAACATCCGACCTAGTATGTAGTAACATAACTCTTAATGTTTGTATATACCAGTGTTTTGCTTGTACTTCATAATAAAGCTTTTCTTTCATTTCTTTTAAAATACTCCACAAAGATTATTTAACTATTGATAGCCTTCATGGTTCATTTCCATCGGGATTTCTCCCTCTAAATTACATAATATATAAATAAAAATAAAATAGACCCTAATGCTAACAAATCCTCCAAACCTCCTCAATATATGCAATTGTAGAGTATAGGAGACAGACAATTCCATCAAAAATATACGGACATCCTCGCATACTTGGACATGCCAAAGACGTAACTAACACGGCACAATGATTCAGGAGGCACTGCCGTTATTAATTTAAATAAGCTACCATCAACATATTCCGTCATATGGGGAGGAATTACTGGATGTTCTCTCCTTCATGTCATTCGTGCCTATGTGTGACGTTTATACACTCTCCATCACTGGTAATTTCTGTAAATAAATCAATATGTCAAAAAAGAAAGATACCCTCACTCATTTTCATCTTCTTTGGAGATTGTGAGTCCCGTATTTTAACGCGAAAATTTTTATAGAAGTTACATTTGATGACCCAATGGCGTAAAATATAATACTCCAGACTCTCAGATGGTTCTGCTGCTAAAAATCAAAACTGCTCAATTAATTACCGAAAAACGAATCTATCATAGAATTCATACAATGAAGCAGTCTAATGATGGGCGTAATCTGTGTAAAGAACGGTCTTTGACCAAAAAAGCTGACGAAACACGAATCTATCATAGAATTCATACAATGATGCAGTCTAATGATAGAGTCTAATGATGGGCGTAATCTGTGTAAAGAACGGTCTTTGACAGCAAAAGCTGACGAAACACGAATCTATCATAGAATTCATACAATGATGCAGTCTAATGATAGGCGTAATCTGTGTAAAGAACGGTCTTTGACAGCCAAAACTGACGAAACAGGAATCTATCATAGAATTCATACAATGATGCAGTCTAATGAAGCAGTCTAATGATGGGCGTAATCTGTGCAAAGAACGGTCTTTGACAGCAAAAGCTGACGAAACAGGAATCTATCATAGAATTCATACAATGATGCAGTCTAATGATGGGCGTAATCTGTGTAAAGAACGGTCTTTGACCAAAAAAGCTGACGAAACACGAATCTATCATAGAATTCATACAATGATGCAGTCTAATGATAGAGTCTAATGATGGGCGTAATCTGTGTAAAGAACGGTCTTTGACAGCAAAAGCTGACGAAACAGGAATCTATCATAGAATTCATACAATGATGCAGTCTAATGATGGGCGTAATCTTTGTAAAGAACGGTCTTTGACAGCAAAAGCTGACGAAACACGAATCTATCATAGAATTCATACAATGATGCAGTCTAATGATGGGCGTAATCTGTGTAAAGAACGGTCTTTGACAGCCAAAACTGACGAAACAGGAATCTATCATAGAATTCATACAATGATGCAGTCTAATGAAGCAGTCTAATGATGGGCGTAATCTGTGCAAAGAACGGTCTTTGACAGCAAAAGCTGACGAAACAGGAATCTATCATAGAATTCATACAATGATGCAGTCTAATGATGGGCGTAATCTGTGTAAAGAACGGTCTTTGACCAAAAAAGCTGACGAAACACGAATCTATCATAGAATTCATACAATGATGCAGTCTAATGATAGAGTCTAATGATGGGCGTAATCTGTGTAAAGAACGGTCTTTGACAGCAAAAGCTGACGAAACAGGAATCTATCATAGAATTCATACAATGATGCAGTCTAATGATGGGCGTAATCTTTGTAAAGAACGGTCTTTGACAGCAAAAGCTGACGAAACACGAATCTATCATAGAATTCATACAATGATGCAGTCTAATGATGGGCGTAATAATATATATATGATGGGCGTAATAATGATGGGGGATAATAGAATTCATACAATGAAGCAGTCTAATGATGGGCGTAGTCTGTGTAAAGAACGGTCTTTGACAGCAAAAGCTGACGAAACACGAATCTATCATAGAATTCATACAATGAAGCAGTCTAATGATGGGCGTAATTTGTGTAAAGAACGGTCTTTGACAGCAAAAGCTGACGAAACAGATGGCCAGAAGAAGCCCAAAGACCGGACAGGTTGATTTAGGGGAGTTAAATGTAAATGGCTCCCGGCCGGTCAAAATTATTGCCAAGCACTGAATTATTTCATTTCTTCACTCCAATCTTACTCCCTTATTACGCTTGGCGCACCTATTACAAATTAAAAAAAAATTATCAGGAATGTAAGTTAGACTGTGTTTATGATGTAGAAAAATCCTAATTTCTTCACTTAAAGGATAAAATTGTCTACTGAATATTCCACTAAATAAACGATAAATACATGCAGAAGCTAAATCACGCAATTATTAATTAGTTCCTTGTGTGATAATTTCAAACAATTATAATTGAGTATGAAAACAAAAATTGAAAGATTATTTTATTTTATTTAATGAAATTCTCACTATCAAATGGGTGAAAAATGGTTACTCAATATATTTTGCAAGGTTATTATTTATCTATATTTGCTTTGTTAATTGCAGTTTATTAATTGTGAATAAAAATTAAAAGTATTGAACAGAAATTAAAACAATTCAATTGAATTATGAGAATTTGAATAAGGGATGCATTGTTAAGGTGTACGTTTGTTGTGCTTATCGAGAAAATAAGTATGGTGTATTGTTATTATACAGTTGAAAACTCGTGTGTCAATAATTGTTCTAACATTGTTGAAAATGCTCCAGATTGTTTCGGTGGCAATAATTACTAATAAGTACGGATGGATGTATTTTATTTCAGTGAAAGAGCAATCGAAATGTGGATTTCTTGTGAATGTTGAACAGTAAGTGTTATTAGAAATTGGCATTGCCGTGAGTAATGGTAAATAGAAGAAACGTTTCATAAGGTTTCCTACATATTATCTGGGGGCCATGACAGCTGTAGAAATGAGGGCTTCAGTAAGTAATTCATAAATGACAGAAGCATTGTGGTAAATGAAACTTGACAATGAGTGCGAAGGTTTTGCGGGTTGTTACCATTCAAAACACAGGGGATGGTAATTTTCCAAACCGTCCCTTATACTGTACTTGCTAATCCCTAAACGTTGAAAATTTGAATTAGATCAAACTGTGGTGTATTTGTTAGAATATATCTTATAATTATTAGAAACAAGATTTTTTTTTCACACCAACATATAGGAGGATTATTGAAACAGGCTACCTGAAGCTCATAAATGTAAGTACATGTCAGGATATTGTGGGGCAATGTCATAAACCACAGGTGATTGTTTATGACCAGGCTTGAATCAACCAGAGAGATTTATGATTAAATAATTGATGGTTATTGGCGCCATCTCTTAAAGTTTTTTTCTATTCCATTTTGATATTTAGTTATGTTTTTAAATGAATTATTCTTTTGACAGCCAAGCCTCTAAAAACTCAACCTATTCAAGCAGGCAGGCTTAATTTATAAATAAAATTTGTTTTTTCCTGCTCTTACAATACTTTCCTACAGTCCCGTTAATTTACATTATGCTATCCTTGTAACAATTCATCTCCCAAATATTCCCCTTGTGTCTTTTATTATACTCTTCTTCATATTTTTGGCATAGGCTATAAAGTGGAACAATCACAATACAATAGCGATGCTTAACATCTTGACCAACTCTTTTTCATTTATTATTTTCAATATGTGACAAGATCTGGTAAGTAACTTTCACACTACCTATGAGCAACATAGCAACCCTGCCCAAACTACCACCTGATATTCCAAGATCCTGTGCAACCTACCCCTGTGACTTAGCCAGGGGGAGGTTTGAGGCAAGTCACCTAAAAATTATGGGAAAACAAATTTCAAATACTGAAAAATGTAAGTTATACAATAAACGTAGACGTAAAATATCGTGTATTATAGTATGTAATTTATTCATTTTGTTTGGAGTACCTCCCCCAAGAAAAAATATTCATAGCCACTAAATATTCTCCCCTACCTAAAGGGGGGGCTCAAGGGGCCAGTCAGAACTCCATAAAACGAGTCCTCCATCACTGGGCTAATCATCTTTTTAGAAAGGAACACATTTTTAAATATTCAAGTCTGATCCTACGTCCTTGATGGCGATATGTACCTAAGGAAAGAAGAACCTTAGTAATATATGATTAATTCTTTAATCCTAAATAACTTTGGTATCGGTATATTCTGCTCCAGTTGAAGTTTAAAATCGACTATAAAAGAATGGAATTTGGAAATAAACTTTTATAATTGTTTTTCAAATCGACAGTAAAATATACCGGGATAAGACCATCAATAATTAACTTGTAGGTATTGTTTATAACTCTATCAATAGGTGTCCCATTTTTATGTAAACCTATCAAGTACGTTTTAAATAATCAAGAACTAACACTTTTGTTTTTCAATTATAAAATAATCCCTTTTCAATCTGTACTACTTGCTTATACGACAGTTATGTAATACTGTGAGCAATGGCAATATCTTCAGCAGAACTGTATCTGGCTTGTGGCTTCATAGAAGTCACAAATAGTTCCCTATTATGTAAACATCCACTTCCTTTCCCAGGCCTCCCTACTTCCCACAATTAGGGGAATATATATATATTTATGTCTTAGCTATAGCCACAGACAGTTCCAGTGGACTCTCACCACTGTACCGCAACAATTCCACCTCTACCGAGGCTTCCCACACTCCTTAATTCCCTCACTCTACCTTCAAACAGGTACTCCTAGTAAAAGTAAAAGGAGAGCTCAGCCCAAGTAAATTTTCCTTTATTTTCCCCTTATCCATAATCTTAAAATTTGAGAGCTAAGAAAAAAACCCAGACAGTTCAATTGCTCATAGATATTCAAACCAGTATGTTGTTAGTGTGATCTCTTAATCTTTGTAATACCAGTGTCAATCAGACTTTGCTTGTTATTCATAATAAAGCTTTTTAAAAAGACTTTCCTCTACAAGATTATTTAACTGGCGCCTGAACTTGGAACCTGGCAGTATACTCAGTAAATTCACCACCGTCCACCATCTAAAGATCCCTCACTTGACAACGGACAGTGAGACCACTCCAATAGCGTGAGACCGATGCAAATACCTCTGGAAAGATACCCCACAGGACAGGACTTCACCGATATTGCGTACTGATCTATTTATATGGATTTTTACCAGGGAACCACCTCAAGATATTTGTTATATATCTGAGGAAGTTGAAAGAAGAAAGAAAGCTGGACTTCATTCAAGACATCATTCACTAGGTAAATACAATTATTATACACATTCGGACTTTGTCACATCAATAACTGACAGACGTAACATTTTAAGAAAAAATTCAAAAACAGAAGACATGGAAGAAACTAATTACATAATTTAAGACTCTCAATTAATTCCATCATTTGACGGATCTCCCGATACATTAGTTGACTTTATAGACAGTTTTAATTATTTTAGTTTTTCAATATTATTGCAATCAAAATAATAGGCACAAATTACAAAATCACCAAAGAATTTTAGCACATGTTCGTAACAAAATTTTAGGAAAAGCGAGATCATGTAAAAAATATTACAATAATATAGGCGATTTGGTTAATGACGTTAAAAAGAAATTTAGAGACACTAAAAGTATTGAGAGAAGTATTTGCGAAATTTACTAAGCTAAACATCATTATAATGAACACACTTTAACATATACCAACAGACTAATAATCCTTTGAGAAGATTTAAGTGCTAGAATCAGAACTAATGATGATTTCACTTTAGAACAAAAAAAATACGAAAATGACCGAATACAATTTACAAGCTACTCACTGTAAACGACACTTACACCCAGAATTAAACCCACCACTTAGTCATATAAAATACGATACACTGGAAGATTTCGAACAATTCCTAAAAGGAGAAGCCGATGAAATTATGGAAAGGATTTATGATAAACCCCAAAAACTCGGACCACAAACTAAACAACAATCGAATTATAAAGGGAAACTTCGACCCTAACTATCATAAACATCACGAAAGAAGAGGAAAATACGAGATAAGAGACAATTACCAACCAAACTATCATAGGGAACCATAAGAACCAAGACAAGAAAGATATTATGAACAAAGACAAGAACTTCACGATAACCAACGAAACAAACATCGTCCGATAATAAATAATTACCAGCATCAACGAAACGACAATGCACTGCATAACCAATCATGGAAACCCCACAAACAAAGAAGATATTTTAATAATCAACAACGACCTGAACAAGAACATCAAAGAGAAAATCAAACAGTATCTATGAGGACTAAGAGCAACAGGATACACTATACTGAAAATGATAAATAAGACGAAATAAGCGAATTATAAAAACAATTATCAGAAATGAATGACAAACTCGAATATTTTTAGACTTAAGACAGAACGAAAACGATCCATCGATAGACCTGAATATGCACTAAACTGTACAGACTCACTTCCCAAATTAGAAGATATCTTGGAAAGGACTCGGCTAATCGACACCGGAGCTAGTAAATATTACATTAACCCAACTTCTTTACTGGAAGGATGCAAAATTATTTCCGATGAATTTGTAATAAAGACTCCAGCAGGACGGGCAGGGGGCAGACAATGTGAGATCTTAACCCCTTGCTAGGAATTAAGACATCAATCAAATGCTTAATTTTCCCCTTTAGCACTAGATTCGATGTACTGTTTTCGAAACCATGAAACAATTAAAAGTCAAAATAAAATGCGAAAGGAATGAAATAATAATTAATGGGACCAAACGTAACCTGGAAAATGATTTTTATTACAATGACAATTAAAAAGAAATCGAAAATTGGAAAACTTATTCACATGGAACATATTGACAAACCAACGACAAAAAAACTAGTAAGACCAATTAGTAAATAACCCGAAATAATTAAAACCGATAAAGAACTATTAAGGTCAACAAATGTATTGAAACATAAAATAACAAAAAAAAACAAAGCACCCTACTAAAAACGCAAAATTATAGATATAAAGTACACTTTACTAGACAAATAAATGAAGAAGTGCAAAAGTTATTCCTTCGTTATCTCCTGTGTGGATTGTACCGAAAAAGATGGACACATCAGGAATTGAAAAGATACGCATGGTCATTGACTAAAGAAAACTCAACGAGACAACTATAAAAGACAAATACCCACTGCAAAATATTGACTTACTGAACAAAAATATTTTAGACAATAGACTTGGCATCTGGATTCCACCAGATAGAGATGGACGAAGACTCAATAGCAAAGACCGCTTTCAGTACAGAAGTTGGGCGTTTCGAATTTCTTAGGATGTTTTACGGACTGAAAAATGCTTCACCAACTTTCCAGAGAGCTATGAACATTATGATAGCTGATGTAGCGAATGCTATCGTATATGCAGAAGGTATAATTATATACTCCAATAGAAGAACATTAACAACATGTAGAAAATGCATTAAAAAAATTACAAGAACACGCTCTTTTGATATAATTAGACAAGACAGAACTACCAATTCTAGGATACATAGTGACTCCGATTAAAAACTAACTAATAAGTTAGAAGGAGTAAAAAATACTCCCTTATCCTAAAGGCGAATAAACAACCAGACCATTTCTTGGAATGACTGGTTATTATCGAAAATTTATATAGAATTACGCAAATATAACAAAACCAATATGTAAATCATTACAGTCAAAAGAATACATGACAAAAGAAATAAAAACATATTGTGACGAACTGAAACAATTAATGACCAACTCTCCCATTCTAGCTTATCCAGATTGGAATCGACAATTTATTTTAACAACAGACGCCAGCTACAAGGCGATAGGCTCAGTTCTGTCGCAAAAAGATAAGGACGGAATTAAGCACCCTGTAGCTTTCGCTTCTCGTGAACTACAATCTCCCGAGATAAACTATTCCACCATTGAACGGAACTACAACCCCCTTCTTTCGATTGTTGCAACTAAAGTGTGAAACATTCAAAAAGGTTATATTCTCAAGAAATTAACCTAGCTCTTGATGTGTTAAAACTGAATACGTACTTTCTGAACAACAAAAGACGCTATCCAGCTTCCATTGTGGCAAAAGCTCAAATCCGGTAAAATTTTGATATTTTACTCTGTGGCACTTTGTTCCCGTGAAGACAGGTAAGTACTTAAAACTATTATAAGTGAGGCTCTCCCCCTTAACTGGACGTGCGTCGCACGGACCTTTTAGGGCATGGCAAGCCGTAGGGACCCCGCTGATGAATTTCAACATCCCAAGAGAGTTTGCAGAAAGCGTACTCTCCCCCAGGCCCCTGAGGTTAAAACCTCAAACTCTTTCACCCCTCTTAACACAACAGCTCAACCAGAGGCCAGCACATCTGCCGCCCCCACAGTCCTCAAATGGCCACCCCCCCTAATATTAGGCCGCATAAACAGTTATGACCTAACCCGTCTGCTTACTGAAAATAGTGTGAGAAATTTCAGAATCTCACAAACACAACAGGACACTAAAGTCCTGTGCCATGCTGTCTCTGACCATCAAAGAACAGCTGCTGTGTTAAGGGAACTAAATATCCCTTTCCACACATTTGCCCCCCGAGGCACAAAGCAGAACAAAAAATTCTTGCTCCACGGCTTCGATTTATTGCACCCGATCGAGGAAATAAAAGCCGATATTCAACAGCTCGGTAATATAATCGATGTTTATCGATTAAGACGCTCCGACCATAACGGTGCTAAGACTGAGATCGAGCCGATCCTCGTTATCGGAGATCATACCTTAACTCAAGCTATGATCAAGCAAATCGGCCACATAAATAACGTGCTCTTCCGTGTGAGCACATTTCATGACAAAAGGGGCATTCCTATGTGCCTCAACTGCCAGGAGTACGGCCACACCAGGCGGTACTGCTTTAAGCAGGCAAAATGCGTGAGGTGTAGCGAGCCTCACGAAACTAAAGACTGCCCCAGGGACGCCTCGATTCCCCTGAAATGTGCAAACTGCGGGGGTAACCACGTTGCCTCCTTTCAACAGTGTCCCCATAGATTGCAGCTCCTACAGGCCGCTGAAAATAGAAAGCAGGTTAAACAACAGAACACAGCCGGGCCGAGAATGACCAGATATCAGCCTGCTCCCCCCCCCACCTCGTCAGACAGCCTCATATGCCCAGATGGCATCCGGTAACACCAGGGCTCCGGAAGTTCCCCCAGAGCCCCTACCACAACAAAACAATAATTACAATAACAACAACAATAACAATAATGCCATCATGGCCGTGTTAGTCAACTTGATCGCGTCAATGAACAAACTATCAGAGGCGGTAACCGAAATGATGAAAGATTTCAGAAAACTTGCATCTAAATGAGTGGGCACGCAATTTTAAATTACAACGTCTGCGGCATTACGCCCAAACAAGCCGACGTAGAAGTAATTCTACGGTGCCATACGCCGGACGTTGTCGTCCTTACAGATACCCGGCTGAAGAAAATACACTTCTGCCGCTTCCCGGGTTATACTGTTTACCGTCACGACACTGAAACTACCTCAGGAGGAGTAGCGGTGTTAGTCAGAAACGGTATACCCTGTAGGAGACTGCCCCCCCTCTGTCAACCTAGGTCCCGATCAATTTATTGTAACGCTCCAGCTACGGCTCACGAAGAATACCATTGTGTCAGGCGTCTATAAAAGACCGAGAGCCGCCTGTGACCCGTACAAGCGTCTGCTCAGTACGGTAGCTCATGACCGAAGATACGTCATTGTGGGTGACCTAAATGCTAATCACAGCTGGTGGAGTAGTACTAGGGCAAACGGCCTAGGCCGCTATATTACCAAAACTCCATTTACGGTCATCCACCCAGGATTGCCGACCTTCCGTCATTTTGCTAACCCAGACAGAACCTCCACGCCTGACCTGCTCCTGACACAAGAGCCACACCGGGTCACCGAATGCTCCGCTCTGGACTTTACCACTTCCGATCATCGTCCTGTTCTCTACGAACTAGAAGAAGACATGCCAAAGCCACCTGCTTCTAGATACAGGTACGATGAGGCTAAGTGGGACCTCTACAAGCGTCTCATTAAAACCGATTTGCCCACTATCACGCCCCTTAGGCACACCTGGGACATAGATTGCGCTGTCTATCAGTTGCAGGACGTCATCGAACGAGCTGCCGATGCATCGATCCCCAAATTTTCTCCGAAGCCCCCTTCTCTGAGGAAACCTCCGGATCACATCCTGCAACTGATAAGACAGCATAACAACATTAAGAACAGGTGGTTTAGGACCAGAAACAGGGACTTAAACCCGGTTTCTCTCACAAACCAAGTAAGGTCCCTGATGTCTCAGTGGAAAAATTCGGTCTGGGAAGATCGCCTCACCAGTCTGCACGGCGACCATAAGCAATTGTGGAAACTCGTGAAGACCTCTACCTCAAAAAGGAATGGTGTCAGGATGGCCGTGAACGGCCAGTTCATCCCCACCACCGAGCAAGCGGACATTTTGGCGACCTATTACGAGGAAGTGAGCCGTGGCCAAGGCGAACCAATAGGAACGCTCGATCCCCCCTCCCCCTCTCTCCCCACCACCACCGATATCTGGACCTCTCACAGGCAAGTCGGAGCCATCATTCGGAGGACAACCGGCAAGAAGTCACCAGGGCAGGACTCGATCCAGAACATCCTACTGAAGCAGCTGCCGAGGAAAGGAATCTCGTTCATAACTAACATCTTGAACTCCTGCTTCAGGCTTCATTATTTCCCTCAGAACTGGAAACATGCAGTAGTGATCCCTCTTCTGAAACCAGCGAAGAGCGGATATGAGCCATCTCATTACCGCCCCATCAGTCTGCTGACTCAACTCTCGAAGCTGTTCGAGAGAATTATCCACATACATCTCTCCAGGCACTGCGAGTCACAGGAAGTCATCCCACCAGAGCAGACTGGTTTCAGCACAGGCTTAAGCGCGAATAACAACCTGGTGAGATTGCAACACCACGTCGCATCGAACGTCCGAAGCAACAGAGCTACCGCAATGATTTCTCTGGACTGTTCGAAAGCCTTCGACTCTGTGGATCACTACATCCTACTCCAACGTCTGAGGGAATACGAATTCTCGGATCAGCTGCAGAACCTGATGAGATCCTACCTTACAGGCAGAACATTTTCGGCTCGTATAGGCACTACGACCACGACCCGAAGAAACTATTCTGCCGGTGTCCCCCAAGGATCGGTGCTAGGCCTGTTGCTGTTCAACATTTACACCGCCCACATCGTAGGAGCCTCGTACTCCAACTGCGAGGTATCCGCGTACGCGGACGATATAGGTGTCTACAGCACTAGCATCAATCCCTCCAGAGCCCTGAAATTCGCTGAGAGCGCCGATAAACTCGATGCCGTCTACATTAAAGTCAACCCGGCCAAGACGCAAGGAATAATATTTAGTTACAAATCCGGAAAAAAGAAGCTCCCGAAATCCTTCGTGTTAGACGGCAAAGAATGCCCTGTAAGCAACAAGCTGTGCTACCTCGGAATCACCCTCGGTAGGTACTTGTCGTTCACAACGCACCTCGGCAGGAAATTAAAAAGTGTGAGGAAGAAATTCTTCAGCCTCGGACACCTACTTCACAGCCTGGCTCTCTCAGTACGCCTCAAGCTGCTGATATACCAGAGCGTCCTAAGACCTGCATTGATGTATGGAACCCCTCTCTACAAGTATTTGACTCCCAACACTCTCCTAAAGCTCCAGCAATTTCAGAATAGAGTTCTCCGCACCTCCCTCAAACACACCACTTTCGACCGAATGAAGGCCGACGAAATCCACAAAAAATTCGAAGTGCTCACTATCCAAGATTTTATCAAGAGAAGGCACATCAAATTTTTTGACTCCCTAAGACATAGCCATAACCCACTATTCTCCGACCTTCAGCCACCACCAATGCCCGTCAGATGGAAGCACTGCTAGACCGCCGAAGCTTGGCGAATGAAAGACATCATAGAACCAGAGGACTGACGGACCTACACCCAGCCGACTCAACCGACGCCACATTACCCCATCTACCTGTGTAAGCAGGGTTGACCTTCCGGCCGATTAGGCCGACTCATTCAGGCCCCTGGCGGGGAGGCCGGCCAGGCTTTGCCTGGCCTACAACAAACCATCGCCTAGGCACCCCTAGGCTCAATCCTTGGTAGACTCTCACTACCTTCCTGACTCCATCCGCCTTTCTAGGCATTCCACACCCCATATCCTTCTCATACATCCTTTAAATAGGGGTCTCCCCTTAGTGAAAGGCACTTTCCAGCCAAAAATAATTTTCCTTATTTTCCCACATTCCTATTTTTATAAGTTTGAGAGAAAAAAAATACACGTACACGTATACACGTACACGTACCAATATTCCTGTTTTTTTGAGAGCTCCGGCCGGGCTAATAACTCTTGAAATAATAACTCTCTCTCTCCCTCTCTCTCTCTCTCTTTCTCTCTCTCTCCCTCTCTATCTCTCTTTCTATCTTTCTCTCTCTCTCTCTCTCTCTCTCTCTCTCTCTCTCTCTCTCTCTCTCTCTCTCTCTCTCTCTCTCTCTCTCTCTCTCTCTCTCTCTCTCTCTCTCTCTCTCTCTCTCTCTCTCTCTCTCTCTCTCTCTCTCTCTCTCTCTCTCTCTCTCTCTCTATGTCTCTCTCTCTCTCTATCTCATTCCGTTTGCTCTGGACACTCCTTCCACATGATCCAGCCATTGTTTTCTTGGGCGTCCTCTGGGTCTATTATAATTCTTCGTGCTGTTGTTCATCTTCAAGTGCTCTGGTATTTATCAAGTCGTGGAATACCGCTCTCAGATTCACTAAGGCCAGTCTTCTTATGGAAGGCAATCAAAAACTGTAGCACCCTGGGATTAGTCACGTCGGACCAGTGCTTTGTGCTATAGAAATCCGAATAGAGATCATCCGGCAAACTAAGTACAACTAAGGTCAAACTGACTAGGTGTTGTAAAGAAAGAGTGGGAAGAGGGTAGATAACTTAGCAGAGACGTAGCGTAGATGGCAGCTCTGCACTGACTCTTTCTTCTGAAACAGCATTCTGGAGCTAGCCAAATCATAAACAAGGACATACTTTAGATGGCTACGGATATGATATCTGTAGACTGTACGCAGGTTTTCCAACCGGTGTCCGGTGAGCCTGATGGATGTGTGTACCTTGTAGTGGGGTTTTACACATTTATAAAACTCACAATACATTACATAACTTTTATATTTTAGGACAGAACACAAGGTACAAATTTACATATCATTCTTTTTACACACACATGTGTTGTAGGTTATTTATTTGGCGGTCTCTATGGATACCAATCAATGCCAGCCGCCACATCACTCTCCCCCCAGTAACTGTGTTACGTTCGAAATCGCGAGGGAAAATGCACTACTCTTCCCGAACGCGTCTTCTTCAAAGTTGCTTCAGGCTGCCCAGGATCCTCCGGTTCATCTGCAGGTGGCCCAATAGATTGCTCCCGTGCCGCATCACTGTCATCACACAACAGATGCGCTGGCTTTAACCGGTCAAGCGATACATTTACTTCTTTACCCTTGATATTTAATGAGTAGTACTTCTCTGCTCGTCGAATGACAAGAAATGGGCCTTCATAAGGCTTTTCCAAACTTGCCCTTACCCGATCCACTCTAACAAAGACGTGTGTCGCCTTTGATAAGTCTTTATGGATAAAGGTAGTAGTCCTGTTTTTGTGTTTCACTGGTCTTGGGCGCAGGCAGTCAATTTTCTGGCGCAGCATGCTGATGACTGTTGGTATATCCGAAGTGGGCCTGGGAGTCTCAAAGAAGTCACCTGGAAGTCTCAACGGTACTCCGTATACCATCTCTGCTATGGTCGCTGACGCATCTTCATTTAGACAAGTTCGTACGCCTCAAAGAATAGTTGGAATCACTTGTGTCCACTGTTGTTTTCCGTGAGCTTTGATGGCTGCCTTCAGCACTCGGTGAAAACGCTCGATCTTTCCATTTGACTGCGGGTGGTACGCAGTTGTATGGTTTAGTTTTATTCCACAGATTGATGTCAATGATTTAAATAATTCACATTTAAATTGTTTGCCTTGATCAGCAATTATAGTAGCAGGTGTTCCAAACCGACAGATCCAATGTTGGTAGAAATTCCGTGCAACGTTTTCAGCTGATGTCTCTTTCAAGGGAATAACTTCAGTCCATCCAGTAAATCGGTCGATACATGTTAAACAATGGGTGTATTCTTCAGATGGTGGCAGGGGTCCAATTAGATCTATATGAACAGTGGCAAATCTTTCGTCTGCAATCGGGTATTTCTGAAGTGGTGTCTTCACATGTCTGGATACTTTGCTTTTTTGGCATGCGATACAGGCATTTGCCCATGAGCGCAAATTATTTTTCATGTTCATCCAAACTGTCTTAGAACATATCAGCTTAACCGTAGATCTGATTCCAGGGTGTGACATATTATGATAATGTTTGAATATATTATAACGGAAATCTTTTGGAATATATGGCCTAATTTCCTTTGTTGAAACATCACACCATAATTGGCTTCCGTTTTCAAGAGGGTAGGATTTGAAAATCAATCCAATATTTGCAGAAGTACGCAGTCGTTGTAGTTCTTCATCATGTGTTTGCGCTTCTGCTATTTGGGTGAAATCAATTGCAGAGCATTATTCTTCTAGTCGAGACATGTAATCTGCAATCATATTGTTTTTTCCTGAAACATGAACCAAGGTTGTTGTGAACTGGGAAATATATTGCAATTGTCGAAGTTGGCGATGGGATGCTTTGTCGTTCTTTTGTTTGAATGCATAAATCAAAGGCTTATGATCTGTATATATTACAAATGACCTTCCCTCCAACAAATATTTAAAGTACTTGATTGACATATGAATAGCTGTAAGTTCTTGGTCATATGTAGAGTATTTGCACTGTGTTTCAGAGAACTTTTTGGAGAAAAATCCAATAGGTTTCCATGAACTATTTTCCCATTGTTGCAGGACAGCTCCAGCTGCCAAGTCAGATGCATCTACAAACAGTGAGAGTTCACAATCAGGATTTGGGTATGTTAACAGAGCTGCATTACTTAAGGCTTGTTTGCTCTGTTGAAAATCTTCAATAGTTTCTGGTGTCCATACAATCTTAGTTTTATCATTTTTCTTAGCACCCTTAAGAAAATTAGTGAGATTTGCTAAATTGCCTGCAGCACGATGTAGATGCCTGCGATAGAAGTTCAGCATTCCTAAGTAAGACCTTAGGTGTTTTATAGTTCTTGGTAAATCATGGTTGACAATGGCACTCACTCTGTCAGGATCAGGTTTTGTACCATTTGACGAAATAAGGTAACCAAGAAAAATTATATTTTCCAAACCAAACTCAGATTTACTGATGTTAATCCGGAGACCGTAATGGCTGAGTCGTTGAAATACTTGTGATAAGTGATGATTATGTTCTTCAGTATTTGCAGAGGCAATGAGTATATCATCCAAATATGGGAAACAAAAATCCAGTCCTCTCAAAACTTCATTAATAAAACGTTGGAACGTACTAGGCGCATTGCGCAGTCCAAATGGCATAACATTAAATTCCTACAATCCAAAGGGCGTAATCAGGGCTGTTTTTTGTTTATCTTCTTCATTAAGAGGTATTTGATAGTAAGCTTGGCAAAGGTCTAATTTTGAGAAAATTAATTTATTTAGAAGAATTTGACTTACATCCTCTATCCTCGGAACGGGGTACCTATCGGGTAGTGTCCGGTCATTTAATCTTCTATAGTCTCCACATACTCGCCATTGGCCATTTTTCTTCGTCACCATATGTAGAGGGTTTGCCCATTGTGAACTGGAAGCTTGAATAATTCCATTGTTGAGCATGCTCTGAAATTCTTGTTTAGCAACTTGCAGCTTCTCTGGATCTAATCTTCTTGGCTTGCTAAAAACAGGCGGTCCATCACTAGTGACAATGTGGTGCCTTACATCATGCTTGGCATTTACCTTCAATGAAAATGGTTTGGTTAAATCTGGAAAATTGGTTAACAGATGTGAGAATTGACAGGTGGCTTTGAAAGAACTCAATGATTCCATTTCCTCGATTGTAACTACTTCACCTGTAACAGTGAGCTTTGTACTGTTATCAATAAGTTTTTTGTTTTTTAGATCAATTATTAAACCAAAATTGTGTAGAAAATCAGCTCCTAAAATACCTTTATTGGTTTTAACTAAAAAAAAAGTCCACTCCATTTGTCGTCTTAGTCCCAGGTCAATTTGAAGAGCTTGGGTTCCAAATGTAGGAATCTCTGTGTTGTTAGCAGCAAATAACTTAATTCCTGTATCTTGATTTGCTTTTATTAATTTATTCACTGGTATAATGGAAACATCTGCGCCACTATCAACCAGAAAGCGAACACCTGTATTCTTGTCTCGTAAGAACAAACGATGTTGTTGACCTGGAATATTTACAGCAGCACAGTTGGTCAGTTCTGTGTCTGCCGTGAGGAGTTTCCCTTCTCCACAACCCATTTACATTCAGGTGTGCACTTAGACGGTATACATTTCTTTCCGTAAAGATAATGGCCAAAACAATACTTTCTTTTTGGATCAAAACGTTTATTTCGGCTGTTACTACGAGAACGAACAGAGTTATCTCTACTTGAACCTCTGGATATTCTAGACTCAAGTGCGGATAGTCTTTTATTCAGTTCCTCCAGCGTCGAATCGAATGTGGGCCCTTTAGAATGAACAACATTTATATCACGCGCGGGTTTGATATCCCATATTTTATCACTGATTTCGGCTAATTTAGTCAGATTGCCATCTGAAATAGCCAAAATACTTTTTATTTCTGTTGGAAGTTTATCAAGCCACAATGATTTCAACAGTTTATCAGAAAAATCGTCACCTGCTAATCCTTTCATTTTTCGAAGTAACTGACTTGGTTTTTGATCTCCTATTTCTAATTCGCTAACGACTTTTTTAATTTTTCTGTCCTCACTTTCTCGGAATATACTTAAAAGTCTATCCTTGGCGGTGGTATATTTGTTGTCCTCAGTAGATGAGACAATGTCGTATATGTTTTCTACTATCTTAAGGTCCAATTGAGCAATTAGGTAATTAAAGTTCGTACCTTCCCTAGTGATTCCTCCAAGATCGAACTGGGCTTCCGCCTGGCAAAACCAAATTTCTGGTTTTTCTTTCCAAAACGGTGGAAGCTTGATACTAACCTTATCAATGTTCTTCGTCAAAGATTCTCTATTTTCGTTTTTCATATTTTCGTCCGGCATGATTGATTTCATAAATCACTCACGATCACGTCGGACGTCGGGGTCACCAATTGTAGTGGGGTTTTACACATTTATAAAACTCACAATACATTACATAACTTTTATATTTTAGGACAGAACACAAGGTACAAATTTACATATCATTCTTTTTACACACACATGTGTTGTAGGTTATTTATTTGGCGGTCTCTATGGATACCAAACAATGCCAGCCGCCACAACCTCAAGGTTGTCACCATCTGCTAGGCTACCCATCTATTTAGTCACCTGGCTGAAATAGCAGCTTAATCGATTGTAAAATGGACTATTATTTGGTTTGCTAAGCTCGATAACAAATCCCGTGTTCAACACGCTATCCTCCCCACCCCTCACCCGATGGTTGGGTCGTTGAGAGAACATTAGGTTATGATAGTTTGTAAGTCAGTTTTAAGTTATTACGTAGGGTGCCTCATTGTAATAACCTAGTCTTGGTTTTTTCTTTCTCTCTCTTATTCTCGCACACAATAATTAAATTAATATGTGAGAAATACCCTGAATGTTACAAACATTAGCTGATAAATCTTAACTTCTCGTTATAATTAAACGATCCATTTATTTAAAATTTTTTATTAGATAAAGTCTAAATCGTGTTTCCTTCGGGAACACCAAGTTTTTTTGTTGGGGATATTGGTACATGTACCAATATTCCTGGGGATATTGGTACACGTACCAATATTCCTGGTTTTTTGAGAGCTCCGGCCGGGCTAATAACTCTTGAAATAATAACTCTCTCTCTCCCTCTCTCTCTCTCTTTCTCTCTCTCTCCCTCTCTATCTCTCTTTCTATCTTTCTCTCTGTCTCTCTCTCTCTCTCTCTCTCTCTCTCTCTCTCTCTCTCTCTCTCTCTCTCTCTCTCTCTCTCTCTCTCTCTCTCTCTCTCTCTCTCTCTCTCTCTCTCTCTCTCCTCTCTCTCTCTCTCTCTCTCTCTCCTCTCTCTCTCTCTCTCTCTCACTCTCTCTCTCTCTCTCTCTCTCTCCCTCTCTCTCTCTCTCTCTCTCTCTCTCTCTCTCTCTCTCTCTCTCTCTCTCTCTCTCTATATCTCTCTCTCTCTCTCTCTCTGTCTCTCTATATCTCTCTACAGCACTAGCATCAATCCATCCAGAGCCCTGAAATTCGCTGAGAGTGCCAGTCAACAAATCGCCGAGAAACTCGATGCCGTCTACATTAAAGTCAATCCGGCCAAGACGCAAGGAATAATATTTAGTTACAAATCCGGGAAAAAAGAAGCCTCCCGAAATCCTTCGTGTTAGACGGCAAAGAATGCCCTGTAAGCAACAAGCTGTGCTACCTCGGAATTACCCTCGTAGGCACTTGTCGTTCACAACGCACCTCGGAAAGAAGTTAAAGAGTGTTAGGAAGAAATTCTTCAGCCTCGGACACCTACTTCACAGCCGGCTCTATCAGTACGCCTCAAGCTGCCTGATATACCAGAGCGTCCTAAGACCCTGCATTGATGTATGGAACCCCTCTCTACAAGTATTTGACTCCCAACACTCTCCTAAAGCTCCAGCAATTTCAGAATAGAGTTCTCCGCACCTCCCTCAAACACACCCCTTTCGACCAAATGAAGGCCGACGAAATCCACAAAAAATTCGAAGTGCTCACTATCCAAGATTTTATCAAGAGAAGGCACATCAAATTTTTTGACTCCCTAAGACATAGCCACAACCCACTATTCTCCGACCTTCAGCCACCACCAATGCCCGTCAGATGGAAACACTGCTGGACCGCCGAAGCTTGGCGAATGAAAGACATCATAGAACCAGAGGACTGACGGACCTACACCCAGCCGAGAGATCGAGGCCGATCTCCCGCCCGACTCAACCGACGCCACATTACCCCATCTACCTGTGTAAGCAGGGTTGATCTTCCGGCCGATTAGGCCGACTCACTCAGGCCCCTGGCGGGGCTGCCGACCAGGCTTCGCCTGGCCTACAACAAACCATCGCCTAGGCACCCCTAGGCTTAATCCTTGGTAGACTCTCACTACCTTCCTGACTCCATCCGCCTTTCTAGGCATTCCACACCCCATATCCTTCTCATACATCCTTCAAATAGGGGTCTCCCCTTAGTGAAAGGCACTTTCCAGCCGAAAATAATTTTCCTTATTTTTCCCACATTCCTATTTTTTATAATTTTGAGAGCTTAGAGAAAAAAAAAAAAAAAAAAAAAAAAAAAAAAAAAAAAAAAAAAAAAAAAAAAAAAAAAAAAAAAAAGTCTAAATCGTGTTTCCTTCGGGAACACCAAGTTTTTTTGTTGGGGATATTGGTACATGTACCAATATTCCTGGGGATATTGGTACACGTACCAATATTCCTGGTTTTTTGAGAGCTCCGGCCGGGCTAATAACTCTTGAAATAATAAAAATAATAACTCTCTCTCTCTCTCTCTCTCTCTCTCTCTCTCTCTCTCTCTCTCTCTCTCTCTCTCTCTCTCTCTCTCTCTCTCTCTCTCTCTCTCTCTCTCTCTCTCTCTCTGTCTCTCTCTCTCTAGCTCATTTCGTTTGCTCTGGACACTCATTGCACATGATCCAGCCATTGTTTTCTTGGGCGTCCTCTGGGTCTATTATAATTCTTCGTGATGTTGTTCATTATCTATTTTTATAAGTTTGAGAGCTTAAAAAAAAAAAAAAAAAAATTATTGACTTTTTTAAAGTTCACAGCCCAACTGAAAGATGAGGACCAAAAAATATGGATGAGAAATTCCAGGGGGAAAGAGAATATTTACCTAACGTCACATAAAATCAACAATGTGCAGATGGCCAGCAACAATCCCTGAAAAATTCACAAAACCCCTTGGGAATTTCCTGCTTTTAAATCTATTCACATATTGCGTTACATCACATATTATTTATTACCTAAAAAAGATTAATGAAATTCAATTATCATCTATTAATTCAAGGTTTAGAGGGGAAAAAAGTGATCTGTTAGACAATTTCATCCCCCTATTATATAGAGTTAGTAGTTATAAAGTTATATAAAAAAAAATTAATAGAACCATTGTTATAGTAAATACTATGTATTTTAGTTCTGTATACAACATGCGCGTATAAATAACATTTTGCTAAATTTGAAAGTTCTCGAGATATGTGAGAAAATCAAAAATAAAGTACTTTAAAACTGCACCCCACCTGCCGCTCACCCCCCCCCACCCCACTACCGGCGGGGACTTTTAGTATGCAGTACAAAACACAGCAATGAACAACTGTACCAAAACCTAGAACTGCGTGATTATTATTTTCGGGCTTATCTGTTCTGTTCCATGCTTAACCGATTCGCCTCCTTCATGATAGTACATTCATTAAAGTTGAGGGTAGAAATGTATGTGTAAGATCCCCCCCCCCCATTAGCTTCTTATAATTTGTATCTCTACGTACGCTCTCGATATATAGGGAGAGGAAGCCAATACCACTGTAACCAGATAATTACATTATTTTCAAAGCCCAATACTAATAAACGACGCAGTTATTTTACTTAGAATAAAAAAGATGCAATAATGTCAAAAAGAACTCTCCTAATGTATCGAGGGTAAATTAAATAAACATCCTTCCCATTTGGAAGATTAAAAGGAATACAAAACCGTAACCGGTCTCCAGAACTATAAAAAGGTTTTGTAACTGATATACTTAATAAAGAGGAACAACTAGAAACAATTGCAGATTACCACACTGGAAAGACATCCCTCCGTAGAGTAATGGAAACTTGCAACAAATTAAGACGAAATTATTATTACAGGTTAATAAAATTAAATATAAATGATTATATAAATCAATCCGTAATATGCAATAGAACAAAATATGAACGGAAACATATAAAAGCAAAATTTATAGTTACACCAGCTCCTACCAAGACATTCAAAGAACTAATGATAGAGATCATACATTTGAATGCAAATATATAATAACAGCTATCGATAGGTTTTCAAAACGACTTTTTGCCGAAACCATCAGTAACCGGAATCAAACTATGTGAAGTAATTAAGCAATATCTTGAAAATTACCCAACGCCAAAAAATATAAAAATGGACAACGGAAAAGAATTTCATAATTAATTAGTTACTGATTTTCTACAAACAAACGATATAACACCATATTGTATTACAGCGGGACACCCTGGCTCATTAGGATTGCTTAACAGACAGCACAGTACTTTAATAGTAATTCTAAGAACATAATGTACAGGTACTTCTGTGACAATGGGCTGCTTTAAAAGCATATTCAATCAATAAGGGTTTAACTCACAGAGTCATGTTGTTTTTCTCGCAAGGAAAACAAAAATAGCTTAATAAATCTAGTAATTTGTTCAGTTGTTTAAAGAAAACAATGCTATTCAAGTGTATAGCTAATGCAATGCTTAATATTTCCAAAAATACAATTTAGTTTAATAACGATCTAAAAAAAAAAAAATCAGTCAGTAAAACAAAACCTTTGATCCAGTGGGGAAAAATCGAAAGGTAACTGACTCTCGGATGCCCAGGAACACAGTAAGATTTGTGTTTGTTACGAAACACGAAAAACATAGTGTACACACTATTTTAAAATTTTAACTTATTTGAAGACTGGTTACTAATTTGGTATCCAACAATGAATGGAGAATAATTAAAAAATACTATCATCAACAGGTGTGTCGTTTTATATCTGACATTTTTGCCAATCTTATTATTTTTTATTTGTTTTTATTATATATCCTTTATTGTGCTAAAATTACAATCTGCCTTATTAGGAAAAAAGGAATTAAGATAAATGCTTTCATTCATACCATATTTACAATTTATCATTCACTCGCTCGTTCATACAATATTTACAGACTGCCCAGAGGCCTCCCAAATCCACATGTTTGTCACCTCCTTCGCATACAAAAGAGGAAGCGGACTCTTGGGAAGTCCCCCACGCTCCTCCGTCAGCCGCGTCACCAGATACGAGCCAGTGGAGGTTGACCAAGAGCGCGAGAGCCACAGACGCTCAGAACATGATTGGAGAAACTGGTCATTGCCAGGACTCCCACTCTCACGCATTTATAGCAGGCCACGAGGCCACTGCCGTTTCAGTCTCCGAGGGGGATTATAGGGATGAGTGGTGCAGTGTAATGACTGCGCTAGGGGATTAGGGTGGTTGGAAAGGCTAGGGAGAGGAATAGAATTAAAATAAAATCTTATTATTAATAATTTTGAGTGTTCATAATAGTTTCCTTTGTATATAAATTTAATTGTTTCGTCTGAATTGTAATGGGGGATGCCTGGAATAGGGGAACTTTCGAATGTTTGTGTAATATCAATAATATCAAATATTTGATAGCGACTTGAAACTTTTTTTGAAAAACTAATTTCGGTTTTTGAACGTTACTCCTAAGGATAATATAACAGTTATAAACATTATCAACGCAGATATTATTTAATTATGATCACTGAGAGGCCCCACATAAGGTAGAACTTCTGCGTAGCATTAGAAACATAAACTAAATAAACAATAATAAACTAAATGCAACTTAATAAATATCTCTCAATGCTCAAGTAGATCCTAAATGGGCTCCGTTATCGACTAATCATTTCTACTCCCAGCACTGACAAACCAGAGCATACACCGTAATCATTTTTAGCGTCTTATATTCTGAATTTTTCTTTTGCTCTGTTTTAGACATTACGGCTGCCTTTTAACAGGTTTTTATATTTTATTTATTTATAATCGCGATTTTATATTTTATGTATCGGATATTCACTATAACATTCTATAACACTATAGTCACTGCGGTCAACTTTAGTAATCAGCTACTACCTAATTCCATATGAATCATAAAATAATATTTCCTAGTATTCACCCACGTACTTGTAATTCTAAGATAATAAAGTGTTTTAGAAGTATATTCAATTAATAAGGGTTTAACTGACAGAGTAATGTGTTGTTTTTTTCTCCCAAGAAAAACAAAAATAGTTTACTAAATCCGAGCTATCGGTTATGATCATTAAGTTTTCCCATTTTCCTGTTTGAAAACCATCTATTCGCTGTATTCAGAAGTACAGTGAGCGGTAGGCGAATCATCTGTTGGCTCAATGCAAATAATCCCTAATCACAAATGTCGGAATCATTCAGACGGGACCAAGAGGGAAAGGGTCGGTAATGAGGGACCGCTTCAGACTGGACAAACTCTAAACAGTCCTGTATTCTGGCCACTCCTGGAGGGTCAGTACGCTAAGTCAATTTGCTCCGGAATACGGCGAGGGTTGATCCTGCCACCGCTGGGGTTTGTTGATTTTGATTTATGGACCGCAAAGGCACGGAGTTTAGTGTTCTGACCATTAACACAGGCCGGCTTGTTTTAGCTCCGCAACTCTCTTTATGGTACCGGCTTCGGCTGGGGCAAACAGGAAATGAAAATACCTTATTATTTGATAAGCCATGCTACACTTACAAACCTAGAACAAGCTATTACATAATATAATACAACAACTATTGTATGTTATGTTTGAATCCGAAAAGAAAAGGTATTCCTTCAGTGAGGTAAGGGGTCTGTTTTATGATGTATATTCCACTGACTTTTATCATTTCTCGCATCACGAATCAGAGGCATAAAAATATAAATTTATATTTTTTATCGAGGACGGAAGGCACCGAAAATTTCTAATACATTCAAACAATAAAATTTTAAGAGCTAGCGATATAATTAATTAAATCCATAGCGGAACACCTTCTGAAGATACCAACTGAACCTTCAGCAACCTTGCTGCCATAGTTGGTGACTAAGTTGGGCATTATTGGAATAAAACATTATTCTTATTGGTTATTTGTGATTCGTTAATTTTTCGTAGCTCCTTTATTTTTTATTTGTTATTTGATAAAACTTTCCACTAGAGTAAAGAATAAATGCATAACAGGAAACAAAGGATAAATTAATAGATACATTTGATACAAAATTTTTTTTATTACATTAAGTAATTAATTCTTTAAAAAAAAAATCAACATTCATACAGTATTTCAAACAGCCCAGAGATCTTCCAAATCCATATGATTGCCACTCCCTTCACATGCGAAAGAAGAAGGTCAGTAAATAAAAATAAAAAATAAATTCTGTTCATCGGTTATTTAAAAGAAATTTGACCAACTCTGGATTGTGGCACTGATTGGTAGGTACAGATCGCTATCCTACGGTATAATATCGTTATAGTTCTGTTTTCTAAACAGGATTCAATATTTCTCTATTCAAGTATCTACTCATTTTTCCTCTCGATGCTAACTGGACCTCCATCAGCCCCACCTCCAAAAGAAAAAATCCTTAGGAGTTTATATCATATAGAATCATCATTTATATCATATATCATAGAATTGTATAGAATCTGGGTATTTACGTACCAAGCTGGTTTTAATTTACCTCTTTCAGCCTTAAGAAATTTTATATAGAATATTACTTGAAAACCCACCAAATCACAAAATTCTAACAACATACATCATACATTTAAAAAATAACAAATACATTAACTAAATCGTTTATGTATGATAAACTCACTCAGATATTGGCAGACATAGATCAGACAAGACTATTTAAAATTTTGGACTTATACTCATTTTTTTAAAAGTTGTATGAGAGAAAATGAGCAAAGCAAATCGTGACCACAGTTTAGAAGGGAGGGGAGTGATCCGAGCTAAATCGGCAATAAACATCAAATATTATAAATCCCTAAAAAGCGACTAAATAAACGATTAAATACTCGTGAAAATAAAACAAACATTGTTCACATCGTTATAACATCGGTTGACTTACTTTCTATTCGATCACAAATCCAAATGTTGTACACATTATTAATGAATTTACTTTTTTCTTCCCATTTTGTATTATTTTATCCCATAATATTATAACTAATTTAATACTAGTTAATTAATTATTATGTGCCCCGCTATTTACCCACTTGACTGACGCTACAGCCACAAGTCTCCAACGTTTCCAGAATGGGTTCATGCGAAAAGTGGTCCAACATACCTCTCTCGAGAGGTTAAAGAACGCCGACCTGCACCCGTTGCTTGATGTGCCGTCGGTGGATGAGTTTATCTGCCGGAGACACATCAAGTTTTTCGACGCGTTGCAGCACCTCACAAATCCAGTGTTTAACCCTATGACCCCACCACCTCTCCCGAATCGATGGCAACAGACTGTCAAGGAAAATTTAGGTTAATAATTAGTATGTAAGTTAGTTTTTAAGTTTTCATTTGTTGTGATCAAAAAGGTGAGCCCCATCACCTTGTAGAGTCTTGTCAATGAAGCCAAGTACATTGTGTATCATTGTACTTGTATTGATTATATAACTTCTATACCGATTCAGACCTTGTATAGTGTACCGATGGTACAGGGCATATAAAATGTAATATGTAAATAGATAGTAATATGTAGATACTTCGATGAAGTATTTTTTGTCAATAATATCCTTCTTATTAACAACAACTTTGTTATGATAAAATTAAAATCTGCCTCATTGGGCAATAAGTAACTGTGATAAATGATCTCATTCATACCATATTTACAATTTTCATTCACTCGCTCATTCATACACTATTTACAAACAGCCCAGAGGACCCCCAAGTATACATGGTTGTCACCTCCCTCGCGTGCGAAAGAGGAAGCGGAGTCTTGGGAAGTCCCCCACGCTCCTCCGTTAGCCACGTCGCTGGATAAGAGCGCGGAAGCCACAGACTCTCAGGACATGATTGGAGATACCGGCTATTGCCAGGACTTATACTGTCCCGTATTTATAGCAGGTCACGAGTTTTAGTCTGCCGTTTTAGTCTCGGAGGAGAATTGTAGGGACGAGTGGTGGAGTGTAATGACTGTGCGAGGGGATCAGGGTGGTTGGATAGGTTACTATGGAATTTTATGAGTTTGGAAGGGATGAGTTCAAGAATGTAGGGTATATTAAAATCATTATGAAGGGTTTAGTTGCTGATATAATAAGAGACATTTATTATTGTTTTCAGGACTTTTGATTGGAAGGATTGGATTGGAGTTTTTTAAAGAAAATAATGCCCTCTAAATATATAGTTAATGCAATTCTTAATGTTTCCGAAAATACAATTTAATTTAATATTGATGTAAAAAAAAAAATTGATCAGTGAAAAAGGACGATGGAAAGGCAACTGATCCTCAGATACACAGGAACACAGGAAGTTTATTATTATTTTTTTTTTTTTATGAAAGATGCAAAAAATGTTTATAAACCGTAGGTTTGTAAATGGTCTTTATATTCTCAGAGTTACATTTTAATGTGATATTGATTTCCCATTTTAAAATTTTAATTTATTTTTGTAGAATAGTTTTTTTTTTTTTTTATTATTTGTTCCAGCATTTGTGCACCGCGGCCTCAGTGAGACCTATTGTGCGCCGTCCATGTCCCTGTCCTATATATGTGACAGGCCCACGGCCCTTGCAAATCTGAGGATACCGAATGGATCGATCAGTTCACATAGTTTGGGGTCTACAATACGATCACTACCAAAGTGAAGGTATCGCCTTCTAGCTAGGTTATCACAGTCACATATTATATGACGTGCCGTTTCTCCCTCTTTCTTGCAGAATCTGCAGATTGGTGATCCAACTATCCCCAAATTAAAGAGGTGTTTGTTTAACCGACAGTGACCTGTATAGAGTCCTGTCACACTTTTGAGTGTCCACCTGTCCATTGATAGAAGTGCTGAGCTTCTTCTCTTACAGGGTCCATCAAGAAACAGTTTTGAGTGTTCCTGTTTCTTAGTTTCTCTCCAAGAGAGTCTTGCCCTGTCCTCTAAAGCTAATTTTATACGCCTTTTAGCGTTATATTTATTATATATTATGTTTAGTTTATAGTTACTAATATAATATACAACAATGAATAAAGAAGAATTAAAAAATATTATCATGCACAGGTGTGTCGTTTTATTTTTTTGATTTTTCTCTATCTTATTACTTATTATTTTGAGTTTTTTTAGTAGTTTCCGATGTATGTAAATTTAATTGTTTGGTATTTTTTTGTCCGTATAATTTTAGTCCTGAGGATGCCTGAAGTCAAAATCTTGAATGTTGGCGTAATATCAATAATATGAGATATTTTTTGATAGCGACTTGAAGCTTTTTTTGAAAAAGTAATTTTCAAACAGCAATGTCTCTTTTTGAGACAACGTTAAGCGGGATGCAACCATTAGTCAATTATAATCACTGAGTGGCCTCATATAAGGTTGAACATAGCACTAGAAACAAGATACGTTCATAAAAAACTAAATGCTACTTACGATAACTATGTTTATTCTCAAGAAGATTCAAAATGGGCTCTGCCAAATCTGGCACTTCTAGCGCTGACAAGCCAGAACAGACACCGTCATCATTTATAGGAGAACTTATATTTTTATGCTGCTTTTGCTCTGTTTTACACATTAGTGCTGCCTTTTAACAGGTTTTTATCTTTTGTTTTTATATTCTTGTTTAGCTCTATATTTTAAATACTGGATCTCTTGTCCTCTCACATAACGAAACCGTCGGAGTGGGAAGAAGGGGGAGCTCTGCTGCTTCCGCCCCTTACACCAGCTTACTGAGGGAATTGCCTTGAGAGTGGGGGGGGGGGGCTCCAGGGCCCAGTGTGTATGCATGTTGCATGTGTATATTGTATGAATGTAAACCTCACATAGGTCTGAATGAGCTCTTACAAGCCCATTATTACTGCTGTACTAGGAAAGTGTAATTTTTCAGATAGAGCTCATATTATCTACGATATCATAAATATAGGCTGGTTTTTGAACTTTTTACAATTTTTATTGAATTATTAGGTTTTATGAGGGGGGGGGGGGGTAGCGTATTATTTATTATCTCTAGAATATTGCGTGTATAAGTGTAGAGAGATTTCTAAAAGGCTCGTTATTCTTGGTAAGTGCACTCTGTTTTATCAGGTTTATTGTAATAATAATGTATATTTCAAAAGTTATTTCTTATCACTATCACGGTTAAATATATTTTTAGTGATGTTTTGTTTCTCGTGTTTGCATGAGCCGATGAAAGTGCTTGTGCTTATATTAGAGACACCTTATTTTTGAGCAGACTTTGTTATGTTATAGATTAATATAATCCTCGATAAAACGTCTTGAAAGATAATGCAATGGATTATGCTTTGCGCGGTAAGTTGCTGGATTTACTCAGTGAGGGCAATTTCATAATTAAATCTAGCTCTTTTGGAGAGGAATCGAACCCAAGTCACTAACGCTCCAGTTCATCACCAAGAGAGATATCACACTAGACCCGTTCACACAGCCAAGCATGAACTGAAACGGTCCGATTCGTAGGGTCACGAGAATCTTTGGAATCACAATGTGTTGTGAGGTGGCCAAAAGATATCTAACTACTTTGGTGAGTCTTCCATCTTCTAACAGTGGGAAATGTAATATGAATTAAATTATAGCGAATATTTAATTACTAATTAATTTATTATAATAATTAATCACATATTTAAAGTTATTTCTTAGTAACATGCGCCTTCACACATGTGACAGATAGCATAAATAACCACACGGGCTGGACTCTCATTCTGGGATCATACCTCCCAGAGCTGTAGGTGTTAGGAAAGGATATAGCCAACACGGCCAACCAATTGATAACATGATTCACATAATAAATAAAATAAAGCTTCTTGACTCGCGTACTCTAAAACTCTTTATCCTGAAATAAAATATTCTGGCTGTTTATGGAAGTTTTAGAAAATATTCAAGGAATTTTCATATTTGTTCATTTTAAATATTTCTCATTTTTTTTTTCAGTCAATTCTTAAACTAAAATAAATAATGGCAGTGAAAAATAATAATTAACAGTAAATAGCTTTATTAAATTAAACTAGAAAATTCAACCTATTTAACCAATAATAAATTATATTTATCATGGTAATATCATGGGAAAGGGAGAATGAGAGATAAAAAAAAACTGTTAAATTTCAAGTTTGAAAAATACTATTTAATGAGTCATAGTGGATGTATTATAGAAAGAAACCTTAAATGATGAAATTTGATTAATTTAGTTTAAAAGTTTTGGCAAGTACTTAATAACTTCCTTATACTTAAATAAAAAGGGCACATTTCCAGTTTCGCGGTACCTCTCCTTAAAGAAGGAATTTATTTTTAAAAAGATCAGAATATTTTATGAGACGCATTTGTTTTTTATTCATTCTTAATTTAAAATTCATATCAATAAAATTTTCTGAAACAGGTCACGTTTCTCCATCGCGGTCCTTTGTCACAATTTATTGAAACAATACAAATATATGTATATTTATATCGTGAAAAGAGTAATAACAAGCAAGATGTAGTACATAGCTTTACTCCTTTTAATTCATGTTCAAACTGATTAACTGTTAATTCTCAATAAATTACGAATATTACCAAAAGTTTATAAACAGAGAAATAATGTAAACATATTGTTTTCAAAAATCTTATTTCTTTTCATCTCATAAGTTTTAATTAGTAAGTATAAACCTGTTGAGTGGTTGTTTTTTATACACCTGTTCTTGCAAACATAATTCATTAAAAAATAGCAGAACTCTAAATTAGCTCTATTAGTAATAATCTAAATGTGCTAATAATGCAACAACAACATGACAATCAAGTTCTACGAAAGTCAATTAGAAAATTACGTCTTGGCAAAAAAAAAAACAACAAATTAACGAACAAGCAATCGGCGTTTAAATAAACAAAACTGTTGCAACAAAAGTAAGAGTAAAAAAGTCGGGAAGTTGCTTTATTTCGGAAAACAGTAGACGAGAGAAAATTTTTCAAAGATAATTTATCTCCCTCTTGAAAATTAAATAGGAAGCGGCTCCTTGAGCTACGGTGCAGCCGGCCCGTGGAACTTTTTTTATTACTGCTTATTCAAGGGAAATGCCAAGTTTAATCAGGTGCAATTCAAGTTCAGTTTCTAAATTACAATGTAACTTCACGATCATTTTTTATGATAAGATAACTCCCATTACGAACACAATTCATTTCGACAATTTGTTCGGCCCGTTCTCTGAAAGATGTTTTACGTCCGACTAAAGTTCGTAGCAAAATGAAGATGTTTTTCATTTTTTCATGGAGTTATTTCATTCTTAGTTACCTGTGGATGTTCGTCCAATTCAGTTTTACTCCTAGATAAGGTAAATAAAATTTGATTTAATTTCAATTTTGACTCCACTTCCTCTTCCACATGAGAGGGGAGGTGGTGACAATCACGTGATTTCGGGAGGTCTCTGGGCTCTTTGTAAATACTGTATGAATGAGCGAGTGAATGAATAACCGTAAATATGGTATGAATGAGAACATTGGGTACATTTACTTATTGCTCCATAAGGCAGATTGTAATTTTATCACAATAAAGAAGTTTCAACTATAATAATTAATTTATTATTAAAGGTTAAATTCATATAGTTACATATGTATCTATAAAGCTGATTGTTTTCTGCTCAGGCTATTATGATTCAAGTCAGACCTACTGATATAAGTTTTAATTTAATTTAATTCCTCTACTCAAGGTACAAGTTGACTATTGCCACTACCCTATATAGAAGACGCACTAATAAAAACGCACCATACACCAATAAAAAAAAATAAGCTAAAAATTAATGTTTACTTACTGTATACTAACCTTAATCTTGCTGAAGACAAATATTAACAAACTAAACCGTGTGGTGTCTTAGTTATAGAACAAAAGAAGTCATAATTTGACTACTATCACTACATCATATTTTGCTTTATTACATGACTGTATTCTACAGCGGCAAATGGAATTCAACTTTGCTGGAAAGTAAATTATTCTTCTCTTCAAATTTAGAAAATGATCAGCCAATATTTCGGAGAAATAAATTAATTCCAAGGTTAGATTACACTTTTGACTGAGTGGATGTTAATTAATATTGTAATTTGTTATGGATCTGCTTATAGCTACCATTGTGATCCTCAGATCAAAGTAAGTAAATTTGCATGGTTCAGAGGCATGAGGTTATTACATTTTGTCAATGACACTTTCCTTTTTATATTATCATACTGCCCACACCTGATGTTTCACAAAGTAGTCTTCAACTTCTCACTTTTCATGAAGATTCGGAAATTCTTCCTTCACACCCAGACAAATCTCAGCAAACAATTTGATCTTCTTTGAGACTCAACAGGTCCTCAAGGGCAACCTCAAAAATTGAGGTATGATCCAGCCCAACCTCAACGATATTATTTTGCAGTAGGTAATGGAGTGATCATCCCATCTAATCGATGATATAACTGTCTATAAATACACTGACAGGCAAAAAATTCCACCCACTTGTAAAAAAATTGTGTTTGTATATAATACATGGTAATTGTATATAATACTTATTATTTATTGAATTTATAAAATCTTTTTTACCTTTAATAAGGTTTAAATTAAATGAGTTTTTGTTTAAAAATGTAAAATCAAAATGTGAACTCATAAAAAAAAAAATTGAAAAATAACCTTTTTTATCCTAAAAGAAATTAATGACAGGATCATTTGATAGCGCGTCTTTCCTCCTCTTGCCTTTATTACTTCTTGAAGACGCCTCGGCATACTTTCCACCAGTCGGGAAATGTCCCTTTGCTGGAGGTTAGCCCATTCTTCCTGAAGAGCCCTTTCAAGGTCCTGCAGTGTATCAGGAAGTGCTGAACGCGCTCTTATTCGTCTTCCAAGGTTATCCCATGAATGCTCGACAGGGTTATAATCTGGAGAATGTGCTGGCCAAGCTAAGACCTCAATGTTCTTAGCAGTATATATAATATTAGGATTACAATATTCTTAGCATTATATATAATATTAGGATTACAATATTCTTAGCATTATATATAATATTAGGATTACAATATTCTTAGCATTATATATAATATTAGGATTACAATATTCTTAGCATTATATATAATATTAGGATTACAATATTCTTAGCATTATATATAATATTAGGATTACAATATTCTGAGCATTATATATAATATTAGGATTACAATATTCTTAGCAGTATATATAATATTAGGATTACAATATTCTTAGCATTATATATAATATTAGGATTACAATATTCTTAGCATTATATATAATATTAAGATTACAATATTCTTAGCATTATATATAATATTAAGATTACAATATTCTTAGCATTATATATAATATTAGGATTACAATATTCTTAGCATTATATATAATATTAGGATTACAATATTCTTAGCATTATATAACTGACGATTCAGAACTATATTCTCGGACTGTTTGTATTAGAGATTCATAAAGCTGCCTTCTAGGAGATCCGACCATCAGGTCTCTTCTATCCTGGAGCCCAAGTCCATCATTCTTGAGATTTAGTTTTATTACGCTGGATTTGACCTTAATAGGGCTTCTTTTTTTTTTAACTTTTAGGAATCAATACAAGCTTTTTCGCATGGGTTTAGTGATTGGTTAATTATAATCCAAGCAGAGACGTTCAGTTTATCCTGTCGAATTCCGGAATTTACCGCGATTATGCGACAGAAGAAATGCCCCCCTCCCTCGTTAGTTCATAGTCCTATTCTAAAGACCCTAAACAAGGGGTAACTCTGATTGCTGTCACAAAAAAACAACAGCACACAAGCCGGCGTAATGCAAATGAACAGCTTTTTAAGAAGCGAGCAAGTTTTCTTCAGTTTATTTCTTTATTGCTCACTCTCCTAGAAAGAGCGAGCCAATCAAATATAACAGCCGGAAGGATACCGGAACTATGGACGATGGCAGGAGGAAAGCGAACACATTAGGAAAACTAATCTCACTATCTACCAAAAAAAGCCAAAAGTAACAAGAAAAGGTTTTAGGGGAACCCTAAAAACCCACACGTTCATTTTCACCATAATTTAACTTTATTAATGTCATTCCTTCATTGTCAATATAATCTGTTTGTATTTAGCTTTGACTTTTGACATTTCATTAATCTAAATATTAGATGACTTAGAATTTATAACTCATCCTTCAGTCTTCTCCTTAATAGTACCGTCCATAAAATCTATGAGTACCTAATCCAACCCCTTTCTAGCTTACAACTGCAAGCAACACGTACTAAAACTTGTTCTATTTTGTTTTAAAACCGCACAGTTCAAGGTATAAATTAAATAAACGGTACACCTAAAAAACTAAAATTGAATTTATGAGTCATCTGAGACATATTACTGTGCAATTTGAAGCAGCTTTCAATTTCATAAGCAAATAATTAAAATTTTCTGTATTAGAATTACAGCTACAGCCAAGACGGAACTGGGCTAAGCGCTAACTATCCGACAATAGCACGCTATAAATATGAAGACCTAAAACCACCAGGTAACAAATGGAGCACTGGAGGCCAAGCTGAGTTGATTCATTAGTAATTGTTAGGGTCTAGTTTTTGTCAGGTTCCTACAACTCCCCGCTAACTCCGTCCTCGTACGCCGCTCGGTTATGTATACTCCATTTCTATCTTCTGCATCTTCTGGACAATGTTCGGTCACAAAAAAACAACAACGGTTAAGTTCTTCTGAACCATGTTCGGATCTAATCTTCAACAGTATTTGCAACGTTTAGAACCGTTCATTGGCTAACCGGCCTAATCCCTGTATACAGTGTGTGTACAGAAACAATGAAGTAGGATAAAAATGAGCTAATGTCTGCTCAATAACAGACATTGTTATGTTAACTTAATTATAAATTATTATAATAATAATAAATAATATTTATATTTATAATAATTATAAATTATAATTATGGTTAACCAGTCACAAAATAATGGCAGCCTATAGATAGTCACAAACTAATGGCAGCCTATAGATAGTCACAAAATAATGGCAGCCTATAGATAGTCACAAAATAATGGCAGCCTATAGATAGTCACAAACTAATGGCAGCCTATAGATAGTCACAAAATAATGGCAGCCTATAGATAGTCACAAAATAATGGCAGCCTATAGATAGTCACAAAATAATGGCAGTCTATAGATAGTCGCAAAATAATGGCAGCCTATAGATAGTCACAAAATAATGACAGCCTATAGATAGTCACAAAATAATGGCAGTCTATAGATAGTCACAAAATAATGACAGCCTATAGATAGTCACAAAATAATGGCAGCCTATAGATAGTCACAAACTAATGGCAGCCTATAGATAGTCACAAAATAATGGCAGTCTATAGATAGTCACAAAATAATAGCAGTCTATAGATAGTCACAAACTAATGGCAGCCTATAGAAAATTTCTCTAGTCAAACATGCCTATGTCATAGAAGCACACTCGCAAGATCAAGAAAATCTTTTCCCCTTCTCTGTATATTGGACACCTGACAAAAAATGCCTTTACTCTTTCAAACGTATGTAAAGTAACACTGTTATTGAATTTATTTGCATATTGTATTCAAAACAAACTTTTCTTTCTTTTTAAAAAGCTTAACTTCGTCTCGTATTATTTAATTGTCGTTATTGCAAATGAACACAATTTGAAAAGGGTTCCCAATATATATTGGTTTTTTTGTCATAAATGTTCACATTAAAGTGTTAATATCAATATTTTTGGGGGGGGGGCAATTTTTATATTGTCGAGGCAGGAGTGGGGGCTTGGGCACTAGCGACCTTGTACTTATAAATAATTTTACCAATATGAACATAAATAAAAACATTTAACCAAACCATATGAAGGATTTGGATTAATTGAAAAAGGGTTTACTTTCATTAAATAGTGGTTTAGTGTCATCCATATCCAGTTTTTATAAAGTATTAAAATATTCTTTTAAAAAGAGGGAGCCTTGTAGATAATTGTCTAAAACAGTAGGATCCTTAAGTACATGTACTCCCCTAAACAATGCAATTATGCGTATTTTTATAAGCTTATTATTATTATTTTTTTATATTTTATGAAGTAGAATTATTCACAAGAATACACATTATGGCCTGTCATGTTTGATTTTCTGTTTGCCAGTAAGCCAATTGGCATTGAGAAGTTGTTTATTATTTTGTAAAAAATAAAGGGATCTGTAATTCAAGCAACTACCTTTTTTTTTCTAAAATGAATTGTGCAATCGAAATTCTTAAATCGATTTTTTTTAAGGTAAAGGTATTAATTGATAAAATAATAATTAAAATGAATTTTAATGAAGTGAAGGCCTTCTTTGCTCCTACGCCCAGCAATGAAGCGAGATTTCATGGAGTTCTAGCCGGTCTCAAGGAATCCTTTGATCTTAACAAAGGTCTTTTTAACACCTCTATTACGAGATTCTTCTTTGGTGTTATTTTTTATAAAGTTTGTTCTAAATCCCGTATTCTAAATTTTCAAAATAAATTCTTTAAGTAAAAATAACAGTCATTGCACTGCCCATCTCCTCGGAGACTAAAACGGCAGTGGCCTCGTGACCTGCTATAATTAAGTGATAGAGAGAGTCCTGGCAATGGCCAGTTTCTCTAATCATGTCCTGAGCGTCTGTGGCTCTCGCGCTCTTGGTCAGCCTCCGCTGGCTCTTATCCAGTGACGCGGCTGACGTAGGAGCGTGGGGGACTTTCCAAGACTCCACTTCCTCCTTCGTTCGCGAGGGAGGTGACAACCATGTGGACTTGGGGGGCCTCTGGGCTGTTTGTAAATATTGTATGAATGAGCAAGCGAATGACGAATTGTAACTATGGTATGAATGAGAACATTTATCTCAATTACTTATAACCTAATAAGGCTAGATTGTAATTTTATCGTAATAAAAATTGTTGTTATAAAAAAAAAGTAAAAATAAGTTTTCATCTGCAGATGATTCGTTTATATAATAAACGTCAAGTTCAACAAATGGATGTGTGGGACCGTTAACGCATAAGATATTACTTATAGACCCAAAAAAATTAAGAAAAAAACGGTTTTTGAAAAAGATCTTTTAACAGTACAAAAATGGAAAGGCATTTGTGAACATGCAGGGTGCACTGGGGAGTTTTGAAAGTGGCGGTTCTGGGTGAAAATACTGAAAATATTGGTAATCCATAGGTAAATCATAGCAATGATTTTGTTAAATTATTCAAATCCGTATATAGCCGGGACTAGTTCTATATTAAATTAAACTAGAACTAAAAACCCGGATACGAAAAATAAAGTGATTGCCCATTTTAACCGTCTTGTTGCGATAGTAATAGTGATGTAGTCAAAATATTGAATAGCGTGTCCTTTTATAAGTTTTTTATTGGTTGAAGAATAATATTACATGTAAGCATGTCATATCATTAGTTAATTATTTTTCCAGGTCCTGTGTGTCATGATAATTGCTATAAAAATGCACTCATTTAGTCATAAAAAATCACAGACCTGATGGGTGCAGCTTGGTTTGTTTGTCCCATTTCTTAATTAAGCAACAGGGGTTTCGGAATAAAGGACGCTTTACTATTAGATTTTCTATATCCTTGAATTTCAAATGACTTAATAAAAGTATTGGGTAGAGCATTAGAAAATTTAAGGAGAGTGGAGAGTTCAGTTAATTTTCTTTTGATTTGGAAAAGGTACTCATCAGTTTCATTTTTGAAGAATTATACATTATATATTTATACATTACAAGTTTACTTGTAAACATTTCCAAGTTTAAGTTTTCATTATTGTAATTCAATATAAATTTCGCATGCACCAATTTTATTTTATAATTCTATACCCAAAACGAATGTTACAGATGAATGGTTCGAAAAGTTTCCCGTTGCTTTCATTTTTAAATCTGAAATCGTTTTAACTATGCATTTATTAGCACCAAGTCAATGTTACTTCTACCTCTAGAATCATGAAAGGTTGCCTATTGTACTTTTGTTCCATCACTTTCTGCGCCCTTAAATTAGCTTCTACTGTTATTTTGAAAATCACAGGTTAGATTATAATTTGATGTAAAAAAAAAAAGAATCGGTCGTAATTTATAATTACATATTATTATTACACACAGTAATAACAATAATAAAAAAAAAGGGTCGATCTAATGAGGAATGATTTGTAAGGGAATTGACACGAGAATAAGGGATCAACAGGTTCAATCAAAGAAAGCGTTCCCAGAAAACGCCTGAAAGGTCGGAACTGAGGATTTCTTATCTCCACAATTAATTAGTGACGATAGTCATTGTGTAGTTTATGGATCTACTAGGAGCAGTAAGATGTTTATTCCACTGCTCGCTGCATAAGAGAAATAGTCATTAATATTATTGAGAAGTTATTTGAAATAAGGTAGACCGTTTGTGAGCCAGGGGCACATGAAAGTTCATTAATGAAAAAATATGAATCTAGAAAGGAGGTGAGTGCAGGCTGATTGACCAGCGAGCCCTCTGACAAAGAACGATCTGCCGAAGAGCCACGACCCGCAGGATGTCTCCACATTGATCTGCCGAGGAAGGCTGTGGGTACTCCGCAGTGTGGGCATGGCGGCCGGCAGTCGCTGGGACCAGAGCCAAAATATGTGGAAATTGTATCGACCCAACACCAACCGGAGGCGAGGAAGCTGCGGCAAAGTGTCAAGAACGCGAACTGCCCACGTCCTCTCTGTGTTTTTATCAAACCGCGCTGTTGGGCTTTGAGCGGACTATCTCGGAGCACAGGCAGCCCTGTGAGTGACGGTTCGTTTCCATCAGCCCCTGTCAACGTTCACAATCGGACTTTCAGCTAGGTTCTTTGTGCTGTTTCTACCTCGTCAAAGTGACAATATACTTTATGCATTCAGAATTACCCATTCATTGGCATAGTTAGGATTCATTATAATAATATTACAATAAAAAATGAGTTTGTTTCTTGTTTAAACACTCTACACTGAAACCACACTAACAGTATCAAATCTCTCTACTGATCGTAATCGGTGTGACATCATGATAAAAAGGGCGTCTGAAAGTTACCAAGAAGGTTTCGGGGTTTGAATCCCAGCTGTGTAAATATTTTCTTTGTTTAAACGATAATGAAACTGATTCCACAACTAATAATTATTCATATGCAATACCTCACTTATATTTTGCTTTATTTAACTGCTATCTTGAAGCGTCGTGAGCATTACATCGGCTTATTTATTCGTTCTACCCGGGTCGAATTTTTACAGTCTATTCTGAACGTGTTCCACTAGAATGGAATATTTGTAAATAGACTGTCTTCTGTATGTACCCACATTCCATGTAAGGAAACATCGTTTGGCCACTAAATGTCATCTGTACAGTTGACTAAATTGTTCTGGATCTACACTCAGATCTTATTCTATCAATTGGTTGTACATAAACTGACCAGATCCTCTTCCTTGTTCGGCACAGTAGATCCTTCCAAATAACGAACCATTCATTAAAAACGAAATGAACATTTTTCAGACATTCAGAACTGGCCAGTACAAATTTTAATGATGGATACTGTCCTAATGAATAGATCATTTTACATTTTTAAGGCAACCCATAGTTAGTATGACAATACTTTAAACAATGTTTTAGAATAGGATATTCTACATTCGTTTCATTTAATCATTCGATTGAATGCTGATGAGTTTGATCGGGATTCTTAAGTAATAATAATAAATAAAACATATAGGCGATCTGCCTACATGAAAAATAAAAAAAAAACACTGAAAAAATGCAATTAAGAACAACAGCATTGTTTTTGGGCTCAGTAAATTGTTTAAACAAAAGTAGTTTGTAGTTTACTACCCTTCGGTTCCACACGCGGTCCGACCACCTCACCCCGCGGTGGTCGCTACAGTGGCATATTAATTCTAGATTACTGTGGGCTTGAAGAGAATTTACCTGGTACATTATTTAGTTTTTTTTAGCTCTTATTTTTTTTGTTATACTAAATATTAAATAACTAAGTATAACTATTATAGCTAACTTGATACATAACGCATTTTTTTCCTTGAAAATGGTCATAACTTTCAAATTATGATAACAGGGAAAATGTATATTTACAAAGTATCCCACGATAGAAGTAGCTGCTAAAACGACCACAATGTCCATTTCAATCTCCTGATCTCCATTGGGTCAGTGGGTCTTACCTCGGATCAACAATGAACCTATATAGTCAGTCATTTGTTTCGGCACCATTCCTTGTCCATTTCACACATCTCGTGTCACTTCCGTTTAGCTCTTCTTTGCAGCCCACTAACTCGTCACCATGTGGTACAGCAGTAAAATTCTTTTCCTCTAATATCGTATTGAATTGAACAGTGAGGGGCCAAAAACTGAACTCCGATGGTACCCTCAAATCACCAGGCCCCAGAAGGCGTAGGGATCCCTTATCACAACCGACCTTTCTCGCCGTAGAATTTACGCGGCAGCTCATAAAACTTGGAGCCTTAAGCTCCCTCATGACATACCATTTAAAACGCCGAGGAGATATCAAATGTTACTAAGACCATGCACCTGGAGTGGTTGCGATCCACGTCTTCTGGCACCCTTATAATGCATCAACTGTTCCTACACCCTTGCATGAGCCCAACTGCCATTCAAGATTAGCCATTTCCCAGTTTTTCATGATTACCCATCTTCAGGGCTGAGAAGGCTAATCATTTCCAGGACCTTGTTCATGTCCGGAAGATTTTGCTCACCGTGTAATCAATAAATCGTTAGTAGTAGCGTCGAAAAATCTTCAAACATAGACAAAATAACACCATTTTGTTAATAAACCTTGTAATGCTTACTAGTGACGACATTAGATTTTTCTAGCCGGACTGTATACCAACGCGCCGTAGTCTATTTTCAATCTGATCAGTGTAAGGTATGTAGAATTAATGTTTCGGCGGAGAATGGAACTGGCACCATATACCGGTGGTTAAAGAGAGTTTAAATGGGTCAGACAGATGGCTAAATACTAGATACTAAATACTCTGAATGATTTTAAAAGGTGGTTCACCAGTACAATACTAGGGTGGTAGTGATGGAAACCACGAAAGTTAAAGGGGAAAGAACAAGCGGGCTAGATATTTGCCCGAGGAAGGGGAAACTCCTGATTATGGAAAGTTACTTGCTTTTCCCAGACTTGTGGACAGAGTAAATTCTCGGAGAATAATTAGTCACTAATGGCGTGAACCATTGCTAGGGTGGACTCATTATGATCATGGTTGAACCCAAATGATCGAGGATCCGTATTAAATTCTGGCACCAGTTACCCTTTAATTTTAGAATAATGGTTTGCTTTTGGTGCAGTAACATCCTATTAGCACCCTTATAGAATTTGATCAGTATATTTAGTACATATATGCTTTTTGTACAACCGTTTTTCAAATTTGTGAATTGTGGTCAAGACATCTTGTTAGTTTTGCGGAACCTATTTTCTTACCATCGAAACGCAGCCGCTCAATATTTATTTCAACCTGTTTTATTGGAAATATCATTGAAAGCTATTTTTTTTAAATTTTGAATCCTTTATTTACTGCCTATTCTTTAAACTTGTAGAGGAAATCTTGAATGGCATACTATTACGACGACAAGCGATAATCAGGACAGCATTTCTTCGCTGGAGGAGCTTTTTTTTTAGCAATGGAATTTACGAGGAATAAAAAAACACTAAGAACCAATCCCTGAGAAGTAGTGACAATACTTCATTTTCTATTTTAAATTCGTTTAAAGAAACTCCGTTGCATTTTACTTTAAATATCAGTTTTCAAGACAATTTTGAATAAATTGTAGCACTTATTTATTTATTTAGGTATTTCCCTTCTGAATATAATTCACTAATGGCTTTAGGCCGGAAACTATTTCATATGGTTTTTCAATATCCAATTAGACTAACAGAACTTCCTGGTGTTCAGAAAAGGCTTGTTGAATTTCAGTTTCGAAATTGATTTCATAATCTAATGGCCCACTGGATCCAGCTTTGGTTTCAGCTTCTTCGATATTTATGACAATAATTATACGCTTATTTATCATTACTATCCAGGATTGTTATCCGTGATTAAGATTGATCATATTCCTATTTGCTTAAAATTGTTTCCTAGTTTGCTTTCCCCAACTTTCATCTCAGTATGCCTATGGATTTTGAAACAATGTTTGTAGAAATCTCTATCTTGAGCGGGAATTGGTTGCGTAGGTACTGCAGGTAGAGTCCGTCTAACTTGACTTTGCCGGTGAGGTAGTGGGGAGAGAGATGCGCACTAGCCCAACATTCTTCCCGTGAATCCCCTCCACTCAGGCCCCCCCCCATGTCTACAATTCTTAAGGCGTGAAAATTCCCCCTCTTATTTTAATTCAATGAAACAGTTCTTTGAAGGGAAATTATATTAATAAAATGGCAGGAATAATGTTTGTTTCAGTAGGAGATATTTCAATGTTCCCGGTGGAACTGTGGAGGGGGCACTTGAGTGGGTGCATTGCTACGCCAGCCCTCTTCCCCTCCTGCCAATCTCAACTTAGACTGCATGGTGCTCCCGGTTAGTTAATCTGATATGTATGTACAGAGTGTAAACTATATCCCATTTAAAGGTCCGCGCTACAGAGGCATATATTGTTTGGCTTTAGTGTGAACCAGCTTTTCAATGATTTAACCTCTATTGCCTGTTAGATTCGAAGACCACAATTTCCAGGATCCAAGCAATATATATTGTTGTGATATTGGATATTGTAAAATTTATTTATCAAGAACTTGAAATAAAAAGATTTATTCGTGTATCAAAAAGGCGATAAAAACAAAACAGGAAGGTTAGAAAAAAGAAGATGGCTGTTGTTGTTCAAGTGGAAACAGTACGTTAGCGACTCTAGTTTTGGGATCAACCCGTGATACATATTAGCTTTAGATTGCAAGAAAAACTTAAAAATTTCTGTTGGTTAGTGGTTATTGACTTAAAGCAGAACGGAAGAGAAATTGCTCGAAAAGACAAAGGATTAATTTGGTTTGAAAATAATTGATGAGAAATAAAGAAGAAGAAGCAAAGTTGTAGACAAGTATTTATATATAATTAATTAATTAATAAGGTCACTAGACCCCTGCCACGTAAATTTACTCAAAAGGTAACAGGGTTACGTGAAGCTGTATAAAAACAATGCAAGGGGGTTTGGAAAATTAGGTAAATTTTGGTGAAGGGGATAAGGTTAAGGATGACGGGATGTATATTAGGATTGTTATTTTTTTGCATACATAATAATTCGGCATTCTCGGGGTTTTGATTGAAAGGATTGAGGGAGCTTGATGTTTGACCATTGTCTTGTACCCACTCCTTAACCCCGTGTCCCAAGATTGGTTTTAGTATGATTTTCTGCATGAATAGTAGCATTTCTATTAAGAGCCCAAAGCGTCTGTTCAGCTCTTGATTTTATTCCACTAGCAATGAAGTTTCTTGTAAATTTATTGTAGTTCTTTATATCATCTTCTTTTATTTTTACTATCTCCTTGTTAAGGAGAGGGCGTTTGTTCTTGATAATTATTCCTTACAGGGATTGGCGTTTGTTTGTACAATGGACTCTTAAACATTTGTTTCACGGGATGCATTTTCTGTGGTGCTGTTGCACGTTGGGTGATTTTTACGAATTTCTAAAGTGGAATGACTCATGGAGCTTATTTCCAGAGATTAAGAGGTTTTGGGTCCCCCCCCCCCCTGTGGGCAGCTTTTAATAATAAAGAAACGATCAATATAAATCATATATCAAATAATCATCATCAATTGAATTGAAATAGTCAGTATGTTTGTAATTAGCATCGTTTTTCTACAGTTCCAGTAAGAATTTACAAAGTGGGAACTGGATAAATAGCTGATCTGGCCAATGGTACTAATAAACACCTGGGAAAACTATCTAGTAATTAACTTGTAGCTGGAATCATTTGGACTTGGACAAAAAAAAATTTAATTAAGAACCGAAAGTAATTCATGAAAGTATTTAATTTAGCTACAAATTAGTCTCATCGGCGCTAGGGTTTAGCATAAAACAAGACTTAATCACATCATTCATTGTGAGCTCTGGCAAAAGATTGCTACATGGGTAATGCCGATTGGAATTCGCCGGGAGGGACATAATCAAGCCAAATTCCAACTGTGCCATCTGCTACTTAACATCAATTTGGACTTACTAAGTACCAATTTAAACTAAATTGATAACATCGAAATATACATTTTAAATTTATACCGTAGTAGTTAAGATAAAATTGTTCCGATATCATTTCTCAAGCGCATAAAAAAGCGATTCGCTATAAAAAGAGGCTGTTTAAAACGTTGGCGCCACCTAATGAGAAGGCCTCATATTACATCCTCTTAAGATAAAATCAAAACGTTCCCCCTTAAAATAAAAATCTCCCTTCTACTAATTAACAGAATTAGCAAGTTGAAACTGTACGCACTTGTCAATTAGCTCTAATGCTGGCTGGTGAAGTTTTATAATGGTGACACTTTAGCCCTTTTCCCAGTACCTTAAAAGCTTTTAGCAACCATCTACCTCAGTAGATATCGACCCATTTAGGAAAGTACTTGAGAGTGGAGTAAGTTCTATGTTATAAGTATTTTAAACGAGAGGTATTTTGTACGTATAATTTTGAACCGTTTCGATTGGAAAAAATGAAGAGAGGAGATAGTCCATAATATTTAATAGCAGGTTTACTATTTATATATATATTAATAAAATTAAAGTTATACAAGAAAATGAAAATTATAGTGGCGTCAAAAATCTGTTACAAAGAGAAATGCTGTATGTTTAACTTCCTTCAACACAGCGCATTTATTAATTTATCTTTGACAAGAAATGTTTTTCTTCGACGTTTTCTTGGTTCGAACGTTGTAACTTTTACAAACTTTTGTCCCTGCTGTGATTATTCCTCCTCCCTGGCGTGTCCCTGTACGTATATATATATATATATATATATATATATATATATTGTAACCAACCAGCAGGTGCGGAGGCCTAGGACTAAGTTCAGAGCGTCTTCTAGCGGACCACCCTAACTAACTGAACCTATCTAGTTGAAGGGCAGTTAAATAATCTTGTAGAGGAGAGTCTTTTAAAAAACTTTATTATGAATAACAATGAAAACACTGGTATATATATATACAAATATTAATCAGTTACAGCACTAGAACATACTTTAGTGAAGGCTAAGGCACTATGTATCTAACGCTGTATCTGATTAATATTTTTATGTATACCAGTGTTTTGATTGTTATTCATAATGAAGTTTTTTAAAAGACTCTCCTCTACAAGACTATTTAACTGGCCTCATCCATGGGCCACTCTTTGGTGGCGACTTGTACAGTGCAGCTCGGAGTATACAGCGAGCCCGCTTTCTTGTTTATGTACTCTGTTATTGTATAGTTCATTAAACAGTTATCTAAGCATTGAGTTGTCCATTATGGCGATCAGGTTGTATTCTGGATAATGTTTGCCGAGAGAGAAAGAATTTTTGATTTATGTGTTCATTACAAAGCAATATGTACTTCTTTTCTGATTCCACGAAGACTTGACAATTCAGCAATATGCAGTGAGGTATTAGATTGGAAGAGATGGTATAATTTTGGTTTTCAATGATACAAATGGTCCTCCTAGGTTGTAGTAATGGACTCAATCGCTGTTTATTATCAGAGACTGACGTAGGCGTGAGTGAACGAAAATTAAAAAAAAAAACATATAAAAAGATAGGAAGTGTTATTCAAAAACTAAATTTGGATATAATTCCGTTTCATCAAAATACATTTTAGGACACGACAAAAATATCCCAAATAAAATACATTAAGAATCTCCCTTAGGTTGTGTCGCTATGTCTGCTAAAAAATAAATAACAAGGCGTTATGGATTATTTATAATATTAGTCAAATGTTTTAGTTACAAGTCGGTGTAATGAGAGAAGAAGTTGGCCAGATACGGGGAGAAGAAACTAGCTAGAACCTTACGATAAGCCGGTCAATAAATATCAAGTTAGTGCGGAAGTTATGCAAAACGGGAGATCTTGTTCAAACCGAGATAGTCCTAATGTACAAGCTCTCGAGCTAACTTTCAATTACTGTTTACAATTTCTCCGGTCTATTGAACGTGGATCTTGGGTTTTGTACATTAATACAAAATGCTTATCTCTTCACAACTCTCTTCTTGAATGGGTGATTATTTTTTCACACGTTTTCTTGAATTCTTGATCACCAATTTCATAATGTGAAAGTATGGAGAAATCCGGTGTACTAAACTTGAAAAAAAAAAAATCAAATTTTTCCAAATGAAAATTATTAAACAAAGTCGCGTTTTAATTACCTTCATTTTTTTTTTTTTTAAATGTATTTCATTTCACTCACTCAGAACTATTTGACTCCAGCCAATGCTTCTAGTGACGTTTCTAGCGTTCGTTTGCTCATATTCATAACAACTATTCAAGATTATTATGAAACTTGCCATTGAAGAACTGTATAATATCATAAATTCACAGCTAAATAACTCGAAAATGTACCGAGAACCCAAATCAACATAATAAATACATTACTATTTCTGAAAAATAAATTAAGAGTATAAAACTATCACCCGTGAGATACTGAATAATATTGCACTTACTTTGTATCTTGTGACTTCTCTATTGTGTACTCCTCCATAATCTGGCACATACATGCTTGCAAACTTGTCCACTTGTTTAAAATATAATGCTTTTGTGTGTGCACATTTTGACAGACAAAAATTACTTTCTATCTTGAACATACTACCCTAAGCAATCCTTTAGACATTTTTTTTTTTTTTTTTTTTTACTTAGCTCTCAAATTTTTAAGACTATGGATAAGGGAAAAATAAAGGAATTTATTTGGGGTGAGCTGATACTTTTACTAGGAGTGCCTGTTTAAATGTGGAGTGAGGGAATTAAGGAGTGTGCTTAGGAAAACAGGAATAAAGTTAATTACAAATAATAATTTGGTTTATAGGGTTACTGATGCAATGGGTAAATGACTTGCAAATATACCAAAAAAAAACCCGGAATAATACCTATTTATGCACATTAAATCTATAATTATAGTGTCCATATTAATATCGTTTGCGCTCCATTAAATGGACAAACTATCTTATTAATGTCTGAATGGAAGCTTGTCGAAGTAAGCTAAATGTGGTCTAATGGACAAATCAAGTAACCAAGGAGACCGTTTCAATGCCTTCTATTTGATCCTGCAAAGGTTAGCTTCCTGATGATGGTGTATAGATTACTCACTAATAGTGTGAACGCGGATAAATTAGCTGTGAAATCTAAAACAATTTTATGTCAAAATTAGAACGAACGAGTTTTCAAGTTATTTCTCTGATAGAGAACCAACAGTGGACTGTGATATAAAATAACGACGACAAATACCGAAATCGAGTAAAACATAGCAACAAATTATATTAATAATCAATAAATAATTTTAGATTCAATAAATTTTAAACTTACCACCAATAGCAGAATCCCGTCGCCGCCGACCCGTTTCTCTGTAAGGGAAAAGGAGTGGTTTTCGGGATCGGATAGACCGAAATTGAAAGGAAATTTTTAGGAATCAATCCCCTTTTACCTGTCCGGCGATCGGTCCAGCCTCGGGCAGGAGCTTCTGGCCTAATGGGTGATTTTTGACTGCTTTCCTCGATTTCAGGCGAAGGATACAAAAAAACTTCCAAACCATGTATCTGTTATGACTACAATCAAATTCAAACCGATAACTTAGGATTCAACAAATTAATCTCACAAGTTAATTTCGGCACTCAACAAATTCTGATGCTACTACAACGAAGTTAGGACCCATAGTGACTGGTCTCAACAAACCCCAAAAAAGGTGTCCAACGCGAGAGGCCGTTCCTGCTGTATATCATAGGTATCAGTAGCAGCGATAGCCAAGGAAATAATGTCCTTCTTTTTCTAACATAAAGTTTTTTTGTTTTTTTTTTTTTTCCCTAAGCTCTCAAAATTATAAAAAATAGGAATGTGGGAAAAATAAGGAAAATTATTTTTGGCTGGAAAGTGCCTTTCACTAAGGGGAGACCCCTATTTGAAGGATGTATGAGAAGGATATGGGGTGTGGAATGCCTAGAAAGGCGGATGGAGTCAGGAAGGTAGTGTAACATAAAGTTTTCTGTTTTTAAATTTTAGATTGGCTCAAACAAATAGGGTAATTGGGAATTTCAATTGTAGGATATGTATATATATATCCTACTTAACCATATGTACATACCCTATATATATATATATATATATATATATATATATATATATATATGTCACAAACTACAACAATGTTGTTACGGTGTTAGTACAAAAAACTCAAAAGTTAAAAAAAAAAAAAATCAGGAGGGTATTTGTGACAGTCAATAATCTTTCTAAAGATTTCAAGACAATATCTAGTAGTATTTCTCAGATTTTTTTCCCTAGAATTAAAACACAATAAATTTTTTTTCACCAATCACTAATATACATATAGAATGAGATAACAAAAAATACTCACATAGATGTGATCCCTCTTGAACCTGTGGTGGAGGTTGCCGATGAATGACTCCTCAGTAAGCGGATCTAGCAGAACTGAGTCCCAGGCGCCGACCTCCTGCTCACCACCGTCCATCAGCCCTGTGAAAATGTTTCATTATAAGCTCATTCATGTGAATTCATCGGGGGGGGGGATAAAAGGGGGGAGGTGTTCTCGTTAAACATGAGGGGGGGGGGAGGGGAGTGTCTGATGTTTGCGCTGCTCGCTGCAAATATAACTAGGGGTGTTAGCACTTCCGCTTAGCCAAACAGAGCAATCGCATTTCGCGATCGCAGCCAGCCAAAAATCGGACCAGGCGCTTATATCACTGAGTAGAATGATTTGAAAGTGATCATTTATCCCAATTACCTATATGAAAAAAGTAATACTTACAAATATTTCTTTCATTTTATGCATATTTTTTTGAAAGGAATGTTTTATTTTTAAAATCGGTGTGTATTGATTTGCGCTCATGCGATGATGATTGACATGATCAAACAGTCCAATAATGAAATAAAACCACAGCATTTGTTTACCATGAACTACTAAAGTTACAACTAATCATATAAGTACTCATGTATGATCGGATATTGCTACTTATGTGTGACAGAACAGCTGATTGAGTGGACCTATCTGAAGCGTGAGAGGTGTTAAATCGCAAACTATGGAGGGAAAGAAGGGGCTGTCATCAAGACCTTACAGGTTGAAGGCACTGTCAGCGTCTCTCTCATATACCATATATTACAGTAAACGTCAGTTAAGCGCTGACACACCTCACGGCCTTCGCAATACCGTCGAGGAGGCAAAGGCTTGTTTATAAAACTGGTGCTCAACCAGGCCATATACCACTAATTTCAAACCAGCAGCCTAAAGAGAAACAAACTCGCCTCTCCAGCGATGGATAACTCCCTTTTTCTGAAATGATTTGTAGAACAGAAAGGAGTTAAACCCAAAATTAGAAATTAAAATACGCCCCCATGGTTAAGGTATAATGTCAAGGGCAAACTCCCCATAGCTGAGGTGGAGTTTTGACGAATATATGCCATAATGTCTATTGTACTTGATAAATTTGATAGAGAGAAAATATTCCATCCAGAAATAATAAGAGGGAAGAAACCATACTGGAACATAACTGATAAAACTTTGCAAAGGCTAATTTCGAACCGAATCTCTCTCTTGGGCTCACTATAATATGGTACTGTTTATCGACGACACCAAACGCTTTCTAGCTCAAAGATGGTAAATGAAGTCATGGTAGAGCCAAAGTACGAATTTCATTTATAACTAAGGTGAACACATTAGCGAGCAAGTACATTGTGAACTATTCATGTCCATCATTTGAATACAGTGTAATAATAATTATATACATTAGAGGAATGGTACAAACAGTGCTACTTCTCGCAATAGTATGATAGAAATACACCAACGGTCAAACTATTCCTAGTTTAACCAGTTGCACCCGTTGCTTGGTGTGCCGTCGGTGGGTGAGCTCATCCACAGGAGACACATCCAGTTTTTTTGACTCGTTGCACCACCTGACAAACCCAGTGTTTAACACTATGACCCCACTACCCTTCCCACATTGATGGCTGTCGGAAAAAATTAGAATAAGATTTTGTTTGTCAGATGTAAGTTGGTTTTAAGTCTTATTATTCATAAGGTGAGCCATATCACCATTGTACTTTTGTGTAGAACCAGAAATGTTCAATGAGCATTTTATTGGAAAAAAATAATAATATTTAGTAATATAAAATGTAATATAAATGCAATGTATAATGGTCTAACTAGATTCATTCTTTTGAATCTATACTTAAATTGTCAAATGAATTTGTAACAAGGGGATATGAAAAAAAACAAAACAGATATACCAGTCTTCCTCATTGTGAACACAGGCCTGTCACAGTTTAACACAACAAATCAATAGGCTATAATGGTTTCATCATATCCTTGGGAAACCATAATAATCATATAGTCATAAGATATATAATCATAAGATTGGGAAAGGCAAGAACCAGCGAAATTCGACTCAAATGACATGGAGACAGATAATTGTGTAAGACCAACATAATGCCTTAAAAGTTTTATAAAAAGAAACTCCTTATGGCATAAGAGATCTTCAAGTAAAAATCAACCACCAGTATAGTTTTTGTTTTATAACGAGCTAAATAATAATTTTCTTATCATTAAATGATATTTCATTTCTCTTTTTGTTTAAGTACTTCGATTATAATTATAACACTCTATATTGTTATGGTAATAATTAATAACGTTTTGCAACGGTTCTAGAATAAACGTCATGTAGTTAACAAAGGAAAGCGCATTCAGTTGCAGGCGCCTAAATTTGAACTAAGAGAGATACCTGTTTGTTATCAAAAGCTTATTACAAATTTGGCTTCAGTGTTAAAATATACTAAAACCAAAAAAAAAAATTAGAACATTTTGCAAATGGTCAAAACATGGACTCACTTCCCTTATGAGACCTTGTTCATTAAAAAAAAATCAGAACATGATTTGATACAAGGTAAAATTTGCGGTTTTAATGGGTTAGAATGACGTTGGTTAACAAATTACAGTAACTGGTAATTCATAAAAATACACCAAAAAGTGTTAAATGCTTAATCCAGTATTTAACATATAGAGTAGCGCATCTTAAACGCTTTCTTTATTGTTATTCAAACATAGAACAAGATTTTATTTCAGTTTCCTCAGATTAGTCTGCTTAGTTCTCACGCCATGGCATGATCTAAAGTCCGTGCCATTGTATGTAATACAGTGGAATCCCGATGTTTACTATCCCGATTATTTGTATTTCCGGCTAATTCGTACAAATTTGCCGGTCCCCAGAGAAAATCCCGGTAAGTGGTATAAAAACAATGCATTTCAGTCCCCTCGGTAATTCGTATTATTTTTATGCTCGAGGTCACATAAAACGCCTTATAATACGTATTTCTAGCTTAAAAACCTCGATAATCCGTACTGTTTCAAGAAAGGGAAAGAGGACAGTGAGAGACCCGAGAGCAGAATGAGTGCGAGATAAATAATTTCTAGGAAATTAAGTAATTCCTTCTACAGAAGCAAAAGCGAGAGCGAGTGAGAGAGACAAGTTTTCTATAAAATCCCATATGTAATTCGTACTCTGTTTACTGAAAGGAAATAAGGAGAGGAGAGAGGGAAAGTTTCAGGAACTGTACTAAGATTTTCTTTCGTTTCTGCTGTTCAGTCTCGTTTTCGTTATCGTCGTGACACGTTACCATGCCTCCGAAAAAAGTTAGCCTCTCTATTAAAGAGAAACGACTAATCATAAACGCCCTAGCCAGTGACTTTAAGCAGATTGACGTATCCAAGCGTTTTAACGTCCCTCGTTCCACGATCACATCAATCCTGAAGAACAAGGATAAAATCACTTCCCAGACATCAAGCAGCAAAGTAAAGCGCTTCAAGACTGGTGATTACCCACAACTTGAAGAGAACTTAAAAAAGTGGTTCGTGCAAGCAAGGAATTCAAATGTACCAGTTGGAGGAAATATACGAAGGAATTGACAATACCCTTCTGCAAGGATTGCGTCAACGGATTTTTTTCGTACAAATGATTGGTGTTTATTTAGTCTAGAACATAAGTATGTACATATTTTTTATTGCATGTATTGTTTATTGTTTGGTTTAGCACTAAGCAGTGTTTATTGCATAGTTTTTATCCTTACTACATTGTAAATACTTCTTAATACATACATGTTTCTATTAACACGTTTTTTAATTTTGTACTCCCGATGATTGGCATTCCCGATAATTCGTACCAAACTGTCAGTCCCTTGACAATACGAATTATCGGGATTCTACTTAACATGTTTGGAATACAAACCGAGAAGTAAGTAACTGTAGCGAAATGTCCCGGTCTAGTTATATTTTTCAGGTTACTTAGTGAGATCATAATAAACTGCCATTTATAATTTATGCCACATTTTGGAGAACTTGTAGCAAATGGAAATAGACTTGTGTAACTTATACAAAAATTAAACCGGCCTGTTATGCTACTCCTCTTATTGGCTGTCAAATTTAATAATTAATTCCTTAAATTAAATGATAACTTTGATAAAACAACTTTATTATGATAAAATTACAATCTGCCTCATTGGGCAATAAGTAATTGAGATAAATGTTTTCATTCATACTATATTTAAAATTTTCATTGACTCGCTCATGAATAAATGAATTTATTCATGCAGTATTAACCAACAGCCCAGAGACCTCTCAAATCCACACGGTGAATAAAATGAAATAAATTTATTTCTAGGAGTGTCATTACATTTTTTTTTTTTTTTTTTACTGTCATCTGTTAGTTTGGTCATTTTTCTTAGCTGACACCCTTTTGATCATTAGTAGTTTGTGACCTAACAACAGCGACAGTGATAGAACAGACCCACCCTCTCTTAAGTTTAAATTGATGTGAAAATCTGTAATGAAAAATTATAGCGTTTTAAATTTAAGAGGTTTTAATCATCTTCACCAGAACAGCACGCATTGCGTCAATGAATGCAAATAGGAATAGGTTTTAAATACGAGTGCCCGTAATTTTAGGAAAGAAAAACTTCGGGCTCAGGAATAATTCCAAATCTTGAGTTTTGATGTTGATGTTTTGATGGATGCTTTTATAAAACATGTAATATAATTGGGAAAAATATCTTCATTAAGTTGAACCTTTCAGATTAGATTATAATAAATGCAATGAACTCAAGATTTATGTAAAGTAAATGTTATTATAATACAAATCCTTATTGTGATAAAACTGCCTTATTGGGAAATAAATAAATGTGTGCATTATTCTCATTCATCCTATTTATTTAACAATTCTTCATTCACTCGCTCATTCATAGATTATTTACAGACCAGAGCCCTACTCATTCCGCGCAGGACATGATTGGAGAAACGGGTATTGCCAGGACTCCCTAGTGGGATAGTTCACCTATTTATAGCAGGACACAAGGCCACTACCACTTTAGTTTCCGAAGAGGATTATAGGGATGTGTGGTGCAGTGTAATGACTGTGCTAGGAGATTAGGGTAGCTGGATAGGTTTCGATGGAATTTCATGGACTTGGAAGAGATGAGTTCAAGAATAAAGGTTTATTATGATCGTCGATGAAGGGTATTGTTCCTGACGAAATAAGGGTCATTGAATATTGTTTTCAGGACTTCTGATTGGATGAGCTTGATGTTTGGCTTCCTTGTTGTCCCCTATAGCTCTATTCGGTATGTCCACATTGGCTTTAGTATAACTTTAATGCATCATTAAAGAACGATATGAAAGTTATACAATAATAAAATGCATCTAAATAATGAATACCCGCTAAAATAATCAAAAAATGTCTGCGGTAAAACCAAAATCAAGAAAATGATCAAATGCAGGAACCATTAGCCTTGGCATGCCTTGAAACAATAATACAAAAGATAATTTTTTTAAACAGTTTATTGCTAGTTAAAACATTTATATATGCCGTTTGAACAAATTTATCGTTAAATGGTCGAAATTCATCCAGGGTACGTTTTATTATCCTAACACAGTTTCCACATTTACGTGAAGAATATTTATAATGGATTTCTAAACTCTAATTCCGTGACGGCTGATTTTGAATATTAATCCGACGGTGTTGAAAGCATGGTAGTGAAGGTTCTGTAGGTTAAGAAAACATCTTGCTTGGGTTGGGGTCCACTATCTTATACTGTAAAGCTCGGGCAAGGAAAACAAAGAAAAATTTGTATTCCGCTGGGCAGAAAGATATTTCTCATCCTTTACTTGAAAATAATGTCTAACTATCATTGCTTTCAAAAAGGAAAGCATTTATTTCTTGGAAGATATAAGAATGCTGCGCTTATCTTTTTTTTCTTTCAATTAAACAAAGAAATTGAATACTTAACAGTCTTAGTAAAGGCGATGTTTCATAGCAGTGATTATTTTGAATCCATTTTTTTCAATATCCTTAATAATAAGTTTTATTTTAATTCGGAGTAGTAGTACTCAAACAGATACACTTGTGTTATATAAGTTGGAAAAAAGAAATAATTTGAAAATATATATTTTTTATTGAAATACCATCCTGAGTTAACGTTCGGCCATTCAGACTTCATCGCGATTATCATTTAGGAGATACATACATTATCTTCTTCTAATAATAAATATAATTATTGTATCGAATGACAATGGTATATATGTAATTTAAAAAAGTTATATTTAGTGACTCCAAGCTACATATTTTAGTTCTTCAACATTTTCTTGACGTGATTACGCCAGTGATAAATACAACCATTTGGTCCTCAGATCCTTTTAAGAATTAGTAACCATATTTATTTGTTAAAATAGAAATTGTCCTTTTAACATAATTGCCACGTCCAAAAAAAGAAGTTTTTCATTATAAAAGATAAGTTTTTTATCTGCATTTCTATATTTTGCAAGCCAATACAAATGTTCCGATCTATCTGAAAATTTTAATGGTAGCTCATGGTGTAAATGTTTTGGATTTATTAGGTTTAAGATCCTTTAAATGTTTCTCAAATTTGTTCTGAGAACCTATTTAAGATATTAAGTTAATAGTAAGTACATGCGACAGCAGCAACAGAAATTAAAATAACATATTTAATTTTGTTCAAAGCAACTTTAATTTATAAAATTATTTGAACTATCACTTTCAACTACTTCAATTACTTTCACACCTCGCCTTTCTCATCAGAACCATTCTCATGGCACAACTGTTGAAGATTTCCTCACTTTACCTATTCCTCTGTCTCTTCCACCAAAAGCCTTTAACCCCTCTGAGGTCAAATACCTTCTGAAAAACTTACCTCACCGAAAATCCCCTCGATATAATCTCCTTTTTCCTCAATTTCTTCATCAACTCCTTCCTAAAGCCATAATCTTCCTAACCTACCTTTATAATTGCATTATCCGAACAACAAACTTTCTCTCCTCTGGAAAGATTCCATTATTGTCCTATTCGCCAAACCCGGTAAACCCTTCATAACGATCTTAATATATCTTACATTCTCGCATGTCCTGAGCGTATGTAAGTCTTGCGTTCTTCATCAGCCTCCACTGGCTCGTATCCGGTGACACGGCTGGCAGAGGAGCGTGGGGGACCTCCCAAGACGCCGCTTCCTCTTTCACATTCGAGGGAGGTAACAACCATGAGGATTTGGGAGGTCTCTGGGCTGTTTGTAAATACTGTATAAATGAGCGAGTGAATGAAAATTGTAAATATGGTATGAATGAAAACATTTATCACAATTACTTATTTCCCAAAGAGGCAGGTTGAAATTTTATCATAATAAAGTAGTTTTATTTATTTAATTTTGAATTCATTGACTCACACATATACTATTCCTTGGTGTAGTTTCTTTATGCTTGTTGTGGCCACCTCTTGATTATAAATAATTATAAGTCACTCTCTTCTCGATCAGATCATATCATATCTATCATTTTTTCCATATGTTTAATAAATTAAGCTTATGACGCCAGTCGGAGAGTGGGGGGATAAGTAGTGGGGATACAAACGTAGGTGGGGAGTTATCCCCACCCTACTGGCTGGCCTCCTATATAAGCCCGAGCCCCTGAGTCAGAGCCCAGACAAGAAATAACCGGGGCCTTGAACACTTCTCTCTCTCTCTGCACTGGCGCCTGCTGCTCTACTCAAAACCAAGGACTTCTCATTCAACTACCTCTGCATCTCTCTTTCCTAACCTGCTATGTTGTAGTTCGGCGTTGTCAGACCTCACACCTTCCTAGTGAGATTCTCTGCCTTCGTCTCGCTAATACTAGCACCTCCTTGGAAGAGACCTCTCCCTCGAGGACGACGGTTGCCGTGGCCCTGCAAATTTCACCAGCAGTGTCTCCCATTGCACTCCAGTCTGCCTCTCTCCGGTTCACACTCGCCTTTGGGATCCGGACGGTTTCCGCCTACCCTTAGATACCGAGTGTGAATTCGTGGTCATTCCAAGACCACATAAACTACCTATAAACCTACCCTGTACCTCTTCTCCTGAACACAGTGCTTTGTCGGGGCACACACACCTTCTAAAGATCTTATGGAGTCAGATCAAAGCGAATTAAGGCTGCCGTCGACTAGGCCGGGGGCCAGGGTGAAAGACCATATGTCCACCCGCTCTATCTCTTTCTGGACGCTCACAGGATGGGGCTACGAGGTTGTAGCGACCCTAGCCCGCGGCGGGCGTCTCCTCGCCACTTGGGGGATACCCAGGTATACTGAACCCACCTAGTGACGACCCGACAATGCTGTTAAATCATTCATTTTGATCAATTAATTTTGTTTGAATACTTATCAAAAAATACTTTTTAATTCAACATTGATAAATCACAATTTTATTAAAACTCACTTCCTTTTTCCTAAACTGCCTGACATCATTAACTGCCACAGGCAGCATGGTATTAACGCAGGATCCTCTGATACTTAGGTAAGCGAACTAATTTTACATGCCTAAATTTTTTATTGATGCATTGTTTAACCTCATGTTGCTAAATTGCTCCTTTTTCCATCACCCATACAGTATTTATTGCCTAAACAGTTTTACTGACATTTCGCACGAGTTGTTTAAGTCGTGCTTTCAAAACTGACTAAAATTTATATTAAGTATTCAAGTAGTATACTTTTGCGAAATACACTTCCGTAATAATTTCTTATTTGGTCGTTTTAATCTAATTAATTTACCCTCAAGCTGTGTTATTCGTCCATTTTCAGATGAATGGTTTTTTTCTTTTGGCTTTCGTGGCCTAGAAACATATCATATATACTTAATTATTCCTAATGTATTTGTATGACCGCCCATCTAGCACGATATTTTGATTGAAGACAACACCCAACACCACTTAGGAATAAAGGTAGTGAATATAAATCTGACCTGATTCACGCACACAAGGTTGTTACACTTTTTCTTGTTTCTATGTTAGTCGTCTCATTAAAATAACTGAGAGAACTACAGCAACTGCCACAGAATAAGGTAGTAGGTTACACCAACAAATGACCCATTCATTAAAAATGGAATGAGAAGCTTCCAAAGTACTTCGGACGAGTGTGAAATGAAGATGGATGATTTTGCCTTTTTTTTTTCTGAAAATGGGCTTACTGCAAATAACCCAGGCAGCAGCCTAATTTTGAGTTTAAAATATTTTTTACTTTTCTTACTAAGGACAGATAGCCATACGCATGACCGAAAAGATTAGAGTATCTGGTTTAAAACTGACCAAAACGAACAGAATTTAAGGTTTAGAGCACGGCCTAGTAGATCGACTGGATTACACAGTTCATCATTGAATTAGAAAAAAAAAAAAACCTGACGGAGAACCGTCCCTTCTCTGAACTGAACCTTGGGATTCAATAGAACATACGATAGAAAAAAACTAATTGTTTTGGCACAATGCCTTTATTATTAATAAGTTAAGGTTTACTGTACCACACGTTTATCTTCTGAAATATTATGAACAAATGATTTTCTAATTGTACCCAACAATTGTTTACATTACAATCAGACATTTTAGCAAAACTATTGGATTCGAAGATTTACGACAGCTGAATACCACAAAATAGTCTAATTACACAGTAAAATGAGTACGTGAGTTTTTTCAAGAGGTTATCAAATTTATTAATGGGCAATCAACTTAATGAAAACTTATCCTGATTTATCGACCTAAGCCGATCATTTTTTATTCTTTCATATTTATTCTTTTATTTTTTAAATCACAAAATGGAATCTTTACATAAATGCACATTGTGGTTATTATGTGTACTGTAGAGTAGCTACATTGTATATAATGTTTGAAGTGAACAACAATTGGGCAAAGGTAGGCTGTTGTACACATTAAAAGAGAGATTTATTAACAAAACCTTTCACACATTTATAAACTCGCGTTTAGCAATGAACTCACAGAACAACAAACCAAAATTATTCAAATATAATATAGAATAATAGGATAGAAATATAATTGAATTCTATAATTGCAGAGAACTTGAACCGTAAAGAGAAAATGTTCTTCACGTCCTTGAAACGGGATTGTCCTCCCTTAATGCTACGTAGATACAGTAGCTTTGATGTTAAGAACAATTTTAATGATTGAAAAAACAAACATAAAGCATCAAAGACTTTAATTATTAATGAAGTTGTTTATTGTATTACATAATAATATTATTTTTGAGTACATTTGAGATTATTGTAGACTGAATATTGTTAGTTTTTTTTCAATCCGCATTTTATATTTTTTCCGCACTTACATAACTTTATGTCGAAAATAAAAAAAAAAACTATTATTATTATTTAGTTCACCTATTCAAACTGTGACGATATCAAAAACCTATTTTCAATTAGGTACAACCAATATCAACAAATAACTAACCTCTATTCAAACCATAAATTTACGATCTTAATCGTTGCGCAGTGGAAGACAATAAACAATACACACAGAGTGAAAAAAATTGAGAAAATAAGTTGAAATATACTTCCTTAGAATCAATAAAAAAAAAAAATTAATACTTAAAAAAATGATAGGTATGGGGAGTGTAATACTTACGGGAGCAAGTTCCGAGGAAGAGGGGGGTGGTGGAATTGCAATGAAGTCCTGCCGTACCTATCGGGGTTCTAAATTATAATACAGTCTTTGCTTCAATCATAATATAATATTATGATGTCGTCATAACTTTTTTTTACACAGGGGTCCTTCATAAACTTTTATAGCTTTCAAGGGCAGGTAGCAGTTTTAATAAGCAGACTTTTATTTTTTAATCAATCGGGGAAAAATATTTGAATCTATAATTGACACTAATACCTCAGCTTAAGTGTTAATATGGTTTGCGACCTTTAAAGTATTGCGTTATAAATCGTAAAGGCCACTTTTTTAGTTTTCGAAATTGTCTGTCCTGAGGATTGTGAATCTCCCGTTCAATTCAAAAACATGAAATTTTATAAGCAGATTTGATTACTCAACATCATAAAAAAAAATTTCTATTCCAGACAATATAATTAATTAATGCATTAGTTATTAGTTGGTAATAAAAAAAATATCTCAATCAATTACTAGCTAATATAAAAAAATCTAGTTTGAGTAGAATATCAAATTAAAGATCTCAAGAAGTAAATGTAAAATGTTAAGTAAAAAGGTAAAAAATGTTATATCATTTCACAAGGCAATAGAAATTAGGGAAGATCTTGTATATGAAAAAGCAATATGAAAATGAGGCACCTTTGATTTTTTAGAAGAAACTCCTGAAGAAGATCAAAAAAAAACAGAAGAAGTAGAGCAAACAGATATTGAAAATAAAAAAGATTGTAACATATGAGCTAAATAATTTCTATGTCAAACATTTCATTTTTAAAAACATTTTTACTATAACTCATGTAATGAATTTTTAAGAACCATGATATTGTGCACGTAATTTCAGATAATACCCTACTGGTTCTAAAAATTAAACCAAGTCCATGGTAAATTACAACGTGAAATAACTAATTAATTACTTGGAGTGAAAAAAATCAAACTGAGTAGGGTATAAAATAAACTATATCGTTGACGAGGTTAGTAAAATATAATTTGTGTTTTATTTTGTTAAACTAGCCACATTAAAGCTGTAATAACAGTCGTGTTCACGGACTTCAACCAAAGCTTATTTTAGTAGGTTAGTATTTTGCACAGTAGTTAAAAAGAAATATCATATTTATTTATCATATATAAATGACTGGCGATGCCAAAAAATAAAAATATTCCTAGGAAAAATAATAAGATCCATTATCTATTAATTGAAGTACTTTGTAATGAAATATAAATTTGATCAATCTTATTGAGTAGGGTATCAAACTAAAAATCTCCACTTGTCGACTAAGAATACGATTTATAATGGAAGTTTAGTAGGCAATAATTACAAAGAAAGCTAAATAAAGAAATTATTAATTAATTAATGCAACTGATTAACTGCAATTAAAAAAATAGTCCACTGTCAGATCGAGTAGCATTAAATATATTATAACACTAAATAATAATATGTAATTATCATTTATTATTTTTGAACTGTTTTATTCCAGTCCTTAAAAGAGTAATAAAAATCATGTTTCCAACTTTAATTCAATTGGTGTTTCACAAAGCGAAGTAATATTTTTCGCGTCATTTTCAGTCATTAATCAATGTATTAGTGTGTATTGAAAATGCACATTGTGTATGGTAATATATTAGAGATCTTAACGTACTTATCATGAATGTGTATATGTTGAGGGTTTGGCGAACTCAGATTAATGAAAATGTTATTTAAATACTTATATAAAACAGTGAGAAACCTTAGTCAATCACTCAATAAGAGAAAATCTACTTTTGAATCCTTATTATATTATTTTAACAGTAATAATTAAATGAAATAAAGAAAATCAATCAATAGAAAGTAATCAGTAAGATTATCTAAACCCCTAATTATCATACACATTTAGGTAACTTTTTTTTTTTTTCAAAAATGGCTTAGAGATAGTTTTAGAAGACGCGATCAATAAAATAAGTAAAACAATCATTAAATGGTCTTTGAAAAAAATAATGACGGTGAATTACTTGCAGGTTCGGAGTTTTTTCTCGAGACAGGCTACGCTATAAAACCACGACAGAGAGCGAACGGGGTAGAAGCAAAAATATGGGGGTTTGAAGGGAATGTGGAGAGGGAACACGTGTTCCTCAAACAGATTTTTCCTCAGAAAGTGTTGTGGCTGACATTATACAGTGTTTTATTGAGAAATATACGAGTTGGTGCGATTAGTTTAGGCTATATCAACTTAATATGGATAATTATGAAATCATTCGGTCATAAAATTAAATAAACTTATATTCAATGTATTTAAAAGCAGTATTAGTAGTTACTTTATAACTAAAGACAAATGACACTTTAAAATTATTCTGTTCAGATTTACGTGTGCATTCGATGATCTGCGTCAAATTCTGTACATAGTTTTTCCAATTAATCAATAATTCTGAAAGGGAAAAAGTATTAATGACAGTGAAATCTATTACTCAAATAACACCGTCAACTGGTATAGGCCCCGGTAGGCACGTGTGGGCCTTTTATAGCTTTAATGTTAATTACTTATTGATCAGATCGAGTATTGGTGCAACCAATGGCGAATCAAAGTTAATGAATTAAAATACTCCCACATAACCTTTACCCTCTGCCGCAAGTCCTGTCCACTAGTTTTTTTAAATTCCATTCCTCTCTCTGTATCCAAGACAGTACGGTATTTAGGCTTCCATCTCGACAAAAGACTGACATGGAACCCACACACGAGGCTAAAAATACAAGAGCTAAACAGACGCTTTGGACAACTGTACAGACTACTTCGATGGACGTCGCATCTCTCAATAGAAAATAAATTACTAATCTACAAAGTTATACTTAAGCCAGTCCAGGACATACGGAATAGAGATATGGGGGACAGCAAAAAAGTCGAACATCAAGCACATCTAGTCCTTTCAATCAAAATTGCTGAGAACAATAGTAAATGCCCTTTATTACGTTAGCAACAGAACCCTTCATTATGATCTTAATATACCCTACATTCTTGAGCTCATCCCTTCCAATTTCATAAAATGGCATAGTAACCTATCCAACCACCCTGATCCCCAACCACATTCATTGCACTGCACCACTCATCCCTATAAACCTCCTCGGAGACTAAACGGGCAGTAGCCTCGAGACCTGGTGCAGATGCGTGACAGTGGGAGTCCTGGAAATAGTCATTTTCTCCAATCATGTCCTGAGCGTCTGTGGCTCTTGGTCAGCCTCCACTGGCTCTTATCCAATGACACGGAGATAACGGAGGAGCGTGGTGGACTCCGCCGCTCCTTCACACGCGAGGGATGTGACAACCATGAGGTCTCTGGGCTGTTTGTATATACTGTATGAATAAGCGAGTGAATGAAAATTGTATATCTGGTATGAATGAGATCATTTATCACAATTACTTATGGCCCAATGAGGCAGATTGTAATTTTACTAAAATAAAGGTGTTGTCTGAAAAAAAAAATTATATTGCTCAAGAGTTATCAAATATGTAATAGAACAATCTATAAAATAAAAAATTCGTTTTTTTATGGTTTCGATAATTTCCGAAAACCATAAATCCTTACGTGCGGTACGAAACATATGTGCCAATATTTTATTATTACTTTGTAATTTAAAAATTGCTCTTCTACAATATTTAGTAAGGTAAGGTACAATTAAAGGCTTTAAAGTCATTATTTATGATAGGCTATTTGTGTTCTGCCGTTTTAAAATAGTAAGAGGGTGAGGGTGATGGAAAGGGAGGATTTTTCGGTTTCAAAATCCCTTTATTTTGACACATTTGGATTTACAATGTTTAGAACCTGTAAGGAACTAAATAAACTGAAGTTGTGCCTGGGTAAATTTGCTCCACACTGTGTCTATAAAAAATGGAGCATTTTAAGAACGTAATTACAGTGTCGTTATAAAGTTTAATGTGACAGACAGAAATGGATGTCATGAAAAACATAGCCATAATGACGAGGCAATACTATCCTGTAAATAAGTATACAGACAATACATAACAGGTATAGCAGGGTCCAACAATAGCTTTACAAACTGTCATCAGATTGCAGACAATGGCGGATCATATATTGCTGTGTCGTTGGCACCTATTACTTATAATATACCTGTATTCTTCTTCTTTGTTTTCTACTTCCATGATGCCTTCCCGGTCTGACTAAGCCGGTTTCTTATAAATCACACAGCGTCACCTGTATAAATCATATAATAATTCCACAAAGGGCTGTTAATGCTATTTACAAATAGGAATAATAATGGAATGTACAGAAGAGGTTCTGAAGAATCCCATTTTGGGCAACGCTATCTCTGTATGGTGTAGCCATATTTACATTATCATATCGATTGGCAATGCCTGCATACCCTATACAATATGGGGGGGGGGGGAGGAGTATCCCCACAGAAGAAGTTATGTTCAGGGACAGGAGATGATCAGGGCTTTCCCATAATTATAATACAATGACTATACGAAGGCGTGCCCAAGAAACCGAAGAGATGTTGTATCTGGCTGAGTTTTTGCAGTACCGGGCTTCGCCTATAGGAACGGGTAAAACAACTTTTCATCAGTCAGTGTGCCAAGTGCCGTCACTAGAGGGGGTTCCGTTATGCCTTTGTCGATTTATTTGTGACACTTGTTTTCGCGCAATCCTTTTTGAGATGAAGAGCACGTGGCCGAGAAGTGTTGCATCCAGCCCTGGAGTACCTGCTACTCTTAAAATGTTGAAAGCAGCCTACAAGGATGATGCTACGGAAAAAACTCAAGTGTTTGAGCCGTTTTTCCGTTTTAAAAGTTGGGAATGTCATTAAAGATCAACCTCGTTATGGACGTCCCGGGTCAGAGAGTTAACCAGACTTTTACTCGGAAGTTTTGAACATTTCTCAGACAGATAGCGCAATAGTTGCGTAGGAAAATACCTGATTTGTTCAATCAGTGGACTGATTTTCCTCGACGACCTCGACAACGTTTCCGCTCACACAGCCCTCTCTGAGCGCCAATTTTTGACCTAAAATGGTTTGACCACTGTGCTCCATCCACCTGATCTAGCCCCCTGTAACTTCTTTTTATTGCCCCGAAAAGATGCATGAAAGGAAAGCGTTTTGCGGACGGTTCACAAAAGAGGTTTAATGAAATGTTTTTAACAAAAGTACGGACCTCAATAGAGTACATTGAAGGAAATTAAAAGTTTTTTTGTAAATAAATCACATTATACAAAAATATTTTGGTTTCTTTTGGGTACGTTCTCGTACGAACAATAGTGGATTAGGTTGATATACACAATGCTTTAGTAGGGAAATATGTAATTAGTAATGTTCGTAACGTAATTTTAAATTCGTAACCTCACAACTGCTTTTTACGACTCATCTGTTAACAATTTATCGCATTATTAAATAACCACGTACGTTGCTTTATTTTATTATTATTATTTTATTTATTAAGGATATACGTCTGAGTAAAAATTCCTATATTGCTCTGTCCTTTATTCTCCTTCCTACTAAACGTCAGTATATAATCCTTCCTCGCTCGGTCCACCACTCTCTGGAGCTTCCTCCCACCTAATATCCGCCATACCTCATCCTTACGGACCTTCAAAACCCTCCTATTCCAACACCACCTCACCGTCCAGACAGACCCCTGCTAGTAAGAGAACGACATATTCACTGAGTTTTCATACTTTTATTCTGCGTATTCCTATTTTTATTTGATTTTTTACTACATATGTAAGACAATTATTGAAGGTGGGGTGAATAAACTGAAATCAGTTTTTCTGTAAACAAAGCAAGCAATTTTATTCACTATATTTTATATTGTAACAATTATTCATATAATTTACACAATCTTGCCTGTAAACAAAGAAAAGACAATTAAACTTTATAATTACTTCTCCATTCACACTCTAATTATAACTTTAGTTACTTAATATAGTCTTTCTCTATCCTCTCATTTTTAAAAATGTTGCTAATAGCTCCATCTAGCGGTGGTCATTAGAAGCAGCGTGACAAATATAAATTAAAGAAAGTATGTTTTCTTTACATATATAACCAGATGTTTGGCTGGCACCTTCCCTGGTTTTTCGTTTTATTTTACTGACAACTTCATATTGTTTTTTTTAAATACTTTCCATCTAGGAATTTATTTACTGAATGCTGTTAAGGAGTTTTTTTTTCTTACGGGGATTAACACTTTATTTTAATTAAAGATAGACTTTTTTGTTTAAATGTAATCGTTCTTTTTGTTTAACGGAAATAATTCATTACCTGTACAGCATTGGTAACTTGGTCCCGAATAAAGTTTTTTTTCTATGATATTCTATATAAGCCAGGCACAGAACCAACCGACTGCCACGACCCTACAATGCTTTGAATATAAAGATGTGGGTGTCTATGAAATTTTATGAAGCAATTCTATTAACCACTTTCATTCATACGATATAAATGAAGCTGTTAAGCGAATTCGTGAGGGGCGATACTCTGTTATTCGGCTACGTTCGGAAGGAGGTAGTAAGTACTTGAACGTGCTTATTTCCGCCCCATTTATCTCCAAGCTCAGGGAACAAAGAGAACACTTGTAGTGGGGAGGCTCAGCTAATTAAATGGAATATTCATAAACGGTCTAATGTTCTCTCTTCAACTCCTCCGCTTAGGTAAACGAAAAGCTCTCTCTTGCTAAGTCTTTATCCATCAAGAACTTATCCCATTTCAATCTGCATTCTAATTGTAATTTACATTCGATACATATAAAAGGTAATGGTTGTTTTTTGTTCACTTTAGCTTTACCGTGCTCAACAGATATTTCCAAATTGTATATATTTGATTTGTTTTATGTTGTATGTTGTTAATTAACGCGTCAATTATCTTGCTCATTCTAGTTTTAGTTTGTCATCCAAACGTGTTCAAAACAAGGGTCTCTAGCTCTGTATGAATATTTATTCAACGATATTCGTCATTACTGCAAGTCTAAAAGAAAAAAATTATTTTTTGGTGCCTAGGATTTTAGCTATATTTGGGCACTAAATATGAAATCATTTTGTCTCTATCTGTTCTACATCTTTAGATCAGACTTATTATTAACGAGCAGTTCTACATGAAATGTGCAGTTCTAACTGGAGTAAATGGATTCTGTGAAGGTTTAATTCCTTAACTTTTGCAGTCCAAGAGGAAACTATTTGTCACTTTCTCTCAAGAAGACAAGATAGCATTTGTCACGAATTTAGCAGGATTCTGGGTCTTCTTGACTATTTTCCAGATGATTGGGTCTTATTTATTTACAGCTCAAAGCGAAGTTTGAAAAGGATCCATATATAAAACCATAACTTTGGTCTTGGAGAAGATAAAGTATCATGAACATCAATGGGTGATTTGTGTGGACTTAAAAAAGGTTAACTTACTCCTTGGACAGAAAAGTGGCAACGCCAAATATCCTTGCTTCTTGTGCCTCTGGGATAGCAGGAACAAAACAAACCACTCGGTTAAAACAGAGAGACCTAAGAGACAAAACATGGACGCCGGGGAAAATGATGGCATTAATGACTCGTTAGTTGAAGGAGAGAAAATCATCTTTCCTACAGTGCATGTAAAGCCGACTAACAGGGGCCGTTCCCAAATGTATTCAAGAATGTCACGGGAAAGAAGCTTCTAAAGTGTTCAGTGACTAGTTTGTTCCATCGATGACTTTTTCCTCTACTTTTGTTATAAGATATAATTAATTATTTTTTGACAACTTCTTTATAGTGATAAAATTACAATCCGCCTTACTGGTTAATAACTATGTGATAAATGTTCTCATTCATATTTACAGAGACCTCCCAAACCCACACGGTTGCCACCTCCCTGCCATGCGAAGAAGGAAGCGGAGTCTTGGGAAGTCCCCCACGCTCCTCCGTCAGTCGCGTTACTGGATATGAACCAAAATATAATATAATAATAAAAATTCCATGATAAGTATTTTTATTGAACCTTGTATTTAACTCAAAATAGTGTAACGTATATTTCACTAAAATGTTATATCTTAGAAATTTGAGCCCCTAGGCCAAAACTAATGTCATATTTGCATTCAGGTCATCAAATTCATATAAAATTAGCTCCAAATACTCCAGCCCAAAACACCTATTGGACTGTGTAATCCAGTCAATAGTATAACTCGCTTATAACAAACATTAGGGGACTGATGATCAATTGACTTTGTTTCTAATTTCCTAGTTTTCTTATAACCAAGTTTACCCCCCCCCCCCATGTATGAAAGTAAATACATGGTAAATAATTGGAGGTTTGAATATCATACAACTAAACAACTACTAGTGAGAAAATGTATTTATTATACTCAACATTTCAAATACATAATTACATTACTTTTCTCTTCTCTTGTATTTGGTGAAAAATGTGTTCTATTTTATGAATCCTTTGGAAAAAGTCTTCTGGGAGACTGTAGGTCGAACATGAATTCCTCAGAGGTTTTGCCTTCCTTGTGGTAAAACTGGTTTTAGTATCGGTTCGTCTTCCTCAACTTCATCCCTATCGTTGATAATTGTCGTTGTTTGTTGACACGATATTCTGAAGATGTCATGCTTGTTGCGACGTCAGGAGGCCACTACAATTGTTCGTGACCCAATCGCCGCAAACACTCTCATTCACAGATGCCGCTTCTCCTCACTTTTTCCAGCACGAAATGCTGCGGCGGTCTTTGAAACGGTCGAGTCATACGTTGCTGCAAAGGAAATTGTGGTGACCTGGTTTGACAGCAAATTTGTCTCAACTTTCGTTTTTTGTAATGATCAGGTTAGTGGAGTTTTTAAAATCGAGTGCATTTAAAACCACTAGAGCAAAGCTATGTCAACATCGTCTTCGTCCCATTTCCTATAAACTGATCTATGACCAACAATTAGTAAAATCTACAAAAATAAGAAGTGAAATTTTGAAAAGGAGATCGTACCGTTTTATAAGTTCCATTTACCGTTTTCAAAGGCCTCAAGGATTTCTTTTTTCTTCGCGATAATGTTCGTCACACTTGTTGGAGGCATATTGAATTTTCGACACTTCAAAGTTACTCGAACCAATTTCTGTAATTACCGTGACTTTGTCATCGATGGAATAAACCTTTCTCTTCGACAGTTTAAAGTTTTTGCACTGAAGCACTCAAGAGCGACGTCCGAATTGACACCTACTAAATAAGTTTCTCAGCTCAAAAAGAAAGACTAAGGGAGAGAGGGGAGTAAATGCAGGTGCCCATCCAAGGGTATGATATTCCCCTTTCCAGGGAATTCCCGGTCCACTTTTCACTTCTATTGTCAAAAAAACTGAAAAAAACAACAACAGGTAATTATTGTTTATAACTGAGATGTTAGTTAGTTCTTATAACAACGTGAATGTACCAGTGTGATCAACCTTAGCTGTCAATGTTGGCCCTTAAATCCGGTTTCTTTATAACCGAGTTATAATGAATAGTGTAGCAATGATATAAAAAAGTATGCTTTTATTGAGCTCAAGTGTAATTCTGCATAGGAATTTCCCGAAGACAAATAAATACTTATCATTATTTTTATTGTTACAGTATTTTGTTGATTTATATATATAAAAGAATACATACATACATAAGAGTCATATATATGAAGAGTATACTCAATTCAATGACTCAAAAGAGTCGTATTCTTCATTTTAAAATGTACCACGCACGGAAAACTGTGCGGTGGCAGCACAGTAGAGTAGACGACTGAATGTCGTCTAGGAGTTACAGACAGAGAGAGAGAGAGACGTGAAGTGTATAAATTAAGTTTTAAGTTAAAGTGAGAAATCAAAGAGTTATGTGGAGAAATGAACAACAACATTTAAAATAAAGGCTTTAAATGTTGTTCCTTTCGTTTACAGAGAAAATCAATCAAGTCTTTGTTCACAGAAAAAACATTACCTACATAAATGGATTAGCCAAAGAGTTTAAAACATATTTCTAATTCTGGTATAGTATAATTATTTGTTTCTAACATAGTTGTATTTAATATTACATTTTCATAAAATGGTTGTAAAATAGTGTTAAAATCATGAGTATAAATTTTATTAAATTCTGGAAAGCAATCCTCCTTACTAATATTAATTAATCCTACATTTGGTAAAAATACAGTGTTATTATGACAATCTGTTATTTTTTAATATTTACAGTGATATATTGCTTAATATGATCTAAATATCTTATATTATTTTGATTACTTAATACTAGTTTACATTCTTTTAAATTTCCGTTATGTACAATAGATGAAACACATTTTGATTCTGTTTTATTAAGATTTATACAGTAATAATTGTCAATAAAAATACAACTTCCTTGATAGAGAGTGGCTCCTTTTTGTAAGTAAAGATCAGTTTTTAAATCAATTTCGTAAATTGTCTGGTTTATAATTCTTGGTACTGATATCACAAAATATCCTTTATAGGATTCATCATGAATTGGTAATTTGATAAAAGTATGGATTATATTGTGATGAGTTGAACAAAAGATTTTACTATTTGTCCATAGAATTTCAGTATTATCTGAGATTAGTTTTATGTTACTTGGTAGATTTTTTATTACATCAATCATTAAATTGGTGTGAACAATGCCAAGCTTACAAAATTCTAAAGATAAAGTTAAATCTTTAATTTTATTTAATAAATGCATGATGTGAATATATAAGTCATAAGCTTTTTCATTTTGTCCTAGCGATTCGAAATTTTGTCTATTAATTATGAAATTTTTATTAATTGTTTTGATTTCATTCTGGTAATCCTCAATCAGACGTTTATTAATATTGACAGAATTTTCGATGTTATGTTCAATCTTATAATTATTTTGTTCTACATTTGAAATTATTTTATCGTAGTATTCCTTGTCGTCATTATTCATATTACCTGTTATCCAACTAATAACATTACCTAGACCATTTATCAAGCCTCGTCTATGACGATTTTTAATATCTCTTTGTTGCATTAATTGAAATTGTTCAAAAACTTCGTTTGTTAAATCTTTTAGCAAATGATACCTTTTATGTGATCTAAAGTTAGTAACATGATCTTCAATATTTATTATTTCTACTTCTAATAAACTTAAATTATAAAAATGATAAGTTTCATAATATTGATTAACTACTCTAATATTATTTACAGAATAATGGAGAATTCCTGGAGAGTTAGTGAGATCTACTACTTTTATCGTCAGAATCTTCTGAAGATGAAGTATCAGAATTATTGACATGTAGTGAATCTTCATCTGAAACAAAATGTTTCCTCTTTTTACGTTTGTTGGGTCTCCTAACGTTATCAACATGTGTTGTTAATTGCCTAGCGCCTTGGATTAACACATTTACTTTTCTGAATTTGTCTCTACTTTTAATCTTCGATTGAGTATCTTTGATAAATTCTTGATTTATTAATTCAGGTGGATCTTCCCGATTTTTATTTAATTTTTCTGTACGCTTTATCTTTTCTTCATTAATTTTTGTGTGAGCTAATTCATGCAAAAGTTGTAAATCTTTATGATACTTTTGTACGTATAGTTCTGTTATACTAATATTTTTGTTGTTGTTATTTTCTTTTATAAATCCGAAAGTGATTTCATTGGGTGTTAATTTTAGATTGTTATTTAAGGTATTATTGTACGCAATAATTGCAAGTTTTAATTTTTGTTCAAATGAATAAGATTTTCTCTCATGCGAGATAAGTCTTAGTAATTCGCTTAGTGTTAAATGAACTCTATTTAATAATCCCAAAGAATTTGAGTGATTAGTGGATGTATAATGTAATAAAATATCATTGTGGTCACAAAATTGTTTAACTAAATTGTTTTTCATTTCTGTGCCTTGATCTAATGAGATCTGTACTGGCGTAGGATAATGAGATAAATAATTTTGTAAACAATCACAAATATTGATTGCATTGTGTGTTGGAATAACTTGTGCGAACAATCTTTTTGAGAAAGTATCAACAGCAGTAAATATTATTTTCCTTTCATACTTCAAAATGTCAATCATTAATTCTCGAAAAGGTTTTTCTGGTGTTGGGGTTTGTTGAAATTTAGTTTTGATAGGTTTTCTATCATACTTTGATTTTTTACAAATTTCACATTTATTAATGTATTCTGTAATTTTGTCTTTCATATTGGGGAAATAAACTTGTTTTTTTAATTTTTCAAAAGTTTCTAATATTCCACGATGTTTAGTTTTTCCTAAATGATAGTTTTCAATAGTTTCGCGTTGTTCATTTACATTTTCTACGTCATTGATAAAGTTAAAATAACGTTTTATTCTTACAGAAGGGAATTCGTTTTCTATTATATTTTGAATCTCTTTAAAGTATTCATCGTAAGTTTTTTCTAAAGTTTTTATGTTCGGTGAACAGAAAATTCCGTAAGTCTTGTCCGGTTCTACGATCTGGTAGAGTAGAGTTTGCAAGTCATCTTTCCTGTTAATGATGAGTTCGTATCTTCTCTTGTTTCCAAATGGCTTAGAGAACTTCATGTCTTCTTTGTTTCCTCTAATGATAATAATTTGATTTTTTTCTACATTTATACATTTATCTGGTTCACATATCCAAGTTTGTTCATTGCTGGATTCTTGTGAATGAATAGTTTCTAGATCTGATTGATTTTCTGCATTTTCCGCTGTAGATGGAATATTTATTAATTCCTCCATAATTGCTTCATATTCTGTTGTTTTTTCAGCAGCTTCTTCTTGATTTTGTAATATGTCATTAATAAATACATCAATATCAATATTTACATCATCAATATCCATATCCTCTGGTTCCGTGTGGTTTACTTCATTTATATTTCTTGATAAAGCATCTGCTACATAATTTGTTTTACCATTAACATGTTTTATGTCAAATTCGAACTCCTGCAACTTCCAAATCCATTTCATGATTCGGGTGTTACCGTTCTTCATAGAAAATATCCAAGTTAGTGGTTTATGATCGGTTTGAAGTAAAAATTTAGTTCCGTATAAGTAAGGCTTAAAGTGCTGAGTCGCCCATACAACTGCTAATAATTCTTTTTCGATAGTGCTATAATTATTTTCCGCATTTTGTAGTACTCGTGAAGCGAATGCTACAGGATGTTCAATATCATCATCGTCTTTTTGGGACAATACCGCTCCAATTGCTTTATTACTAGCATCTGTAGTTAATATGAATGATTTATTCCAATCGGGGTATTTTAAAATTGGTGCATTTGCCATTAAATCTATTAATGTCTTACAAGCCCTTTTTATCTCTTCGGTTTTATAAATTTTTGTTTTAATCGAATCTGAAATAGGTTTAGTTATTTTTTCATATCCTTTAATGAATTTCCTATAGTATCCTGTCATACCTAAGAACTGTCTTGTCGACTTTTCGTCATGAGGTACTGGAAAGTTTACTATAGTTTCTATCTTTTTCGGATCTGTTTTTAAACCTTCTTCAGTTACAATATAGCCGAGAAATTTTAATTCTTTTTTGAAAAATTCAGTTTTATCTAATTGAATTGATAACTGATGTTCTTTTAATGCTTTGAAAACTTTTTCCAAATCTCTTAAATGTTCGTTTTCATTTTTTGAATAAATAATAATATCGTCAACGTAAACCATTGCATTAGGAATATTTGATATCATCATTGTCATTGCTCTCTGAAAAGTCGGCGGTCCATTACTTATTCCGAATGGCATTCGAACAAATTCGTAATGACCATTTTCAGTAGAGAATGCTGTTTTTGGAATAGATTCTTCATCCATTTCTATTTGATGAAATCCCGATGTTAAATCAATAGTCGAAAATATTTTTGCACCTCTTAATCGATTCAGCAAATCTTCGATATTGGGTAACGGGAATTTATCTTTTATGGTAGCCTGATTTAATTTTCTATAATCGATTACCATGCGAACTTTTTTTATACCCGATGCGTCCATTTTTTTTGGAACAATCCACAAAGGGGAATTATACGGCGACTTACTTGGTCTAATTATTCCGTTTTTTAATAATTTTCCAACTTCTTCGTTAATTTGTTCTTTAAATTGTTCCGGATATCTATAATTTCGTGTATAAATCGGATTTTCATTCGTAGTTATTATTCTATGTTTTAATAATTTAGTCGGTTTTAATTTTTCATTTTCTGTTTTTAATATTTCACCGTTTTCACTTAATATTTTTGTGAGTTTTTCCGTTATCTCCGAATTTATGTGTTCGTGTCTTATAACATTTTTAATTTCATTAGTATCTTCGATATGAAACATTTCGTCTCTTTCAAGTTTGTATTTTATTCCCATTATTTTTATTTCCATGTCTTCTAAATTTATATTAGTTTTTAACATTTTCATTGTTTCGTACCCAAGTAAAATATCAAACCGTGAACTAATAGGATAAACTAAGAACTTTACTTCTTGATTAATTCCTATCAGATTTTGCAGGTTGAGGTTTACACTTTGTGTTCCTTCTGCTCGTCCTGTAGGGGTTTTTATCGCGAAGTTTTCTATGTTTATTTTAGCATCTTTCGGAATTGCTTGGGGACAAATATAATTTTTTGTTGCTCCTGTGTCAATTAACCATTTATTATTTTCTTTATCCAAGAGCTGTGGTAAATTATTTAAAAAATTAACTTCGTCACTTATTTTAATTACATTCGATCCGGTGGTTCTCCTTTGTTCGGACCTTGGTCTAAAAAATTATCTTTATTAGTTTCAAGTTGTTTTACTCTTTCAGTTAATATTCTAATTTGTTCATCTCTCTCATCCTCGGCGTAATGTACGCGATTAGAAACAGTTCTCATCGAAACCGTATTTGAATCATTTTGTTGTGGTGGATCTACTTTTTGTTGATTATTTCTCCAATTTCCGGATGGAGGTTTAATAAAGAATCTATGTTGAGATTTTGGATCCCATGATTGATTATGAATAGGTTTTTGATAATTTTGTTGATTATTTGGGTAATTGTGATAATTTGGTTGTGCATTTTGATAACTTTTATAATTTTGGTTTTGTTGATGTTGATAATCTTGTTTTTGTTCATGAGGTTGTTTTTGAAATTGTTTTTCATATTTATGTTTGTAATTTGGATCGAAATTTTTGCCTTTATAATTCGATTGGTGTGGTTGGTGGTGTTTGTCTTTTCGACTACCCGGACCGTACACCCGATGCACAATGTGCGCAGCGTTATTTCTTAAGATTTCGTCAATATCTTCGATTGTCTCGAATTTAATATGATAAATAAAATCAGTAAGCGAGGAATGTAAATTATGAACGGTGTGATGTGATATCTGTTTGTCGTATCTTTCCATTTCCGACTGTTTATTCACTATTTCCGAGTCGGCATACACGCGAGCATATAAATCGCATCTTTTCTTACCTAATCTTTCTAAGTAATCATGTGGGTTTTCGTTATGGTACGATTTAGTATTGAGTATTTCTGATATTAATTGCTCTCTCGTTCGCGTATCTTGATATTTACGTTTAAGGAATGTTAAAATTTCTGTCACACTAGTGAATTCCTTATCATAGGTTGCAATTTTTGCTTTTCCTTTTAGCTTAGTTAATAAAGTTAATACTAATTTTGAATGGTTTATATCTTTATATTGGTTATTATCTTTACAATATAAGTCATACACAAATTTTGTATTTCTAATAAAATCTACTAATTGTAAAGGATCACCATCATATTCCGGAATTAATTTAAAATCATGATCTTTTATTTCCATAGCCATCTCTGAATTTGTATTTTCTAATAGTAATTGATCAATATTATCTAGATTAAAAGTTGTATATACTTGTCTTAATTGGTTTAATCTATCCTGTAAATTTGACATACAATAAACTTATAATTACTTATAATTACCATCAAGTATGTTGTCTTCAGTGGAAAAATCTTCTTCCTTGGTGCTGCGAAGTCTCAACAAATAGTTTTGAAACTCGGGTGATAAGATTTGAAAATCTTCAGAAAGTTGAAAGATACCTCTGTAGTCGTGGAGAATGCTTGCTATACTTGTATACGCAGTGGCAATCTTCCTCAAGACGGAGAGAAGTAGTTATGCTGCTTGATTTCGGTATTACACACGATTCTAAGCTCCGCAAAGTTACTTTAAATACCTTCAAAATTCCTCCCAAGTCCCACGTTCGGGCGCCAGTTAAATATCTTCAAAGCACACAAGACTTTTTAAAAAGATTTATTTTGAATAACAAACATAAATGACATGGTAATATACAGATCTAATCTAGCATAGTGACGGGCTAATGAGATACAATAGACTGACCTCCTTCTCTGATTCTCACGGGGTTTAAATAAGAGTCAGCAAAGGGGTGATTCATAGTTCTTAGAATGTTAGCACGGGTGCACTATAACTATATATATATATATATATATATATATATATATATATATATATATATATATAAAATTAATACTAGTTATTATTTTAATATTTAACTTTCTTATATTGTCTCCATGGTTAAGGAGAGTTAAGCACCAAAATGTATACTGCCAGTCAGTAGTAATTGGCGCTATTCGAACGGAAAGTTCAGATTCAGTCACCGGCGACTGGCACGTGTTTAGGGCGGAAAACAGTTTTTGGACACTACAGCATAAATCAAATAATTAAGTTCGTTTGAGATTTTTCAGTTAATATTTTTACCGTACATATTAACATGAAGGACGGTAAATTTTGATCATCTAATGCCATCAGGAATAGATTTGATCAAGTTTGTTTCGTAGTCAGCTCGCTTTGGGAACAATAAGCATTTAAAATAGATTAAAGAATGCCATGATAAATGGTGAACAGATGAAGAATGAGCCAACCACTGAAGAACAATAGAAGGCATTACACTCTTACTGTAATGACGTCCTATTGGAAGCGATGATCTCGAACAGAGAGGGGGGAGACGGCCAAGACATAAACATGGAATCGAAGAGGAGCCCCGAGGAGGCTTTGACTGGAGGGTCGCGAACTCGAGATAACTTTAAGCGACAGGAGAACTGTGGGGTGCCCTCATAGGGAGCTCGTTATAACTTGGTCGTTTAGGGGGCGTAGTTGGCGTCTGCCCTCTCCACAGGTCCTTAGGGCTCTATTGTCGTCGGCAGTATAAGTCAATTATCTTTAGGATCATTGCTCCGCGTTTAGAATAGAGTACCAAAAACAACATTATTCTAAGACCCTTCTTAATAATAGCAATGCCCAAACAAACAAAAACGACACAATACATCATGGAGAAGGGAAATAAAATAATAACTAAACGGAATACGTCAAATAAAAAAATATTAGCCAAGAACTCGTTTGGATACGAAATAAATAAAAACGTATGCCGTAAAATTAAAAGACAAAGAAATTAGGTTTGTAACATGGAAATATCAGTTCCGGGGATTTAAGGCACAAAACAAACATTAACAATATTACTTGAATTCGTTAGCTTCAATACATGATACATGAATCCCCAATATGAGTTTGTGTCCCTTGTTCAAAGAAAGAAACTTTTTTGGCTTTGAATCAATAAATTCCAGAAATAAAAATTTTACTTCGTTTTCATTTTGGAATATTTTTTTTTTTTTTTTTAATGCGTCAAACGTTCCGAAACAAATATAGTCACTTAACGAAAAGTCAGGTGATTACGGTGGGTGTGGTAAAATTTCTATTTTCAGATCACGTAAGTTTTTTTTTTAAGTTGGCTTCCTTTTTAACAAAGTTTCTGGCGATCAGCCATGTGGCACCCACTGGTCAATTTTTTTTTTTTTTTTTTTTTCCCAATAGCATGAAGGTGTCTTATAGCTGATGTTTAAGCGTTCTGAAAGCTCACTACTTTTCATATGAATGTGGATTCGCCTCTACTAAAGCCTTTAATTCATCATCATTAACTTTGTTTCTGGCCTTCCACTAGATTCATTTTCGAGACTTGAATTGAATGATCAAAACCTAGAGAACTACCTATAAACAATTATTTCATTCACTATACCATCACCGAAAGCCATATTGATTAAAGCCTTCGGTCAGCATTATGTCCAAGTTTAAATTAATACAAGAATATAACTCGTGATTGATACGGCACCAATAATTGTAAAAAATACACAAACAGTTCACAATAAACTGAAAGATATAGCATGAAAATGAAAGAGCAATGTCTACAGGTTAAATTAATACCCATTGTGTTTATGTTCGTAAACAATAGATGGATTTTTACTTTAATGATTTCAACAATAATAAATAACTCTGACATTTCATCCCTTCCAACCTAATACGTAAATATCAGTGCTCCTTATTTTATATTGTTAAAGCTATGGGTTAGTATTCAGAACAGTTAAATGGTAGTAATCCTATATAGGTAAAGACATAATAAAATAAGATAATAATAATAATAGGAAATAATGGAATACAATGTTTCTCTGTTGGCGAAGTCTGTCTGAGTAGGGAGGTATTGGACTAAAATTGACGGTTTACTATTCGTAAATTGAATGTGAATAACTTTTACCGTAAGAAGTGTTGCACTCTATAAAACAGACTTTTTATGCACAAAATGAAAGATATAACAAAATAATTGTTTTAAAAATTGATAGAACAAATATAATAAAATCGCTAATCTGTACCGATACCAATGGGATCTTTTCTCTCAAGCATAGCAAAATTTCAAAGCAAGAATAGCTCAATATAAAAAATTAAAAAAAAAAAAAAATCTTTTCAGTGACCAGGAATGATTTGGTCGTAAATATTATGTTATTTCTCTTATAGACGCAAAATAATTGAATAAAGGGCTTTGAGCTCATGGATGAAACTGGGTACAATAAAATAGAAGGAATAAAATATAAGCAGTCAAAATCAATTCAATTATTCACAAGTCTTCAATACGACGGAAGATATAATAGTAGAAATAAGAGACTTAACCATTGCATTCAGACTTATTTTCAAGAAAATTAATTTAATATAACTAGCTATGTACAATTAATATATCTAGTCAAATATTATTTCCGAACTTGTTCCTGTTATCATGTTCAAATATTTTTTTCATTCGTCAAAATTTAAGTTTAAACAACTGCGACAACAACGGCATCGTAAATATCTTAGGATTTTATTTTTTTCACATCACCCATCCATTCTATATTTTGTTTATATATATTTAAAAAAAAAAATCAACTTTGTTCATAGTATAACATAGGAAGTTCAAACTTGAAAATTCAACTTCGCCACCCAACGCGGGGGGGTGGGGAATAGGGCTGGTCTTTGTTTCAAACCAGCTACGGGGGGGGGCGTTTAATTTCAGAACTGAAATTGAAAGGTGTGCTTAGTTTTACATACTGTACATATGAGATTAAAATATTAATTATAGGGATTAGTAGGTGAAGAAGGAAAGTGGATCCAAATAATTTAATTGTGGTGTTTTGTTTTAAATCACAGGTAATAGTTTAGTTTTATTGTACATTGGTTCTGTTACAGCTTATAAGTTGCTTCAGTTCATGTTAGAGGTAGGAATGTATATGGTTTCCTTTATTACGGCAATAGACTTACAAGGTTAAATAGAAAAATAACCAAACAGTGTTCTGGAGACCGTAAATTTATAATATTAGTATATCTTATTTCTACTTCTATATCTTCCATAATAATGCAGAGTGATGTATGTAATTGAATTAATTTTAGCTACTTATGTTTCATTCCTTCGAACAGAGTATATGTATATAGTTGTTTCCGTATTCCAATTTCAGTTATTATTCCGTCTTGTATATCGTTTGCCCATCGGGAAAAACCCATATACAATATTGGACTGTTTAATAAGAGCAGTACATCTCTTTGTTTTTTCCACTGTTTGCGATTTAGCATAAGGGTTTCGATACCTACCGATAACTACCCTGTTAGTTATGCTGATTGTTGTTTGTTCTGTTCCTTCCCTCAGTTCCATCTGGCACGCGATGGTGGGTATAAAAAAAAAATTCAAATATGATTCTTTATCCCCGGGTCAGTCAGTAGCCTTGCTTTAGGTAAGTACCTTGTCATTTCCATAAAAGGTAGCAGTTACCTTGCGTTACCTATTTCAATAAATGGAAAATTAAACTTAACCAACTTAAAACAGAGGCAATATTATTCACCAAACGTAGGCCAATATTAACCCACCATTTCTTCTTAAACAGTTTCTAAATACCCTAGTTCAATTCCATTCACTACGTAGGAGTAACATTACATTCACAAACAACGTTGTCGGGTCGTCACTAAGGGGGGTGCCTGATCACCCTAGCCCTGGTGACTAGTGCGGATTGTTCGAGTTTATAACCTGGACAATCGTTTCATGACGGCGTTACTATCTGACTCCATTTTATGATAGGTATGTGCCCCGACAATGGACTATGTTCAAGAGAAGAGGTACATAGGTTTCATAAAGAATTAGTCAAGTTTTCGAACGGAAACCAAGCAAGCGTCACCAAGTAAAGGTCCCGAGAGACTCGCGAGGAAACACGCGAGGAGACTGATAGACGCCTTAAGTACCCTATCTACTTCCTTCTGGGAGGCTGCCAGGGTCTATTCCGACGGTTGGGGGCCGTGGACACCAGTGGTGCTGTACCCACGCTTAATTACTCGACCCCTTGCCCCCTAGAGGTAGAGAGGCCCCCTAAAGGGTTGTTAAGTTTATGACTGCCAGCTGGTGACCCTTTCATGTTTATAACTGTTTATGACTGCCAGCTGGTGACCCTTTCTCGTTTATGACTTAGTTGGCTTTCTTGTTTTATTTTGTAGGTTTATTTATTTTTTATTATTTTTTGTCCCCCCTACCGTTAGATTTTCATCATGTATTGTAATAATTGTAAAAATAATGATTTAACTGTATACAGTGTCAGTGACCAACGAATGTATACAATTTTAATTTGTGCTTCTGAGCATGATTGTAAGATGTTTAAATAATAAAAAAAACTCAACTGCTTCGAATGTAATCTATGTAATTTAAGTAAATTGTACCATGAGAGCCCGCTATTTCTTACAAACCGAAGATATCTAGGTTATAAATACTGGAGAAGATGAGCAGATAAGAGAGGTGAGAAAGATAGTGTGGAGGATTCCGGCTGAGTTGGCCTAGGTGTGACGAGGCTGCGGGCGCTCTGATTGATGGCGACCAGCTATAACATTGGGGCCTCCGATAAGAACCTTCCTGTCGGTGAAAAGGTGAAAAATCTGGGTCGAGAGAAAAGGGGGGGTTGAGAGGGCTTCACCCCCATACACGGGTCTAAGCCCCCTTTCAGCCACCCACTAATTACAGTTCTGGCCTCTCCGTCTCTCCTTTGTCGGCGGCACCTTCTATTCACCGATCCCAATCTTCATTACCCTTTCCTGTTTTAATTCCTTGGTACTAATGTAGCGGGTATTAAGGGTTTGTGACATCTCAAGTTGGCAGTTATATTTTATTTTATCATCACTTGTGTAAATATATTTTTTTTTGTTTTTTTAACGAATTTAAAAATTTATAGTACAGATTGTCAAAACTCAATAATAATATCTGCTATAAAATCTACTAGCTGATCCAAGTATCTGCATTTTTTAAAATAAATAAAAATGAAGTATACGGTGACGAAAGAAAAAAAATAATTACTTTTTCTCCCCTTCAAAGCTCTCAAACTTGAAAAATTAAGGAATAAGGGGAAAATTTGGGATTTGGGATGTGTGGATCCTTTTGCTAGGAGGGACCTATTTGAAGGATGGGTGTAGAAAATAAGGAGTGTAGGAGACCTCGGGTGAGGTGCAGGTGATGCTGGGACAGTGGTGAGAGTCCACTGGAGGTTGATTACTTATTGGTGTTTCTTAAATACTTATTAAACGGTACAAAAAAAAAAACTACTTACAACAGGAGGTTAGGGGCGATTTCACCAACTTGGTACAGTCCAAAAGCACAAATATATTTTTATTTTACCAGGTGGTAGCGGTCGATGTGACTGAAGCCAGCCTTACGTTGCCCTCCTCAGTGTCTGTTATCCTGGGGCTTTTGCTTGGAAGTATTCCGACAGTTATCAAAGCAACTCGTGGTGTACTCTGATCGTTTACACTCACCTTCTTGGCTTCCAGAAGCAATCCTTTTCACCCAATTACGACTACAGATAGAAGATTAAGCTATAACACTAAATATTGACATAAGTCAAGTAATTTTACAATGCTTAAATGTTTTATTGTTGCATCGTTAAACTTCATATTGCAAATTACTCCTAAACTAGTGCACACAAAAATTTTTTTTGGTGAATATTTGGAATGTGTCCGAACTTTCTGGCGAATATCCCATAGGAGCCATAAAAATGAAAATTTTAAGTTTACAGACCTCAAATTCTAAATACCGTTTCTGCCATTGTTCTGCGTGAAAATTATTCCGATTTGGCATTCTATAAAAAAAAAATGCATTTGGTTGAATTTTGAGCATTTAGTAAATAAAAATAAAATGTTTAGGAGAGAAAAAAGTTCATATTCTCGTATTCGTTGTCAATCCCCCTTCCCCCTTAAAATCGATAAATACTAATTTTTGCGGCAATAAAAAAAGACTTTGTTACCACGGTAGTAAAGAGCTTAATTAATTTATTTCAGTAAGCCGAACGCAATACGGTTTTTGTCTGCATGGAGCCATTGATGTCTTTACAAGTTATAAAATAATAATAAAATGAACAGAAACACTTAAAGCGGTTTCTTTTATATCTCCTTTTTTAAGTTATTTACAGGGGCAAGGCTGTTGTCATTGGGTGCAGATAATATGCTTCTACATTTCTGCAATGCTCGTTACCTACCTAATTACCAACTGTCCATCTAAATAATCACTAATTGATGTCTGATCAGCACTAATTGATCAACAGCAGTTTTTTTTTTTATTTAAATGCTTTTTATACAAAACTAGAAACTTTTATTTTCACCCTTGTGTGAGTTGGTCGGTCTATCTGTCTGAGTACTCTTTTAAAGGTGAATACATGAAATACATCGAAGGCTCATTTGATATAAGAAAGACATGATAAATGTATTTCATTATTCAAAATGAAACATAAAACAAAACTCTTAATTGTGTAATACATCGCACTATGACTTGAAACAATACAGAAAGATACTTTATAGTACTCATGCTATTTTAAATGAATATTTTATTTATTGGCCAGGTTATCTTATTGATCCACTATTGTCGAATATAACAGGCGAACAGGCGAAATACAAATACTTCTTGAATTCCACCAACAAAAACCGGGACAACACAATCGGTGCTAGAAGCCTCGTCGTTTCATCGAGTTTGAGAAGAGCTTTGACAGCGGGCTGCCCGAAGCCAGGGACTAGCTAATGGGATTACAACAGGAAATTTCTGTCGCTTCAGTTTGCCAACTCTTTTCACCTCTCTCGCCCTTCCAGTGACGATTTCTCATTGTTTCGTTGGGAGTTTTTTTTTCTATTCTACGATGAGAACATGGAAATCCTTAATCGGTTACAATAAAACTTATCAATCCGATAAACCATATATCATTATATTTTTCTTAAATATGTGGAAATTTTACATCATTCAAATGATTTTAAAGACCCGACAAAGGCCATATTGATCATCTATTCCACATAGGAGTCCTGCACCCAACAGACTGCTATCTTTTGTGAGTCTAGTACTTAATTGTTAATTTTTAAAAATAAAAATTACAATCTGCCCTGGAAGGTCAACAGATAATTGTAGTAATAGATAGCAGTAATAACATATTTACAAAATTTACATTTACACTTTTATTTAAACCATATTTACAATATACGTTCATTCAGGACATAGGGGAAGAAAACTGAACAGCGTCAGAACTCCTGGTGACTAAACATTTACAAAAGGCCACTTCCACTTCAATCTCCAGGGGGGTTGTACAGATGGGTGATACTTGAAAGTGATCTTGCTAGAGGATTTGGATGGTCAGTTAATTTCAGGTGAAGCTTTAAGAACTTTGAAGAAATGTGATCTTTGATTAAGATGGAAAATTGAAGGTCATTTTGGAGGGTTTTATGCATGACATAATAAAATACATTAACTGATGCTTTTTGGAATTTACATAGGAAAAATTGGATGCACTTGATTTTACAGGGCTTTGCTGATTACCATAGTCCACAGCGGTAGGAGTGTCAATGGTATACGAGAAGAAGATCAAGAACACTACCTTGAGGGACTACAGTTTCCACTGGGAAGTGGTTTGGGTATTCCGAGACACATCGGAGGGTCAGGTAGATATGAGTGAAGAATGAGGAATATGTTTGTAGTGGTACTCTTCTTCCAATTATCCGTGGTCCCTGTAGAGGGTGTGGTTGAGGCCTTCCAGCCCGTCGCATTAAAGCAGTGATTGTCATCTTCGATTCGATAGGAAACACGTATAATATATGTACAAGTTTAATAGGAGGTAAGATGGAAAAAAAAAGTAAAAAAAAAAGTTCATTCTCGTTAATATATATAGCAGCTACTTCATAAATAATTATCTGTTCTAGTTCTGAAGTGAGAGGAATCTCTTTTTTTAGGACGAGATATACTTGATTCGTACGGATCGGGGTATCTCTCCAGAAGTCTCTCTTAAGTGCCTATCGAAATATAAGGCACACTACTGCCACAAACCTGAATTCTGGGACAAACAAATCGTCGATTCGCTATTTTAGCACACTTTGATGAAAACATAGGATCATAAGCAGTGACTTGAAAATATATAAACTTTTAGCTTCTCGCATCCTGCTTTGTAGTGGAGGTAGAACCAGAGGCGGCCCAGGTGTCCTTTCGGGTAGTGGTACTCTTCTTCCAATTATCCGTGGTCCCTGTAGAGGGTGGAGTTGAGGCCTTCCAGCCCGTCGCATTAAAGCAGGGATTGCCATCTTCGATTCGATAGGAAACACGTATAATATATGTACAAGTTTAATAGGAGGTAAGATGGAAAAAAAAAGTAAAAAAAAAAAAAGTTCATTCTCGTTAATATATATAGCAGCTGCTTCATAAATAATTATCTGTTCTAGTTCTGAAGTGAGAGGAATCTCTTTTTTTAGGACGAGATATACTTGATTCGTACGGATCGGGGTATCTCTCCAGAAGTCTCTCTTAAATGCCTATCGAAATATAAGGCACACTACTGCCACAAACCTGAATTCTGGGACAAATAAATCGTTGATTCGCTATTTCAGCACACTTTGATCAAAACATAGGATCATAAGCAGTGACTTGAAAATATTCAAACTTTTAGCTTCTCGCATCCTGCTTTGTAGTGGAGGTAGAACCAGAGGCGGCCCAGGTGTCCTTTCGGGTAGTGGTACTCTTCTTCCAATTATCCGTGGTCCCTGTAGAGGGTGGAGTTGAGGCCTTCCAGCCCGTCGCAGCTGCCTATGGCATTAAAGCAGTGATTGCCATCTTCGATTCGATAGGAAACACGTATAATATATGTACAAGTTTAATAGGAGGTAAGATGGAAAAAAAAAGTAAAAAAAAAAAAAGTTCATTCTCGTTAATATATATAGCAGCTGCTTCATAAATAATTATCTGTTCTAGTTCTGAAGTGAGAGGAATCTCTTTTTTTAGGACGAGATATACTTGATTCGTACGGATCGGGGTATCTCTCCAGAAGTCTCTCTTAAATGCCTATCGAAATATAAGGCACACTACTGCCACAAACCTGAATTCTGGGACAAATAAATCGTTGATTCGCTATTTCAGCACACTTTGATCAAAACATAGGATCATAAGCAGTGACTTGAAAATATTCAAACTTTTAGCTTCTCGCATCCTGCTTTGTAGTGGAGGTAGAACCAGAGGCGGCCCAGGTGTCCTTTCGGGTAGTGGTACTCTTCTTCCAATTATCCGTGGTCCCTGTAGAGGGTGGAGTTGAGGCCTTCCAGCCCGTCGCAGCTGCCTATGGCATTAAAGCAGTGATTGCCATCTTCGATTCGATAGGAAACACGTATAATATATGTACAAGTTTAATAGGAGGTAAGATGGAAAAAAAAAGTAAAAAAAAAAAAAGTTCATTCTCGTTAATATATATAGCAGCTGCTTCATAAATAATTATCTGTTCTAGTTCTGAAGTGAGAGGAATCTCTTTTTTTAGGACGAGATATACTTGATTCGTACGGATCGGGGTATCTCTCCAGAAGTCTCTCTTAAATGCCTATCGAAATATAAGGCACACTACTGCCACAAACCTGAATTCTGGGACAAATAAATCGTTGATTCGCTATTTCAGCACACTTTGATCAAAACATAGGATCATAAGCAGTGACTTGAAAATATTTAAACTTTTAGCTTCTCGCATCCTGCTTTGTAGTGGAGGTAGAACCAGAGGCGGCCCAGGAGCCCTTTCGGGTAGTGGTACTCTTCTTCCAATTATCCGTGGTCCCTGTAGAGGGTGGAGTTGAGGCCTTCCAGCCCGTCGCATTAAAGCAGGGATTGCCATCTTCGATTCGATAGGAAACACGTATAATATATGTACAAGTTTAATAGGAGGTAAGATGGAAAAAAAAAGTAAAAAAAAAAGTTCATTCTCGTTAATATATATAGCAGCTGCTTCATAAATAATTATCTGTTCTAGTTCTGAAGTGAGAGGAATCTCTTTTTTTAGGACGAGATATACTTGATTCGTACGGATCGGGGTATCTCTCCAGAAGTCTCTCTTAAATGCCTATCGAAATATAAGGCACACTACTGCCACAAACCTGAATTCTGGGACAAATAAATCGTTGATTCGCTATTTCAGCACACTTTGATCAAAACATAGGATCATAAGCAGTGACTTGAAAATATTTAAACTTTTAGCTTCTCGCATCCTGCTTTGTAGTGGAGGTAGAACCAGAGGCGGCCCAGGAGCCCTTTCGGGTAGTGGTACTCTTCTTCCAATTATCCGTGGTCCCTGTAGAGGGTGGAGTTGAGGCCTTCCAGCCCGTCGCATTAAAGCAGGGATTGCCATCTTCGATTCGATAGGAAACACGTATAATATATGTACAAGTTTAATAGGAGGTAAAATGGAAAAAAAAAGTAAAAAAAAAAGTTCATTCTCGTTAATATATATAGCAGCTGCTTCATAAATAATTATCTGTTCTAGTTCTGAAGTGAGAGGAATCTCTTTTTTTAGGACGAGATATACTTGATTCGTACGGATCGGGGTATCTCTCCAGAAGTCTCTCTTAAGTGCCTATCGAAATATAAGGCACACTACTGCCACAAACCTGAATTCTGGGACAAATAAATCGTTGATTCGCTATTTCAGCACACTTTGATCAAAACATAGGATCATAAGCAGTGACTTGAAAATATTTAAACTTTTAGCTTCTCGCATCCTGCTTTGTAGTGGAGGTAGAACCAGAGGCGGCCCAGGTGCCCTTTCGGGTAGTGGTACTCTTCTTCCAATTATCCGTGGTCCCTGTAGAGGGTGGAGTTGAGGCCTTCCAGCTCGTCGCATTAAAGCAGGGATTGCCATCTTCGATTCGATAGGAAACACGTATAATATATGTACAAGTTTAATAGGAGGTAAAATGGAAAAAAAAAGTAAAAAAAAAAGTTCATTCTCGTTAATATATATAGCAGCTGCTTCATAAATAATTATCTGTTCTAGTTCTGAAGTGAGAGGAATCTCTTTTTTTAGGACGAGATATACTTGATTCGTACGGATCGGGGTATCTCTCCAGAAGTCTCTCTTAAGTGCCTATCGAAATATAAGGCACACTACTGCCACAAACCTGAATTCTGGGACAAATAAATCGTTGATTCGCTATTTCAGCACACTTTGATCAAAACATAGGATCATAAGCAGTGACTTGAAAATATTTAAACTTTTAGCTTCTCGCATCCTGCTTTGTAGTGGAGGTAGAACCAGAGGCGGCCCAGGTGCCCTTTCGGGTAGTGGTACTCTTCTTCCAATTATCCGTGGTCCCTGTAGAGGGTGGAGTTGAGGCCTTCCAGCTCGTCGCATTAAAGCAGGGATTGCCATCTTCGATTCGATAGGAAACACGTATAATATATGTACAAGTTTAATAGGAGGTAAAATGGAAAAAAAAAGTAAAAAAAAAAGTTCATTCTCGTTAATATATATAGCAGCTGCTTCATAAATAATTATCTGTTCTAGTTCTGAAGTGAGAGGAATCTCTTTTTTTAGGACGAGATATACTTGATTCGTACGGATCGGGGTATCTCTCCAGAAGTCTCTCTTAAGTGCCTATCGAAATATAAGGCACACTACTGCCACAAACCTGAATTCTGGGACAAATAAATCGTTGATTCGCTATTTCAGCACACTTTGATCAAAACATAGGATCATAAGCAGTGACTTGAAAATATTTAAACTTTTAGCTTCTCGCATCCTGCTTTGTAGTGGAGGTAGAACCAGAGGCGGCCCAGGAGCCCTTTCGGGTAGTGGTACTCTTCTTCTAATTATCCGTGGTCCCTGTAGAGGGTGGAGTTGAGGCCTTCCAGCCCGTCGCATTAAAGCAGGGATTGCCATCTTCGATTCGATAGGAAACACGTATAATATATGTACAAGTTTAATAGGAGGTAAAATGGAAAAAAAAAGTAAAAAAAAAAGTTCATTCTCGTTAATATATATAGCAGCTGCTTCATAAATAATTATCTGTTCTAGTTCTGAAGTGAGAGGAATCTCTTTTTTTAGGACGAGATATACTTGATTCGTACGGATCGGGGTATCTCTCCAGAAGTCTCTCTTAAGTGCCTATCGAAATATAAGGCACACTACTGCCACAAACCTGAATTCTGGGACAAATAAATCGTTGATTCGCTATTTCAGCACACTTTGATCAAAACATAGGATCATAAGCAGTGACTTGAAAATATTTAAACTTTTAGCTTCTCGCATCCTGCTTTGTAGTGGAGGTAGAACCAGAGGCGGCCCAGGTGCCCTTTCGGGTAGTGGTACTCTTCTTCCAATTATCCGTGGTCCCTGTAGAGGGTGGAGTTGAGGCCTTCCAGCTCGTCGCATTAAAGCAGGGATTGCCATCTTCGATTCGATAGGAAACACGTATAATATATGTACAAGTTTAATAGGAGGTAAAATGGAAAAAAAAAGTAAAAAAAAAAGTTCATTCTCGTTAATATATATAGCAGCTGCTTCATAAATAATTATCTGTTCTAGTTCTGAAGTGAGAGGAATCTCTTTTTTTAGGACGAGATATACTTGATTCGTACGGATCGGGGTATCTCTCCAGAAGTCTCTCTTAAGTGCCTATCGAAATATAAGGCACACTACTGCCACAAACCTGAATTCTGGGACAAATAAATCGTTGATTCGCTATTTCAGCACACTTTGATCAAAACATAGGATCATAAGCAGTGACTTGAAAATATTTAAACTTTTAGCTTCTCGCATCCTGCTTTGTAGTGGAGGTAGAACCAGAGGCGGCCCAGGTGCCCTTTCGGGTAGTGGTACTCTTCTTCCAATTATCCGTGGTCCCTGTAGAGGGTGGAGTTGAGGCCTTCCAGCTCGTCGCATTAAAGCAGGGATTGCCATCTTCGATTCGATAGGAAACACGTATAATATATGTACAAGTTTAATAGGAGGTAAAATGGAAAAAAAAAGTAAAAAAAAAAAGTTCATTCTCGTTAATATATATAGCAGCTGCTTCATAAATAATTATCTGTTCTAGTTCTGAAGTGAGAGGAATCTCTTTTTTTAGGACGAGATATACTTGATTCGTACGGATCGGGGTATCTCTCCAGAAGTCTTTCTTAAGTGCCTATCGAAATATAAGGCACACTACTGCCACAAACCTGAATTCTGGGACAAATAAATCGTTGATTCGCTATTTCAGCACACTTTGATCAAAACATAGGATCATAAGCAGTGACTTGAAAATATTCAAACTTTTAGCTTCTCGCATCCTGCTTTGTAGTGGAGGTAGAACCAGAGGCGGCCCAGGTGCCTTTTCGGGTAGTGGTCCTCTTCTTCCAATTATCCGTGGTCCCTGTAGAGGGTGGAGTTGAGGCCTTCCAGCTCGTCGCATTAAAGCAGTGATTGCCATCTTCGATTCGATAGGAAACACGTATAATATATGTACAAGTTTAATAGGAGGTAAAATGGAAAAAAAAAGTAAAAAAAAAAGTTCATTCTCGTTAATATATATAGCAGCTGCTTCATAAATAATTATCTGTTCTAGTTCTGAAGTGAGAGGAATCTCTTTTTTTAGGACGAGATATACTTGATTCGTACGGATCGGGGTATCTCTCCAGAAGTCTTTCTTAAGTGCCTATCGAAATATAAGGCACACTACTGCCACAAACCTGAATTCTGGGACAAATAAATCGTTGATTCGCTATTTCAGCACACTTTGATCAAAACATAGGATCATAAGCAGTGACTTGAAAATATTTAAACTTTTAGCTTCTCGCATCCTGCTTTGTAGTGGAGGTAGAACCAGAGGCGGCCCAGGTGCCCTTTCGGGTAGTGGTACTCTTCTTCCAATTATCCGTGGTCCCTGTAGAGGGTGGAGTTGAGGCCTTCCAGCCCGTCGCATTAAAGCAGGGATTGCCATCTTCGATTCGATAGGAAACACGTATAATATATGTACAAGTTTAATAGGAGGTAAAATGGAAAAAAAAAGTAAAAAAAAAAAGTTCATTCTCGTTAATATATATAGCAGCTGCTTCATAAACAATTATCTGTTCTAGTTCTGAAGTGAGAGGAATCTCTTTTTTTAGGACGAGATATACTTGATTCGTACGGATCGGGGTATCTCTCCAGAAGTCTTTCTTAAGTGCCTATCGAAATATAAGGCACACTACTGCCACAAACCTGAATTCTGGGACAAATAAATCGTTGATTCGCTATTTCAGCACCCTTTGATCAAAACATAGGATCATAAGCAGTGACTTGAAAATATTTAAACTTTTAGCTTCTCGCATCCTGCTTTGTAGTGGAGGTAGAACCAGAGGCGGCCCAGGTGCCTTTTCGGGTAGTGGTCCTCTTCTTCCAATTATCCGTGGTCCCTGTAGAGGGTGGAGTTGAGGCCTTCCAGCTCGTCGCATTAAAGCAGTGATTGCCATCTTCGATTCGATAGGAAACACGTATAATATATGTACAAGTTTAATAGGAGGTAAAATGGAAAAAAAAAGTAAAAAAAAAAGTTCATTCTCGTTAATATATATAGCAGCTGCTTCATAAATAATTATCTGTTCTAGTTCTGAAGTGAGAGGAATCTCTTTTTTTAGGACGAGATATACTTGATTCGTACGGATCGGGGTATCTCTCCAGAAGTCTTTCTTAAGTGCCTATCGAAATATAAGGCACACTACTGCCACAAACCTGAATTCTGGGACAAATAAATCGTTGATTCGCTATTTCAGCACACTTTGATCAAAACATAGGATCATAAGCAGTGACTTGAAAATATTCAAACTTTTAGCTTCTCGCATCCTGCTTTGTAGTGGAGGTAGAACCAGAGGCGGCCCAGGTGCCCTTTCGGGTAGTGGTACTCTTCTTCCAATTATCCGTGGTATCTTTAGAGGGTGGGGTTGAGGCCTCCCAGCCCGTCGCCGCTGCCTATGGCATTAAAGCAGGGATTGCCATCTTCGATTCGATAGGAAACACGTATAATATATGTACAAGTTTAATAGGAGGTAAGATGGAAAAAAAAAGTAAAAAAAAAAGTTCATTCTCGTTAATATATATAGCAGCTGCTTCATAAATAATTATCTGTTCTAGTTCTGAAGTGAGAGGAATCTCTTTTTTTAGGACGAGATATACTTGATTCGTACGGATCGGGGTATCTCTCCAGAAGTCTCTCTTAAGTGCCTATCGAAATATAAGGCACACTACTGCCACAAACCTGAATTCTGGGACAAATAAATCGTTGATTCGCTATTTCAGCACACTTTGATCAAAACATAGGATCATAAGCAGTGACTTGAAAATATTTAAACTTTTAGCTTCTCGCATCCTGCTTTGTAGTGGAGGTAGAACCAGAGGCGGCCCAGGTGCCCTTTCGGGTAGTGGTACTCTTCTTCCAATTATCCGTGGTCCCTGTAGAGGGTGGAGTTGAGGCCTTCCAGCTCGTCGCATTAAAGCAGGGATTGCCATCTTCGATTCGATAGGAAACACGTATAATATATGTACAAGTTTAATAGGAGGTAAAATGGAAAAAAAAAGTAAAAAAAAAAAGTTCATTCTCGTTAATATATATAGCAGCTGCTTCATAAATAATTATCTGTTCTAGTTCTGAAGTGAGAGGAATCTCTTTTTTTAGGACGAGATATACTTGATTCGTACGGATCGGGGTATCTCTCCAGAAGTCTTTCTTAAGTGCCTATCGAAATATAAGGCACACTACTGCCACAAACCTGAATTCTGGGACAAATAAATCGTTGATTCGCTATTTCAGCACCCTTTGATCAAAACATAGGATCATAAGCAGTGACTTGAAAATATTTAAACTTTTAGCTTCTCGCATCCTGCTTTGTAGTGGAGGTAGAACCAGAGGCGGCCCAGGTGCCTTTTCGGGTAGTGGTCCTCTTCTTCCAATTATCCGTGGTCCCTGTAGAGGGTGGAGTTGAGGCCTTCCAGCTCGTCGCATTAAAGCAGTGATTGCCATCTTCGATTCGATAGGAAACACGTATAATATATGTACAAGTTTAATAGGAGGTAAAATGGAAAAAAAAAGTAAAAAAAAAAGTTCATTCTCGTTAATATATATAGCAGCTGCTTCATAAATAATTATCTGTTCTAGTTCTGAAGTGAGAGGAATCTCTTTTTTTAGGACGAGATATACTTGATTCGTACGGATCGGGGTATCTCTCCAGAAGTCTTTCTTAAGTGCCTATCGAAATATAAGGCACACTACTGCCACAAACCTGAATTCTGGGACAAATAAATCGTTGATTCGCTATTTCAGCACACTTTGATCAAAACATAGGATCATAAGCAGTGACTTGAAAATATTTAAACTTTTAGCTTCTCGCATCCTGCTTTGTAGTGGAGGTAGAACCAGAGGCGGCCCAGGTGCCCTTTCGGGTAGTGGTACTCTTCTTCCAATTATCCGTGGTCCCTGTAGAGGGTGGAGTTGAGGCCTTCCAGCTCGTCGCATTAAAGCAGGGATTGCCATCTTCGATTCGATAGGAAACACGTATAATATATGTACAAGTTTAATAGGAGGTAAAATGGAAAAAAAAAGTAAAAAAAAAAAGTTCATTCTCGTTAATATATATAGCAGCTGCTTCATAAACAATTATCTGTTCTAGTTCTGAAGTGAGAGGAATCTCTTTTTTTAGGACGAGATATACTTGATTCGTACGGATCGGGGTATCTCTCCAGAAGTCTTTCTTAAGTGCCTATCGAAATATAAGGCACACTACTGCCACAAACCTGAATTCTGGGACAAATAAATCGTTGATTCGCTATTTCAGCACACTTTGATCAAAACATAGGATCATAAGCAGTGACTTGAAAATATTTAAACTTTTAGCTTCTCGCATCCTGCTTTGTAGTGGAGGTAGAACCAGAGGCGGCCCAGGTGCCTTTTCGGGTAGTGGTCCTCTTCTTCCAATTATCCGTGGTCCCTGTAGAGGGTGGAGTTGAGGCCTTCCAGCTCGTCGCATTAAAGCAGTGATTGCCATCTTCGATTCGATAGGAAACACGTATAATATATGTACAAGTTTAATAGGAGGTAAAATGGAAAAAAAAAGTAAAAAAAAAAGTTCATTCTCGTTAATATATATAGCAGCTGCTTCATAAATAATTATCTGTTCTAGTTCTGAAGTGAGAGGAATCTCTTTTTTTAGGACGAGATATACTTGATTCGTACGGATCGGGGTATCTCTCCAGAAGTCTTTCTTAAGTGCCTATCGAAATATAAGGCACACTACTGCCACAAACCTGAATTCTGGGACAAATAAATCGTTGATTCGCTATTTCAGCACACTTTGATCAAAACATAGGATCATAAGCAGTGACTTGAAAATATTCAAACTTTTAGCTTCTCGCATCCTGCTTTGTAGTGGAGGTAGAACCAGAGGCGGCCCAGGTGCCCTTTCGGGTAGTGGTACTCTTCTTCCAATTATCCGTGGTATCTTTAGAGGGTGGGGTTGAGGCCTTCCAGCCCGTCGCATTAAAGCAGGGATTGCCATCTTCGATTCGATAGGAAACACGTATAATATATGTACAAGTTTAATAGGAGGTAAAATGGAAAAAAAAAAGTTCATTCTCGTTAATATATATAGCAGCTGCTTCATAAATAATTATCTGTTCTAGTTCTGAAGTGAGAGGAATCTCTTTTTTTAGGACGAGATATACTTGATTCGTACGGATCGGGGTATCTCTCCAGAAGTCTTTCTTAAGTGCCTATCGAAATATAAGGCACACTACTGCCACAAACCTGAATTCTGGGACAAATAAATCGTTGATTCGCTATTTCAGCACACTTTGATCAAAACATAGGATCATAAGCAGTGACTTGAAAATATTTAAACTTTTAGCTTCTCGCATCCTGCTTTGTAGTGGAGGTAGAACCAGAGGCGGCCCAGGTGCCTTTTCGGGTAGTGGTCCTCTTCTTCCAATTATCCGTGGTCCCTGTAGAGGGTGGAGTTGAGGCCTTCCAGCTCGTCGCATTAAAGCAGGGATTGCCATCTTCGATTCGATAGGAAACACGTATAATATATGTACAAGTTTAATAGGAGGTAAAATGGAAAAAAAAAGTAAAAAAAAAAAGTTCATTCTCGTTAATATATATAGCAGCTGCTTCATAAACAATTATCTGTTCTAGTTCTGAAGTGAGAGGAATCTCTTTTTTTAGGACGAGATATACTTGATTCGTACGGATCGGGGTATCTCTCCAGAAGTCTTTCTTAAGTGCCTATCGAAATATAAGGCACACTACTGCCACAAACCTGAATTCTGGGACAAATAAATCGTTGATTCGCTATTTCAGCACACTTTGATCAAAACATAGGATCATAAGCAGTGACTTGAAAATATTTAAACTTTTAGCTTCTCGCATCCTGCTTTGTAGTGGAGGTAGAACCAGAGGCGGCCCAGGTGCCTTTTCGGGTAGTGGTCCTCTTCTTCCAATTATCCGTGGTCCCTGTAGAGGGTGGAGTTGAGGCCTTCCAGCTCGTCGCATTAAAGCAGGGATTGCCATCTTCGATTCGATAGGAAACACGTATAATATATGTACAAGTTTAATAGGAGGTAAAATGGAAAAAAAAAGTAAAAAAAAAAAGTTCATTCTCGTTAATATATATAGCAGCTGCTTCATAAACAATTATCTGTTCTAGTTCTGAAGTGAGAGGAATCTCTTTTTTTAGGACGAGATATACTTGATTCGTACGGATCGGGGTATCTCTCCAGAAGTCTTTCTTAAGTGCCTATCGAAATATAAGGCACACTACTGCCACAAACCTGAATTCTGGGACAAATAAATCGTTGATTCGCTATTTCAGCACACTTTGATCAAAACATAGGATCATAAGCAGTGACTTGAAAATATTTAAACTTTTAGCTTCTCGCATCCTGCTTTGTAGTGGAGGTAGAACCAGAGGCGGCCCAGGTGCCTTTTCGGGTAGTGGTCCTCTTCTTCCAATTATCCGTGGTCCCTGTAGAGGGTGGAGTTGAGGCCTTCCAGCTCGTCGCATTAAAGCAGGGATTGCCATCTTCGATTCGATAGGAAACACGTATAATATATGTACAAGTTTAATAGGAGGTAAAATGGAAAAAAAAAGTAAAAAAAAAAAGTTCATTCTCGTTAATATATATAGCAGCTGCTTCATAAACAATTATCTGTTCTAGTTCTGAAGTGAGAGGAATCTCTTTTTTTAGGACGAGATATACTTGATTCGTACGGATCGGGGTATCTCTCCAGAAGTCTTTCTTAAGTGCCTATCGAAATATAAGGCACACTACTGCCACAAACCTGAATTCTGGGACAAATAAATCGTTGATTCGCTATTTCAGCACACTTTGATCAAAACATAGGATCATAAGCAGTGACTTGAAAATATTTAAACTTTTAGCTTCTCGCATCCTGCTTTGTAGTGGAGGTAGAACCAGAGGCGGCCCAGGTGCCTTTTCGGGTAGTGGTCCTCTTCTTCCAATTATCCGTGGTCCCTGTAGAGGGTGGAGTTGAGGCCTTCCAGCTCGTCGCATTAAAGCAGTGATTGCCATCTTCGATTCGATAGGAAACACGTATAATATATGTACAAGTTTAATAGGAGGTAAAATGGAAAAAAAAAGTAAAAAAAAAAGTTCATTCTCGTTAATATATATAGCAGCTGCTTCATAAATAATTATCTGTTCTAGTTCTGAAGTGAGAGGAATCTCTTTTTTTAGGACGAGATATACTTGATTCGTACGGATCGGGGTATCTCTCCAGAAGTCTTTCTTAAGTGCCTATCGAAATATAAGGCACACTACTGCCACAAACCTGAATTCTGGGACAAATAAATCGTTGATTCGCTATTTCAGCACACTTTGATCAAAACATAGGATCATAAGCAGTGACTTGAAAATATTCAAACTTTTAGCTTCTCGCATCCTGCTTTGTAGTGGAGGTAGAACCAGAGGCGGCCCAGGTGCCTTTTCGGGTAGTGGTCCTCTTCTTCCAATTATCCGTGGTCCCTGTAGAGGGTGGAGTTGAGGCCTTCCAGCTCGTCGCATTAAAGCAGTGATTGCCATCTTCGATTCGATAGGAAACACGTATAATATATGTACAAGTTTAATAGGAGGTAAAATGGAAAAAAAAAGTAAAAAAAAAAGTTCATTCTCGTTAATATATATAGCAGCTGCTTCATAAATAATTATCTGTTCTAGTTCTGAAGTGAGAGGAATCTCTTTTTTTAGGACGAGATATACTTGATTCGTACGGATCGGGGTATCTCTCCAGAAGTCTTTCTTAAGTGCCTATCGAAATATAAGGCACACTACTGCCACAAACCTGAATTCTGGGACAAATAAATCGTTGATTCGCTATTTCAGCACACTTTGATCAAAACATAGGATCATAAGCAGTGACTTGAAAATATTTAAACTTTTAGCTTCTCGCATCCTGCTTTGTAGTGGAGGTAGAACCAGAGGCGGCCCAGGTGCCCTTTCGGGTAGTGGTACTCTTCTTCCAATTATCCGTGGTCCCTGTAGAGGGTGGAGTTGAGGCCTTCCAGCCCCTCGCATTAAAGCAGGGATTGCCATCTTCGATTCGATAGGAAACACGTATAATATATGTACAAGTTTAATAGGAGGTAAAATGGAAAAAAAAAAGTTCATTCTCGTTAATATATATAGCAGCTGCTTCATAAATAATTATCTGTTAATGTATACATTAAAAAAAAAAAAAAAGGCCAAGCCACCAGTGGACTCTCACTACTGTACCGTAACAATCAACCTTCACCAAGGATTCCCACACTCCTTACTCCTCTCACACCACCTTCAAGCAGGTCCTCCTAGTACAAGGATCCGATCACCCTAAATATTTTATATTTATCCCTCATCCGATAATTCTAACTGGAGAGCTTAAGGAAAAAAAAAAAAAAAAATATATATATATATATACATTGAAAAGAGAAAAGTGTTTGAGTCGATGTATACAGTTAAAAATATATGAGACGAAGATTAGGGCTTTGTGTAGTTGGCGGAGTATTCATGTAGTCATATCCACGATATTTGTTTCTTGGTAAATAGTTGAGTAAGTGTATGACCTCGCACTTACTGGCGAATCGCATTAAGTGAGAGGGATAGAGGAATCGGCGTGAGAATAAATTCTCCAATAACAGGCGCTTCAGATAGATTTTCACGGTCAGGGAGGGGGATAAATATCTTGGAGGGATGGCGTCCAAATTGAGCGGAGATTTGTCCGTCTGACGCAGCCCATCGTCACGGAGGAGTGGGTTCTTTATTTTTTTATATTTTAGGATTGCTTTTTAGTTGCTGAGGGATTTATCAGCGGTTGGCAGAAAATATAAGTAGGATTTAAAGAATTCAGCTCTGTATAATGCCAGCGGAATACTTTCTAAAGAACAAACAAGTCACTTTGACTTTTCACTTGCACCCAGTAGTTGGACCAAATAGAACCTGTAGTTGAACCTAAAGCTACAACCCGAAGGTGTTTTCCCACGCCTGTTCCTGTTTGCATTGTGTAGTTTTTTTTAAACCGTAATCCGAATTTTGTTAGCTTTTAATATCTACCTAAAATGGACCTATCATGCAGTGCAAGGAGCTCATTATAACCTTCATGTACTTCTCAACCAACCCTGTCTCCGTCCGTATCCCCCAATCACCTATTTTGTATTAAATATTAGGTATTTCATATTAAGATTTTATATATTTTTTTTTTCAACATTATTATGATAAAATTACAATTTGCCTGATTGGGCTATAAGTAATTATGCTAAATGATCTCATTCATACCAATTTACAATTTTCATTCACTCGCTCATTCATACTATATATACAAACAGCCCAGAAGCCCCGCAAGTACAACAATAATAGCTAAGATTTTATCAATGAAGTAAATTTTGATTCTTTACTGTGAGATCGTTAGTTAAACGAAATATTATTCCAGATTCCAGCAGTTTCGAAAATTTATTGCACTAAAGGAGCATTTCTACAAGCATAAAAATTGACATCTATGATACCCCGTGAATGATTGTTTGTAGTTTATAACGTTAGTAAACATTAATTATAGAGTTCGTTAAGTTAAGTATATGGTATATATAGTTTATAGGAGGAAAATAACATAGATCAACTATTATTTACTGGTGTGTGTAATCAATTAATATTGTCTTTTTTTAAATCATATGTTACGATTCTATCAACAACAACAACTTACTAGTTCAATCAGTTTGTGTTAAAGGTACGTCTGTAAATAGTTTATATATTAGGGTATTAACGTACCAGGTTTAACGGAACAAATAAAGAAACACTGGTCCGATGATCGTAAATATATAGTATTATTATAAAGTGTTTGTGTATAAAATTATAATATTCTTAGTGATGAACACTTTTGATAGTTTACAGAAGAAAGTTTTAATTATTACTATTTCCTTTTACATTAATAGTATGTTGGAATATTATGGTATTAAATATTATAGGGTTAGTAGCATTTATGGAAAATTCCTTTGATATTACTAGGTGTGTATATAATTTAATTTATTTTAATTGTTCCTATGCTTTCCCTTCTATTTAATTAATTATATTATATTTATGTATTGTTCCGGAATCCAGTTTTGGTTACTATTATTCTGCCTTTTATCATTATTGCATCGAGGTATATGCATATATAGAATATCCTGCTGTTTAATGATATACCAAGTGTACCTGACGGTTGGTGAAACAGCATAAGGGTTTCGATATAAACACCACTCCGGTAATTAAGTAAGTGCACACACTCAACAAACTACACAGGCATAGTAGCATTCAATTGTTTATTTCGACCCTATTACTGGTATATGACACCTGTTACCCTTCAATAGTTAACTATTAAACAATAATGCAATTTTAATGTGTTCATTTAGTTACCTTGGTTTAATACTTCGAAAATAAAAGCACGAATATCACAAGGTAGCTCCCCGAGACATTCTTTGCAAAGGGATTCATTCCTTAACACATTTACGCACCCCAAAGGATTAGAAGAAAACATAATCAAAAGTTATTGAAGATAAAATTTTTTGTGCATCGAAGATTATACGAGAAAACTAAATGCAGAAAGATTTTTCTAGTTTTACCCAGATATTTAGACAATTTTCGGTGTTTAAAAAAACAAAACCATTTTCAGTGACCGCTTTCTAAACGTTTATCAAAATAATGATAAATTTACTTTTGTTATTATGAGATTTACTGGGAGAGGAATAAATACATCCATCACTCCACTTCTAGATTCAAATGATTAATGAATTTTGTCTACAATGGAAGAACCGTATTGATCTAGAGCCACCTTAAGCTATTAATGATTTTTCTGGAGGACAAAATGTGATGATATTTGATTATCTTGCTCTTTTTTTCTAAGTACAATACCACTAAACATATTTTTTCCAGTTTTTATAAAATTATTATTCTGTTCTACATCGAGGTTCCCACCATCACCGAAGCCATCAGAAGAAGACACATCAAATTCTTCGACTCGATGAAACATTGCCAAAAACCCCCTATTCCAAGACCTGACACCCCCACCACTACCGGCAAGATGGCAACTCTCTAGATCTGGGAAAGCAGACCAAATGTTGGACATTACGGCCCTTGGCCAACAAGCAACAAGCCTCTGACGGGCACCCAGTACTGCTATCTAACTGAATGAGCTTGCACTACATGCCTAGAGAGACTCTGGGCTCAGCCTTCAGTGGACTCTCACCACTGCACCGCCACATTTCCACCTCTACCCCACACTCCTTAATTCCCTCACTCCACCTTCAAACAGGTACTCATAGTAAAAGGATCCGCTCACCGCAAATAAATTCCTTTATTTTTTCCTTATCCATAATCTTAAAAATTTGAGAGCTAAGGGGGGGAAAATATAGAAACCATAATAAATCATGGATTATCTTTAAACGCTATCATCTTCCAGCCGAATCATCTTCGCGGGTTCGGTGCCATGATAGGTCCACTGAAACCCCAACTGATTCAAAGTCCTCGTTTGTAAAGCGGATAAGTGCTAATAAAAGCGGATTCGGGGAGAGTTAACAACGGAGATAGGAAGAGACTCAGGGCCCCCTTCCCTTTATTGGTCGCTGAAGGACTGTAAGTAATTGGGCAGAGGTCGACTCCTGGTAGCTGGCCAGGTCCTAGTGCTGTCCAGGCCGGTCTCCATCAACGCCCTTTCAGCTCACTAACTTCTCCCATTAAATATATTCTACAGGGAGAGTCCTTCTTATACTTCTTCTCCCATTGAATCCTCAAAGTATATCCAAGAGCCATTGCGCATATGTTTTAGAGAGTATCGACAGAAGGAATAAATAGTCAAATTAGACCGTGAGCTTCTTATTTCAGATAAGTTAATGCTTTAAAAGCTGGTGACACTCCAGTAGTTTTTATAATTATGCTTCTAGTTATTGCCACTTCTTTAAGCGACAGCTATATGCATTGTAATGATATGTTTGAGATCAAATTAAATTTATCTAATAGGCGTAGGTTGAATTTAAGGGAGTGAGTTTTCCGTTTATGGCCTGTTCAGGTATTAAAGGAGTAACATGAGTTATCTTCTGGTGTCATCAATTTATTATGGTGTGGTTATGTGCTAGTAAAATTTCAGATTAAAAAAGTAATACTCTGAGTGCCAGCTAGATTTCAGCGTTTTATATAAGTTTGATTCCAGACATCAGAAGCGCCTAAACTTTCTTTGATACTCACCTCCTTGCTTCCTAAACAACCTTCTATTCGACTATCACCCCAGGTACGAGATTAGGCTAGTGCGTCAGACACTGAGATATGCGAATTAATTTTATAATAAGTAACTGTTAGTGCTGCATCGTTTAATTTTTAAGTTATAAAATTCCACTTCAACTAGCTCATACTCACATATATTATGTCAGCAACAGAACTCTTCATACAGATCGCAACATACCTTAGATACTTTAGCCCATCCCTTGTAAGGGAACGAAATTTCACCAATACTTATCCAATCTTCCTATTCCGTATGACAGTCATACAGCTACAAACAGTTCTTCTCAAACATTAAAGCTGCGGTGTCATCGTGACCTACTACAAAATCATGACAGGGGAAGCCTATGACATAGTTTTTACAATTATGTCCTGAGCGTTTTTGGATCTCACGCTCTTGACGGAATATGAGGTGTATAAGATCGATCACAATTACTACTGCCAGAGAAGATTTTTAATTTTATTTCCATAAAAAGATATTCTAAAGTAATTGAGAAGAAAAATTCTTCATAAAGACAAGGACGGAGCTCAAACCTAGGACTTCCCTAATCTCCTACTTCGTGCTTAGACCTAATCTCCTACTTCGTACTTAGACCTAATCTCCTACTTCGTGCTTAGACCTAATCTCCTACTTCGTGCTTAGACCTAATCTCCTACTTCGTACTTAGACCTAATCTCCTACTTCGTACTTAGACCTAATCTCCTACTTCGTACTTAGACCTAATCTCCTACTTCGTACTTAGACCTAATCTCCTACTTCGTACTTAGAGTACTCCATCTCTATCCCTGCACGAACTGTAGACTTTTCAGCATTACAGCTATATATACACACAAGTTATCGTCTCCCGGCTGTATACGATAAAAAAAAAAAAAAGAATGAATAAAGAGGTTATGAATAACACGCAATGTTTCAGTTTATAATTGACTTTATTCTCCTTCTGATCCTCTTTAAAATACAATACAGGTTTGTTTATATTAGGCTACGTGGTATTAGGCTTAACATTGCCGTCCCACTAACCATAACTTAGATATATAATAAAGTATTACTATTTAGAATTTTGTCGAATGGGTGCTTATATTTTTAACACCGACAAAGCAGGACTTCGATACGCAATTGGTTTATTTCAACACAGAATCACGGATTAGTTTCAAACTGGCCTGTAATTATTTACTGACCATGCGCGACCGTTATCTGATCACGGATTTAGAACAGCTGGAATGCTTTTTCCAATCTCTGACTGTTAAATATTTTAGATGGTTACCTTGCTGTTACTTTGTAAAAGAACTTACTTGTCTTTCCGGTTTGTTGAAGTGCCAAAACATGGATTTGTTTGTGTAAACTGACAAAACTCATTTATAAATTAAAAATAGTAGAATTAATAATAAATAAAGATTTATTAAAAATGAAAGATTTTTTTTTTCCCTTAGCTCTCTAATTATAAGATTAAGGATGAGGGACAAATAAAGGAATATTTGGGTCGAGCGGATCCTTGTACTAGGAGTACCTGCTTGAAGGTGGTGTGAGAGAATTAAGGAGTGTGGGAAGCCTCGGTAGAGGTTGGTTGTTGCGGTACAGTGGTGAGAGTCCACTGGTGGCTGGGCCTAGAGTTTCTGTAGGCAGTCTTAGTTAGTTTTGCCACTGGAAAAGTTATTAATAATTTTATAACCTTCCTTTTTGACGAGAGGAAAAAAAGGGAATGACTGCACATCTGATTATTAATCATTCAGACTCCAATCCTTGGATAGTTTTGGCAATCACAAACCGTCTTCAATCTTGGTTTTGAGCGAGTAGAAACAGATCTCTGACGTTTGAGTTTTGCTTTCGGGTGAGTTGGCACAACGCAACTGTACCACCTATGCTCCCACCAGTTTATATGGTATTTTGTACTCAATTGGTTTTGGAACAAACCTAATATTATGTTTCTATATCAAACACAGGCAGAGTTCGAGTTTCGAACAAGATTTTTGTGACAATGTTAATTACATCATTAGTTCACTAGTAACATTACACGTAATTAACCAGAAAGTTTCTTTGATAACCTACTCGATGTAATATGAAAACAACAATTACTAATTAATATGTAATTTATCAATGACCCTTTATTTTTTGTTGAATATTCATTACTTTCTACTGTTAACCTCAACAGCCACAACTTTAAAATAACTTTAATTTCATTGTATGTAAGCATTTTTTCTGCTTGTATATCGATAATATACAAAGGCACAATATAGACAACTTATATTCATGTCACAGTCTCAATTTTAAATAGCTTCAATTTGAAAAAGAATAACCGACAGTCACAGAATGTTCCTCATTCGTAGTTTCACGGCCATGCATCAGTTTTTTTTTTCTTTTTTCAAAAACCTAATCAACGGAAATAACCTTTTTTCCCTTCTCAAGCTTCCTTAACTGAAATAGGCAGTAATCCAATAACAGATTACAGATCTCAATCAACTTTTTCACACCGTAACTATAGACGTATTCAAGTTCAGGTCTAGTTAGTGTGGCTAAATTGAGTAAATTGATAGTTTTTCTAATATAATCTATTTTTAAAGGACCTATCAATATTGTTTCTCAATCAATTTAATTCCAATTAAATGGTAACGTTATTTAAACTCAATAACATTCTTCTTATTCAAATATGTCTGTTGTCTGACTGTTGATTGATGCTGTGGTTATGTTTATGCTTATAAACAAATTAAACTTGGAATCCCACTGTGATATTAATTTCTACTAGTAAGAGATGAATGTCTACTAGGAGCTATTTCACTTTGAATCAACAAACCTACTCCCGATCGTAAACTAGCAGTCTGCATTTCATCAAGTAATTCACTCAGCCTAACAATGCTGAAGCAATTAACTAGGACAATATTCACTGCCCGTATAGGATCCAACATATCAGCTAGAAAACCTACAGGGAACATCTAACCAGGGAAATAATGTGGGTTGAACAATTATTCTTGGAGCAGTGAGTCACGCTCTTTGTAGGGACGATGAGCCCAAGGAAAATTTGGGAAGACAAATAAAAAAAGGGATACAACAAAATAAAATTGATTTTTAGATAAAACGCAATCAAGGGAAATTTAAAAAGGAAACATGAAATTTTATTGTGACCATATTACAATCTGCCCTGTTGTTCAATAAGTAATTCTGATAAATGTTCTCATTCATACTGTTAAGGTAAATTTAGAAACGTAAACGTGAAAGAAATCAGACCCGTTTCGGAAACTTAGGTGACTCCTCATTCCCAGCTCAAAAGTTGGAGAAACTTTAAAACTTTCCTATTGACAAAAGCGAATCTAAGACAATATTTCAAAAACATTTTCAAAGATAATGTTTTAAGAGGCAACAATAGAAGATTCGTAAAGTTACCACTGATTTCAATGGGTTATCGTATACACTCACCCGTTTGACCACACAGCTAAAAGTCTACAACAATTCCAGACACTATGTTGAGAATCGTGGTCAGGCCTACCTCTCTCGAGAGGCTAAGAACAGTAACCTGCACTAGTTGCTTGGCGTATCGACAGTGGACTAAATTAAACTTAAAACTATTTTTGACCAGTTTCTCTAATCCTGTCCTGAGCGTCTGTGGCTCTCGCGATCTAGGTCAGCCTCCGCTGGTTCTTATCCAGTGTCGCGGCTGACGTAGGAGCGAGGGGGCCTTCCCAAGACTTTACTTCCGCCTTCGCATGTGAGGGAGGTGAGTGAATGATGAATTGTAAATATGGTATGAATGATAACATTTATCTCAATTACTTATTGCCTAATAAAAAGGCAGATTGTAATTTTATCTTAATAAATTATTGAAATAATAAATAAAATTATTTTAGATCGACAATACTAAGTACTTTTTTTTCACAATCATTTAATAAGTTTTTAAGAATGCAGAGTCCCTTGAGTAATTCATCAAACCTCTTCTCCACTTTCTATATCCTCAAGTTCGTTCATATATATTTAAAGAGAGATACAGTTCATTTTTTATATGTCTTAGTTTGATATATCAGTGGAATTTAAAACTTTATATTTATAAGTAAATGCGGAATTTGAAAGAAGAAGAAATACTGAAACAGTCTTAGAGAGACAGATGAGAATGTAATCGAGACCTACTTAGTTTGTTCTTGATTTTACAATGTTAATAATATGATCAGAAGAAGCTATGTCAGGGGAAAAGAAATTGTCAGACCACAAGTGATGATAATGATGACAAGACAGGAGGGAAGGTGTTGTGATGAAGCAGTGGGAATGATATAAAAATGAGAATTTAGGTCATTAGGATATATTTGAAGAACAGGAGTATACGGGAGCTACACAACCACACAATGGTGATGTTTGCGGGAAAGAGCTCCACTCTCAGATCAAAGGAGGGTTTATTACAGGGCGAAGCTGCGGCTGTGATGAAGTAAAACAGCGCGCTATGGAAAACACATAAAAGTCAAAGGACTGCCAGTTGAGTGTCAAGTCAAGCAGTATTGAGGGTACGACCTCCCTTTGTGCCATGCAGTCCGATTTGGATCTGACTCCTTCCATTAGACGGCCGAGCTTACATTATTTGAATATATAAATTTGTCATAGGATCTTATAAGAAGTGTTTTGGAAAATTATAGTAGGTTTCATACTATAATGATATCAAACACCGATTTTGCTTAGTATTTTTAAAATTTTTCAAAGCAGAAACGATTATGTTTTCAGCCATATTTGCGTTTTCTGTTCTTGTCGGCCTGAGTCATGTGTTCGAGACAGGTACATAAAATTTACACGGAGGTCACTTAAGACATGATTAAGAGTAATTTTTAAAGTTTTTTTACGTTACTTTATGGTTACGTAAATTCATTAAAACTGTTATCACAGTTAGTTAGCAGCCACAAGTGTTATAAAGAGGGATAATGGTGTTCATGGATGCATCTCAACTCCTAGTTCAGAATTTATTTATTATTATTTAAAGTTCCGATTTCATTCACATCGTTAAGGACGCCTTAAAGACTGTGACGAAAATATAATATCAAAGGTATTCTAAAAAACTAACTTTATAAGATAAGAAAAAGGCTGACATAGAACCCACACACGGGGCTAAAAATACAAGAACTAAACAGAGGCTTTGGATAACTGAACAGATCACTTCGAAGGACATCCCATCTCTTAATAGAAAACAAATAATTACTAATTTACAAAGTTTTAATAAAGCCAATCTGGACATACGGTTTAGAGCTATGGGGGACAGCAAAAAAGTCAAACATCAAGCGTATCAGATCCTTTCAATCAAAAGTCCTGAGAACAACAGTAAATGTCCCTTATTATGTCAGCAACAAAACCCTTGATAACAATCTTAATATACCTTACATTCTCGAATTCATCCCTTCCAAGTTCATGAAATTTTAGTAACCTATCCAACAACCCTAATCACAGTCATAGCACTGCACCACTCATCCCTATAATCCTCCTTGGAGACAAAAAGGGCAGTAGCCTCATGACCTGCTATAAATGCATGACAGTGGGAGTCCTGGCAATGGCCAGTATCTCCAATTATGTCTTGAGCGTATGCGGGTCTCACCCTCTTCGTCGGCCTCCACTGACTCGTATCCGGTGGCGCGGTTGACGGAGTAGCGGGGAGGAATTCCCAAGACTCCGCTTCTTCTTTCGCATGCGAGGAACGTCTTAAACATGTACTTTTGGGACGTCTCTGGGCTGTTTGTAAATACTCTACGAATGAAAGAGTGTATGAAAATTGTAAATATGGTATGAATGAAAAGATTTATCACAATTACTATTGCCCAATGAGGCAGATTGTAATTTTATTAGAATAAAGTTTAAAAAAATGAAATTAAAATAAGCATACCTTTCAAAAATAATAAAGGATCATTAATTAACTAATTACTTGTAATTAAAAAAATATTTCCCCATAATTTTAGTAGTATAAGTTAATTAAAGATCTTAACGCCCTGATTAATAATATGCAAAATGTATTGTGGTTTTAGTGATTACAATTAAAAAAATGTATCGAACCTCATTGATTGAGTAATGCATCACAATATTTTTTAGCTCCTCTCGCATGTTAAAACTAAATTTATGTATTCAGCTTCATCTTTAAAAGATATTGAATAAACCACTAACTTATCTAAGTTCCCATATGGATTTTTGACATAATTAAAACTTTTATACGTTTTATTAAATATCGAAAAAACGCGCTACCTAGTTCAAACTGACCAGTCTTTTGAATTTTTAAGACTACTCCCTTCTCCACCATGGTTTCATGACCGGGTTAAACAGCATTCATTAAATTCATTTTTCAAATATCACGATTTATTTAAGTATACATTCTTTGTTACGTATCAAATTTAATGTAATATACAGAACGTAAATGAAAAAAAGTTCATTTTATGAGATTTTTACATAATTAAGTAAAGCAATGTCAACTTGTGTTGCAATGTGTACTAATGCTTCAGCCCTTTTTCAAAGTGAGAATTCTGAATCCAATATTAAATTTACTAGCCTGGAACAAATTTAATAAAAATAAATTTCTCTTTTAGAAGTTTTTGTTGTCATCGATAATTTTTCCACCTTTGGTAGAAAATAAGGAGTATGAATATCAACTGCGAGTTATACTTAATAATTGCGAACCAGAAAAAAACTATCGAGGTTTCAGAGTAGCAAATGGAGATTTTCGGTCCAGTCCAACTAATAGTTCGCAGGGTAAATAAGGAGAATTTCCACTCACCATGAGTAGGTAATTTCCGTATTTTTCTTTTTTGAGATATTTTCCATACCAAGACACCCCTAATTAAATTCCCATCATCTGGGTAGAAAACATTTTTCGAATAGAATATCCTCATACCTATCTAAAATAAGCGAACCTTTAATTACTACTTTATTTCCTATCGAACCCTGGTTATTAAATATGCCTACAATAAACTTGAAACTAACAAAATATTCAAAAAATTAACCAGGCCAAACGTTTTTTAGATAGATATCAAACCTACACCCTGCACAATTCATATACACCCATCCATCGAGATTGCCTGCGTCATGAAGATCAGCAGCTCATGTATTCTCTACCCAAGTACACGGCGGAGTTGTTTGCCTTAAACATATGGCTCAGTATTGCAAGGCCCTTAGAAAGCTGAAGTATTGCCATTTAAAATAATAATAAATGCAAACCAAGAAAGTTCCTTCAATACTTAGAAGCACACAACATCTTACTGCATTAGGATTAAATGTAACTTTCTGTCGGCTACCAGGATATTGTGGCATACGAAGAATGAAGATATTGACGCTCTTGCCAAAATGGCCGTTTCAGAACGTGAACCTTTTAAGATAGCCCTTAGACGTTGGCAATACTCAGTCTCCAAATTGGCAGGCAATATGAAATTTCTGGCAAAATGAATGGCCTTGTTGTTAGAAGCTCTGAAAGATTGGATCTCGGTTTGAGGCCGGAGATACATCCTACAGGTCCTATAGAAGACAGGAAGTCGTGTTGGCTTGTCTAAGGATGGCCACACCAGACTCACCTATGACTACTTAATAGGTAAATGAAATCCTTCATACCTATGCTTGCTGCGGTTATGAGGATACAGTCAAGCATATTATGGTGGAATGTTCTAAGATTGGAGAGAAGCATGTGGGTATTTGGAGTTCTCAATTTCCAAGAGTGCCGAAGAATCCTTCAACATATTTAATCAATCAATGCAAGATATTTATCTTATTATTTATTGTTAATTTTCTCATCATGTTTAACTTTGCCCTTTTTACAGACATACGCTAATTTTTTTCTTTTTCATTATTTTTATTTTTAAAGTATTGAGTAAAATATCTTTTTATTCGAAATAATAGTGGAGTTAAAAGTAGAGTAAATTGAACCGACGAAAGTGCTAATGGGTCGGCGTCCCTTCTTGAGAGCCGTTACCAGGTTACTTTTCTGCCACTTCAAGCGGCGTTCGCAGAGTTCGTTTCGCTCCGAGGACTTGGGGGGTCCCCCAATCTCATTTGGGCTCTTCCATGTACATTCACAACTATGTACGTAAACATCAGTTGACTGTCCTGATGTATAAAATATTGGCAGGCATCATGGTTCTTCCAATCAGTTTTCGGCTCCTTAACATGTCTTTCCTTTCAGAGAGGTTGGACTGGGGTCTTTTTCTCGCAATTATGATCCACTTAGGTCCATAATATATTTAGTTGCTGTGTTCAATAAAAAATTAAAACCCCAAACATAACATATTTCTTTCTAGGTCTTGTAAAGTAATAGTGAACGCTAAAATAATTAACAAATCGTGAAATCAAAATCAATACATATTTATAAATATGCGGGCGTCAATGACCCGTGTGGTTGACATGCCCTAAAACAAACAAAAAAAACCCTCAAACCACCAGCAAAATAACAGGTACAACTTTTCTATCTATAAAATCTGCTGTGGAGCTGTTATGCTCTGTAAATATACAAACCTTGCAGAGTAGCATTAGGAACGTTTAATGTTGGAACCAGAAACAACAATTTTATACAAAACACATGTTTATTTATTTAAGTCACCTTTCCTTCAAACAGGCCAAATGGGAGCGGTACACCATTTATTACTAATCTCTATAGTATTATTGTTTCATTCAGGCCTGAAAATCATATTTAGTTGTACAGCGAAAAGTTTTGAGCGGCCAATGCATTTGAGCATTGCAGTTATTATATATCGAAAATGATAGCAATAAATATCTCTAGGAAAAAAAAATATATTAGTATTATTTTTGTTTACACTAGGATGAGAGAAAGTCCAGTAGTATTTCTTCAGACGGGACAAGTCGAGTAGAAAGTAAACATCCTTAAAGTTACCGTCGACAGATATTTTTCGGTCTTCTTAAGAGTATGGTATAGGTCAAACCTTCGATCATAACTGCCTCTGTTTGTTACTCATCTTCAAAAACTTGTCACCATTAGATAACCCGGAATGTCTGCTTCAGCTGGGATTATTCAAGGACGTTAAACGAGCTTTTCAATTTCAGCAGATCACCAAGATGAATAATTACATTCGTGATCAAAACTTTTATCTTAAAGGAAAGAGTCACCCAGAGCACTTAGCATCCTTTAAAAAAGATTCGGTTAGCATGTATTTACTGAACTTTATAATGGACCCGAATCCACATTGGGAGTTTAAGTTTTCAGACCTTAATTAATATTGTAAATTTATTCATGGTTTCTTGTAGTTAAATGTAAGCAATTTCTAGAAAGTTTAAATGAACAACTTATAATATGGTGTCATTTATTACTTATGACATTAACGCGAACTAGTATAACTTTTGCTTGGTATTTTTAGTTCACAGAAATTATTCAGGTTATTAATGTTTGTAGTTCCATTCATCTCAATTTTACACTGAGCTTTCTTTGATTACCTTACGTCATAAAAAACATTCAATTCCATAGGACATTATTAAGGGTTTTTAATTAATTAATTACTCTTGATATAAAAAATAAATGTATTCCTATCACGTTTAATTGTAGTCATTTGAATGGACAGAAAAAACAGTACAGGAAGACAGACAGACTTGTGAAAAGTACATGAAAATTCGTGTATGCGCTAGTTGAGGAGTCAATTTTTCGAAGGATGCAGCCATACTTAGGGAATGTAAAGTGAATTCGTTTAGCTCAGCGTATAGTGACTCTAAGTTAATCTCCTACCCGTGATGATCATTGGGTGGATGCTTAGCCACTGCACCAAGGAGCTTGAAAAGGGTCCAACCCATCTTGAGGCAAGGGGTGAGCTACTACTAGTCTTTGTTTTGAAACCCAGGCTCAGAGACCATTAATAGTGCAAGTCTTCTAGATATTATTCTTTTTTTTCAAAGCTCTCAAACTTGAAAAATTAAGGAATAAGGGAAAAATAAACGGAAATAATTTGGGATGAGTGGATCCTTTTACTAGAAGGGACCGATTTTAGTAGAAAATAAGGAATGTAGAAACCTCGGGTGAGGTACAGGTGATCTAGGAACAATGGTGAGAGTCCACCGGAGTCAGATATTAATTAAAGAGTTGGCTGAGTTAATTACATGTATATAGCTCATAAAAATAAATTATCTCCACTATAATTTACATCTGTATTTAATGAATATGAATATGAATATTTCCGTTTTAGTACAGAATGGTTCTGTTACCGTTGTTAGTTTATTGTTGTTAGTTCGTTCCGTTTATGTTTCTTTATGCTTAAGGTTGGATTGTTAATAGTTATATGTATTAGCGTAATAACATACTTGGTTAAACAGAACGAATGCCGACCCGGTCATTGTACATTATAAGTAATGAATACATATTTTCCACTGTTTATGGTGTTCTGAGTGCACGTTTTGATTTATGATTCACCATAAGGGTGTTGGGAGATGATGAACAGAATTAAGTTGACTTTTTATGTTCAGTTCCTTCCATAAATAGTATTTAGCACCCATACCATTTTTAGTTTATTTTGTTGGTTCGATTGTCCTGATGAAGTAGCAAGAATGTGAATATTAAACGAAAATAAGGAATTCTTGATATCTGAAAACCACATTCTAACGACAAAAAAATTGCCCTGAGAGTAGACCAAGTGTTGCTTTCGTGAACGTAGTACAGCAATCTTCGACACAAACCAACTGTGGCTTAAACCGTAATGGTTCCCATTAGAATTCGAATTATTATGGACAAACGGCTAAACGATAGTGGGTACATTAAAATCCAACAAGGCAATTGAAGATACCAATGGAATCCCACCTTAAGCCAAGTAACCCAATAGGATCAATTATGTACGCTTTTACTTAAGATTTTTCAATGCTGTCCCATGTTACAGACAAGTCTTCTCTTCGATGCACCACGGTAAATTATTGACACTGCCAATAATAACCTGGAAATGATATTTAATAATTCCACCAAGTCTGGAATAAATATATTAGATATGAAATGCAGACTCGGCGGACAGAAGGACAAGAAGTTGGCTGCTAGCTGAAATTTATCATATGATTTGAATTAGTTGCAGTAATGTTTTATAACTTCATTACAACAATGTAAAAGCAGTTGGAAACTTAAGGGTTGTCTTTAATACAAAACACCGCTTAAAGCAGCCAAATAATCTTGCATAATAACGAATTATTTTAGAATCCCAAGTAGGAAGGGCCGCTCAAGCAATTTAGAGGCAAATGTAAGCAAAAACTGCAGAATCTGCCCTTGCCGAAAAATGAGGGAGGCTAATTACAAATGTGTAAAATTTGAAAACTATGATTTATTGTTATATCTTGGATTCGTGTTTTAAAAACGTATATAATATTTTTCTTGTTTTTTCTTTTAAGAGATCTTATTTGATTTGATAAAGATTTGGTTATGATTCCATGTGTATCCTTCTTTATCTTGTTAATATCTATGTGAAGTCTAGCATAACTGTAAAAAATGTGTCTTGTAAAAAAAAAGTACAGTCGGTAGTTAACAACCCTGTAGTGACCCTAACTACATAAGTGTTAAATCACCCTATACTCTGGTGCATATATAATGTATTGTAATTAGATGTAAAACATGGTTTTCTAGTAATAAATCATGGAGAGGCCGGTAGTCGTAAAACAAGCAACAGAGGGTCGAAGGTCCAGCAATAAACCTGAGAGGATAAGCCACCTGACTGTCATAAATAGACCCGGGCAGACTTTTAGTCACCTTCCGGCGGTCATAAAACCTAAGTAGGTGAGTCCCTAGCAGCTATAAAACACACCCTTTTAGACCAACAGTCATAAACTTAAGGGGGATTGGCCACCTGGGCATCATAAAACATACCCCTTTCAGCCGACTCCACCTTCCACTAGGAAGGGGAAATAATATTTAAATCAGCGGGTTCCGTCCTGTAGACACACTCTTTTCCAGTCTCTTCATCTCCTCAGCCGCACTACTCGGTCGCTTTACGCCAAGGCCGCTTGGCCCTGGAAGGCAGACACTTAGACTCCTCGTCAGCCTATTATTCTCTCTGCCACACCTCTGCGTCGTCACCCTGTCTCACAGCCTCTAGCAGACCTTCTGACGACTTGTACCTATTACGCTGCCGATCTCCCGCCCAAACTCTGTAAACTAGTCTTATTCTTTATGAAACCTGTAAACCTCTTCTCCTGAACACAGTGTATTGTCGGGACACATCCCTATCAATAAAATGGAGTCAGATATTAACACCAACATAGAACATGGTCCATGTTATAAACTACAAGAATCCGCACTTGTCACCAGGGCTAGAGTGATTAGGCACTCCCCTAGTGGCAACCCCGACAAACCCTTTACCCTTACTCATACCGTACAACTTTCTGTGGACGTACAGACACGAGGAAATAACTTTGCTAGTTATTGTTATCGAATACTCGGTGCAATTATGAAGTGAAACGAGAATCATCTATAGGCTGTTCCCGTAGGTTATGTGTCAGATGGGCTCTGACGGCTACAAGAGCTGGTGCGATTCACAAGTCCTCGAGTGGGACTTACAAGGCTCGGCTGCGGCAGTCAAGCCCCCTCCCAGCCTTATCTCCGTACTGTTCACTCACAACTTTCGACAGCTATTATTCCCACAATCAGATTCACTATTGCCGCGATGTAACTTATCACACATGTCCGGCGCGGTAAACCATTCAACGCATTTGAACTATTTAAATGTGTATGGTTAAAATAATTACAATTCAATTCAAACCTAAATAATAATACTCTGTTATAACACCACTTAAAGATCTTTCCTTACTCTTTCATTCCTAATAACGAAATAAAATCACCTCATGCCCTCTGCCGTCGCTTATGTGTTTGTAAAGGAATATTTAACTCTTGCTCTATACTGCAGAAATTTCGGCTTTACCCTAATTGCTTATGATTATTGTGCATATAAGCTACAAAATATAGTCGGGATAAAAAGTTAAAGATGGCACTAAGCACATTTTTATCCAAACAGCGTTAGTAAATAAATAAAATCTACATCTTAAATTTGATATCCTACGTAGATTATAATCTACTTGACTTAAATTTATTAGTATTGCTATCTAGGCCCTAAAATTCATTTTCATGTTGTTGTTTTTTAATTTTTCTATTCGAACAAACTTAATTTGAAATATTAAAAACAATAAAAATCATGAAAACTGAAAATAAGGCCCCCAAAAGCGCATCAAATTAACCGTTAAACTTCAGTACAGTATTATGGAAAGGTAATTCATTAGCTTTCGAATTCGCTTCACACGAAACATTAATTTCCTTTATAAACTAATAAATAACTCCATTGTAAAACAAATGTTGGCATAATCTAATTATTTCACAATCAGGTATTCCCTCAAGAAACAAAAGGTAATATAAAATATAAGGTTAATTTATCTTAGCTACGTAAAATTCGGCTTATTATTATATCAATTAATATATTACGTAATATTAAACGATTATACTGAGGCATAAATAAAACATTCCTACCAACACAGCCGTAGCTTTATTCCCAAAATCTGGCTAATACATAATACAGGGATAATTTTCGTCTATGAACTTTCCCCACTTTGTAAATGACGTTTGAATCCAAGACCTAAGCTCCACGGAACCGGAGAGAGAAATAAAACGTCCGTCTGTATCAGCGTGGTCCGAGAACGAAATTGAAGGAAGAGAATCAATAATAAATTCAATAGACGAATCTGACTGATTCTTCAATTGCTTTTTTCCCTTCTTCCACACTAAGAGGAGACCCCCCATCCCTCCTGCTACCCTTCCTTCCCCCATGAATTGACTCAATTTTACATCACTTTTTCTCAACTCAGATGGTCCCTTCAACTTTTTCATATTACTGCAGCCTTTGCCTTGCGTGGTAATATTGTGCTTTGTTTTACCGAAACGATTCTCTTATATTTTTCATTCTGCTACTTTGAGGCGTCTTATGAAATCTAGCTCTTTTATTTTCTCCCGACGATTCACCCAACAGGCCTTTCATTATTACCAAGTTTTATTATTTTTTCCTAAATATAGACAATATGCTGATAAAATATATGAATTTTCTTGTTGCAAATCTAGTAACAATGCAAATTATTCTATAAACGAGATGAATTAATGAACCTTGTTCATAATTAAACAATGTATTTTATCACTACGTACGGTTAATTCTTGTTGCCAAGCCCAAAAGAGGTTCTACTTTCAAACTGGTCGGTGCAAATCGTTGTGTTTATTTGATCTTAAATTTTAAATGTATATTAAACAGCTATCTATTACGATGCACGTCATTTTTTCAGAAATAATAAAGAGAATTATGCGGGGGGGGGGGGGAAATTGTCTCCAGTAATAACTGGCACGTCTCCTCGTTCTGACTCCCGAGCTGTCTCATGTCGTTTAAAATTCTTATTTTTTCCATTTAGTTAATGTCACATTAGTCTCATTAACGTTACGAAAAAATATAAGACATGAGGATGAACATTTTTCTTGTAATTTAAAAACATAAATTATCTTCGGTCAAAAATATCAAGTATTTCTTCACATTAATTTATAAAGAATTTAAGGAACTGAGATAATGTAATTAAATTAAGGGAAAGTCGCCTTTTTCACTCATTGTACAATATTCATATTCTCTCCGACTACGTAATATTTGTAATGTATGGACAAAAAAATTAGTTGGGATAAAACAAATCACTAAAATAGTGATGACACTTATCTATGTTATTATATTGAGCTCCACGACAGTGGGAAACTGGCCCATCGTCTCTAAAACGTAGCACTAAGAGTACAGTTATTTCTGAAATCCAGAGTGAACAATTCTAGATTCCATAGTAAAGCAAACTAGTGTCACAGGATCATCTGGAGTCTACCAACCAGAAATGTTGTGAAGTTTCGAAAAGTTTTTCATCACTAATGCAAAGTTGGCTTCATCCGACTTCATCCTAGTAAATCTAACATCCCGCTTAGTACTTTTGGTAGAGAATAGAAACTTTACAGTTTCCGACTAGTTTAAAACAAAAATGGGATTTCCACTTGTCCGACATATATTAGTGCAAGGGGTAAGTGCAAAACTTAGACAAGAGGAAAGTGAGTATTTTTACCCGCCTACACCTAATTATTGTATTCATAAATAGGTTCCGCCTTGTAGCATGAAGATTTTGAATCAATTTTCATTAACCAAGGCATTCCAAGATAGTACGTAATTATGACGTGTTGGCTGATAGTAGAAACTACTACTCTCGAGAAGATTTGCAGAAGGAGGTGATGAAGTGAGAACAGCCAGATGTAGCACCTACTATTCCGCAAGTGTATACGACATCAATTTAACACGTCGGTTGGAATGAACGTGAATTCATGTCAAAAGGATAAAGCACTTCTACCAAATGTTTAAAGGAGTACAGCTGAAGAGATCAAATAGATTGGAGAACACATTATCCTTAGACGAAAGCATTAGATCATATTACGGAATTGGTTAGAACTAATGATTATAAAACGCCATTTAAACACAATAGATTAAATAATGATTGGTTTCAGACATTTATGAAATGATTTTTCAAGCCTCAAAAGAAATGACCTCTTTCTTAATCATATCTATGTTCACCAACTCAAAGAAAATATTGTACCACTTGACCTATCCGAAAAAACACATCAACGTTTTAAGGAGATGAAAAATTATTCACAAGAAGGGTCTCTTGTAACCTAAAATTGTAGACGTTGGACTTCCTGCTTTTATAGGAGTTAGCTCATCAGGATGATAAAATATCTCAGCATTATTTGGAGTCGCAGCAAATGGTGCCCAAGTTGTACGGATGGTTTCTATTAAAGGAATTGGATTAGTTGGTTTCACAAAAAGAAACGTAATTTCATTAAATCAGCCGATAATGCTCTCATAAATAGACATGAGATATAATAATACCCCGACACTCATCACAGATCCTGCAGCCTTTCTTTGGACCTCGGTTTGATGAAGTCATTAGAATTCAATTGCGATCCGAAGCTAAATTAATTAATTTCCAATCCTGAAATTTTAAAAAGCACGCCGAAAGTCATGGATCGGATCATTACTCATTCAACCCATCGTGCCTTTAGAAGGAAAATAAAATAGCCTATTCCCCCTTGCCCAGATCTCGAGGGACAAGTGAGGAAAACGAACGTCTAATATTAAACCTGCCACATGAATATTATGTGTTGAGAAATAATAAAACTTAATATACATTCTGAAAGAGACTGTTTCGCACTTCTGGTAAAAATTTATGTCCTGCACTCGAAAGCCATTTAATTTTTATTGCCAACTTATGGGTTATTCTTCAAAATACATCCCTTTGTTTTATGACCATATACGAATTCTGCCTTACACTCTTGAGACAATCATCATAGCAAACTGAAAGCTGGCCAGGCGCGTATTGAAGACTGGCATTCCCGTCTTGTAAGCTTTTAAACATGCCGTATTTGATGCAGCACCCATCTTCCATTTCCACTAAATAAATTTCTTTGATTCCAGTATTGATTTTTTTTGTATTAATGTTTTCATTGGACTTCTGTAAATGAATTGTGCGTTTGGGTGAATAATTTGGCGATTCGTTAGTCAATTTAAATGAGCATATAATTACATAAACTAAAGAGTCAAGGACTTGTTATTTTTATGTCAGCACCGTTTTCATGTGCCACGGCTTTAGTGACAGCCCAAAACTACAGAGAAACCCACAAAACGGTATTCGTGAGTCAGCAGTGAAGCTACAAACAAACGTCCAAAGACAACAGCCCAAGATAAACAGCTTCCCCTTCAAGCGCAATTTATGACTGACAGTCCCCACCACACATACACCTCGCTCCCCTCTTCGGCATCCCTTACTACCTACTAAACGATTTTCTTCCTCCGCTAATCGTCAGCTACATGTATCTTTTGTTCTCCCTTCACACTCCGCTGAGTAATGATGAAAAAACCTCTATTGCCCTACGTGAGCCACTATTAATCACTGTCATGGCTCTCCGTTATACTTGAGTCATTGTTCTTCAATGTTCAATAATACAAATTTAAAGAACTATAATAATAGGTATAATGAATTGTCATTTATTTAAACGATCAAAAATGAAGCAGATAGTATCGCTATTAGCAACTGTGATTGTCGGAAAAGCTTCTTGTACACGTCGAGGGTCATCAATTGTCGGTAATAGGGTGAACAATTGTCGGAGGTCAACAATTGTCGGAAAAGGTGGATTGTCGTAGTTAATAACATGGACCATGTTCCATGTAGGCGTTAATATCTGACTCCATTTATTGATAGGGATGTGTCCCGACAAGACACTGTGTTCAGGATGAGGTTCAGAGGTTCATAAAGAATAAGACCAGTTTTCAGAGTTCGGGCGAGAGATTGGCAGCGTAATAGGTACAAGTCGTCAGAGGTCTGCTAGAGGCTGTGAGGCAAAGTGCCGTCGTAGAGGTGTGGCATAGAGAGAATAGACTAGCGGAAGGCTGAGTAGGCGTATCGCGACGAGTGATAGCGGCTATCTGTATGTAGAGACTAGAGAAGAGTGAAGAGTGAGCCTACCAGGGCCAAGTGTCCCTGGTGTAAAGTCAAGTAGTGTGGCTATGGAGACTAAGAAACAGAGTGTTCCTTCAGGGCGAATCTTACCGATATAAATATTGTAACCCCCCTCCCTCGTGGAAGGCGGAGTCTGTCTGTAGGTGGTCTGTTTTATTATCCCGTTGGTCCAAAAGGGTGTGCTTTATGATGTCCCGCCTCCCGAGTTACGTGACTAAACTGTTTCTAGCATGATTTTATGACCGCGGGAACGTGACTGAAGGTCTATTCTAATAGGGGTAAGTGTGCTTGCCCTAGGTTTATGGCAGTCAGGTGGCTAATTCTCTTAGGTTTATTGCCGTACCCTCGATCCTCTGTTACTTGTTTTTATCTCTGCCGATCCCTCTATGATTTATTACCAGAAGTTACAGAGATTTGCATTTCTATTATAATACATTATGAACCAGAGTGTAGGGTAATTTACATATGTTTAGCTCTTCGCTATATATCGCTACAGTGATGATTATTATAATTATCTGACTGCTGTACCTTCCCGATATCTGACATTATGGTGTACTAATAACATTCTCCACAGTAGGTCTTTTTGCCAGATGTGCTAAAGTCGTCGACGTGGGTTCGTGAGCAGTGTGGCGGAATAGGGCGAGTTTGAACGTGTTTCACTGTAGAACTAGCTGTAACGTTCTCTGGTAGTGAAGACAGCAGACCTTGTGTAAGGTTGACTTGTGAAGCTATTTTAGCTTTATCGTCTGCAAATGACACGGGTAATATATTATGATGTGAAATGTCCTACAGCGAGTAAAGTAGCGGACTTAGGAAACTACCCTTAGGCTCTACAGCTTAACTGCTTAAGCACCTGATCTGCAACAAATAACTGCTATTTTCTAGGACTTATTTTAGCACTAAATACAAGATATAATGTAGAAACTTCTCGAGCTTGAACGTGAGCTCAATATGTCACACGATGAATAGTTATTAAATCAAAATAGTATCAACACTTGTTTCAAGCCAGGCGCTCAGGTTATACCTCACCAACAAAGCAGTACTGTATTGATGGCCCCATAGTGTATCTTGAAAGGTTTTACAGAAAGCGTTAGCTAAATATTTGATGAAACCAGAGGGAGTGGCTCTGCTTTCTGAACATCAATCGTGTCTGCATTGATTAATTACAATAGTGTAAAATTAAGTACAACAAAAATTGTTCAAATGACCTGAAATTTCTGGGTAAGCTTCGCAAGAACACAAAATACGTCAGGTAGATTTTGCTTATAATACAACAATAGGAAGCATGCAAAAAAAAAAAATAAACTTAAAAGAAGTTGGGGTCATTTCAATAACATTTATGATTTCTCAGGTAAAAAGCGCATGACCAGCAAAGAAGCAATCAAAGACTGTTTCTGGTAACAAATATATTGAAATCTAGGCTTTAATGCCGTTTAAGCCAATTTCAGTTGGGTTTTGTAATTATCTTAGATACTTACATTATTTTTGTATTTGCTAAAAATAAAGTGAATAGTAAATAAGAAGATAAACAAATGAGATTTTTGTTTAAAAACATCACGAATTTTATTACAGACTTCATCTAATGATCTTTGATGATGATGAAAACCTTTTAAATAATAAAGAAAAAAAATAGTGAGGTATATATTATAAAGAGGTAGCACTTAGCATGACATATTAAAAGCTCATGACAGAAATAGCATAACGAAATTTATATATTTAAGTTTGTAGTAATTTTATATGGCCCTTGGACAGATATTTTAATAATATCCGAAATTTAATTAACATCTTATCATCCACCAGGACATTAATCCCACTCCATTGTTCATTTTTAAGCTACGCGCGTCAGAATACATTTTTAATAACTCCAGAGTGAGCATAGTACGCGAGAGGGATTCACAAACCGAGGATGCTACGTCAGATAAGAATGAAAGTGTTGCTAAAAAAAATATATAAATAAGGTTTAGAGTGGCGTTGAGAATCCTGAATCATGTGACACGAAGTTTATATTATGGGCAGGACTGTGGGTAAGGTAGGCAAGAGTTATAGGACCTCCTGGTCCCTTTGGCGGGTAATTGCACTTTCCACAGTCCTAGTTTTCACAGGCCTAATGGAAATATATCATTCTCATTTTCCGGCTAATTATCTTCCTTCTTTTTTTTAATGGATTTTTTTTTATTATTTATTTGATAATTTTTAATTTACTAAGGCTAAATTGTCAGATAAATTACGTGGATGACAGGGCATGAAAAAAAAGAGAAGGAAATGTGATCTGAACTGAGAGAAAATAATTAAATTCAATAATTAATTCTCGACAAAACGAAATTAGCTTACCAAGAACACACACTTGTCTCACTAGCCCGAGAAACTCGTTAGGAACATTTTTCTAAATGTATTTATTACAAATTATCCAGGACTATGTCACCCATTTCCGTTCTACTACACTTTCTGTCTGCCATCATCGGCAGTGTCTTCAGTTTCTACTTAATTTCGTTTATCCACAGATTTTTTACCATCTTCCTCATTATATTATTCAGATTTCATTTTAAGAACAAAACTCTTATTTTTCCATAATGATGTTAGCCATTTTTGTTTGAATTAATTTTCTTATTTTGGATGTTTTCTTTTCTTATTTACAATCTATATGCTTTGATATCAATTTTAGTTTTCTAATTTTGGTCATATTTGTCTGTATATCAACAAGATAATACCGTTGTCATGTGAGCAAACTAACCGGTTATAATTTATTTAATAATTTCATGGTCTTTAATAATATTTTTTTAAATATTGCATTCCAACTATCCAGCAAAATAATATTTTTAATTTAATAAAAAACAGTCAAATTTCTTAAAACCCGAACTAAAATTAGTAGTTAGTGTCGGCAGTTTTTTGGCTCGAATTTTCGTCACTGAGGATGGCTTGTAGAGGTTGTGAAATGATCATACTGAACAGAATAAGCATCACCGTTTGTTTATGTGAGTATTCTATAATTATTTCAAAGATTATTTTAAACGTATAAGCGATTGAGGATTGGTTCTGTTCGACAATCCTGGTAGATCTTCGACGTTAAGTGCAAGTCCTAGTCACGTATACAGGTTTAATTCGAGGCAAACGATGCTCCTCATACAGGTGAAAATCTCAGATGGAGAGTCAATGGATTTTAAAGAAACTCCGTAGTACTCAAGTTTTCTAGTTGATACACCATTGTTACCAGGAGAGTTATTGAATATAGGTAGCTGGTGGTATGTCAACAGAATCGCTCGGTCGTCGGCGTTTTGTAGCCGAAAAGGTGTGTTTGGTGTAGATATATCGGAAGTATATGTAATACACAAAAGCGGGGCTACTTTAGATCCTTGAAGTACGCCAAGAGGATTTGTCTCAGTTTGTGAAAATGGACCTGCAAGCTATAATTTCTCAAATGTTTTTTGTATTTTAAAGAAACTACGTAGAATATCGGAATTAAAATCGTCCCGTAATATATATAATTCAACCGTTAAATAAAATTGAAGCATTGTTTAAACTCAACTCGCCTCTAAGGGGCACCCAACACTGCTATCCGAATAACTAAGACTGCACTACATGCCTAGAGAGACTCTAGGCTCAGCCACCAGTGGACTCTCACCACTGTACCGCAACAATCAACCTCTACCGAGGCTTCCCATACTCTCCTGGTACAAGGATCCGCTCAACCCAAATATTCCTTTATTTTTCCCTCATCCTCAATCTTATAATTAGAGAGCTAAGAAAAAAAAAAAAAAACTCAACTCAAAATTTCGTGGTATATTACAAAAATTAAAAGAAGAAGGTATTTTGCACATTTTCTTTTACTTTCAATTCACAATTGAATTCTTCAAAATTATGAATAAATTCCTGTTAAAACTTCTTATGAAATGTATATTTGTGTAATCAAATAAATTAATAAATTTGTAACCTTAAAAAATATAAACTATGTAATTAAATGGATGTCAAGTTGACAACACGGTCGAATGTCTACATTGCTAAGTGACTGGTATTGCGCATGTAGCTACTGTTTCGATTACACGAATCTAAATATTCAAACAGATCCATCCGGTTAGACTGTCAAAACGTGTGACGATAGCGGGAAAGTTTTGGACCTGCTGTTCTCGATTGATTATTTTTCAGATTATAATAAAATAATTAACAATAAAAAGACATAGAATTCTCAAGCAAACTGTTGTTTCTATGTCAAACATATTCCTAACAGTTTTAACGATTTCCTGTAATATGATGGGCTAAGTCTCCAACGTTCACTACTTATCCCAAAACTTTGTTACGAGAGAACTTTGTTCCCCAACCCATTAAGCACTTTTTAGGGTTAAATTAAATTATTAATATAACCACTTCCGTGACGACCCGACTAGTAGACAACTAACAACAGTTTTATTCGTCAAATCTAGAATTTTCTCAGTTAAAATATCCAATCGACAAAGGCCGGACAGGTTGTACGGCTAAAATAAAACTGCGGAAAATGATTTCCTTGAAAAAAAAAAAAAGAGAGAAAATGTAATTCAAATTAGTTTGAGCTCGGGATGATTTATGAAAAGGGGCAAGATATCGACTCGGGCCATCCTTGACTCCGTCAACAGTATTATGGGCGATTCTTTCTTATTCAGCAACGGATTTTATTAAATCTACTCGAATATTATGACATGTTTAGTTTAGGATCCAGTGTGATCGAACTGAAACAACAGAAAACTTCAAACGATTATCATTGCTAACGAGATTTAAGCGCACTTGGGGTATATATGTAAGACAATTGTTGAAGGTGGGGTGAATAAACTGCAATCAGTTTCTCTGTAGACAAAGTTAGCAATTTCATTCACTATATATTATATTATAACAATTATTAATATTGATTTACACAATCTTACCTGTAAACAAAGAAACGACAATTACAGTTTATAACTATCAATTCTCTATTCACACTATTTAATTGTTCTGTTACCTAACATAACCTTCTCTATCTGATAACTGCTGCTCCATCTGGTGGCAGCCAGTGGAAGCAGCTCGGCAAATTCAAATTAAAGAGAGAATACTTTCCTTACACACATATATATATAGTTAATCGTCGGCGGTTAAGCTTTAAGAAAGAATAGGAAAGAGGGAAACGAACTACACTCTCCAACTTGTGTAAGGAGACTGCTTTATTGTCTTTAGTAATCCAACCTACATAGGATCATGGGTTGTTTACCTCCCATGATCGTATCAGTTTAACATAAACTTGCCTCTGGCTTTAACTTATATATATGTATATATATAAAATAGTATATATATGTTATCTGTATATGTAAAGAACACGCCTCGGTTCATCGTATTTCTTAATTTTAAAATCCACCGGGCACGGACGACCGTAGTGGGGGCAGCACAGTATGGCAGTAGACTGAATGACATTTATAGCAGTTATAGAGCGAGCGGAGAAGTGTAGAGATAAAAGTGCAATATTAAGCTGAGTAAAGTTAAATTGAGGAATTAAAGATTTATGTGGAGAAAGAACAATATTTGAAAGAAAAGCTTTAAATGATGTTTCTTTCGTTTACAGACAAACGCAATTCAGTCTTTGTTTGGAGGAAAAATCAACTGATTATCCAGATAGAGAAAATCATATTATATATATATATATATATATATATATATATATATATATATATATATATCTGTGATAATAAGTTGTTGTTTTTTTCGTTTTTCCTACATATAATAAATAAATAAGTGGATATCTTAGTTTTAGGTATTAAGTGTATTTTAGTTTGGAGGTTCTTAAGCATCCGGCAACTACATGAAATGAACCAATAAAAACAAAATGTTACAAACAAAGAAAATAAATATTTAATAATAAAATGTGTATATGCTGCCAGAGCCTGACTATAAGCTTTAGGCGCAACAATTTCGAACCACTGATAAGGAATTGTTCGGATGGAGGTCACGTGGAAAAAATTAATTGAGCGTCTTAAGAAAAAATAAATGGTAATAATTAGTAATAAAAGTATAGTGATGAATACAAGAGAAAAACAAAGTAATTGATGTGGCCCAACCTGACCTATAAGACTACTGCGATATCCAAAGTGAAGTGGTATCTGGAAATGCGAGAAATATGCGTTACACATTTATACATTTGGTTTCTCACAAATGAGTGCGATTTTTTTGTAACTAAAAAAATAGATTTTTAAAATATAACTAAAATAGCTATGAATTTAAAGTTCATATTTAACATCCTTTTTAATTTCATTAGGTAAAAGGTCAAAATTTATAAGCCGAAATTCAAAACTGAACTTAATTTAGGATTTATTCGAAGCAAATTTGATTAAACTCAACATAACTAAATATTACATAATAGTAATTATTTAAAAAGACAAAGTAAAAATAATATTAAAACAAATCGTAAAGCTGTAGCAAAAAAACAAGGCCTAGTATATATATCGCTAATTAATAGCAGTTCTGTTGTAGAAAAAGTTGTTTAGTGCGTGCAGTTATTGTCTATTTGAGACCGGGAAAAACACTTGCTTGCTACTCAAACCGCAATGCTAACCTAGAAAAAAACAGAATGAATTTTAATTTAAACAACTTTCTCAGAAACCACTCTGTGATAACAACCAGACCGCAGAGATGACCCGTACAATAAGCATTATTATCGTGCTTTGTTCCGTCCCCATAATCGTCCTTTATTGCTGCCCATAATTATCCTATCGAATACCACTATTGGTTTCACGGAGTCAAATACAATGTAAATGAATCCCTTCCATTGAAATCAATAAGAAGAGCCAACAGAAAAGGCAAACAGACAGGGCAAGAAATTTAAAACAAACTCAAATAAAAGAGGGAGAAAGAGGCGGAGAACCACTTAACAGAACGGCCAACAGAACATCAACTAGCCAAGCAGAAAACATTGAGTTCGGCCTCTGTATAAACAGTTCTACTTATAAATTGTTTAGGCTTGTCAATTGTAAATCCAATAAAAGTAGCGTTCATAGTACATTGTCTTCAGTATTGGATAAGTATCAATTGTGATAGCAAATATTGAAAGATACACAGCATGGTGTGGAAATGCTTGGTGCAACTTAGAGGGGGGATATTTAGTTGATATCTATAACATATTAGATATAACTTATAGCTGCACAATCTGAACAATGGACTTACTTCTAACATATAATTTGTCTTGAATAAATAATGTTTTTCTCTCTATTATTAAAATTATGAGTGTATTACATATATAGTTCAATGTCGGGTTGCCACTAGGGGAGTGCCTAATCACTCTAGCCCTGGTGACAAGTGCGGATTGTCGTAGTTTATAACATGGACCATTGTTCCATGTCGGCGTTAATATCTGACTCAATTTATGATAGGTATGTGTCCCGACAATACACTATGTTCAAGAGAAGAGGTACAGAGGTTTCATAAAGAATAAGACCAGTTTTCAGAGTTCGGGCGGGAGACCGGCAGCATCACAGGTACAAGTCGGCAGAGGGTCTGCAAGGAGACTAAAAAGCCGGAGTGAGAGACTCAGAGGCGGATAAGGAGAGACTGGGCTGACGAGGAGTCTAAGAGACTGACTTCCAGGGCCAAGTGGCCCTGGCGTAAAGCGACACCGAGTACAGCGGATGAAGAGAGAGTAGACTAGTAGAAGACTGAGTTCCCGGGCCTGGTGGCCCGGGCGTAAAGCGTCCGAGTGAAGGCGGAAAAGACTGAGTGGGATTTTGGGCTAGAAGCCCCTGGATTAAATAGTATTTTCCAGCTTGGTGGGGGAAGCGTGCAAGTGAGGAAATGCGCACACCTGCGACCCATTACGTGCCCCTCGACCCCTAAGGGACTGTTTACGACTCTTTATGGCATGTCAGGTGGCATTATTGCACACCTGGCTTTTAGGCCGGTACCTGGCTGTTTTATGGCTGCCCTCTGCCGACCCTTTTAGTTTTATGACTGCCGATCCTGAGCATGATTTATTACTAGAAGCTTTTACCTTGATTTACATTAAATTACAATACATTATATATGCACCAGAGTATATCAGAGAGTGATTAAACTTAAGTAGTTAGCGGACGCTACATTTAAGAATAGTTATATTTGTATAAAGAATACGCAAACAGTATTATAAAAATACCAAAAAAGTTTAGAATACAGAACGAAAATTCTAAAATCCTGTTAGGAGCTAACAACAAATTTCTAAACCATTAAGCAAAACTGTTTCAAGATGTGAGTTTTAAGAGAGATGGAGTGGTAAGGAAAGATATTTTAGATGTACCATTGGTCTCGTCTTATCAGATATCAATATTTGAACTGGACTTAAAGTAATTTCTATACTACAAACAGAAGAGTGCAAATTATGAGTCATTTCTTTTATTAGAGAATGTGAGCTGCTTTCCTAAAATGTAATTTAGGATTAGATATTTGAAAGCACTAAGGGGATCCAAACAGATAAAGAACCAGGTTCATCGCGTTGATGATCTCTTGGTTTACACATCTATAAACAACAACATCCATCCTAAGGAGATGATTTGTTAAAGAAAGTTGAACTCTCGGCAAATGTTTATTTCAATTGTCATTAGGAGATACAAACCAATATCCAGTACCACTCTAAACTAAATTTGTTCATGTATCATAAAGCATTGCAAGATTTATCGATAGTTTGGAAAGTTAGTAAATGTACAGGGTGTAATATATAAGCCAATATATTTCAGACTTGGCCGTCGATTTTCTTCGCCCGGCTGCACGGCCAACCATCCCTTTACCACTTAACCTAATTTAGTCAAAAGAGGCGCTGAAAAAAAAAATAATCCATTTTTTAAACTGCTCTAACAATTCCAGTTAAAGGGTGGACCGATAATATTTATAAATTAAAAAGTACCAGCCAGGACGAGTTAAAGTTTTGACGGAGATCTTTCCCATTTTTCTTTTCTTTTCTTTCTTTTCAATAAGCATTTGGCTCTGATTTTTCTCTTGATTTACGGAACACTTAAAGCGAAAGTTCTTTCTAGAGCACTGTGATCAGGGATTAGGGCAGTAATAAGGCAAGATAACTAATAAAGCAGCCAAAGGATAAAAAAACTCAACTGAATGATTTAAGAGTTCATGGGCACAAGATTAGGTTTGAAATTATTGTTATGTGATAGTCGTGGATTAGAAAATATAATTAATTATAGTAATGATAACAACATTTTTGTAGAAAGAGGAGAGAGCGAAGTTATTTACATATAAAAAATGAAATTTTTCAACAAAATCAATGATTGTCAGGAATATAAGAATAGAAAATAGTGGCAAATGAATTTTTAATAGCGTTTACGAATGCATAATAAGCGTAGTCTCAAAATCATCAGTAGTTATACAACCGTTTTTTTGTATCGCTATTAGCAAATTCCTTATTGCTCCGAGATATTTAAAAGCTGTCAATATACAAGTTAAAAGTTGTCAGTATTACAAAGAATACAAAAATTATTTATTAAAATAGTTTTCTTATTACAAGATTGCAAGAAAACAAGTAACGTCAGTCACAGTCAGGAATCGATACAAAATAAAGTACAGGAATATCAAAAACGATGATGTCCCAGCCAGATGGGACTGTTTTTATATGACCATACTCAGATTTAGTATAGTTAAATTTTCAATGACTGTACTTCATTTTAATTTTTTTTTAAATCTTAATAAATCTAACCCTCTTGAAGATACCTAATCAGTTTTTCGCATCTAAAAGTAGATTTGATCTAGTCTAATGCTTCTATTCTATATCAACAGAAAAGGAAATAAATAGCTGTAGTTTATAATGGAATAAGAGAATTTTTGAAAACAAAAATTAAGAAAGCTTCATTACAATAATTGACATCTGACTTTCCGAAATGATAAAACTAATCTGTGATACTTATATTTGATTGTTTGATAATTTAATGACAAAATTGACTTAAATTTAGCGTGGGCGTTCTCATGTGGTATAGTGATTAGCGGAACTGCTTGATTTGATGATATGAAGGTTTCGGATTCAAATCTATTAATAAAAAGTTAATTTATTAGTGCTCGTTCTTAAGTACTTATATATTAAAATGTACTTATGAGTTTAAGTAATTATTTAAATGTAAGTACGACAAGGATAAGGGCGTAAATAAATATACGAATAAACGAAAATGGAATAGCAAAACATACGTAACATTAATGGTCAGGTGACAAATTCACATCTGAAAAATAAAATAAACTATAACATCACAATAAAAAAATAAAACAAAATAATAACAACAAAGTAAAATAAAGTGTAAAATCTGTAGCGATGATAATAGTTATTATGAAATAAAAAAAAGTTGTTTAACTGTTTTCCGTGAATATAGTCCATTTCTCCTCATTCTGCATACGCAGATGCATTCGAAGGAGGGCATAGATATAATACGTTTCAGTTTGTTGTTAAAAAGTCAAAACACACATACACTACACTCGGTGATGAGGCTCACCTTCAGCTTACAACCGTGAGGTTTTGAGCTGTAAAATATTGCATATATATATGTATATATGAGGGGGGGGGGGTGATGCGAATGGATGGTTTGAAAAAGGAATAAACCAATATTGTGAACGAAAGGTGGGGAAATGCCAATTTAACTCGGCAACATTCTAAAATGTGCAATATTTTTCTTGTGCGAATAGTGCGAAAGTTTCTGTGCCGGTTTAATAATTTATTTCAGTAGTTTTAATAGAGTGCTTGTCATTCAAAGGCTACCCATGAAGCTTAAGAGATGTATGTCATAGTTGAGATTATCTGAAAATAAAAGTAACACAGTGACAGTGAGTTTCTTTCTCTGCCATGGAAACAGAACTACTTATGTTACAAACTTACAAATTACTAAAATTTGAGTAATATTTGTGTGAAAACTTATTTTAAAGAATATCCTTGCAGGAAAATCCAAATCGCAAAGCATCAAATATGCAGCAAATAAAAAACAAAATCAATGCTCCGTCCTAGCACTTTCTAGAAGTTCACGTGGTTATTTTATTGAAAAAAAAAAAAAAAAAAAAAAGCATTCATTATTCAAGATGGGCGTAAAAGTTTAGGGTACAGCGCTGAAACGATTTCGAAGCTCCAAGTTCATGATTTATTCCAGTCAAGTATTTTATATAATGAAACAGACTTCTAGTGCAAGTTGTTACAGATATGGAAAGATACTTTAACGTCAAGACCATCCCTTTAGAACTTTCAGATCTCCTGTCAGCATTTGTACGACAACGAATAAGTCAGGCTTTTAGTTTTCCACACTAAAAGACAGAACATCTGCAATGCTTCCCCAAAGTTATCAAAATTAATTCTTTCTCATCTGTCCGCTCAGAGTGGAAAATTCTAACCTTAAATCATATTATTATTATTTATTTGATGTGAATATCTTTAAGGATTCTACTTTGTTATAATTGGTTTCGTCAGGAAATAGATATAATAGCATTTTGATATAGCAATATCTTAAATGTGATACCAGACATATATTATAGGAAGCATCATCGCTAAAGTAAAATATCACACCTCTAAAAAAATCATCTTTCCGATATTGTATGAAACTTGTTAACAACTTTATTATGATGAAATTAGAATCTGCCTTTACTTAATAGGCAATAAATAATTGAGATAAGTGTTTTCATTCATACCATATTTACAATTCATTATTCGCTCGCACATTTATACAATATTTACAAACAGCCCAGGGGACCCCCAAGTCCACACGGTTGTTGCCTCCCTCGCAAGCGAAAGAGGAAGCGGAGTCTTGGGAAATCCCCCACGCTCCCCCACCAGCCACGTCACCGGATACGAGGCAGTGGAGGCTGACGAAGAGCGCGAGAGCCACATACGCTCAGGACATGATTGGAGAAACTGGCCATTGCCAGGACTCCCACTGTTGCGCATTTATAGTAGGTCACGAGGCCACTGCCGTTTAAGTCTCCGAGGAGGATTATAGGGATGAGTGGAGCAGTGCAATGACTGTGCTGCGGGATTAGGGTGGTTGGATAGGTTACTATGGAATTTCATGAATTTGGAAGGGATGAGTTCAAGAATGTTGGGTATATTAAGATCATTATGAAGGGTTTTGTTGGTGACGTAATAAGGGTCATTTGCTATTGTTCTCAGGACTTTTGATTGAAAGGAATGGATGCGCTTGGTGTTCGACGTTTTTGCTGTCCCCCATAGCTCTATTCCGTGTGTCCAGATTGGCTTAAGTATAACTTTGTAAATAAGTAGTTTATTTTCTATTTAAAGATGGGATGTCCTTCGAAGTAGTCTGTACAGTTGTCCAAAGCGTCTGTTTAGTTCTTGTCTTTTTAGCCTCGTGTGTGGGTTCCATGTCAGTCTTTTGTGGAGATGGAAGCCTAAATACCGTACTGTCTCAGACACAGGGAGAGTAATCGAATTTAAAAAGACAAGCGTACAGCTACAGAGGGTAAAGGTTATGTGAGAACATATTGCTTCATTGACTTTGATTCGCCATTGGTTTCACGAATACTCGATCTCGTCAAGGTGTTTTTGAAGGTTTTGGGATGCTATATTAGTGTCTGAATGGGTTTACAGGACAGCGAAAAAAAAAGAAAAAACAGGACTGCAGTGTCATCTGCAAATGTTGCCAAGAAGGTATTGGTAGTGGAGGGGACATCAGCGGTGTATTGATATTTAAAAAAAAAAATGTTTACCATTTTTGTCTTAATAATGATTGAATCCCATCGTCATCCAATGCCTTAGCATAAGACCTAATCCGTTCCAAAAGTGTAGCAAAACATCCTTCTAATCTCCACTCTTACAGTGATTGTGATAAAGTGGTGTTTGGAAATGCGCCATTTCCCTGGAATCCTTTAAATTCTACCTCTCCTAGTCGTGGCTAGTGTACACTAACAACCATTGATACTCACTCCGTCGTGAACATCCCGGATTCTGGGTCCTTGGCTGAGTCAGACGGAGGAAGATCTGAATAATTCGCACTGCCGCTTTCCCAAACACATCAACTTAGTGATCAAAGGACTACTCATTCAACAGTTTTGAAGAGTTCCTAACTTCAGCTATTTTTCTCATTTTAAACCCACTGAGCACAAATAAGCAAAAAATTACAGAAACGAAAATCTTCTGGATGTAGCCTTACTCCTCAAATTATCCAACAACTCCTTCCTAAAGTAGCACAATTGCTTATTTTCCAACAAGTAACAATGATCAAAGCTAAATTGATAACTTCATTAAAGTAAACAATACCAACTTTAGGCAGAGTATCTTTGCATGTCGAAAACAAATCAAAGGAAACTTCACTTTAGGAGTTGATGATCAGGGCTAGGTTTTTGACAAATGAGGATTATTGCACTTATGATGAGGTTATTTTCGACATATCTCTGATTTTAAGTCCTTACTCCAATCCTCGGATCGTTTTAGCAATCACAAACAGCTTTCAAACTAGGTTTAAATGTGTTGTAACGGCACAACTGTACTGAGCATGCTTAAATCAGTTTGATGATAGCTTGGACTCGTGTTGAAACAAACCTAATGTAAAAAGTAAGTGTGTCCGGGAGAGAGTAGATCTGGAGTATGAATCATTTGGGATCTGGACTTAGGAAGGGAAACAGTTAGGAAATCTGAGGTATATTTAGGATTCGTGTGCTAAGGTATTGAAAGAACAGGATGTGATTTGGTTCTGGAGTTCATCGAGGTAAAGACAGAATAAAGTTCCGAAAATGGAAGAGCCTTCACAATTTTTTCTGGATATAGGGAGATGGGAACTAGGACGACTTGGGATCGGTACAACGTCAATAATTCGAACCATCATTAAAAAAGGGCCTATTTTCTACTTTAAATAGAAGACTGGAATGATTGCTCGTATTTAAAGCTTTGGCGAAGTCAAGAGGGACGTGGATTGTAATTTTGTGGTGACGTACAGCGGTTGCAGGTTACACTGGTAATTTTGTTTAGGGCGGATTGAGTGAAATAGCAAGGTTGAAAGCCTCATTGAAATAGTTTGAGCCTGTTTTCAATAAAATTGAATGTTTGAGATTGGACTAATCGTTCAAAAGCTTTCTATAGACTGTAAAATATAATGACGGGGCAATATTTTGAAAGGTGTGGTTGGACACCTAGTGGAAAGGTACTTGCATGAATATGAGTTTTAATTAAGCGTATTATGAATCAGAACGATGTGTCACAGTTCTAGTTTATGGGAAATTACTCTGAAAATTCAATTATGATCAAATGTGTTCCAGAAAATATTTCAGTTAATGCATACTATTTTATCAATGTGCCTGATCTATTCACTGACGGGATGATATAAATTAATAAATTAACGTCATTGATGTGTCAACTAAATGAGAATAAAAAAAAATGAAAAATACTCAAGTCACAAACCTAAATAAAAAATTCAATCTAACAATGGACATGTCTATAATGTATTTACGATGGCCATAAAACGTTTGTGTGAAATGATGATTAAATAAAACTAAATATGTTCTTATTTGTATCCTAAGCGTTAATGTTCAGTGATAAGACCTAACTTCTAAGAAGTTATCCCAAAGCTATATGAATAAATATTGAAAATTGCAAAAGTTGTGAAGGGCCTGGGACACAGTGGTTTTGAAATTAACTGTTGAAATCTCCTGAGCAGTAGATTGAAGATAGCCCCCAAAGGGAGAATTATGGCGTGTTTCCCTTTCACGAAAATATATCAGCACCACTATAGCCTGCTTCCATAGGGTCGCTATGGAAAATATCACCCCACTAAAAATGCTACGATGTTTCCTTTGAAATGCTTCTGTACCCCCCCCCAATTGAAATGCCCATACACATAGACCAATGAAATTTATATTATTTTTTAAAATAATATCTAATATCTTTTTGCCCCAGCAGTTATGTTATAATCAGCTATTAGACAGCTAACTATTATTATTATCAGCACGTATATTTTGTAGTCCACATAACGTTTTACTAGGCACGACCCACCATAATAAGTTATTACCTCAGGATTGGAGTTTGAAACCTCGAGCCATGTTCATAGTATACTTAACTGTTGTTATAAAAGTAAAACAACAAAAACTAATGCTACTTTTAAAACACTACCATGGTGAGATTATGTCACATCACGTGATGTATGGAAATAGTACCCAAGTATTAAACGCACAAGCGCTTTGTAATTATAATAAATTTTAGTGATACGTGGGTAATCCCTATCAATAGAGATGATGTTTAGTCATTTTATTATAGCTAAGGAAAGGATCGATGTCGAATAAGTTATTAGCATATGAATATGTTTTGGAAAATTTATTTGATTGTTTGGTGTAGTTTGCGCTAAATTACGCTGACTCCAGTAGTGCGAATAATTGGAAATGACAAACAGTAAGGGGATACATACCCTGTTGATTAATGGAAAGCACGAGCGGGCAAAAGGTTAATATTTTTTGCAAAGTTATATAACTTTATATATAACGCTGATTGGTTCTCTCTCTTATAAAATATGCATAAATGCAGGAGTTCCACAGGGCAGTGTCCTGGGTCCCATCCTCTATAACCTATACACCACCTATGTCCCTTCTACCCCCAAAACCTTCTTGGCCACAATTGCAGATGACAATGCATTCTTGTCATCCCACTCAGACCCCGATACAGCATCCCGTAACCTTCAAAAACACCTTGATGGGATCGAGTATTGGTGCAATTGGATAAAAGTTAATAAAGCCAAATGTTCTTAATAGCCAAATAAGGTCTTGTCCACTAGTTTCTTTCAATTCCATGCCTCTCCCTGTATCCGAATTAGTACGGTACTTAGGCTTCCATCTCGACAAACGGCTGGCCTTGGACCCACATACGAGGCTAAAAAGAAAAGAACTAAACAGACGCTTTGGACAAGTGTACAGACTACTTCAAAGGACATCCCATCTCTCAATAGAAAATAAATTACTAATTTACAAAGTTATACTTAAGGCAATCTGGGCATATGGAATAGAGCTATGGGGGACAGCAAAAATTGTCAAACATCAAGCGCATCCAATCCTTTCAAACCAAATTCCTGAGAACAATAGTAAATGTCCCTTATTACGTCAGCAACAAAAAAAAACCTTGATAACGATCTCAATATACCTTACATTCTCAACTCATCCCTTCCAAGTTCATGAAATTCCATAGTAACCTATTCAACCACCCTAATCCCCAAGCACAGTCATTGCACTGCGCCACTCATAATCCTTCTAGTCGGCATGTCACGCACAAGTCGACTTTCGGTTGTGACGGTCGGGTATTTTTAGTGTTGTATTTCTATGTTTATTTTGACGGTAGTGTCGTTGTTTCTCTCTCTTAGTGTGCGTATTATAATTCGTTTGTATACAATAGAAGAATGTTTTTTTTTTCTGGTCTTTTTATTGTATCAGCGTCCAAATTTTATTTCTCTGTAAAAAAAAAAAAAATTATGTATGTATAAGTTCACAGGGAATGTTCGTAAACTCCTAGGGGGTGTTATGCCTAGTGGCAAGACAATGGTAAGCTTAATACCACAAGGCCTAATGTAAACAAAGCTTGTGTATAGATAGAGGATGAGAACAGAATAACAGTTATCAATCGAACCTGTGTGTATTACTACCATCCTTATTCTCTCTTTATTGATCGACTACAGCCGGGAGACGATAACTGGTGCCGAAACCCGGGAGCTAACGAGTGTTAAGATAAATGGTGGAGTTTCGGCCGTCAGCCTTGGAAGTGCCGCCTCCGATAGCAAGCGAAACGTTGCCCGAAGCTTATGCTAACTCCCTCGCCTGGATGAAGGTTCGAGCAGCGACGTCGCAGGACCTGAGAAGGACGATATTCGACCTGGGGAATTTCTCTGGAGAAATGGGTGATATATTTCATGTATATATAAGTTAAAACCGGAGGCATGACTATGTCTTTATTTCGTAGTCATATATACGATCATGGGATATAAGCAACCTATATGCCAAGGATTACCAACAACAATTGGAGTCTCTGATATAATCGTTTCACTTCCCTCTTTCTTTATTTTTTTTAATCAATCTTAACCACCGGTGATTAACTTATATACATACATATATATATATATATATATAAGTTAAGTCCAGGCGCCGCTAGTGCCCAGCCTTAATCCCCAAACATATGTTATCTGTATATGTTTACAGGTAATACATATAGATAGAGGTATCTTGGTCTAAATAAAAGAGTCTTGTTATAACGTTCTACGTGTTCTTATTACCAACCTTTCTTAGCTTGTATTTCAATAAACATTAACTGGTGCCGAAACCCGGGAACCGTGGAGAAAGAGAGTTATCGAGTGCGAGCGTAATTTTTTTTTGTTTTTTTTTTCTTCTATACGCGAAAGAGAGAAGATGACTGAAGGAGGAATTTTGAGACAGCCCGTCTTGAATCTCGTAGAGGGAGCAGATATTAGAAGAGTGGGAACTATGCCAGAAGTTCATGCCACGGCGCTCGCGCTGATGAGGGTAAAAGCGATGAATACCCAGGATCTGAGGAAGGCTGTTGCGGAGCTGGAGAGATTCACTGGGGAACTGGGTGAGCTGAACCATTTCCTAAAAGGAGGAGACCGTCTCACAGCTTTAATTGGAGCTAAAGCAGAAGAAAATTTAATAGATCCCAGAGACGCGGAATCGTTGAAGGCGGCCCTGATATGTCGGGTCAAGAGAAGTATACTGAATCAAATTCAGGCAGATGAAGAAACTCCGTGGGAATTAATTAAGATGAGATTGAAGAAGGCGTACGGAGGAGGACGATGGACTCCCGAGGAGGACATATTCCAAATGTTTAGGGAGACAAAGTCCCCAAGACAAAGTAACGGGCAATATGCTGCGGGGTTAGTAGTCCGTTTCAATAAGATAACGGAGAAGATGAGAGAGTCGATTAGCGTAGAAGAGGTGGAGGGTAGAATGGGATTCTTATCCACAATTCTAAAAGTGCAACTGGCCAAGGAGACAGGAAGAAAGGAAGGATTCTCTGATGAGCGCTCGTTCTCGGAGTGTGCACAATCAATGATCGACACTAGTGCCAAGGAGGAAGAAGTGAGGGTGCAAGACGTCGACAATGAGTGGAGCCGAGTTGCATACAAAAGAACCCGGACCCTGAAACCAACCTGGAGGAGACCAGAAACGTCCGTTATTGGCAGAGACAAGGGAACGACAGGAGAAAGAAGATTTAGAGGAACGAGACCGAGGTATGCCCCGCCCAGGGAAGAAAGAAAATGCCACAGATGTAGGAAGGCAGGACATTTAGTGGCACAGTGTCCTCGAACAAAATGTTTTGAAAGTGGCGAGGAAGGACACATCGCGAGGCATTGCCCGTATATCTTCCGGAGGAGAGAATACCAACGACCAGAACCAATGGAGGTAAACACTCAAGAAGTAAGAGAGAGACGGAGCATGACACATGGGGAGAGTGGATCATCAGAAGATGAGTCATCAGGGACTTTGGGAACTGAAGGAGAAGAAGCGAGGCGCAGCAGAAACAGGAGACAGACAGGGCAGAAGGTCGAGTCACGTAGATGGGAGCAACGTGATGAAGCCTGAGGAGCGTGTTGGCAGAGAGGCGACCGCATCCTGAGATGTAATGCAATTCGGGAGAGGATGTGTGCGTTGCCAATAATTAGGGTCAAAGGAGGAGAGATGTGTCTGGTGGACACGGGAAGCACCAACACCATCATGTCCCGCGGAGCGCTGGAGAGGCTGTATGGCGGAGAGAGGGCACTCCAGATTCAGGTATGTAATTGTAGTTTAATCACCCTGGGAGGCCCTTGCGAGGTAGTGGGAGAGTTAGTCATAGGGCTAAATAGGTGGGCGAAGAAAGGGGGAGATCTAAAGATACATATCGTAGGAAACATGCCGCGGGAGTACCAGGTGATAGTTGGGTGCGACATGTTGGGGAAGGTAGGTGCGCGTGTGGAGAATATCGGGGAAAAATGGAACATTAAGTTGGGGAAAGTGGAATATAAATGTCAAGGGACTATATGGGACGGAAGAGCGCGGATAGGGGCGGTTAATAAAATAGAGGGCTGGAGGGAAGGCCTACAGAGGGAGTTTGAGGATATTTTTTACGTAGAGGGAGACACGCTGGGAGCGACTGGGAAGACGGTCCACGAGATCCAGTTAAAGAAAGAACGCGTCACATTCGTGAAAGAGAGACGATATCCGCAGGCACTACGTAGGCATATTAGAGAGGAGCTAGAGAGTCTCAAACGGCAAGGGATTATAATTGATAGCACTTCGCCATATAACAGTCCTCTATGGGCAGTGAGGAAGAAAAATAGACCTGGGGACGAGACGGAGAAATACAGGGTAGTTATCGATTATCGGAAGTTAAACGAGAACACGACGGACGAGAAGTATCCTATTCCCCGATTTGAGGACATATTAGACAGATTGAACGGGGCGACAATATTTAGTACCCTAGATCTAAAGGCAGGCTATCACCAGATCAAGATGAGTGCGAACGACCAAGACAAAACGGCCTTTACATTTGAGAGGGGGCATTATCAATTTACCAGGATGCCATTTGGACTGAAAAACGCCCCGATTACCTTTCAACGCCTAATGGATGAATTTTTGAGGGGAATAGACGAAGCGGTATGCCAGGTCTACATGGACGATCTGTTAGTTTTCAGCAGAACGGAGGCAGAGCACGTTGAGCACCTAAGAAGTGTATTTCAAAGAGTCCGCGAATTCGGATTAAAATTGTCCATGGAGAAGTCTCTGTTGGGGAAGAAAAAAATCAATTTTTTGGGCCACACCATCTCACAGGAGGGGGTTAAGCCAGACTCTACGAAGGTCGAGGCGATTAGAAGGATGGTGGTGCCCACAGATGTAAAGGGGATCCGTCGACTTCTGGGGACACTTAATTATTACAGAAGATTTGTGCCGGACATGGCGGCATACCTGGTGCCTATTAATAATTTACTGCGAAAGGGAGCGAGGGTGGTAATTACCCCAATCATGGAGCAGAACATCCGGAAATGTATGTCTAGCTTACAAGAGGAACCAATATTAGCATTTCCCGATTTCCAACATCCCTTCACAATCACCACTGATGCCAGCGAATACGCACTGGGGGCAGTGTTGTCGCAGGAGAGAGACGGTGGGGAGCGCCCGGTGGCGTACGCTAGTCGACGGCTCACAGAAACGGAAGCGCGGTATAGTGCTCTAGAGAGAGAGCTCCTAGGTATCGTCTGGGCTATAGACCATTTCCGCCCATATGTCTTCGGCAGAAAATTCCGTGTTCACACCGACCACAGACCCCTACAATGGGTAGGAAAGTTAAAGGAGTCCTCGGCGCGGGTCACGAGGTGGAAAGAGTTTTTGTCCCAGTACAATATGGAGATCATATATAAACCCGGGAAAGAGAACGTAGTGGCAGACTGGCTGTCCAGAGCCATTACTGTGAATGCAGTGGAAGAAGGGGAACCATCCGGGGAAATCCAACAGTTTCTCCGGGAATGGACACCCGGGGAGGATGGAAGCCTCGGTACGCGAGGAGATAGCGAAGGTGAGGAAACCCTTGAAGAGGAAGGTTCCGCCGCCGAAAGACCTGTTGAAATGGAAGTAACAGAAGGGATCGTGAACGACAAAAGACGGCAGATCATTTGGAAATCCAAGACCTCAGGGCGGCTGCAGATCGCATATGACAGTTATGGGAGAAGTAAAATCGCGACGATTTGGTCGCCACCAGGGGTTAGGAACGACCAAATTTGCCGTGCATTGAAAGATGCCTCGGAGCCCGGAAAGACCCATCATGTATTTGTAGGGAATGCCACTATTTGGGAGAAAATTCGTAGACTCTGGCGAACGGAACAACTTGGAGTGGATAGGATATTTATTCGGTGCACGTCGATGGTGGAGACACTCAAAGACAGAGAACAGCAGCTGGAAGTGACGCTGGCCTATCACCAAGGAAAAACGAACCACCGTGGAGTTCAGGAAACGTTGCAAGCGTTGCGGCGGAGGTACTTTTGGTGGGGAATGAAAAAGAGCATACAAGAAATGATAGGGACATGTGCAGTTTGTCTCACTACGAAGTATGACAGACATCCGCCACGGGGGCGACAAGAAGAATCGCCCACCGCCGAGACACCGTTGAGTGACTTACAAGTGGATACCTTCACTTGGAGGGGGTATAAGTGGGTTACCACAATCGATAGCTTTAGCAAAGTGGCCATGGCGCACCCGGTGCAAGATCGGTCATCAGACGCGGTAATGCTGGCATTAAATACCTGGTTCCAGTTTTACGGAGTACCAGACCGGATCTCGTCGGATGGGGGCAGAGAATTTGACAATGCCAACATCCGAAAAGAAATGAAGACTCTCGATGTCTCTTGGCATCTTAATACCCCAGGGCACCCTAAGAGTAGAGGAGGGATAGAAAGATTGCACAGCACCCTGAGTGACCACCTGCGGGTATATCACGCGGAAAAGGGTCTGCCGGCGAATGAGGCAATGCCGAAGGCGGTGGCCGCTTACAATCATTCGATCCACACCGCGACGGGGTTCTCCCCGTTCGAGATCCTCTTTGGGCTGCGCGAAAGACGGAGAAATGGGGCAGAGACGGTAGCAGACAAGGGAATGGCGGAGAAAATGGCGAGTAATACTGTCGGTTTGAGGAAAATATGCGACAAAGTCAGAAAAAGGATAACGAGGGACAAAGCGAGACGAGTGGAACGGGAAAACCTCAAAGTCCGGGATCGAATGGGGGAACTTAAAATCGGGACTATCGTCTATAAAAAACTAGGGTCAAATAGGAGCAAAGAGCTGGTGCGATATGAGGGCCCATTTAAAGTGGTCGTGATTAGGGAACACAACGTCGTGACAATTGAGAGTATACGACCCCCTAAGAAGCGGCGAAATGTCCACATAGAACAGTTAAAGCTTCCACCAGGGGGGGAGGTTGTAGATCAGGAATGAGCTGGAGTGTCCTCGCAGCATACACGCAAGGAACATTGTAAATAGTTATAGTTATGTGATTTTTCCCTCAGAAGTATTGTTTTTTTTTAAAAGTCAAAGTTTTCTTTTATGTTTTTTGTTTACAAGTGACAGTTGGTTTTTACGTTTCATAGGATTAGAGCTTAATGTGAGGGATTACAGGCTGTGTACGGGCGGGGCTGGCCTTTGCTCCTTTGTAACATTAGTGGAGCATTATTTGAATGGACTAAGACGTCCGAGTGTTGGACTTCAAAGTTTGCGAATGGGTGTTCGTAAACTGGTGGGGGGGAGTTAAGTCCAGGCGCCGCTAGTGCCCAGCCTTAATCCCCAAACATATGTTATCTGTATATGTTTACAGGTAATACATATAGATAGAGGTATCTTGGTCTAAATAAAAGAGTCTTGTTATAACGTTCTACGTGTTCTTATTACCAACCTTTCTTAGCTTGTATTTCAATAAACATTAACTTATATATATATATATATATATATATATATATATATATATATTGTAACATTCATGATATTTGAGAATATCATGGCCAGGAACCTTCACATCTGGTGAGCATCTTCCCTTATGCTCTTAGGAGGGGGGATGAGAAAAAGGGTCAGTCTTAGCCCAACAGCCAGAGAGCGAACCAGAGCAAGCTCCCGATTAGGCGGTCACCAACAGAAAAAGAGGAAAAGAACCAACAGCAGGCAGTAACGTTGATTGGATTATACGGAGATCATCGATTGGGTGATATCGATATTGTTTTTTTATTTTGGATCCATTAAAAGAAATTGAGCTCAAATTTCATGTTTTTTTTTGTAATTAGTAGTAACTATCCTTGTTCAAAAGGAATTGAATATTTTTTTTATAATTTTTTCAGCACTATATATAATTATAATTATTTGTTATAACCATTTTATTTATATACATATATTTCACAATTCCCAGTTTCTAAATTTATTAATAACTACGACATTAGCCTTGAGATCGGGCGATTCAATCGGGATAATTTCCTATGTCGAAGACATAAAAACAATTTGAATTAAAGATCTCATGACGGGCCTGCCAAATTAGTTAAGGTCAATTGATCAATAAAATAGAAAAAGAAATGGTAAAAAGAGAGGTAGGTTACAATATATGTGTGTGTACATGAGTATTATATATATATCTCTCAATGTAAAAGTATTTTTTAGTGTTAATGTGTATGATAATATTATTAGCCTAAAGTTCGAGATCTTTAATAATATAAATACTTAAATACATAATTTTTAATTGCAAATTTATTAATTATTGACCCTTCAGGTTTTGGTTCCAGTTTAGCGTTATAAAATTGTGCGTTAAACTAAAGCTGCCTTGTAACGTTATTTGTGCTCCATCGAGACGTTTGCTGGCTACACCTCAGTCACCTCTCTTCGCGTTGATATGATAGACGTACTGAAGATGGAATGCATCTTGAATGCGTCATCTTTGAGACAAGTGTTCTCCAAAGGAGAGAGGCTGGTGAAATATTGAAGTAGGCAGGTCTTTAGCTACTAGCCGCTAGGCACCAAGAACTCCCCTTTTCTCTTCGGCTTACTCTTTCTCTGTCTAGTATCTATCTTTCCTCCCTCGTCTTTTTTATCCTTCCCTTATCTTCACCCCGAACGTCCTGTTGTATATCATCATGTATCACGATAACCCTGATATAATATATTATATGGCACAGATACAATTAATTCTGCTCTGCTGCACCAAGGAAAACCAACATAGCACATTAAAATTAGTTAACTGATAATTGAAGTAACGGAGACCAGATCCAATTAATGGGGACGAGGAAAGGAACTGCCCTCTAAAGCCCACTAAATTAACAGAATGGTGGCCATATCAGAACCCTTATGCTGAATCACAAACCATAGTGTGCAGATAGTATATTATTAAACGGTACAATTTTCAATAAATGTAAAGAAAATGTATTTTTTTAATTTTGAATTTCACCTCGATCCGCGTGTAATCGACCGCTTTACACGGCAGGAGAAGACTAAGGATAAGAAAATACGTGTCTTCAGTTAATGTGTGATGAGCAAATTTTTTAAAATTTAAATTATAAAAATTGCCAAAAGGAATTGGCATATTTAAAAATAAACTTTAAATGTCGTTTCTTTGTTTATATGCATGTGTTGGATAAATATATTAGATAAAGCATGTAACTAATGAAATAAAATCTTTTTTTACAGAGCAACAGAGCACAATTTGTTTAATTTGTCAATCCTCATCAAGAAAAATAATTAAACTTATAAATACCCAATAAAACGGCACGATACAAAATCATAGCAAATGAAACTGGGGTTTAGAAACGATCTAATATATGCAGTTAAAAATGATTGAATTATACACACAAACTCTTTATTGCAAAGAAATATGAAATTACAGAAATAATAGATGTTAATACTTCATATTTACAATCTCCAGACAAGATTTCGGCCTTTGTTCTGTTTAATCTTTTATTTTTATTACCCTAACATATAAAGCTATGTACAATCCTACCCTAACACATACACTGAATGAACTAATAAAAAATAAAAGAACCAATCCAGATTAAAATACAATGCTAACATATGATTTAAAACAAAATACTACTTACCCATTATGTACACCAGTATATTAAAGTAGATCAAATTTTATTTTATGTACTTAACAACACATTGTTATCAACCTATCCAATTATATAATAAATATTATAACATATATAAAATATTTAACACTTAACACCTTCTTCCAATTTCACTCCCTAAGTCTATCTTCCCAAGCGCTTTCTACAGAGGTAACATTCGTCTTTCTCAACCACTGACAGATGGCGACCGTGGGTCTCCAAGAGTGAACCTCCCACGGTTCAATAAATACACTACAATTATGAAATTTACTCATATATTTAATAAACCTTCACCAAGTATTTGAATACAAAAGATCTCAAACACAATCAGTTGTCAAGCCCGAAGGGAGAGACTCGTTTTCCATTCGAGCACGGGCCTATTTACATATTTCGTTTGTCTGTCTGTATGTTCTAGGATGCGATCGCAAAAATTATTCACTCTATTTGAAATTTTGATGGGATACTCTATAACATCTCCAAATGTATTGATATAGTTTAGGTTTAAATAACATAAAATAAATAAGGAAAATAAATTATACCTGAAAAAGTATGGACCATCTCGCTAACTTTTTGTAACGTTCTGTTTTTTCTTATGATTAAGAACACTGTAGAGACGTTAATACAAGAAGACATTCGAAAATATTAAGTTTTGATTAACAATGATATAAGCCACGGCCAGTCCGTCCTCGAGTCAATACGATCAAATCATGGCTTGGAAATGTTTTTATGTAGTACTTTCACGAGTAAATGAATATATATTATTTTAGAAATACTAATACACAGGATATTTAAAACATATACAAACTGTATAGGATCACCCAAAGAAAATGTGGTATAAAAAGAATTTTCTGAAGAGAAAATAATAGCAAAATCATGAATGGTCCTATGAGTTGCCACCAATTTAAACAATAATAATATAAATAGAAATTACTATTATTACAGATTTTATCTCGTTATTTTTTTCGTTAAACTATTTGGTGTTTAAAACTTTTCATTTGGAAAATCTATTGAGAAATACAAATACATTAATCAATTCAAAAATCTCCTGGTAAATGGAAACTGATTTATAATTATTGTTTCAAATCAAAACCCATTCGCCGCAATATTCAAATAAACGGTACCAACAGAGGTCAATCTATTTTTTCCGAAGGCTACGCAAGCTTTTACTAGAACAACATTTTTTTGCAAGAGACTAAATGCAGCGTTATAGGAAAGATGAAAGTTCCTTATTAATATTCCCTATAGATCTTCAAGTGGGGGATTCGGAGGAAGTGTGTAGACGTGTCCTGGAAGAAATTTCGGAACGAGTACGGATTTAGGATCAAGAAGAAATTGACAATATAACTTTTCTGGAACACCGATACTCCATATGACTACCAAACAAATTAATTACCGCAAGCATATTTTTGTTATTAAGTTGGGTTTTGTGAGTTTTACAAACTTAGAAAACTTTGTTGGTATTTAAAAATGGATTGGTGTTCAAAAAGTAATATAGAGTTTGTAAATATAATACTATTATTATATTAGTAATAAGAGTAAAAAATACTCTTAGTCGTCGCTCGCCTTTCTAATAAATATAAGAAATGTCAAATATTATGTACAATATAGTGGGGGGAAACCTCTGAAACTTGGTTTGATACGGATTAAAAAAGCGAACTCTGATGTCGGTTTATAAATTTAAAAACTTATTTGATGTTCATTCTGCGTTATCATCTTTATGACTATTAAAAGGAATACTTTCAGCTTCTGAGCCATGATTTGTGAAATCTTAAAAGTTTGCCAAATGTTTTTTGATGAGTGATGAAACTATTTTCATATTTCATTTTGTCCCTACTGTATGGTATGCAAAAATCAGCACATTTCAAGGAGTCAGCTTGAAATAAGCTTCAGGTACTTTGATTCAGTTTCACAATCACTATCGCAAAACATACTAGGAAAAATACATGCAGGCCGAAATTCAGACAACCACCCAGAACCGGAATAACATTGAAGCCTCTCCCTTTGTACTCGGCAATAAGTTAAAATAAAATATAAATAATACTATAAAATATTATCGGAGATTACTAACAGCAGATGGGGAGGGGGTGGTAGGGACGGTTTACTTACTAATAGCCGTAGGCAGACCAATGTTGGCGTATGAATAGGTAATACTTCCAGTTAGGGTCAGTAAACATGCGGGGTCCCCATGTCCGGAGGCCTCAAAAGCTTTTTAACTCTGAGCTAGATCAAAGCATTCAGCGGCTGATAAACAAAACCGGGGTAGTCTTTGCTAAAGTTTAAACAAGCTACGGAAAAAATAATAGAACGGTCAATGATGACTGTACGTCAACTAGATTTGAATTGAACGTATAAAATATTTACATTCACATGTTTAACTTGACATTAATAAAATGTCTTATTTTATTTCTTGTTTCTTAGATATGTGAAATTCGTGTTAAACAATGCCCTCATTTTCCTGTGAAGTGTATAAAGGTGAGCAACTTAAACGAAATTTCTCGTACAACCGATTTTGTCATCTTCTGTCAAAGGATATTGTCGAGACGTCACGAGGGGGTGCCTAGTTACCCTAGCCCTGGTGACGAAGTAAGGGTTGTTTAAGTTTATAACCTGGACAATCGTTTCATGACGGTTTTACTATCTGACTCCATTTTTGATAGGTATGTGCCCCACCAATGCACTATGTTCAGGAGAAGAGGTGTAGGGCAGGTAGTGTAGGTAGTTTGTGTGGTCTTGGAATGACCAATTCCAAAAAAAAAATTCACATTTGGTATCTGAGGGTAGGTGAAATCCGTCCGGATCCCAAAGGCGAGTGTGAACCGAAGAGAGGCAGACGGAATCGCCGTGGGGAACACTGCTTGGTAAGTTTGCAGGGCCACGACAACCGTTGTCCACTATAGAGAGGTCTCTCCCAAGGAGGTGTTAGATTTAGCGAGACGAAGGCAGAGATTCCCACTAGGAAGGTGTGGGATCTGACAACGCCGTACTAAAACATAGTGAGGTGAGGAGAGAGAGAGTTCCAGAGGTTTTTCATATAGAAGCAGCCAAGTTTCAGAGTTTCAAGGTGAGCAGCCACGAGCCAGTTATAGTTCCCAGGAGAATGATATACAGGCCCCGAACCGCCGGTCTTAAATACCCAGCTGGCTTCGTCAGTAGCCAATAAGGACCGTTTTTATAGTACCCAATGAGGTTTGAGGATGTGGTTTCCTTTGTCCTGTGACAAAGAGACGTGAGCCGAGAAGGCCTCTCGGCGGTTGGGTCTCTTACCTGCCCTGACAGCTGGTGCCCCAACTCATATAACTAATTGGCTTACAGCTGCATGTTTTATTGTTTACTATATTTACAATGATTTATATTTTGGTAGTGTTATTTACATTTTTTTACAATATATATACAATAGAGTATAGTGTGATTTATCTTATGTAGTTAGCGGTCGCTACAGATATCTTTCCCAAAAATTAGTGCACATTATACCTCGGAAACCCATGATAGTAGAGGGTAAGCCAATCCGATATTTGTTATGAAGTCTCCGTATTGAACCTCGGTATCCTCTTTGGCATGCGAGGGAGGCTACAATCATGTGGGGTGGGAGCTCCTTGGGCTGTGTATATTTGTATGCATTGTATGAATGAGCGAATGAATGCTAAACTGGAAACATGCATCGAATGAGATGAATGATCATTAAAATAAAAAAAAATGTCAAGTTAAAGGTCAAATTTTACTTTAACCTAAGTTGAAGCAACAAATTAGTATATTAAAGAATCAAAAATCGATCATTGGTTATTTTTGTATAAAGAAGATAAAAAACAATTGCAGATTAAAAGGAAATGCTAGTTTCACGCAGGCTCCGGGCCAATCGTCTTCAGCATGAATACAACGATGCCCGTTCTAAGAATTATTCTTTCTGTCTCAAATTAAAAAAAGTATACTCCACAAAGCCTCAAAGTACGCTGATTAGCTGTAGGTTAAACTTCAATAGCAGAAAGTATGAAAAGAATATTTGTGAAATAGGTTGGCCGCGTTACGCCTACTTATAAGAATTCACATTTAGCCCCAACTGGGCTATTAAAGATTTAATGTTTTAATTTTCATCGTCGTTAAGTACATATTAAAGATGTTAGAATAATTTAAAAAAATTACCAAGAAATAAAGTCTTTATGACGTAAAATAAAAATCATATATTTAATTCGTTTTAAGTAAACCTCGAGGCGTTGTATCTCTCTTTAATTGGTTTCTTCGCTTGATACACCCATTACTTCATTTGTATACTCGTATATTAAAAAAAATTATATTTAGCTTCAGAATTATCAAATACCTTTTTATTATGTTTTGTAACTGATTTATTTATTTTTAATCTGTATTAATGGGTTTAAAAATAGTTCATCAGATGAAAGTCTCTGATCTTCTTGATGCATTTAGTACAATTTCTTCACGTCTCTATTTTTAAATGGTGATGTCCCTTTGAGCAATGTTTATTTTGTGTCTTTAAGAAATTGTGGATATCATTCTTCATGTATTTCGAATCTTTTGTGGACCGAAAATGTCACCACAATCACAAATTAAGCTATGGTAACGAAATTAAAAACGAAATACTTTATTCTGAGACTTTATATCATGATGTCACTGTCTGATCCTAAATCAGTATCTCTCCCAAACCGTCATATTTCCTTTGGGCAGGCAATGTAAGGATGTGGACTCTCAGGTAATTTCTAGGCTTTTGAGTTGCAAATATTCTTCTTTGTGTTTAGACGAAAGTTGCGACAACAAATCGTCTGCAGGGCTGTGTATTTACGTTCATATGGTCTAATCTTGAGCCATCTGAAAACGTACTTGACCTCAGTCAACTACGAACAACGACGACAGAAGATGTGTATGAAGAGCTGAAAATCGCTGTTGAAGGAATACGTATTCTTGGACTGGCAAAAATTAGTGTACTATTAAAAACTATTTGAGAATACCGCTTCTAATATTTCATCACCAGGAAGCTTATAGTGTCAAAGGACAGGGGTAACCTTGTCAATGATTTGTTTATTTGTTGTTAAAATGTTTAGTTCATTAATATTAGCCAGTCTGGTTGCTACTGCTAATTTTTCAATTACGGAGTCATAGTGTTCTTTGTCTTTGGCGTCCATGTTTCCCGTGACCCATGAAATTACTTCACCTAATCCGTTTATTATTCCACGTTTCTGTCTCTTAGAATGAAATTTTATTCAATTTTCTTGATTGATTAATAAATTGTTGTATTCTTTAATTATTTCATAGATACTAGACTTGCTATATTTGTATATTACTTCGTTAATTTTATTAATTTCGTCAATAAGTATTGTAGTGTTATAGTAATGGTACGTTTCGTAGTATTTGCCTATTATTCTGATTTTATAGCTGTTGTCTGTTAGATCTTGTATGTTAATTGCTGTTACGGTTACTAGGACCTGGATCAAGTTGAATGTCAGTGTCATTGACTGTAACAAAGTATTTTTTCTTTTGTTTATTAGGTCTTTTAATGTTATTTATGTGTGTGTTGCCTATTTTTATTTTATTGTATAGTAAATTCTTTTTCGGTTTGATTCTAGGTATTTTGACAAATTCTTCTGAGTTAAGCTCAGGAGGTTCCTCACGATTTGATTAAGTTGTTCATTACGAGTTTCTTTAATGAATTTTATCTTTTGTTTAACTGTGTTATGCAGTCTTTAAATTGTTGGAAATGATTATTAACATGTACTTCTTGTATGTCTTGTTTGTCATATGAGTCTTTTATTTTTCCGAACGTTATTTCATTTGGAGTTAATTTAAGGTTTTGATTTAAAGTGTTATTGTATGCTATAGTACTAGTTTGTGCGATTCTTTCAAATTTGTTATTCTTGTTTTGATTGATGTTTATTCTCATTATTTCATTAAAAGTGGCATGGCATTTGTTTAGTATACCTAATGAATTTGAATAGTTTTTGCTAGTGTAATGTATTTCTATATTAGTCGCTTTGCTAAATTGTTGTATTAATATGTTGTTAAATTCTTTTCCATGATCAGATATAATTCTTTCTGGAATTGGATATAAATTTATGTACTCCTCTAGAACTTGGCAAATAGTTAGGGCATTTTTGTTATTAATTATTTGTGTGTATAGTCTTTTGGAAAATGTATCAATGGATGTAAATATGATTTTTTTGTCATAAAATATTAAGTGAATCATGATTTCTTGAAATGGTTTGTCAGGTGTAGGAGTTGTTACAAATTTACTTTTTATTGGTTTCCTGTCATATTTAGTTACTTTGCAGGTTTCACGTTTATTTATTAATTCGGTTATTTTATCTTTCATGTTAGGAAAATAAATTGTTCGTTTTAATTTATCATATGTTTCTAAAATTCCGCGATGACATGTTTTACCGTAATGATAGTCTAGAATTGCCTGCTGTTGGTCACTTAATTCTGTAATGTCTTCACATAATAAAAAGTATCTTTTAAGTCTTATTGTTCTATAGTCTTTTTCAATCTGTTTTTGTATTTGTTTGTAATAGTCCTCGTAAATTTCATTTAAAGTTTCAAAATTTGTTTGGCAATAAATTCTATATGTTTTATTAGGATCTAAGAATTCTAATAATAGTTCATTTATTAATTCAATATTATTTATAAAAATAGTGTACCTTTGTTTTTCAAATATTTTCTCATAAGTAACTTTATTTCCTCCGCGTTTAACAATTTTTTGATTTTTTTCTACGTTAATGCATTTGTCTTTTTCCACTAACCATATTTGTCCGTTATTGCTGTCTTGTGAGTGTTGCGTTATTAGACTTTCTAGGTCTTCGTTAGTTAGTACTGGTAATTCTTCTACTGTCTCTAAAATTTCATTATCGTCTGAAGTTTCGTCATTATTTATTTCTTCACTGTCAGTTATATCTAGTAATTGGTCTATAAAGGCCTCGTATTCTGGTGTGTCTTCATTTGGTATGTGTATGTTTACTTCTATGTCCTCTAATGCGTTTATTTCGTTTCGTCTGGACAAACAGTCCGCTACTTGGTTCGTTTTTCCCGAAATGTGTTTGATTTCAAACTCAAATTCTTGAAGCTTCCAGATCCACTTCATGATTCTACTGTTTTCATTCTTCATTGTAAATACCCACGTTAGCAGTTTATGGTCAGTAAGTAATAAACATTTTGTCCCATAAAGATATGGTTTAAAGTGTTGAGTAAAGTATACTATAGATAATAGTTCTTTTTCTATTGTACTATAGCTTTCTTCCGTTTTTGATAGCACTCTCGATACAAATGCTATCGGATGTTCTCTGCTATCTATTATTTGACTGAGTTCTGCGCCTATAGCTTGAATAGTCTGTAGTTAAAATAAATTATTTGTTCCAGTCAGGGTAAGCTAGAATTGGTGTGTTAGTCCTTTGTTTTATTAAGTAATGGAAACTATCTTCAAATTCTTTGGATTTGTAATTTTTTGAATTGATGGCTGCGCTAAGAGGTCTAGTTATTTTTGCGTAGTTCTTTATAAATTTCCCGTCATTCCTAAAAATCGTCTAAGGGATTTTTCGTCATTAAGTTGTTTGAATTCTGTAATAGTTTTTATTTTATTTGGGCCCGTTTTTAACCCGTTTTGTGTCACTATTTAACCTAAAAATCTTAGTTCTGTTTTAAAAAATTCCGTTTTGTCTAATTGGATACTTAAATTATTTTTCTTTAATGTCTGTAATACTTTGTCAATGTCTTTCAAATGTTTGCCCTCGTTTTTCGAATAAATTATTATATCGTCGATATAAACCATAGTTCTCGGTAAGTTCTCTATAGCCATGTTAATCATGCGTTGGAAAGTTGGTGGTGCATTGCATAAACCAAACGGCATTCTTAAGAATTCGTAATGTCCGTCGTCTGTGCTGAAGACTGTTTTAGTTATCGATTCTTCTTCCATGGGTATTTGGTGGAAACCCGAAGTTAAGTCTATTGTTGTAAAATACTTTGCTCCTTTAAGTTTATTCAGTACATCTTCTATATTTGGTAAGGGGAATTTATCATTGATGGTTTCTGAATTAAGTTTGCGGTAGTCTATGCCCATTCTTACTTTCTTAATTCCACTAGCATCCATCTTTTTCGGCACTATCCATAGTGGCGAGTTATAAGGTGAATATCTCTTTCTGATTATTCCATCCCTTAACAGTTTTTGTACTTCATCTTTAATTTGATTTTTAAATTGCTCGGGGTACCTATAATTCCTTGTGTAAATTGGGTCATTATTTTTGGTATTTATCCGATGCTTTATCAAATTAGTAGCTTGGAGTTTTTCATTTTCTTTTTTTATTACTTCACCATTGTCGGAAATTATTTTTATTAAGTTGTTGGCTAAGTATGTCGGTAAGTGTTCCGGTCTTAATGCATTGTTTATTTCCTGTTCGTTGTCCATTAGGTTTATTTCATTTTTTGAGTCTTTAAATCTGAATTTATTGTTTCCGATCACTATGTGATTTTCCGTACAATTTATATTCATCTTTAAATTCTTCATTGTTTCAAAACCTAATGGGATATCGAATCTATTAGAATGGATAAACTAAGAATTCGATCATTTGGTCTATATATACCTAATGCATTTTTGATATTAACCTTGACTCTTGAACCGTCGTCGTAACCCGTGGGCATTTTGATAGAAAATTATTTTTTTATTAATGTGAACTTATGTTTTTTAACTATGTCTGGGTGTATGTAGTTTTTCGTCGCACCCGTATCAATTATCCACTTGTTGTTCTTAAAATCTATTATGTACGGTAAGTCGTTAGTATAATGCAGTTCTTTGCATTGTTTATTATTATATTTATTTGCCGAGTATGTTTGGTCTCTTTTATTTTTTTTTCTAATTCTGAGTATGTTTGGTCTCTTTTATTATTAACTAAGATTGGTCCTGCTACTCTGAAGGAGGTGGATTGTTTTAGTATTTTATTATTTAAATTATTATTATTAACTAAGATTGGTCCTGCTCCTATAAGGGAGGTGGATTGTTTTATTATTTAAATTATTATTATCGAAAATTGTTCCTTTTACTACTCTAAGGGAGGCGGATCGGTTTGTATTTGTCCCGAGTCTAAAAAATGGTTTTCCACGCGGTCTAGTCTCTCTTGTAATTCTTGGATTATTTTGTCTTTGTCGTTTTCAATATGATGTGCTCTGTCACTAACTGTACGCATGGAAACTGTCTGTGGATAAGATTGATTTTGTTGGATATTTACCGGTTGGTTCTGTACTTGGTTTTGTCACGGTTGATTGAAATAGTTATGTTGTGCTTGTGGATTCCACTGTTGTTGGTAATTGTATCTTTTTTGTTGTTGGGGTTGCGCGTTGTTATTACTATTATGTTGGTAATAGTATCTTTGTTGTTGTGCGTTGTTATTATTATAGTTATTATTGTACCGTGGTCTGTATTGTTGAAAATTATGGTTATAGTTATTTCCCTTGTATCCCTGATAATTGTTATGTGGTCTTTGGTTCGTTATTGTTGTTGTGATTTATTAGATTGTTTATTATAATGTTGTCTTAGTTTTTCTTCTGTCGCGTCTTTATTGAATGCATGGTTCCCGTGTACTGATTCTACCACGAATGAGGCTTCGTTCCTTAAAATGTTGTAAACTCCATTTAAAGTTCGGTAACGTATGTGTTGTAGAAACATTGCTATAGTTGGATAAAGTTTTTAACTGCTTCCTGACCAATGTCGTTGTCGCAGCGCGCGATTTCTTGGTCTTTGTCTCGTATTTCATTGTCCGTGTATATTCTCGAGTATAAATCACATCGTTTTATTTGCAGTCGTTCGATGTATTCAATAGGGTTTTTGTTATGTCTAGGTTTTGTGTTGGAGATTTCTCTAGCTAATTCGCAAATTGATCGATTGTCCTGGTAGTGTCGTCTAAGAAATTCGATTAGGTCTATTACCGAGTTAAACTGTTTCTCAAATGTCGCGATTTTAGCGTTCCCTTCTAATTTGGTTTTAGCACACATAAGAATAAGTTCTTCGTTTCTTACTCGATTTGGGTTATTAGCTTGACAAAATCTAGATAGTAAGTAAGTCACGTTGCCAATGTATAATATAAGATTTTCCGTTTTCCCATTATAACTTGGAATGAATGTGCAATCGCTATTTTTAATTTTTTCATGTTCTATCTCTATATTTGTTTCGTTCCCGTTTATATTTCTAATAGAATTTAATCATTCAACCAAAAACATATATAAAAAATAAAAAATAAAATTTAGAAATAAAAATTTAGTACAATGTTGTTTTCATACCCTAGTGTAGTGTTCGTTGTCTTAAGAGGTCCCTTCTAAAGCTTCTATAGATCTGCTGGTTGCTAATGTTTGTTGACCTGAGCGTCGGATATTTGCAAATACCGGCAGTTCCTCTTCTGAAGTCGGTTTGTTGAGCCCTTGCCCCACAGTGACGTCCTTCTTGTAGAGTGAAGACTGTTGAGTTTTACTGGATCGTCTATGATCGAAATAAAAATCTCTGTTGTCTGAAATGCCCTCAGGTCCCTGTTTGGGCGCCATTTAAAGCAAGTTCAAAGCTATTGAACTTTTTAAAAATGACTTTAATTATTTACACGACAACAAAGTTTTAATAAAAGATTTAAATGGCTTAAGCAGCTAAATGAACGTACATGAATGAATCACAGAAGGGGATTGCTTATCTCTAGGCAAGGAGGCTCATATATAGGATAGCTAAAGGACTGCGGTCAGCATTATGATAAGGAGCCAATAGCGCGCTGAGTCAGCACTTAACTATATCGATGGGAGAAATCTTTCTCCAAGATGAAGTTTATAAAAGACAACAGACCTATACATAGAAACCAACGCTCCATTTGAAAAATTTAATCCATTCACGTAACATCGACGGTCGATCGAAAAAACTTTGGTTCGTTCACAGTCATGCTTATCTCGTATTTTAGATGCTATACCTCATGATAAATTTCTTGTTGTCTTCATCATGTTTTCTGATTGTTTGAATTTTATTAAATAAATTGGTGCCTACCTATTTATCTAGAAACTTGTGGTACTTGAATTACCTATTGGTTGAATATATATAGATAATGACTACATTGTTGTTGAATATGCATGTAGTTAATCAATTTAAGTGCCTTTTTTCTAATATTGTGCAACCGCGAGTGTGACCCAGGCTGAAAAAGTTTGGCCACCTCTGCTTTAGTACGTAATAACATCCAGTAATTACTTCATATTGACTTATTCTGCAAAACCACACTCCATAAAACTCAGGCCAATGTTTTCACATGAGCCAACAACATTTACAACTTTAACCGATGTTTAAACAATTGTAAATAAATTCAAACTTACCTCAGATAGAAATTATGAAAATCTCCTACTTCACTTCTTGTATCCAATCCATATTCGTGAAAAGCGAAATTCATACGTCTAACAACACTGAAAAAAAAATAGTAATATGTTACCATCAGAAACATGTATATATTCCTCATCACCAATAGTAAATGTTAACTATATGCATTTAAATTATAAATCATAACAATTTTATACTGTAATAACAACAGAAGGGAATTATAAATAATAAAACAGAGTAGTAAACTCTAAGTCACTTAAAATAGATCCAGGAAATATTTTAGCAGAGCAAAGACCTCGCCTCAAGTACTTGTTTCCAGTTCTGTATTTATTGATTTTATATTTACAAATAAAAATAGTCCGAAAAAGCAACGAAGTTTTGGATATATCCAAGTTGGAAAACTACAGTACGTAGTATGTTAATTAGGTAGTAAAAGTAGCAACAATGATGTATCCTTCTTTTTAATCAAATTTTTCATGAAACGATTTCCGACTTCAACATGAACACGTAGAAGGTTACCCTCTTCACGGGCATAAAAACTGGTTTATCACTTTCTGAAGACCTCCGGGCAGTGGCTAGGTCACCGAGACATCCCCAGCACTCGACAGCTCACAATATCGTCAATTATATTGAATGCTACAATACTTCATACTTAAATAAAACTGCAGATCTAAACGTTGAATGAAATAACACTTATGTAACTAAAAATCCTCATACCAGTTTTCTTTCCTTTTTCGTAAAAAGGTAGATTAGCTTTTCCTTAAAATTTCGTTACCTTTTGTTTAGTCGGTTTACCTGATGACCTAGAAGAAAATTTACAAAAAGATCTGATTAATAAGTCATAATAATTTTGTTGAATCACTTTTTGTTTCCAGGGCAATACTCTTTATTATGTAATAGCCACGCTTGATGAGTGGCACAACACAATGTTATATAATAGAAATAATTAAAGTGATAAAATAGTATTGATGGTATTCTTGCAAATCTCCAAGTTACCCTTACAAGATTAGTACGTTGTTTATTTTTGGGTTTACTTAGGAAAATAAATAAACATTGCACATATTTCCCTTATTTATTCATACAGTACAGTTATAGTTGCAGATTAACTAATTATTATATAATTAACTAGTCCAATATAAATTAATAGAGAAAGACTCTAGTTCTACTTTTCAAAATGTAGAATAAACGTACAGCTTTTTTATAAAAAGCTGTTGGTTGTAGGACAAGGGATTCAAAATTATATAATGTCAGATACAAAACATCGTAAGTATAGGACGTGTGTAAAGTAACTGGTCCTTATATTTGGACTTATATGAATTACAACTTGGCAGATATTTTATGATAACATAAAAATGTTTGTATGTCTATTAATCTTCTATGGGTCACGAACCATGCCTTAGTTTCTTTTTGTAAGGATTCGATTGAAAGGATTAAAACGAGGATCAATTTCTACCGTCATGAAATTCTTTATTTTGAGCTTTAGTGTCTTTCAGCGATAAATTTTCATCTTCAAAAGTTAGCTGGCAACTACATTTACACTACATTACGCTGAACAAAAGCCGTTAGAATTCACAGCGTAATTAGAAGTAAATGATGGTCTCGCCAGATGTCATTGCGACACCACACACCAACCAAGTGTGGTCTCTGACACATCAACTGAGAGGAACGGCTGAAGGTTGAATACGCAACGGCATCGACAACATTAAATGTTTATTCTCAATTTACAGTACAATGCATTAAACACAAATCATGTTTATTTAGGCGTTATGCATCAGTTACTCTTTAATAATGTCAAACAGTCTCTACGGCTAGAGGCACAATCCGGCCAATACGACTACTGATCTAGACAATCTGGGCGGATGAACGATCTCGAAATCAGCCGATTTTATTTTAAATCGGTAAAAAACACAACTTTCCAATCGATCGAAGGGTTAGCACGATGGATAGGTGGGTATAAGCCGTTTCGGCCAGTCTTGGAAACGATACTGGAGATGAAGGAGACCAATAAAGGGGACCTAGACCCAAAGCTATTTTCTCAGGTCAAAGTTCGTCCGAAAACATGAAATTGAACATCACAGTGGTCTCCATGTCGAACACAGCTAGTGCTGGATTTAGTGAAAAGTTTGCATCGGGGAAGGCAGAACACACTCCAGATGAAAAAAAATATTAATTAATTAACTAAGTAATCATAAAAAACATTTCTTTATCTTTGTAAGATGAAACGAGTTGTACATTCACTAGTGCAACACGTGTAGTGCACCACAACTATTACTACAATTATAGTAGATACAGTTTTTTTTTTTTTATTATTTTGTTAGCCAAACCATACTCTCACCCATTGTGATTAAGAATTATTTTATTTAATGTATTAAACATTTCAAGACGAAATTTATTTCGTTATACATACGTTAGTATGAAATTGAATGTGCATCTAACGATGACTGACCGGAAAGAGAAAATTCTACATACTTGCCTAAGGAAATAAAACTACCTGAGAATTTATGAAAATAAGATTCACGCCAGTCAACCGATCATCGATAACAACCATTCGCATCAGCCCCAAGAATAAGAAATATTTTCGATACATCCATTATTCAATTCAGCATCAATTTCCCATGAGGAATCAATCTTCAACTGCCAACCTTCATGAACATATTACACGAGGCTAGATTTATTCTAAAATATCAATTACGTGTCTTAGAAAAATAAATCAACTGAGTATAGTACTATAGGAATTGACTATTATAACATTTTATTTCAGAAAATATTAGTTCCATCTTAATTATTTTGAATCATTATTTTAGTTTGAATCAGAACAATGCAGTCATTTTCAACAAAAGATGACAAGAAGAGGCATAATTTCTCAGTCCTGACCTGTTGAACTCTTGCCTAATGGGGTTTTTAATTGAAATGAAAGCATAATGAAGAAGAGGGCTAAATTGTATTATTCCGGATACAAGAGCAATTATTAATAAACTCACTCTTTTTGACTTCCTCTGACATCTAATATTTGTTTTTGTTTTTTTTTCTTCATAGCCCCTTTAAATTTACAGATAATTATAGATCCTCAGGCGAATCTATTTACAAATTATTTTTGTATTTTCTGTAGTGTTTCTACATTATATACAGGTTTTGTTATTTTATAAAAATTATATTATGGAATAAACAAGTATGATGATACACATTATACGTGACTGGACTGAACTAACTAATAAAGGTGATGGGGCTCACCTGTTTGATCAAACTTAAACTAACTTACATACTAATTCTTAACCTTATTTCCCCCGACTGTTGCCATCGATGCGGGAGGGATGATGTGTTGTCAAAAACGAGTCAAAAAAATTGATGTGTCTCCGGCGGATGAACTCACCAACCGACGGCACATTAAGGAAATGTTGGAGACATTTGGCTGTACTGTCAGTCAAGTTGGTAAATAGTAAATAGTAAATAGTCGGGGCACCGTACAACAGAGCTGGAGGACACATCTTTTGGACTTTTGTTTGCTAATATTTGTTATAAGTAGATTCAGTTTTTGGAAAACATGATTAGAGAAAATGATATAATAAATGCAGGAAGGAAATCTAAGATTTTTCTTTTAAACAGACATCACGTAGATTCAACAGTGGAAAAAATCATTTGGTTGACAGCTTTTAAACTGATTTTAGGGACCTTTATTGAAACGGAAATAATTAACTCGATGAATAATAATATTTTTTTAAATAAATGATACGGAAAACTTATTTTCCTTCCTTCTTGTGCCTCTACCAATCATCGACAATGTTCCTAGTCAGACAGACCCTGACGAATTCATTCACCTGCCTTAAAATCTCTCCGTGTTTTTCAAGTCTGGAAAGTAACACATGGTCTTCCTCTAATTCTCCTTCCAGTCGCCCGTGTCATCATGAACATATTGGTTCTATGTATTTCTCCATTCTAGAAACATGATTTTAAATCTTCTCTGATAAGATCATATCCCAGTCATTCTTATCTTGTCTTTCCATTTATTTTCATTGAAAACAAAAAAACGATAGACTACATTTTACAATTGATAGTCTAAATTCGTTTTTCCGGTCCATAATGGAACTACGATCGCATAAGGAACAAGCTGTAGTGCCAAATACTCAATTCTGAATAAATATTGTTTTGTATCCAGATCTTGAGCTGCATTTTTACAGGGAAACTATCGTTTGATAAAGGCGAAGTCATTAAGATAAACCAAAACCTATACAAGCTGATAAAACCATTGTTCTTAATACCTGACCGAACATAATCAAACCATATATGTTTCCCTCTCTCTCTCCTAGCTGGCTATTGCTAATGGTGCTAACAACGCAGATTTAATTTTTGGTTTTAGTTTAGTTAGACACAATGATCAGGAGGACCGCCAACTGACTCCCTGAAGATGTCTTTCAATGAACCAGCCAATGACAGGCGGTGTGAAAAGGGATCAAATTCTAGTCACTTCAAAGACGACCCAATCTTCAATAAATTACCTCTTTCATGGTCAGACTGTAATAACATATTAAATCTTAGTATCAGTTCTACCCCGTGTGGTTCTACCCCTTGTGGTTCTACCCCATTACGTGGTGAGCCAGGCCCCACTGAACATACCCTAGCAGACGTAGGACCAAAATGGTCTTTGCAATTGAGGACCTAAACCACTGCCCATGTTTTAAACAAGTGTCTTCACACTACGCTTTTTGTCACTCACCGACATCACAATATCTTGCAACAAATTATAGAAACTGATGAACGATGTTCAACATCATTGATGAGGATGATTCAACTCGATACGCTTCAAGGCTGTTGATCCTATATGGTGCGAAACCAACAACAGTGAATTGAGTGGAAAAAATCAGGACGAAAAAAAACAATACAAAATGTATTTTTTAATGAAGAAAATTGTCCTGGTGTGATATATGATAATACTACCTATAATATGATAATATTACCTGGTAATGGTTCGGTACAAGGAACACCATACCAAAGCAAACCACTTCGTTCTTTTTGGAAATGGAAATCGATAAAAAGAAAACTGATCAAGCCTACAGTAGTTAACTCACAAGGCATTATCAATAAGCATATCTAATGCCAATCAATTCAAGGTTCACTAAATGTCATGGGATTGACTAAAGTGATATTCAATTGCTATTCTCGTTGATATGTATAATCGATATATAAATATGAGCTGTAGTCGATCAAAAAAGAGAGAATAAGGATGGTAATATTAAAAATAAATTAGTTGCCTAACGTGTCGTTTTATCCGAACACTCGTTAGCTCCCGGGTTTCGGCACCAGCTATCGGTTCCCGGCTGTAGACGATTAAAAAAGAGAGAATATGGATGATAATAATGCACACATGTACGATTGTTAACTGGCTTTATTATCTTCTCATCCTCTATCAATACCCAGGGTTTGTTTACATTAGGCCCTGTGGTATTAGGCTTACCATTGTCTTGCCACTAGCCATAACATATATATATAAGTTAATGCTTATCGAGTTTATAATTCAAAAACAAAGGGAAAAAAGGTACAGAGAAACAACACGCATGAAAGTTAGAACTAGACTGTTTATTTCGAGTCTATAACCGTGTATATTTACATTCGGGATGTTTACATCCCGACGTTCGGGGATTAAGGTTGAGTACTGATGCTGCCCGGAGCTTAACTTATATACATATATATATGAAGGGAGAAGAAAAGGGGACAAAAGTGCCTTGTCAGCGATAGATCATTACACTTTGTCACAGCATCTATACTAAGATGGACATCATCACAGACATTTCTCACAGCATAGCATCATTCAAGAATCGATGAATTGAGATGTTCTAATCCTATTTCTGTTTTCAGGGTCTTGATCCTAAAGTAAACCTTGGAAATCTTTAACCTCCTCTTCTTCCACTTTAACTTCAGGTTTCTTAAGTAAAGAATAAAACCAAAGAAAGTTCCCGCGAAGTTTAGCCTGACCCACTCAAATTTTAAACAAAGAGTTGTGTATTTCACTTCAATTTTGTAAACCCGATTTATACTTCTGCTAATCTGTAAAAAAAAAAAAAAAAAAAAAAATCTGCCTAGTAATGTATATTGTGCTCATATAAAAGTAAGCAATAGAAATTCTACGAGAGAAATCATCAAATCTGAGATAATCTTTTTTTTTAACTTAATTATGATAAAATTACAATCTGCCTTATTCGGCAATAAGTAATTGTGATAAATACCAAATTCATACCATATTTTCAATTGTTATTCATCAGTCATTAATACATTACACACGAATCCACATGGCGATAATTAATGATAACTAATGAATTACAATTTTCCTTAGATGACAGGTATCAGATGCAGGAAAAGTCACATGATAACATAAAACTTCTGTAACATATATTTTTTTACAGCCAACACATTCTTTACAATCCAATTGAAAATTTTCGAAATGGTCCATTGAGAATATATCAGCTTACAGACCAGACTACGGTATTTCATTCCTTTAACGTTAGAAAAACGGCCCCAAAAAGAACAAAAAGCTGGCATCTAATTAACCACAGGCCCGCTCCCCTATTAAATATGTTGATGAAAAAAAAAACTTAATTTAGAACGGGACGTTACGGGCGATGGTTAGAGCTTAATGGCTATGAGAAATCTCGACTAGCCACCGACGAGTAGCCAGAAAAAAAAAACTCAGTTTAATACGAGAAAATTAATTTAAGCTTTATGAAATATGCAATGACTCAGCCGAATGAAATTTAGTTAGATTTCTTTGAAGTTATTAGTTAATAATTATTTATTTAGGTTTGATGAGAGGCTTACGAAGTTTGAGAAGATTTAATTTCATGATCTCGGGACCATGAAATTAAATGTGAGATTTACTGCTTTGTGGAGGTAACGTTTCCATTATATGGTGACAATTCAGAATCCTAAACAGTAATTTATTCTTATTTTGACAATAAATTGAAAGCGGAAGGGTCTGGAAATAATGGCCCTCCACTGCTGCCCTAGTTGGTGTAAAATAAGGACGCAAACCCCAGAAGCGAATAAAATTCACTGAGGTGCAAAATGCTGCCATCCTAGAGGATATTATAAAAAATACAATGTTTCGAGGATTTGTTTTTTTTTTTAGGTGTTCGAAAAGGAAATAGAGTGAAAATGTGACGTAGAAACATGACAAAACATCAGCTGTTCGATTGTATTGGGTTTGATAACATTAATAAACTGGTCTCTTCGTAACATTGTTTGCATGTTTTAATATGAAATACCTAAATATCATCGGAGGAAAATCGTCATAAAAATGGCCAAAAGTGACTGAGGACCTTGCTAACCTTTTGAGGACCTTTTATCAGGTTTCAATTGTCGGTGGACAAGTATTGAGTGCATGATGCAACATGAATCAAAATTGATGTTTTGTATGATCAGAACGATTTCAAAAGAAAAATTAGTGGAGAAATAAAAATTTTGGGAACAATACACATATATGTAAGTTGGTTTTTATAACTGATTTTATTAATCTGTAAAGATTTACAATAGCATTAGAATTATAAGCATCAAACAATTTAACAGTATAAAATAAACTACATAAACATACCTGTAAAGATTAATTAAATTACACGTTATTTACCAGGTATTCTAGTGGATAGCCACAACACAAACAATAAACATAAGTCTTATCTAGAAAGTACCCTTTACACACCAAACACAGCTAAGTAACCTTCTCACAACAAACACAGCTAATTATTCTCAGCTGGAGTTTTTCCCGGAGGACGAGAAAAGTGACAATTTGCTACTGTGAAAGTAATTTGATATTTTTTTTTTTTTTCCACAGCTAACTTCATAAATAGATGATGATATCCTCTTTAGAATCCTAAATGGTCCAATTCGCACTTTATCAGTCTTCCTTCTGTTCAGTTTGCTTCCGTTTTCTACATATACTTTATCTCCAACTTTGAATTCGTGGGTTTTTCGGTTCTTGTCTATTCTCATTTTATTTATTCTAAAACTCTTCATAGAGTTTAGAAATGCTTCATCTTTTTCTTTATCAAGATCATTTTGATTTAGTGTATCAATCGGACAAATTAACGATTGCTTTCCGAAAAGTAAGTATGCTGGCTCAAATTTCGTTGAAGAACGAATTTAATGAACTATAAACAGTATAGTAGGATAGCAAGAAGGCGGGCTCCCTCGAAGACAGTCTGTACACCATCAGTGTCCACCTCAGAATGAATCCAATTTGTCTTCCAACAGACCATCTACTTCAGGGTGGGGCCACATGGAGAAGGTAGTCGCGAACCATGCATATCTGCTTATTATATACTAATTCCATTAAGTGTAATTGACTGTCATTGAATAATTGATCCAACAGAAATAATCTGACCATTTTAAATTTAATTTAGCAATATAAGGATTCCATTTGAAAGCTGGTCATTAGGTGAATCAATTTGTATAGTGAATGGAAAAAAATATCCAAATAATGATTTTGAAATGTTCCATTTGGGACATTGGATGGGATGAGATTACATCGGCAAAGTGTTCATTTTTGTTCAGAGGGAGAGACCCTCTTATATCGAGGTAAAAATCAGCTACGTAATGTAGAACTTCCTTTTTAGAAAATACATTTTAACTTTTCTAAGATGTTCCTCCACCTGAATACCAAATCAGTATTGGTTTCTACAGTTTTGTCACATGCAAAGGTAGTTTGTACCATACTAATTGAAGACAATTTTGCTACACATTCATTTTTCTGTAAAATGCAATAATAATTGAACATTATACACAATATAATTAGGAGTCCTGAATTAAAATATATAATATATTTTTATATGATCACTTAACTAATTATGTAAGAATAGCAATAACATAATATTCTGGAGTAAGTAAATTGACAAAAACAATTATAACACTCCAGATATCATCAGTTATGCATCAAAAAGAACTTTAATAAGCGGGACCATGTTCCATGTCGGCGTTAATATCTGACTCCATTTTATGATAGGGATGTGTCCCGACAATAAACTGTGTTCAAGAGAAGAGGTACAGAGGTTTCATAAAGAATAAGACAAGTTTTCAGAGTTCGGGCGGGGGCCCGGCAGCGTAACAGGTACAAGGCTCCAGAGAGTCTGCAAGGCGGCTGAGAAATAGGGTGACGGACTCAGAGGCGCTGAAGAGAGAGTAGGCTGACGAGGAGTCTAAGTGACTGCCTTCCAGGGCCAAGTGGCTCTTGCGTAAAAGTTACACCGCGTAACAGCGGGTAAAGAGAGTAGAAGACTGAGTATACTTACTTCCAGGGCCCCGGGGCCCTGGCGTAAAGCGACCGAGGAACAGCGGCTGTGGAGATGAGGAAACTGAGTTCCCGGGCCTAGTGGCCCGGGCGTAAAGCTTCCGAGTGCAGGCGGAAAGACTGAGTGGGTCGCAGACTGAGAGTAGTCCTGCAGGGCGAAACCCCCTGGTTTAAATATTACTTCCCCTTCCTACCGGAAGGCGGAGCCTGGCCTGAAAGGGGTATGCTTATGATATCACACCTGCACCTCTGTCACATGGCGCGTGACCGGAGACTCAGGTTGCTTAATTTATGGCCTGCTAGGGACTCACCCATTAAGGCTTATGAGAGGCGCCCCTAGGTCTACCGGGTCTGTTTTATGACGGCCAGGTAGCTTTTAAGCCAGTGCACCTGCTGTTAACTGATTCTTTACGACTGCCGGCCCATGCGTTTATTGCCATAAAAAGCTTGTACCATGTTTTACATCTGATTACAATAGATTATATATGCACCAGAGTATAGGGTGATTTAACACTTATGTAGTTAAGGTCGCTACACTTAATAATGTAAGTCATGAGCAATGGTAAGGTTACAATCCATTTTAAATTTCCGTTCTGAGATGTACTGATGGATGTTGCGAATAAAATATGTGAACTGTAATTTACTTTTACAAAATAAGTAGTTTTATCTACTGCTTATGTCCGAAAAAATAAAAATTCAGTTTATAAGCCCTCTTGATTAGTTTGGAGAAGGACAGATGATTTAAGATATTATACGTTTCAAAAAGTAAAAATACTATTTGTAGTTCGATCCATTAATTTTTTTTTTCTAGGTGGTAAATAATAATTAATAATCAGAAGTTTATCATCCTCTTCAAGTAACAAGTATATCCCATGGCAAATTAAATAAAATGAATAAAGCTAGTGGCTCCTTTTGTTCGATGTCAACGACTAACTGTTCATAGAATCACAGTTACAATATCAATTCCTTGATATTTTTTTCTTTTTTCACTAGAGTCAACATAAATCGGAGAAAACATTCACAAACAATTCGGCATCCCGGCTGGAATGTGATATTTTGCCGTCCAATCATGGATGAACACTAAAGCCTCCCCTAGCATGTATGCGAGGGAACATCAGTGCCCCAGGGAGCGGATATCCTCGTCAGCTTGTCTGTTCGTATTTGTATTTTTTTGGGGATAGCAGGCCACAGTTCGCATCTCAAAGCACCTTTGAAACACTACTTCAAAGGGCAAACACTAACACCAGATCAGTGAATTACTGGCCTAACTATATTACCTTTAGTAATGGATCCAACTAAAGTTATCTGACCATTTTATAATTTAATTTAGCAATATAAGGATTCAATTTGAAAGCTGGTTATTAGGTGAATCAATTTGTATAGTGAATGGGAAAAAATATCCAAATCATGATTCTGAAATGTTCCATTTGTCCCGGGATTAGATTACATCGGCAAAGTGTCCATTTTTGTTCAGAGGGAGTAATTAAATATTTCTAATATTAATATTCCAACGTCAATGTGCCAAAATATTACATAAGATATCTAAAATTACGGTTCCATGCATAAAATTGGATTTCAACAATGTTGTCACTTATTGTTATTACTTGAAAAAAAAACAAGCTATAGGAAGACAAATGTTATAATTATTTTTTATGTAATTTAATGTAAATAGCTATGTGACGTCATTTTAGCATTTATAGTTTTACTTAACTTCATCAGTTTTCCTTAAAAATTAATATACAATGAGTACCAGTCTTCATCAACAGTAGGTATGTAATTTATTTCAATTTCATTTTATTCATTTTACTTATATGTTAGACACCCATAAAGTTTACTTAGTATAATAATAAATAAAGCAATATTTACTTTATTTTATGATCTTTGCTTCAGATTTTGAGAATGATACTTTATTGCCAGAAAACTAAGAATAACCAAAACATTATGGGATGACAACAATATCGCACTCGCAGTAATTAAATACATTTGTCAACTTTTTCACAGGTTAAAATTTTGATACGTTTATATGTTAAACATAGCGTAAATATGTATTGCGTATAAACGCAAGGGGTTGGAGAGACGTTATCACCAATCAATAAATTCAACTGACCAATCACCAAAAATAAACTCAAGGGGTAAAATCTGAAAGAAAAAGAAGATTTTTTTAATTCCATCCCTCTTTCTGTATTCGAGACAGCAGTACGGTATCTCAACAAAAGGCTGACATGGAACCCACACAATACTTCGAAGGACATTCCATCTCAAAATAGAAAATTGGTAGTGAGAGTCTACCAAGGGTGGAGCCTAGGGGTCCAATGGTTTGTCGTCAGCCCGGCAGGGGCCTGAAATAAGTCAGCCTCTCGGCCGGAAGGTCGACCCTGCTTAACTAGGTAGATGGGGTCTTGTAGCTTCGGTTGAGTCGGCCTCGATCTCTCGGCTGGGTGTAGGTCGTTCTTGAGATCGAGGAAGAGCCTGGGAGGTGGAAGGCCCTCATAAGGGAAGGACGATAGAGGCCTGGGGTGCCAGGTGGACTGGTACGACTAAGGGGAGCACCCTGAGGAAGTACTTCCCCTCAGTCCAGGACAAGCTGAGGGCAAGTTGGGTCTCCCTAGACTACTGGGTGTCACAAGTGCTTACAGGACACGGCGGATTTCGTGCCAGGCTGTACGAATATAAGAGGGCAGAAAGCAGGTCCTGCCCTCATTGCAGAGAGGACGACACCGCGGAGCACGTCGTGCTCTCTTGTTATGCGTTAGAACCGGCTAGAGCACGGCTGCTCCGCTCAATAGGAGAGTACAGCCTGGACGAGTCCGACCTGCCGTCGCTGGTGAATGATGAAGTGAGATACACCGCGTTCTGCAGATTCGTCGGGGAGTGGAGAAGGGTACAAGGCTCCGGGCACTTCAATATATCCAGGGGGTGGCGAGGGGTGAGCAGCCGTGTCTTCGGGAAGGCTCACCCGAAGCCAACGATGTATCGGCGGTTCCAGAGGAGTCACTGTAAATATGTACATATAGATATAAGGTAGGACTGAGTAGCCTATGGTTAGATATAAGTTTAGTTATAGGGGGATAGAGGATGCACACCCCTTGTAAATATAGTACTTAAGTATAGTAGTAAGATATTAGTATAGTTAACGGATCTGTAAATATTGTAAATAGATTAAGGATACTAGCTATAAGGACAAAAAAAAAAAAAATAAATAAAAAAATAATAATAATAATAATAGCTAGTAAGGATTGTACAAAGTAGATTTAAGGAAAAGTTTTTATTTTATTTTTATTTGGAAGTTTTGTGGTTGATTTTTGAAAAATAAAGAACGAAAACAGTATTACTCAAGGTGCGCTGACCGGTGCAACAACCCCATTGCACACATACGCGCACCACAGGCTACGTAACCCCATGAGCTCGTTTCACGAGCTTGTGGGGTAAGCCCGTTTGAGACTCAGCCTCAGGAAGGGCAAAAAAAAAAAAAAAAAAAAAAAAAAAAAAAAAAAAAAAAAAAAAAAAAAAAAAAAAAAGTTGGTCGTTTAGTCCACGGGTTCTATGACGTCTGTCAACCTCCAGGCTTCGGCGGTCCAGCAGTGCTTCCATCTGACGGACGTTGGTGGTGGTTGAAGGTCGGAGAATAGTGGGTTGTGGCTGTGTCGGAGTGAGTCGAAAAATTTGATGTGCCATCTCTTGATAAAATCTTGAATGGTGAGCACTTCAAATTTTTTATGCATCTCGTCTGCCTTCATTCGGTCGAACGGGGTATGTTTGAGGGAGGTGCGGAGAACTCTGTTCTGAAATTGCTGGAGCGTTTTGAGAGTGTAGGTCCGAGAAGTGGAGGTCCGATGAGGCCCTGTGTCTTGATACTTCAAATCACTGTCTCAAACGATAAGTTCAACACTTTACAATTGTAATCATTATGATCGATGGCACTTATATAATTTCAAAAGTACATTCCCATTGTCGAGGAGGTGGGGTTGATTTGCCTACGCAGTGATCCATCTCCCGGGCTTCGTGAGAATCCGAAGTTTAAATACAGTTCCTGGCCACCAAACGGCCAAGTTTCCTCACGAAAACTTTTTAACTTCTTATCCTTTCCCAAGGCTGTTAGCATACAGGGCGAGCATTAGTCAGATTTGTAGGCACCCCTCCCTTCCCACAAAAATCGGACTGACGATTTGTAGAATTCCATTATTGGATTTAAACTATCTAATGTCTAAAACATCGTAACCTTCAAAGGTTTCTTTCACTAATATTTTTTTCATACTGGCACGAACTATCAAAAACCTTGCAAAATGATTAAAAGACGTCTAAAGTGAACCACACTATGACTTCGCTGGTGTTTCTCAAATGCTTAATAACGGATGGTGAAAAAACTACCCCGTACTTTCCCCCGAACTAAAATAGAATCATTATTTTCTTAAAGTTAAAAATTGTGTTATGTAATTATTTAAAAGTAACTTTGCGGTTAAATACAACAGGCTTATTTAAGACTATAAATTAAAACAATCACAAAGAACAATTTTTTATTTTGTACAAAGCTCTTTCATTTTTGTGCTTATTTATTTATTGTTTTTTTTCACATCACTGGTCATACGTTTCTATTGAAACACTTTTTAATATTTTTATATCAAACATGCTTTTTCCTTTTTACAGTTTATTTTATGGTTAAAGTTATGTAGATACTTTAATAATATAATACTTAATTCTATAAGACTATTGTTGGTACCACAATATATTGAAAAGCAAGGTTCGGGTATAGAAGCAAATATGTTTGATTTTTTATATCACCATAATGTTCGATTGTTAATCAATTCTACGATCTTGTATTACTTGATTCTGGTACTTCTCCTTAATTCTCAATTGATGTCAATCAATAAAAGCAAATATCCAATTTAAAAATATTTATCACCTTTATCATCAGGTGTTTCGTTTGCCTTTTACCGGTCAGTCATCTTCTTTTAACTGCAATTCGACCACTCTATGGCCAAATAAGTAAAATAGTAGTACATAACACTCATTGAAACTTATTTTTAAGTCAAAATTAAAGATATCGAATAAATAAACAAGTTGTACATCATTAACAAAACAAGTGCACTTCCAAATACAAACACAATATTATAAGTTTTATTCTGTTAATTGCTGAAAATACAATTTTAGTGATTATTTTCAGAAATTGCTCTATTTAATGGTCATTTAGATTTAAGTAATTTACATTTTTGCAATGTCATTTGTTTAAAGGGTTACTTTATTTTTGTTATTACCATTCTTTAAAATCAGCGGTTTCCTACTATTTATCTTTCAGAATAAAGAATTTTGTTTTAATATACATTAAATAAAGTGATATTAATAGGCTCAATAAAACTGGAGAATTTCCTTTCTTGTCCTTTCCACAATTTTTTTTTTATTATTATACTTAATTACACATTTTTAAATATTCAGCGCAAGATGGAAGAATTAAGCAGCTGGCAAATTTATCAGGAAAGCACGAGGTTCTTACTGCTTAAAAACATCAAACTAAAAACCTAACCGTCCTGATTTATAATAGGTACTTAAGTTATTGTCACTTTAAACTATAGTTCCCAAAAGTGATTTAAGTCCTGTTCACGGCTTTTTCCGTAACGAAACTCTTCATTGAGAGATCACTTGGACTCGCAAAACGACCATGTCACACAAATGGGCTGGAGAGATGGGACGGTCTGGCCCCTACACAACCTCGTCTGCATTTCAAACAAGTTGCCAGAGAGCGGGATGATGTGTCAGTGGAGTAGATATGGACCAGGCATGTCATCAGTATGCAGGTCGAGTACGGGCCGCTATCATATCGCGCAAACACGTACGTATTAATGAATGAAAGAGTTGATGTTAGTGTCAGTCTGACGGCCTGTTACTTCCGACTACAGCCAGGTATTTCAATCATATCATCCCCGGGAGCTCTGTTCCAGAGTCAAAAGGAGGATTTAATTAAAAAAAAAAAAAACGAAAACTTCATAATTTTGGTTGAATATTAATATAGATGCTTTGAAAATGGTGATGAATTCACAATCATAGATTAATAAACAGCTTTTGAATGATTATGCTATTAATAATAATTCATTTTACATTAGGAAACCAATAAAGAGGGAGTGGTTAGTAAAAGCATCGAAACTCTTTTTTTAAGTTTATTATTTAGATGTTCACGCCAATACAACGCCATTCTAGGTCTAGGTCACATACCACCGGGTGGGGATGACTAACCTAATCGAGGTCTGAGTTACCTGTGAGTAGCCATCTTGTCGGTGTAATAAACCCCTCATTAATGATACATATCGAGAGCCTTAGTCGCGAGGTGTTGTTTTTTCCCGTTGTATTCCCTTGATATTATAGCACTTGAAGGGTGTGTCAAGAGATGGTGTGATGAGCCGCAACAACAAGAAGTCAAGAGGAACATTATTGGCAGAGGTACCAGACCAGATGAGTAGTTTTTCTCTATCTCCCTGGTATGGCAATATTTTAACAATCTATATTATACCATCCACTTATTGAAGTATTGGGTACTTTGGCTTGTACATAGATAATTTACAGTTTTCCTCAGAAACACAATAAAATAATACATGATATGGTCACTAAGGCCTGTACACTGCATCCTGTATCGATGAATTTAACAGTAGGAAAAACCTTCATGTAAAAGGAGACAAAAAGAAAGAAAGATATGATAAATAAAATATAAAAATAAAAAATATATAAAAATATGAATTAAGTAGATGAAAAATTTCATTAGGTTTATATTATTCCCACAATATATGTTTTGTGCCTGGGTGGATGCAACTTTTGAGGGTATGTTTAAGGGTGGAAACCCTTAACTGTGAGCTGCTGCACTGTTTGGGCCACAGCCATATATATTGTAATGAGCATACATAACTTTATTTATTAGAATTAGGTTGATTAGAAGAGAGGATTTTCTATTCATCATATCTGTGCAGCCAGAAAAAATCTGTATACATTAGTGTTTAGGACATGATCTAGGTACCTTTGGACTTTTTGGAATACCCGCTTTTACTGCAGTCATGTTCCCAGTAAATATCAGATCGGCAAAACAAAGGTAGGGCTGTTGAGACATTCGTTAAAATACCACAAGGTGTACTCTCCGAGCAAGTTAGGTTTCAGCGTATCATTAGAATTTGGTATTTCGATATCAGAAGCTAACCTTCTAATCCTCCTTTAATACTCACCTCCTTCCTTCCTAAGTATCCTTTCTACCCACTGATTACCACAGGTAGGAGATTAAGCTAGAACAGAGGACATTGAGGAGAGCGAATTAAGTTTATGATATCTGTCTTATTGTTTCATCGTTTTGTTTTATATTGTAAAATTATCATCTCAACTAGCGAAAAAAACACGTTATATCACGTTTAATACGAACAACAACTTGAGCAACAGGAATTAGATCTTAGAAGAAAATAAATCAACCGCGTCCGGCGCAATCGTCGTTTTTTAATAACTCTTTGGGGAAATCTGAAAATTCCACTCTTGCATATTCACATGCTAACAAACAAGAAAAAATCCTTTCCAGGATGATGAGTTGAGCACGTCTAAATCATCATAAACGGCACATATCGGTGTTTGATTTTTTTGCTTTTTTAAACTTGTTTATTCGTTTCAACATTGACCAGGAAGCATGTTTTGTTTGCCAGATCTATACTTATAATAGTTCTTCTACGACTGTAAAATAGTCCAGTTGTCCTTGAATTTTTGAAAAAAAATTAGAAGATCATGGTCGAATGCATTATATTTGTGTTGCCTCATTTGACAAGCCTTCAAGATCTACACAAAAGTAAGTAATTTAGTTAAATAAAATAAAAATAGGAATTAAGTGTCAGTAAGACAAATGATCTTGTTACCTACCATAATGAGAGCTCATATTATTAGACAAACGGTGTAGGATAAATTCAGATCATTGAAAATATAAGTTCAGTGATTTTAAATTGTCTTACCGTCACAATCATTGATTCAAGTTCTATAAAGAGTTTTTTTTAAATTGATCAGTAAATAAAGTAACGTATAGTGTGTCACGCATAAAGTGAAGGGTGTCCCAGAATTAACGCAAGATTTGATTTAAATAGAAAACACAGTTTTCAGTATTTTTGTTGTTATTTTTTTATTGAATTGTAAAGTAAATAGGATAGGGTTATTTATGGAATAACACATTGGGCAAATGGCCTCCACGACTTTGCTGGCACATACGCACTCTTTTGTCGAAATTTTCCATGACCATTTGGCATATATGTGGTTGAATTTTGTTGATGCAGCGCTGAATTTTGTCGTTTTATGCACGGGTGGATGTGGCCTTGTTGGCATACACCTTTGACTTCAAATAACCATCATAATAATAAGCACGCGATACAGGGGGCCAATTCTGATCACCGAAACGAGAGAGTACACGACCTGGAAATGTCTCATGCAGTATTTTAATTGATTCATGGGCTGTATGGCATGTGGCACCATCTTGTTGATACCACATATTGGCCACATCAATATCATCCAATTTTGGCACAAAGAACTGTGTTTACGACGCCAAATTGATTTTCCTGGATTTTCAACAACACTCTCACGCACTGCTTCGATATTGACATTTGAACGGCTTGTTTTTGGACGACTAGTGTGTTTAGTGTCTCCAGCTGATCCAGTATCCCTAAATTTTTCAAATAATCTCTTCACAGTTAATGAAGTCAAAACACTATTCCGACCATATTTAATATGAAATTTTCGAACTGCGGCCTCCAAACTTTCATTTTTTTTTGAGATAATGTTCAACAATAAAGACACGCTGTTCTATCGTGTCACACTCCATTTTTACTAACCCTAAACTGTCAGCTGTCAAATTGTTTTTTTAAGGGTTACCAGTACTTTACTGCACAAATGGCGGCAAATTCAAATCTCGCATTAATTCTGGGACACCCTATATAAATAATAGCTTAATAATTAGAAATTACATATGGTTGAAAAACTAATTCTAGTAAGTCAACAGCCATATCATGGGTGTCATATCATACGGGTTTTATTTTAAATGTAATGGAAGGGATATTTGAAATTTATGATGAAAACCCCGAGAGCGGTCCTTAAAGAGGGGGGTCACTTTCACTGGCAGAGGTAATATGCTGCACAATGGGTTGAAGGCGGAGCTTTAGGATAAAATTGATCGATAAGGGAGAATGAAAATCTTAATAGGATACCCTCCTATCCTGCAATATCCCCTGTCTTCCTCGTAATACACCGTCCTGCTGATAAAGGAAGATGGGTCTTAGGCAAGCTCCGTTGACTTCTGTATTCCGAGAATCAAGATGTGATTTGGATTGCTTACTTTTTTTGAAACGAAAACATGTTTGTAGATAACATCTTTTAAAAAATATATATATTAGAACTTATAGTTGTTTTCGTTATATTAAGTTCAACGGAGTTTTGAGCTAAGAAGTTCATGGAGCTACAAGGAAAGTTACACTAACCACTTTTCTCTCTACTAGCCCTTCTCCATCCAAGTTGGAAGACTTAAATCATTATGTCTGTAGGCGCTCCAGTCTGAGGAGTGATTTCGCAATATGAAACTAATAACACAGCCAAAAAAAGTTAGACAATATAAAATTAAATCACTTGACTTAACATATGATGATCTAATGTAATCCCTAGCCTGTGATAATGAGTAGTAGGCAGAAAGATGATTAGAAAGAATTAAGTAAATATTAAGGAGGAATAGGCGCTTCTAATGTCTGAAAATCACTTTAAAATTATTGTCAATCTGGTACTGAGAGTACATTTATGTTGCTTGACTTTCTGGCTGGCTCTGGCTAAAAAAAAAGCTTACCCGAGGGGTTAGGAGGAGTCTCAAACGGACGTATAGCTGACAGCGGGTCTATGGGTGACCCCCAAAGAACCTGTTGAAGCAATAAACACGATGATTCTGGAAACATGTTAAATCAAGCTGATAGTAACGTACAAATTTAGTTTGATTCTAAAATCTCATCACAATATATATGAACATGGTCTTAACTTGATTAAATGGTCCTTTGACTTGATTAAATTTATTTGTAAACTAATTATTTCAAATCTGTTGTTGTTTAAACAAATAATTTTGTGATTAAATCCTTCACATATCTGTTGGAAGATATTTTTTTTTGGATTCGACTACTTTTTTCAATCCAATGCATTCCAAAGTTAAAGTCCAAAGAACATCAGTCTTTTTATTTCATATTTATGATGATCACTGTTATACATTTATTTGAAAAACGTTTTGGTTCATTATTAATGTAGAAAACATTAATATACATATGATGATTTATGATGAAAGGTTCTATTTAGAACCTTAAAACCTTAAGAAATTACCTTGAAATCACATTATCCAAGATTGCGTTTCAAGTTCCATTAGAAATTACCAGACCATCCGAATCCTCTAGCAGGATCACCTTCAAATATGACACATCCCTACAACCCTGCTCAAAGATTGAAGTGGAAGTGGGCCACAAGGTTAATTTTCTCCCCCCATGTTCTGAGCGTCTGTGGCTCTCGCACTCTCCTTCAGACTCCTCTGCTATGTAGCTGTTATAACTGCAGGAGTAGCGTGAGGGATCTCCCCAATCTTCGCCTCCTTCTCCACAGATGGGACGGTGAATATTCTCGGGCGAACTGGAGTGCCCGAGCTAGGTATACTTGCCTGTATTGTAAGAATGTATATTGTAAATGTGAGAGCAAATGTAAATCTGTAATAAATATTGAATGCTATCTATTTTGACAATTATCTACTGCCCCTTCAGGGCAGATGTCATTTTCTCCAAATATAGGTTTAAAAAAAAGGTTATAAAAAAAAAGTGCAAGTCCAACGTGATTAAATAGTATGCAAAGTAGATTATAGTTACTGGGACATCCCATTCGTAACTGAGGGGAAATAGGGCGGCATAGCCGAAGGTAAACAAAGTGCTATATAGAGCGAAACCACCGTAAATATGTATTTATGCCCTACAGCGGGCGGGAGGGGATTTCGGAACCAGTAATGATCAGGCTGCAAAAAAGTAAATAACTCCCAGACCACTGACTGAGGTGGTACTATAATTCTTGAAACCCTCCCGACCTTTATTCCACTTTTATTCAGTTCAGGGGTTTCGTAATCCGTAAGTAATACTCTCTACCCTACCTCCACAATTCATTTTTTTTTTTCTTTTAATTTTCTTTTTCTTCGGTATTTGTGTTTTCTCTTTATGTATATATTACGTGCACTGAACACAATACGTATATATTATGCAATGTGTAATGTTATACATATACACAAACTGCTGCTTGTGCGGGATGGGTACAAAACGGCCAATCTTAGGACTATAAAAATCCAGTAATTGATTAGAAGGCTCGCCGTATATTACTATTTTTAAAAAATGAATGTTCTCTACATTAATAATAACATTAATAATGAACCAAATCGTATTTTTCAAATAAATGTATAACAGTGACCCACTCCACAGTGACATATGCTGCACCAGTTTGAAGTTTCACTTGTACTTCAAATTACAGGACATGGGACTTTGGAATTAACCACTACCCTCGATCCACCAAAATAACCTACCACCATCTTAACAGACCTATAATTACCCACAATCCAATAATATGTACTCACCTGGCCAGAGATTTTCTTATTTCCAACTACCATCCGGGAAACCATTACTAAGAGAAACAGGCTACTGTACCCCATACCCATAAAAGTAACATTCACAAACGCCCAAAACATACATTGTTGCAATTACATTAACCTCATGAATTCCTATCAAGTTAATTAATTTTGTTTTGCTTATCTCTTTTATCTATATTATTTGAAATAAAATTCTTTATTATTATTTTTCTAATATGTAATTTTTTGCTACACGTTTTTCCAGCAGTTAAATCCATCACTTATTACATTGTTGAAATATACGGTCTCAGTGAACAAAGCATGTATTAATTTACTTGTTTTTTCGAGCAAAATTGTAAGATATGTAAATAATTTATCGAGAGATTTGGTTCCCTTATCAATAGATACTCGTTTGCCTGTGTTATTATTCAAGACGAATAATTGTGTAAAAAAGCTACTCGAAGTACGGGTTTTCTGAACAAAAATAATTCATTTCATTTGATAAACCACATTGGTCACTAAAACGACATTAAATGCCTCAATTTTACTTGAGAACAGTAAAATTATTGGTTTTTTGAAACTAGCAAGAGATTTTTTCATACTAATATTATATTTATCTAACTAGTTACTTTATTGTCATAAATAAATACAATACAAGTTAATCCATAATATAGACAATGATGATATAATAAGGAGTGTAACAAAACAGCGTTGAGTATGTACCATTCCGAGAGATTAGATTACCGGCACCGACTGGTATCTGCACTTCCTAGACGGCTGGAAGAGGATAAACGCGTGCCTTTGACATCAGCATTGAAAGAATAAAAAAATAAGAACACATGTTATAACAAAACGAGGAAGGTTATCTCGTAGGTATGTAAGCTTCGATTGAATATACGGAGATACCTGTGAGAAATAGTGAGTGACCTAAAGGAGGAAAGATAGACGGATCTTAGGAAAGGACTGTATTAAAGGTAACTCAAGCAAATTCACTTGGTGTGGGGGACATTAATCCCCGTGGGAGCTTAGGACATTCAATTATTATATCAATATACAATGAGCATTATGTATTATAGAAATTGTTTAAAATGAGTTATTAACTTTAATAAACCAGTAGTTTTGGCGTAGAAAAAGGATCGTTTTTATTTGTATCTTTCCCAACCAATTCACCCGGTTATAAATTGGTGCAGGCTAGCTGATAAGTCTTCCATAATTCTTTCCAGGTTCCTAACTTCCCGTTCCCTGATTTCTCAACCTCTTCCAAAGGAAAATTTCCTATTTCCCGGTAGGTACGGGGCTGTTACAGGAGCATAATTTAAATTTCACAACAATAATAAACGTGAGAAAATAAAAAAAAATCAAATAGCAATGAGGGGGAAGTAGTAATATCCGTCAGTCGCCAAGTTTCGGTGTCGGAAGGTCTTCGAAAGCATTGGGCAACAGTGTACCGAAGAAAGTAATTTATCCTTCTCCACGCTCAGTAACCCTCCAATCCACGTTTTCTTATGAGAAAACCTGTTTTTTTCTCTGCCACCTTTTTTACTTGTAAATAAATTACCCGAAGAAAAATTTGCCTAACCCAAAGGGAGAGGGCGTACTATTACCATAAGATATGGGGCGGAAATCTTTTGTCTGTCTAAATTCTACGATAGCCCATTTTCCTTAACATTTCTCAACTCCTAGTTCCAAATTAATTTAAAGTTCCGATTTCAATCACGTCGTTAAGGACGCCTTAAAGACTGTAACGAAAATATAATATCTAAGATATTCTAAAAAACTAACTTTATAAGATAAGAAAAAGGCTGACATGGAACCCACACACGGGGCTTAAAGTACAAGAACTAAACAGAGGCTTTGGATAACTGGACAGATTACTTCGAAGGGCATCCCATCTCTTAATAGAAAATAAATAAATACTAATTTACAAAGTTCGACAGAAGTCGAATATCAAGGGTATCCAATCCTTTCAATCAAAAAAGTCCTGAGAACAATAGTAAATGCCCCTTATTATGAGAGCAACAAAACCCTTCATAACGATCTTAATACACCTTAGATTCTTCAACTCATACCTTTCAAGTTCATGAAATCCCATAGTAACCTATCAAACCACCCTAATCCCATTTTCGTAGGGGTATGGACGTCATATTTTCATATAACCCAGGACCACAGGCAAACTAGCTTTTGGTAAGAAAATGTATTTGTCACTGTTGCTAGTAGGCCTTCGGTACCCACCATCGAACATTACTTCATATCTTTGAGAGAGCGTACTTAAAAAAATACAAAAAAATTGTTAAAAGGCAATCAGTTCTTCATACTTGTTTCAAAACATACCTGTTAGGTTCTGGAGATAAATTTTGTTATATTAAATTATTCAACCACTCTTTAAGTTTGCTCCTATAATGATCAATGAAATATAAACAACTAAACCAATTTTAACGCATTTTCCACAACGGAAAATTCAGCACATTCGTCTCCCTATCGATTAGAGTAACTTTCGCTAATTGCATTCTCGACAAGATATATAGACACAAGATTTACTGTGTGCTTCCAAACTTTGTTTGTTTAGAATTGGCCTAGGCATACACAACATTTGGTCAAGTCCAGAAACGGGTAGATGGTCCACTCACATACATTTTCACGCTCGTGGTTCTTCTTCTGGTTGAATTGTAATAATAACCAGGAGTGGTTTCCCTCGATGAGTAGTCTGCCCACTATAAAATGCAAAGCTTATTTAAATTCTCTTGACGGCACCCACCGACGAAACTGTCATTCGTGGTCACTTAGCGCAGAGTGGAAAACAGCATAGCATACTAAAGAGACGAAATGACCGCCATTTGACAAGTTAATAATTTTAAGCGCTTGAAAATGTTTCCCTTCAGCTCTCGGATAGTTAAACATCAATAGTGACAAATGAGTAAATAACTTTTCACCTGTATATATGTACATTATCAGACTAGGCAACACATTTAGCAAACAAAGCACAAATGCTTGTCAGAAAAGTTATATTTAATATAACATTATCAGTTATAATAATAAATCTATAATTATATTATATATATTTATGGAAAATAATATTTTGGAGAAAAAAAAGTGGTTTCCCCAAGTAGAAAAACAGGCCTGGGACAATATTAAAATATAATAATAATATAAATAGGACAAATTAAAATAACCCTTAATTATGTTATATGGAGTTAAAGCTATTTTCTTTGAATTTCAACTTTTTTCCAGTAATGTCACCGGTTCAAACGTTTAAATACAGCATAAATAAGAAATATAACAAAAATATTCTACGTCCATAGAAGTTTTTTTGTGATATAGTGATAATTTAAAAAAAAGTTTGAATGATAAGTTCAATTAAAACGTTTTTCACGGTGGAAATTCACTAAGTAAAGACTCCCAGCCATGGTGTACCCTCTGCAATATAACGCAATATTGGCATAGTACTGGGCCCACCGAGTATATGAAGAATGAAATAAATATATATTTCCCCGAACTGAATTGAGAGGGCGTTCCTGACTCAGGACATTCCGCGCCATGAATATTAATACTCCCATTCCTACAAATATTTTTGGAAAATATCCTTTAAAAATGCGAAAACTGGACAACCTTCAAATAAACTCGTCTGATATTAAACAATACCAGAGGGCATATGAAAATATTTTTTTCTGTTACCTAAAGGGCGAATCCCGACAGCTCACCCCGAAAAAATTACTGAGAAAGTTTCAGTACTAAAAAAATTATTTCTTCACAGTACAGAGAAAGAAGAAGTAAAAAAAAATAGCTTCAAGTAAAATGTTCCATCTAAGGGATTGATGGGCGAACCGCGAGTCGCCGAAGTTTTTTGTGCCGTCGCTTTCAAGGCTAAAGTGAACTTTTTTAGGAGAAATATGTGAGCATATTAGCTTTCTCACTAGTGGTCAAAAGTTTATGCAGGTATTGATTTAAATGGTGAATTGTAAAACAATCCGTTCCATTAATAACGTTGATTGATACGATCCATTCATAATAAGCTGGTAGGTACTACCTGAAGTAATGATGAAAATATGGAATTAAAATTATTTATTTTTGATACATTTTCAAGAATGTATTTTATAGTATACGGAAGAAATCACAGATAAATTGAAGCATCTTTACGAGTACCACCAGCGAATCGTGAACTACGAGTACAGTATAAACAGTATTTTTTTTTTATAAACCTGGTTTTTGAGTCATTTCCCATTGCACCGGAATACGCTCACCACAGACTAGGTTACACCATGAGCTCGCTTCACGGGCTTGTGGGGTAAGCCCGTTTGAGGCTCAGCCTCAAAAAGGGGGGGAAAAATGTTTCTGAGCCATTAAACCAGCGTTTTCTGCTCACCAGCAGTGCAATAACTCATCCCACACAGGCATGCGCGTTATACGGCTTGCCGTATTTATTACCTATGAAGCAACATTTATCCGTGCACTTTCATAACATCTTAGCTTTTTCTTACTATGTTAAGCCGATCTTGGCACCACGCTATTAAGGCGCAAGGCTTAATATGAAACAAAACATTTTGTTAACACTAATTGTATGAAATGAGTTTCACTGTGCTGATCAAGGTGTTTCGAAGTTTTTCTCCGCTGTAATTGAGAACCTTGTGTTTTATCTTTCACTGAATCTGAAGATAGTGTAAATGGATCTGTATTTATCACAACAAAGCAAAAGGACCATTGATCTCAAACTCTCATCCTATTTCTGAAAGTTCAATATCGAACTTAGTCCTGTTTAAAATTGTCAAGTCGTTTTCTACCTTCAACGACGTTCCTTGGTCAAAATAGAGTTGCCTCCAAACAAACTAGCGAGATATTGCTTTATTCAGTGATAAATTTACGCTTATGTAAATATGCACCCCTTCAGCAGATCGTTTCGGCACATTTCTTCCATCAATTTTCAAAAAAAGTTCCTGAAATAACAAATAATAATATATATCATGTTCCAAGGACCGAAGTGTACATCTTGCATTCACTCTAAGCTGCAGAAGGGCCAAATTCACCCAAATCAGGTGTCCTGAACAGGAAAAATTACGGAAAAGCTATCGGATCTAATCCACCAGAGGTCAGATTTCTGCCTAATGAAGATTACAGGGGATAGCATAGCCAATATGTTTCATACTTGAACAGTGATAAAAGTGGTTTAAAATTCACTCACAACAGGAATTTTTTTTTTTCAACGAACTCCAGTTCAGAGCAACAGTACAAAAATAATAAAATTGTACTCTTGTGATTAATATTCGATGTGACTATGGTGATCTTACAAACAAAGTCGCTAATTCGCGATTCATTGGTTGGATATGTTTGGAGATACTCATGAGCTTTCAAGGGAAGATCATTTCCACTGTTTAGGTCATAGTCACATATATATTGTAAAGATATTTTAGTGCCAAAATAAATTTATTAGGCATAGTTGTCGGTTTAAATCCTCTGTATATAGCGTTGATAGTATGGCACAAGTGGCTTATAGGGAGGTTTCGGTACCCCTTTTGGAAGCACCACTTGTATTATGCCAATAAACTTCAGATTGGCGAGACAAAGGAAGAGTTCTAGTTCTCCAAAATTATTCGGCCAAGCTACTCGTTCCGCACTCACAGAACAAGTTAGATTTTTCGGTTGTATTTTAGAATGGTTCACAGACAACGGAAGCGTCTAATCCTCATTTAATGCCCAGATCCTTGCTTTGTAAACATCCTTAAATTCGATGATTAGCACAGGTAAGAAGATTAAGCAAGAGTATCAAACATTAAGGTAAGCTAATTAATTTTACAATATCTACTGGTTACTGAGAGTCTACAGGCCAGCAGGTTTTGTATGTATATTTATCTTCCATTCCGTGGAATGAAATGATTTTCGGCTATTAGTTTAATTGAGTATTATTAAAGCCTGCTGTTTTTCAGTTTTCTCGCCGGTGATGGGTAACACTGGTTACGATCTCAAGGACCAAAACACCAAGCCTTTCAATTTCGCTTGCTCACCCTTTCATTATGTCTTAATCACTCGCGCATTGTAGGCTAGTCACCCTCTACTCTAGTACCCATATAATACCCCTCTATGTATTAAAATCCTTCCTAACGTTTTCATTTTTTCCACCATGCATCTCTTCATAAATCAATACTTTAATCAAGCTCAAGGTAGATAGACAGCCCCCTTCTTAAGTATAAGGGAGATAAAACATATTGCATGAATAATCAAACTCCCTTTTCTAACGACGTCAAAGGAATGTATAATATGTATAATTCATCACTGGATAAGTTACCACCATTTTGTTTCCTCAACGAATCACAGATTGTTGTATAGGGAACAATTATAAGATAAATCGTATTTCTGGCAATACACCCGGATGAGATTAGCGCATCGCGTTTCCCATATGTCGATGAATAAAACCTTTCTATTTATAACATTTGTACCTTTAAACACTTACCTTGTACTGCACTTAAAGACCTTTAATCCAAAAACAAATCATATTAATGTTATTTTACTTTTAAACTCAATTTTATTAAGATAAAATCACAATCTGCCTTTTATTAGGCAATGAGTAATTGAGATAAATGTTATCATTCATACCATATTTACAATTCATCATTCACTCGCTCATTCATACAATATTTACATCCAATAACAGCCCAGAGGCCCCCCAAGTCCACAAGGTTGTCACCTCCCTCGCATGCAAAGGAGGAAGCGGAGTCTTGGGGAGTCCCCCACGCTCCTACGCCAGTCGCGTCACTGGATAAGAGCCAGCGGAGGCTGACCAAGAGCGCGAGAGCCACAGACGCTCAGGACATGATTAGAGAAACTGGCCATTGCCAGAACTCCCACTATCACTTAGTTATAGCAGGTCACGATTAATGTTAAATAAAACTTTTTGAACCGGTGCATGTGTTCTCATTTATTATAAAGTTTTTCCTTTGGTGTTGCTCAGTTGTGATCTTTTTTTATCATTATTTGATATTTTCCTTTTTTAAATTTCATTGAAAAAAAAAAAAAAAAAATTAAAGTTTTGACAGTAAATTTCTTTCACAGAAACCAATTACAAACTAAACTGTATTTCTAAAAATGCTCTCGAACAAGATCAGCTTTAAAATTCTATGATGACTTATTTTTTATGATAAATATCTTATAATCATTTTTGATCAATCACCCGTGGTATTTAATCAAATTAATTAAAAGTACTAATGAAAATAATGAGAAAAAAAGAAAGAAAAGGTAATGGGCAAGAAAACTTTACGACTATAGCAAACAATAAATAAAGTAATGGGCTAATATCTCCCTGAAGTTTTCACTAAACAATAGATGTTTATGTTCCGGCGATATTTTTTATATTTTTAAACGTTGTTTTTTTTCCAATATTTTTTAATTTTTGTTCCATTATCGACTTCATTGCGTACTCAACTATAGAGGAGAAATCAGAACTCATGTCAAAGAGCTTACGAGCTAGGACTAATACTTATATTAAATGTATATGTATACATATACATATGTATGTTTACGTGTGTGTGTGTGTGTGTGCCTTTAAAAATGCATGTCAATCTAATCGTTGTAATATAATAATTATTGAATTATTATTCCCATCGGACTCGGCAAAATCTAAAACAAATGTATAAAGATTTTTCTCCCTTTAGGCACAACAGCACCAATGTAATGAAATTGACTTATTCGACGATTCAAACTGAATGCTTACCCATTGGAAAAGTTCCAACACCATCAGCCTCTGCCAATTATCCCTCCAGAATACTTTCATCAACAACTTGTTTCGATCGAGAGCGGTTCCCTCAGAAGATGGCTCATATTTCAGAAAACAGCTATTTATTACGAAGCTAATTCAAACTTTAGAACTGCGGAAAATCACAGGCAGAATACTACAGGGGAACTGCAATAACCGTCATGAAGATAGCACAATCATTCTGAAATCTTAAACGTCACATCACAGTCCCGGATCACTCGGATTCCACTTCGGTGGATACAATTGCATTAATTAACAAAAAATAATATTACAGAAGTACTTCTCATATTTCTGAAGATTTAGATTTTGTAAATTAAAGACAGCAACGCAAAAATCAATTCAAATACTTACTTTTTAAAAATGCTTTGGAAGGCCCGTAATAGAAATTGTTAATCCAAAAAGAATTCGATTAGTGTTTATGTTAACGTTCATGATGGATGGTTTGATAAATAAAATGAAATCTTTTGAGATAAATCTACCGAGTAATTTTTTCCCAATCATTTGATAACCTCTTGCAAAACTCACAGAGAAACTCCGGAAACATTTCGACATTGTTCCATTAATTAATTTATATCCGTTTTCAAAAATACAATTTACCGTTGCGATTTGCGGAAGCAATTTTAGTTCCCTATAAAAAAAAATCTAAAAGAATAAAATAGATAAACATTTAATAGAGGGAAAAGGGCAAGATAACTGATAACTGAGCTTTGATTCTACCAGTGTACTCCACCTTTCTGTAAGGAAGGGCATTGGAGGACGGGAAGACTGGACCCGTGTTGTTTGCGAGAGTTGCTTGAGACCGTAGCTATTTGAATATCTCGTCCTGAATACATTTGCATAACAAACGCTATAAATGCACAGCAGTGGTTAATTTCAGTCCAGAAGTGAGTGCAAGTGCGGTATGGCTTTTAGGCCTATTGGATGTGGTCTTGTGTTCGCTGTGGGGGGTTCACGGCTTTATGCGGCCAACTTCACAAATTAGCAATATATACAACGTTCCCCCAACTTCAGGCGAACACTTCAAGTCCACCAATGCCCAACCTTTAGATAAATAATGTATGCAGGAAACATTTACTGGTTGTCGCAAATTGCTGCAAAATTGCCTTTTTACTTTGGAATACACAGGAGATAATCGTACGTCGCCCACGCAAAAAATAAATGATATTCAAAGTGCTTTTGTACTAGCCTCAGAAATAAATTTTTAGCTCACAAACAAGTTCGTCAATGGATATTAAAAGAAAATAACGAATTCTCCGGTATACTTTGCATTCAGAATTTATATTGTAGCGACTGCTAAATACATAAGTTAAATCAACCTATACTCTAGTGAATATATATTGTAAGCAAAAGTAAAATAACATGAACATGAAGTAAAATAATGAATGTATTATAATTAAATGTAAATCATTGTAAAAGTGTTAAGCAATAAAAGGCGGAAGCCAAACAATGAAATAAAATAATGAATGTATTATAATTAAATGTAAATCATTGTAAAAGTGTTAAGCAATAAAAGGCGGAAGCCAAACAGTCATAAACGAGAAAGGGTCGTCAGCTGGCAGCCATAAACATAAAAGGGTCACTAGCGGGCAGTCATAAACAGTCCTTTAGGGGGCGAGGGGCCGAGTAATTAAGCGTGGGTACAGCCCCACAGGTGTCCACACCCCCAACCCGGATTAGACCCTCGCAGCCTCCCGGCAGGAAGTAGAGACGATATTTAAGCCAGGGCTTCTGGCCCTGTTAAGCAGTCTCCTTGATGACTCTCTGGCAACCTGTACCCGTGACGCTTGCTTGGTTTCCGCTCAAACTCTGAAAACATACCTTATTCTTTACAAAACCTCTGTACCTCTTCTCTTGAACATAGTGCATTGTCGGGGCACATACCTATCATAAATGGAGTCAGGTAGTAACGCCGTCATGGAACGATTGTCCAGGTTATTAACTCGAACAATCCGCACTTGTCACCAGGGCTAGGTGATCAGGCACCCCCTAGTGACGACCCGACAATATATATAAGACACTGCCTATAAGTAGAATATATAACGCGTATTATAGAAATAAATAAAACTCTTAAAATAGCAACAAGGGAGGACAACATTTAAAATTTTGTATGAAGTTCAATATAAATAACCGAAAAGTACACGATTTCTTCATAAAAACCACGAAATAGCACAAACAAATAATAATTGAAATGATAACCATATTGGAAAAACAAGCATAAATACTTTAAACAATAAATATTAATTATATGCCATCAGAATCCTGAGCGTCGTAGCCGTGCTGTGTTGGCGGTGCTGTTTCCCCCTCCCTCTCGTCACTTGTCAGTCAGGCAGCAAATGAACATGATTACAAGCTAATCCCGTACGGACTTCAATCTGACAGTGCAACAATCCCACCATATTTGTTTTCAACCTGATAACAGTTTCCTCATGGCAATCAGCTTAACCATCGTACCAAGACCTGCAGACTGCCGGTCTGCTAACATTGGCCATATATAGTCTATACAGACCTTCTCACTGTCCATAGGTTGACTGCGTTTAAAAAACTATTATGTGCATATGTTTACAATGTTTTTGTTTTTTTATTCTGTATTAATAGCATTTCTTTATTTTTGTCATCTAATCAATGCTTTGATTAAAGGTAGGTTGTATACATCAAATAATAACTTTGTCTGTTGTACATTAACGTAATTTTAACATTAAAAAACAGTTTTCTTGTCTTTTCAGAACTTACAACTTCTTTTTTAATGTAATAACACTTTCGACAGCTCTAATATGTCATCTTCAGTAAGCTCTCCAATAAAATATAAAAAAAAAAAAAAAATGATAAAAACTTTTATATGTTCATATAGCGACTAACTAATCACTATTATTGTACGTAACAATAATAATAATTAAAATACGTGGGCAATAAAAGTAAAATATATTCCACTAACAGTGCTGAATTGTAGTTATTTTGAAATCGTACAATTAAAAATTCAGAAATACTTATGTAGTAAATAACTAAAATTCATCAGAGCAGTAAAATTTATTAATAGCATGGAAAATATAGAAATTAAATTAGATTCCCTAATGTCGGATACTATCAATAAAAAGGAAGAAATAGCAAACATGCATATGCTAAGAAACCCGCACCTCCAAACTTCTGGGACAAAGCCAGTCATAAGATGATTTGAGTTTGCTATTGTTGTTGTACAAAAATAACCTTAACAGGTAATGAACCTGACATGTAGCATTGCTGATTGCCCTTAAAGGCTATGATGTCAGACTTACGTTACATATGAATGGATTATTTGTTTTATGAATGGTGGGCTTAGGTTGATGAATGAAAGGTGTTAAATTATGTGTTCAATTTTTACAACATCTAACTTTCTTCCAACGACCAGCTCACACTGCTTTTCAGAAATATCTAACTGATTCAGAAATGTATAGAATGTCGAAGTGCTATCTACTGACATATTTGAAGACAATTGAATAACTTTCTATCACCAATTTGAGTTGATAACCAAACGAACAATCCTTCCATATCTCAATTCTAAACAGCTACTCCTAATTTTAATTGGTACTTACTGGCATTGCTAAGTGACTTAAAAACCAAACGATTACAAGCAATGATATAATTGCATTGTAGTTCAATGCAATATTGCTCGGGTCGGTACTCCAAACGACGCCATTTAGAACAAAATTACGTTCAGTACCAATTCGTGGGCAGGGGGTGGTGTTTATTAATAATCTTACTTCAAGGATCTAGCAACTCTAGATTCCCAACCCTCGAGATCCTAAATTCACCCTCTTTATCGGGGGGGGGGGTCGTGTCTACTACCTACTCTACTCTCACCCCATCTGCACCGACTTTTCCTTCCACCTCTCTATATCGGCCAGCATGCTTAGACCATCCACTCTTCTGGAGTGTCAGCGATTCAGAGTAAACTTGTCAGCCTGATAAATGTGCTTATTATTATTCTTCCCCTATGCTTATCAGCAATACGAAGTGAAATAATTATAAGATGGATACTTGACGAAGTTATGGGAGCCATATATGAAAAGAAAGTCAATTAATAACTGTAGCAATTGGAGTGTAACCTAACTGTTATTGTTTATTAGTTGTAGCACATATATAGTGCTGATTTCGAGGAGTTGTAAAAATCGAGGGCGTAATTAAGTACTAACTAAAATTCGTACCCTTAGACTCAGTCCATATGAAGTTTGATAGTAACCTTGTCTTTTGTATTCTTAAGTAATTAATGGATCGTGCATATTGTAGGAGCAGTTCAGTTACACAAGTACCCAATGATGTTGATGATAATATAGACTTGTTTGATAGATTGAAAGCTTGCAACTAATTCATTCATCATCTCCCAGTTAGCGACTGTGAGTTGAGCGTAGTATTGTTGCAGACGGATCCATCATTAAAGGGAAAGACAGTCAGGCCATATCTCGTATTATTATGTTACTTGACAGCCCCTTCAGTTCCGGCCTGATTCAATTCCATTCTTAAGTAATCTACGAGAGATGGCATCTTGGAATCCGATTACATCTGACTCCGAACTCTGACATAATTTATTGGTTAGCGTAATTGATTCGTGGCATGAAAGCTAGGGCCCCTGGACTGACAAAAAAATTTTCTTTCACTCTAACCGCTGTAAAATGGGTTCTAAAACTCTAAGCATCACATAGAAGTAAAACTTTTTTTATGAAAATTAAGTCATTTTTGTCAGGTCTCATTCGTGTTGGACAACCTTTATCCAGCGTAAGAGATCTGACATGCTGTTGAGTAGCATCATGAACACCATGAATTTGGTCCATAGTTCATTTATATTTTTAATTTATTAAAATTATAGAGTATGGTTGCTTTAGAGTCTAAAGTTCTAAAGTTTAGACCATGGTATCATTTATATTAAAATGGTCAACATTGTCAATTTAATATTATTTCGATGGCTTTCAATTATGTAGTACATTTATGTAACACGCAGTTATTTGTGTCAATTCAGTAATTGAAAACGGTACGATGAAACATTTACACTAAGAATAAGGCACCAAAAATAATTGCTTATTATTTATCTATTGAAGAGTAGCCTACAGAAAGCTTTAAAGGCTAAAATATTTAGTTGTCATTGATAAAATAAAAACCGGAACATATCGACCTTAAATAAATATGGCAATATTTATTTCAAAGTTCCGATGGCCTTACTTCTAATGACTTCCGTTAAGGTGGCTGCGGAGCACCCAACGGCCCAGAAACTATCCTTTATCTGAAGACATTGGTGGCCTCCGAGCGTTGGTGATTGGTGGCCCAGGCTAGTTGTGTCCTGGCTACTAGCCAGAAGGGCCCTTCAAAACAATCCCTTCTTTCCTCCGTAGTTGGGTACTGCTAGGACTTTTTTTTTTTCTCGGCAGTCTTTTAGTCTCCGATGAGCTCTCTCGGGTTAACTGTTTCTTGAAGCACAGTTGCAAATGATGTTTGTTCTTGGCTCGCTAACAACCCCGCCTATTAGCTGCTAATTCTTAGCTTCTGTTTTCGCATCCACTGTTGAATATAGCTTCCCATGTCTTACAGGTTTTGCAGATTTCGGCTACACAATGTTTTTGTCTTATAAATCGGAGCGGTACTGGAGTACACGCACGAAAAGTTGGTCGCAACAAATATTGGCAATAACATTCCCTCTTAAGATCAAAACTAAGGCGACATTCAGCCGATATAAGTAACACCGAGTAACGCGAATAACAACTCCCTCAATATGACTACTTTTACCCGGAGGCTTTGGGGAGGATTCCTTCAAGTTCGGAAGTTCGGTGTGTATCATTTGAAAGCAGATAACATACGCTGCAACACTACGATAACCGGGGAATTAAAAAAAAATCACTCTGCGTTGAATGGAACCAACTTCTTCGCGAACGGTGTAGTGGTTAGCATAATAGTTTCGTGATAAGAAATTAAAATCTAAAAAGGAGTGCGTTTACTTTGTTACATAAATAAAAGTGGGAGACCTCGGTAGGATCATCCCTAAAAGGGAAATCACAAGAGTTCAAATAGTTTAACAAACAAAGAACTATTAGCTCTTAAGCAAATATTGCTTGGGAATCTGCGAATTTTTAACCCGAGGCTACTTTACCCCTTTGTCCCTTCCCTAATCTGCCCTGCGTATAATCACTATCAAAGCTGAGGTAGTAATGCAACAGAAAAATTCTCACAACTCAGAAACAAAACAAGGTATCAAAATAAAAGATAGATATCTTATTCATAAAAGAACATTTTAGGCAAAATAATATGTCTTTTATTATTACTTTTGCACCATTAACCCACAGACCAATTTCGCAGATCAATAATTGCTCATGTTGAATAATTCCTGTGTGACCGGAAGGTTGTGATGGTTGGGTATAGCTGTGGCGCCTGCTTCGCTATTAGTATCTACTGAATGAAACACCTTCACAAACTAGACGTGGTCTTGGTAAATGTCCCTCAAAATTCAAATCATAAAGTGTTTAAAATATATGGATTTTATATTATAAAAATAATTTCTGCAAAATTAACTAGCATAAAATTTAAAAAAAAAATGAAAATTCAAGTTGCAATGTTTCTACATGCAAGGCTCAAGTATTGAAGAAATTTATGACTGACATATATTTTATTTTAGAAATAATCTTCATCTAAAACAATCATAAAATGTTATTTTCGTATTCCAGCTCCATGAATTCCAGTAATAGCACCAAAAAGTAAGATCGTTCAAGTAGTGTATTGTCTGCACGCAATCTAACTCCCCCCCCCCTTCCTGAGGATTAACCTCACACGGGGTCAGGTGCTAATCTAACTAATTGTGCGTATCAAACAACTATCAGAAGAAAGATAAAGATCTGCATTTATACAAAAACTAGTTTTTAAACAAACTGTGCAATGAAGATCTCTTTACAAACAATTTAAAAATAATATAAGAACCAATAAAACTGTTTTGGAAGGACCGGGATTCTTTAACAGTTCTAGATGTAATGCAGAGGAGCAAGAAGAGGAGACAAAGAAGAAGATGAGGGAACAAAAGGAAACAAGGGAATTATTTCTCAAACGATATGAGTAAACGGCCTCAAGCGAGAAGTGGAAACCATAATACCAAAATTAAAAAAATTCGTTTAAATTAAAGAATAGTAAATCTGCTCTAGCCCAAACTCCATGGTGGGGTTTACTAACCTAAGTAATGACTAGGAAAATCAGGCTTATATTTCTGTTTCCAGTAAGGATTTTTTCTGATAAAGAGGAGGTCTGGTCCACTCAGCCTCGCGAGTAAAAATGTGTAACTATTTTATAGTACAGTAATATAATATGAATAGCGAATCCTATGTAGAAAAACGAAGTTAAGGTTGCAAGGGCAAGCTTGATCGTGGAAAATCACAGTACCGCCAATACCATCACCAGTAATAGCCCCTACCGTCACAGCAATCTTGATAGACATCAACTCTCCATAGAAGGTGTGATACGGAATTTATTTGTATCAAACGTTTTTTGTTGGGCTTTAACATATCTAGGAGAGAAGGAGATGCCCCGGGGGTCGGGGGATGGCGTGCCTTCGGTCCTGGGATGATATTGCAGTGAGCAGGAGCTTATCTGACTCGCGGTCATCTGTAGATCCCTGACAATATGATGTTGTTGCTGAGTCGTAATTGGAGTGTTACGACGTAGTGGGTGGGGCCTAGGGTCAAAGTTGGGGGTAGCCGTTTGGAGGGTACGCCGTGCTTCACTACCACTACCACTCTCCCTGAGGTGGTTTCGTCGTGGCGGTAATCAGTATATCCCGGGGGCAGAAATGGATCTTCTTCAAACGGGTGTCTGTAAGGACAGCGACGTCCAGCGAGTGGCACCGTAGAAGCGTCTCTACGTCGGCTTGTTTGGGTTAAGCCAGGGGTGCTGGGATTTCTTCTGGCGCCCAGGTTACCTGTGAGTAGGAGGCGGTTTTTCGTGGTAGACGGAGGGAAGGCATGTATCTAGCCTTTTTCGGCTGAGATATTTTGAGCCTGGCGTCGAAGCTCCGTGGCCTGTAGGACCTTAGGCCTGTACGGGCACTGTTGATAGGAGGCTACATGGCCTTCCCCGCAATTTGCACACCGTAGGGGCGTCCCTGGGACAGTCTTTTGTTTCGTGAGGTAGGCTACACCTCACACACTTGGGTTATTTGAAGCAGTACCGCCTCGTGTGACCATACGCCTGGCATTTCAGGCACATGGGGACGCCTCTTTTGTCATGAAATGTGCTCACTTTAAAGAGCAAATTATTTATATGACGGACCTTCTTGATCTTCTCCGCCGTCAGGGAGCGGTCACCGATGACGAGGATCGGTTCGATCTCCGTCTTGGCACCGTTGTGGTCGGAGCGGCGTAATCGATAAATATCGATTATCCCTCCTAGCGTTATTATATGGCTTTGATCTCCTCAATCGGATGAGTAAGGTCGAAGCCGTGCAATAAAATTGTTTTATTGAGTTTGGCTCCTCTGGGGGTGAAGGTATGGAATGGGGTATTTAATTCCCGGATAGCAGCGATGGTTCGCTGCTGATCTTGCGAGGTGTGGCAGAACACTTTTGTGTCCTGCTGACTTTGGACTATATGGTAGTTCTCTACTTTAAATTCGGCTAGGAGTCTGGTTAGGTCGTAGCTGTTAACACGACCGAGTATTAGGGAAGGCAGTGCTTTTGGTTTGGAGCTGGGGAGCTGATGAGGCAGCAGAGGTACTAGCCTCTGGCTGAGCTGCAGAATTCAATGGATTAAAAGAGTTCGAAGTTCAAACTCCTGGGGTCTGAGGAAGATTACGCTTTCGACATACTCTTTTTGGTAGCTGGAAATCGTCCATATTTGGACCGTGGTCCAAATATTTGTCTATTTCAGTCTCTGAACAAAGGGTTTGAGCGTTACCTGCGACGTAACAGATTCCTCCCACTCCTCTGCAGGTTCGGTCTTTTAACAGCGTCTGTTTCCACTACACTGTTACACTGAGTTTAGTTAACTTTGTAATAGTGTAAAGTTAATTAACACATGAACTTTTAAAATTGCACAAAATTTTATATCTGCATAGTATAATATATAAGCTGTTAATATATATATTACTGCTAATATAATATATAGGTATGTAAATATAGGTTAAGTAACTTTTAGTTGGAGAAGTCACTTATAAAAATCCTATTAATTACCTTAAGTAGTTTAAGAAATTGTAAATAGCTTAATCATTTGTTTGTGTGTATTGTTTATTTTTAAATTAATATTATTATATTTTACAATATTTGTTTCATAATGTTAGTTAGTTTTAAATTTGATTGAACAATCAGAAGGTTTGAGAGAATAAACCAAGGTACGTTTACCGGTGCAACAATTGAAACAGCATTGGAACACGCAGACCACAGGCGTGTACACACAGTAAAACCTACGTGCCAACATCATGAGAAATAGGAAAACTGTTTTGGGATATCGATCCCAAATAGAGGAAGGAGATAAAAATGTTTAGTTCACACATTGAGTGCCTATATTGATGAAAATGAGATGACAACATAGTCCGTAGAAAATGTTCGGGCTGAATACTAACCCGCGGAGAGACAAAATTGCGGTTTAGTTTAATCTAAATATATCTGATAGAAATCTAAATATTTTCAAAGAAGTTCAGTTTACTCAAGCTCAATTTTGGGTTTCATATGAGGCAGATGATTGGAACTAATTTCTTCTTAGATGATATTAACGTCTTTGGTTACGATTCAAAGGTGAGAGCTGTAAATTTGTATTAAATTGCCGTCCCATAAATAAGACTTTTATTAAGGCCAAGACGCCACGCACCTTTACGATAGATAGCTTGCTAAACATTTGTCTTACGCCCTTCAAAGAAAACTTACTCAGGAAACTAAATTGACTCAGAGCAATTATTCGTAACTTAATTGTAGACTCCACTAGAGGGGCTTAACGAACTCCTTTGCCAATACCTCACCACCATTGAGTGAGATTTATAACTTAATTAATTAATGAAGAGGAGTTGTTGGGTTGGGGGGGGGCGGAAGAGGGCAGACGACTAGAAAGACGGCTCGGCTCCCCTTGCGGATCAATGCCCGAGGCCGTTCTCTTCGAAGTTGCCTTGTTGAAGAACCAATCACTTGTGAAACTGTGGTATTCACGGACATATGAACACTTACCTACAGTGTAACAATGACATTCACAGATACATGAGCACTTACCTACAGTGTAACAATGACATTCACGGACAAGTAAACACTTACCTACAGTGAAACAATGACATTCACGGACAAGTAAACACTTACCTACAGTGTAACAATGACATTCACGGACAAGTAAACACTTACCTACAGTGTAACAATGACATTCACGGACAAGTAAACACTTACCTACAGTGTAACAATGACATTCACGGACAAGTAAACACTTACCTACAGTGTAACAATGACATTCACGGACAAGTAAACACTTACCTACAGTGTAACAATGACATTCACGGACAAGTAAACACTTACCTACAGTGTAACAATGACATTCACGGACAAGTAAACACTTACCTACAGTGTAACAATGACATTCACGGACAAGTAAACACTTACCTACAGTGAAACAATGACATTCACGGACAAGTAAACACTTACCTACAGTGTAACAATGACATTCACGGACAAGTAAACACTTACCTACAGTGTAACAATGACATTCACGGACAAGTAAACACTTACCTACAGTGTAACAATGACATTCACGGACAAGTAAACACTTACCTACAGTGAAACAATGACATTCACAGATACATGAACACTTACCTACAGTGAAACGGTACTGTTCGCACACACTTGAACACTTCTTCTGCTTCAATATCTTCTAACCCCTACCCAAATAGCTAAATACTTTTTTTTTCTGATTCAAGTAATTGATAAATAATTGACCTTTCTACTTTGTTTTTCATAAGGTTGTTTTTATTTTAAGCAGCACTTTGGGGGCACCAAAGCAAAACATAGAAGCAAACTTTTGTCCCTCTATATGGGCTTAGGGACAAACAAATTACGGAAACCCTTTTAATGACAGTTATAATAAGAGTTTCCCTTAAGACCCAATATTATTAATCAGAACGTAAATATCATTAATTTTTATCCTACTCAATAGGATAGAAAAATAATTATGTAATCTACTATAATTTATACAAAATAATATTCTATTCTATTACGTAATGATGTATGTATTATATCCGCACGCGCACGTGTGTGTGTGTGTGTGTGTTAACTCTCTACAGAATGTGTGCTACAGAATTTATTTATGTACTATATCAAAAGTTCATTTGCTTGTTTTTAACATATCTAGGAGACAAACAAAAAGCTTCGTCAACAAACAAAAACTTTTGTTGCCCCTGTGAAAACGATAAGATAGAGTGCAGTTGCCGCAATACTAATATGTTTGGTCTGTGGATAAAAGTAAATTTTAGTTGGGGGTAAAATTCTGCAAATTATAATGACCGTACTTTTAAGTAGTTTAAGAATTAGTAAATAGCATAATAATTTGTTTGTTTGTTTAGTTCCTGATGTTGCATTATTCCTTTTTATAGGTTGTAAATTAATTTTATTATAGTCCACTTGATTTTGTTATGGTGTTAGTAAGTATTAAATGTGATTTAACAGTAAGAAATTTAGAGAGAAAACCAAGGTGCGGTGACCGGTGCAGCAATCGCAGCTGTATTATAATACCCTCACCACAGGTGATATTAAACCCTATGTAACAGCATCACAACAATAGAGAAACCCAGTTTTTGGATATTGATCCACATTGCACTTATGTGTGTAATGTATTAATGATTGTTCTTTATTTTTCATGGCGACTTCAAACACGGTCTCTACGTCAAACACGGGTTAGGTTGTGAACATGACTTCAATTACAGTTTAAATGGTTTTTCTTCTTGATAAAACCAACAAATTACGAAGTCTCAATCAGGATGTCGACATATTTAGTTTTATTAACGACGCTAAAAACAAAACAATAATACGAACCGCTGCACAAGTGCGCACCGTTGCGATGCGGCATGGGTACCTGTTTATCGGATTGGTTGTGCACACATACCTTCGGTTACGTTGCGGCGACGTACGTACATCTTGCGACCTTTTTTTATAATTTTCTGAAGGAAATGAGTAAATTGATGTACTAAATATCGTACATTTTGTTTTGAATAATAGGTAAACAAGTACTTTCTTTCGATAGACACCCATCATTGGCATCCGAATGCATACTGTGTCATACGTTCATGTGTTTATTAAAGTGTGGTGTGCACGACGCTGTGGTGTGCAGTCAGTTTAGAAGCCGTATGCACCGAGCCTTAATCAATTAATGACGCTTTAGCTTATTTTATAAAATAGCTAGATTTTTCAAGGTTTCCTTAAAATGAATAAAATGAGACCATTAAGTGAAATTCCATAATTCTAGTTTCAAGAGACTCTTCCTTGTGTCTCGTTTTGAAAAAAAAAACTAAATCTTTACAATACAGCAAACAAAGTAACAAGTTACAATAAAGTGTAACTGTTAAGTTACAGACAGGGGCTCAAACCTGAGATTTTCTGATATTTCATCGGGTGCTCTATCCTCCAAGCTGCCCCAGCTAGAGCCACGTATACGACAGCTAAGAAACTCCAACAATTCCAAAACGGTATACTGATGAAAGTGGTCAGAGGTACTTCATTCGAGCAGGGGAGAAACAGTGGAGATCCTTGAGCTGCCTACGGTGGATGAATTCATCCAACGTAGACATATCACATTTTTCGACTCTTGCAATACTTAACAAACTATAACCCCTGCTCCGTTCCCCCATTGATGGCAGGAGGCTGCCTCATCACCTAGTGTTGTGTATGTGTTGACTTTTTAACTTCTATCTGAAATTATATTATATTTATGCGCTCCTTCGAATGCATCAGCGCATCGCAGAAAGAGGAGAAAATTGTAAATCATTGTATTACTTATCAATAAAAAAATTAAAAAAAAAAAAAAAAAAAAAAAAAAAACTAGACCCAGCCGTATTTTTGGCATCTATTTAAAATTATTAAAACCATATAATGTAATCCAGCAAATAATGATTATTAATGCCATACGTTAGAAACTTGTGTTTCTAACCAATGAAGTGGCTTATTTTTATTTGAAATAGATGTCAATGTGTCAATAATACAAACCCATGGAAGGAAGAAAAAGTTTTACATTCCTAAACTATAAGGGAAGTACACCAAATAGAAACAATTATTGAGCATGTAGGAAAATATATTATTTGAACAGAGGATAGGCTGCCTAGACATTTTTCTTCATTGAACCGATTTATTTTTTATCTATCGATATGTGTTAGATCAACTATTTATTTACTTTATTTTATACTCAGTGTCGTTTGTACATACTTCGAGCAGATCTTTTCAGTCAGGGTTTGTCGGAACTATGACTGAAGATAAATTTGTTGGGGTGTCCTATAGAAGCTACATGGGGTATAGAAGGATCGATATCTGGCATATATCGTCATGTATCTTTAGGTATGGATGTATTGATCGGTATTATGGCGAGTTTATGGAATGCCTAAGTATCGGAGCTGTATGGTCTATATCCTAGAAGTATTACGGTTTGAAGTTTATCTCCGTAAATAGACAAGTAATCACTATAAATAGTAATTATTCACAAATCTTCCAATATTTGTAAAGTTTCAAAATTAACTCACTGATAAGCGCGTTATAATGTGTCCTTGGCCATGAGTACTCTGAAACTGTAAAAATCGGAGCTCAAAAATAGTTCCAGTTAAATATTTTTAATCATACTTCTCGTCACTCTATTTTAAACACCACCCAATGACCATAATTCAAAATGTTGTGTAGCGTAACTTAAAAATTTTAGATCAGTTGAATCATTTGCTCGAACGCATTGACTAAAAGTAGACCATCTTCCAGTCAATAAAAACAAAAATTTAAGATTCTTTCATGGCCAAGACTTTACATAATATATTATTGATTCAATCGAATGATTTTACTCAATGGAGGAATGATGTTACGTAGCTGACGATTTGAATGACCCCAATTCAAATCCTTTGAAGGGAATTGAATCTATTTCGTTTCCATAGATAGAAAAATGATTTCCTGATATTATGAATCCATATATCCTTCCATCCATATATCCTGGTGCAAGTTGGATAAAACCCCAATTTAAAAATAAATGAATACACACATTCGTTAGTATATGTGATATAATACGATGAAGATACGATTTGCATCAACTGAAAATCATTGCAACAAAAGAATAATGGAACTATCAAAAAGATAACGCTCAAAAGTGTCCCACGGAAATGTCCTCACTCCTAAGATAAAACCATTTCATATTAATTCTACAGTTGTGAAAATATTCTCTCACATGACTGGGGATGGCCAATACCCTTCACATACTTCTCCATTCACAATAGATCGCGAAGTCACCACCGTTTTAGGTAACGAGGAGTGCTGTTGAGTGTGACTGGGTGAGGGGGGATGAGTGTTACTCGATGTGGAGATGACAAGAGGATTGGGATGAGGGCGATGAATCATATATCTATCGCTGGTTTTTTTTCAACCAGAAAAGGAAATATTTTTCTAAAACAGAAGTTGGACCCTCCTCTTAGCTATGTATACAAAGATATTAATGAGAACTCCTTGTAGTAGAAGTGGAGCATGAAACTCTCTCACGAGTGGATGAGTTGTGAAGGAATGGGTTTTCATTATTACAGCCTTAGCTTAGTGTGCTATGCGATGGTGAGAGGTGACCCGGCCACTAGGAGAAATGACCAATCCAGTACACTTGGGAAGAAGAGATGTGAAACGTAGTCTGTAACAGACAGCAGTTGATGATATCTCCGACCCTAGGCGTTTGAAATGCCATTTCCATAAACGGACACGGCGGTAAGAAGGGACTGCACCGCCCATCTTATTACAGTTGCTACAGCTTAACAAGTCCCACTCAAAGTGGATACAGCTCAATACTAAGACACCGTTCCCACGGCGCGTGGATTGGCGAACTTCGCATTTGGTCTGTCTTGACACCGCATAATAGGAAAGCAAAGATCTGTCATGGTTCGAGGTGGTTCGGGATGGACTGTCCTTACTCGTGAAATGTCGGTAAATGCTTCCACAATCAATGGCTTCTCCTTCCGGTGCCCGACAAGCCAGTAGTCCGTGCACCCGATCCCACTACCTTTTTGAGTTAGTAGACGTTTTTTCATAGTGGATTGGAATAGTGTAGTTGTCGCATTTGTACAAAGAAGAACCAAATATATGTATGTAATCCACAACATCAAGGACATACAGAGAGGAACCAGGTGTATGATGCTTGGAAACGTATTCAAAATAATGTTCCGAAAATTCGTAATAATATGGAGTGTTGTTTGAAAGAACTTAAAAAAAAGAAAGAACATATTATGGCTACTTTCATGAAGTTCTTAAGTCACTCAGCATGTATTTCCGAACAAGAAAATTGGAGATAGTTTGCCTGCAGTTCGTTTAAACGGCCTGATTTAAATTTTATATTTATCTTATTAGTTTTAGTTCTATATTTAGGTATATTAAAATTACCATCTCCAACTTTTATTCAATGACACTATCCACCAACGCCTTTTACCGTTTTTTTCTTCAAAAATTCACCACTCTATAGCACGTAACCCTCAGACGTCACACGAAGTTCAACTGACACTATGTAACATCACGAGCTGCCAAATACATATTATGTTTCCTTGTTACGTTTATTGTGATACAACCTATATGTCATAATAAAACCTAAAACGTACTGGTTTCAAGAAAAGGAATAAATTATTTCATTTAATTGCCACAACAAATTCACTTGTTCTAATAAACAAGTAGAAGCTAGTTGGAATTCCATTATGAAGAAATTTAAGTATGCTGCATTGGAAACAATTTTATTGAAAGTTTTATTAATTCTTTGTAATTATATTCCTCTAAGATCCAACACATATCATTTTATTTTTAACTATCAATCATAAAACTCTTTAATTTGATCCATTACTTAATTTGATAAGACAATATTTATTTTTTATAACATGCAATAGATGATTAACGACCCTTTGTATTTGTCCTAGGTCAGCGTTTGTTTTTGGTATCTCTAGGGATCAATTAAAACTTTCGTACAAAATGCAAACTTTATTTTTGCAAAAATTGCAAATTTTGCGGGATAGCGAAAAAATTAAGTTTTTGTGATGTTTTTGTTATTATGGTCTTTTAAAGTCACAACAGATAACAAATGTAATTAATCAGAGCGTCGAGATCTTTAAATTGACCCTCTCGAAAAGTATACACCAATATTTTTATTTTCAATGCCAACAATTAATTAATGCCGTCACGTCCCATGAGGGTGTTTTTTTCTATATTATCCAATATCTCTTTCCAGTATTAAATGAGCATCTTATAGTTCATGTTTCTAGCTTGAACAGGGGACCCACACAAAGAACAGAAAGGCAGACCGACAGAGAAAACACATAAGGATTTCTGGTTTTCAAAATTAAAAAAGATAATTAAATAAGAAAATTTAAAAATATTGCCAATATTATTTCCAACCCCATTTAAAAATAATCAATATCTTATAATTTAATAATGACCTCACATAATAATAATAATAATAATAATAATAATAATAATCATAATGGTAAGAATAACGATATATTATAATGGATACTGGAGAACCGAAACACATAAATTTCTAGTTTTCCAGTTGTAGTGAACGAATATATCATAGATAGCATGGTGACCTTGCTTTATTTTCACTACCCCCTCAATAAGGAGGGGGGTAGTAGATAGTTTTAACGTGTATATGAACATGGTACCATGGTAACTTACTGGTAAGAAAGGAAACTATTATTTCAGTATATTAAAAACAACGTCATTTATCATACAATTATATCTAGTTTGGGATGCCTCTTAATATATAATTATAAAAATTTAACAACAAAAAAACAAGAAAACTAAATAAATTATGAGTTTTCTTGTAGGCTCCGATAACGAAAGCAAATCTATGCATTACTGCAAACATTAGTGTATCTGGTAACACAGAGGATGAAAGGGTTGTATCTGGTAACACAGAAGATGAAAGGGTTGTATCTGGTAACACAGAGGACGAAAGGGTTGTATCTGGTAACACAGAGGACGAAAGGGTTGTATCTGGTAACACAGAAGATGAAAGGGTTGTATCTGGTAACACAGAAGATGAAAGGGTTGAAATGCAGCATTTGGAAAGAATTAAACTACTGAGAAGAAAGGATATTGGTAGGCTCTGTGTGAAGTAACTATTTCTGTTCACTTACTATGGGATATTTGCCTAAAACAGACTCGCTTACCTTTTAACTTACAATAGGAATCAGTGAGAGAATCAAACCTCAAAAAAACAAAACAAGAATAGCACTATTTAAAAAGCATGGATAAACAAAGCGCTTCTCTATAGGAAATACAAGAAAATAAAGGAAGAAATGATAAATTTTTCACTCCGTGAAAGGTCCATTAAAATTGCCTGTATAAAATGGGTAGATAATTAAGCATTAAAGATGATATTAGCCTGGGGACGTGGCGGGTCGGTGAGGGCACGCCTAATTAGTCTCCTTTTGTGGGGCCGACTGCCCCGTGGTACGCTACTCACAATAGAACCGGGTCACCTTGGCTTAAGGGCTTTCGTCAATGCATCTCATCCATCACTTTAGAAAAAGTAATAAGTGTTTTTTACATTTCTTAATCCAAGATTCAAGCAGGCCTCATTAAAATTATATGAAATTAGGATTTCAATGCCGAGGTTAAAAACAAAATCTCTCAGCTTCCTTTCTGACCTTATATATCAAGGATGTTGACGATGTATGGATTGGTAGACTGCACAGACATGGAAAGGATCAAGATTATTATTGAATAGGAAACAGCCACCTCACTTTTTCACATTAGATATTTCACAAACGTACTACAGCTGTGACCACCTCCGGGGTTTGCATGTTGACTTTGAACTGCAGTGGCCCGGGATCGATGCCTAGCTCACTCGAGGATTTTTTCTGAGGGGGAGAAATCTGATCGGGGTTAATTCAGCCTCGTAACGTTTGATAAATAGCTGCTTTAATACAAAAGTAATGAATCCTGTTAGGAAAACTGAATTTAACGGCTTCTGCTAAGCAGCAAAAAAGCTCAGGGTCAACTATCTACCAGCTATAGCAAAAACCTTCGCTGTTGCACCATCGACTTATCGAAGCCAGGTTAAATTGGCCTCTAACTATATGGGCCTGTAACCTTCCGCCTGCTTAAGGGACACTCTGGACCACTTCTTCATATTCACACAAACAATAAAAGAAGGAAGATCAATAATCAGCGTAGAAAATCACATAAAAACAAGATAATATAGCATAAAGCAATAATCTCGCCCGAATTGCTTTAAAAGGTAAAAGTTTCAGTTTTAGGGTTGCACATATGTTTCTTATTGGAAAATAGAGGCCATTGGAAGTCATGCAGAACTTAAGTACAAGGATAATTTACGATTACCCCCGATACAACAAGAACACCTTAGCAAACACATTTACTGACAATCCGCAGTATAAATAATCACACAGAAAGAAAATTGATTAAACATTTCTAACCATTGTTAATGAGTCTTGTGCATTTTATCGTACTTTGAAGTCTACCAAGCCAACGTTGCCCTAGAATGTTCACTAAAAATGTGCCAATGTCCGCATGTGAGTCTGGGTATTTATGGGTGTATTTGTGAGCGAGCAGTATACTCAGTAAATCGTAAAACCATAGCAACTGCGCTCATCAGTAGCCCCTTGTTTGGTATATAAGGTAATATTCGAATGAACTATCACCGGTAATGCCGGGTAATTCGTTTAGTTCGAAAAAAAAGCTCATTTTTTTCTTAATATTAACAAAATTTTAACCGCAAAGTTTTTTTTTTTGCCAGGTACTGTACGACTGCTACCTCCTATTTCACGGTTGAGGAAGAGCGGCGAAGAGAAAACCTTGAAATGTGTCAAGATATCTTGCTATCTTCAAGTTGGACGCTATGAGGTGAGTGGGGAGTACCCCCTTTTCATTTTATCCCTGTAACAAACTCTTCACTAAACTTAACCGTGGGATTCGAGTTTCTTCTTTCTTGTTTCTTTTGGCTTGCACTAAAATGGATTACAAATTACAGGTACTGAAAAGATATAAAAACTACTGATGGAAAATCTTAAATTTTTTAGAGAGGGAGAGGGAGAGAGAGGGGGAGGGTGGGAGTGGGTGAGGGAGTGAGAGATAGGAAAGAGAGGGGTTTATTTTAAAATATTTGCTTGAATGATTTATTTACATGGTCGGTACTTATGATCAGATAGGAGGAATAATCGTTACAAAGAACTTACAAACTATATATAAACTAGTAACTAAAAATTGTAATAAATTAATTTAATAGTACTTTTAAAGAGACGTTCTGCTGTAATTACCAATTTAAGTGACTCTCATAGTACTTTCCACATTTTTTATGGTTAATTAATTAATCTCATTGACAACTATCATAGGAATAGGTTTAATAATTTTTTTTTTTATAAATGAAATATAAATTTTAGATTTAGGCTAATTGAGGATATCTCGTATGTAAACATACTTCAGACCATCCCACATAGCCATGGATTAGTGAAGTATATTAATGGCATTGGAGAAAAAGACCCTAGTCGTCACCACGCTCACTACTAACAGTCAAATGGCCAGTTCCTCTAATCATGTCCTGAGCGTCTGTGGCTCTCGCGCTCTTGGTCAGCCTCCGCTGGCTTATCCAGTGACGCGGCTGACGTAGGAGTGTGGGGGACTCCCCAAGACTCCGCTTCCTCCTTCGCATGCGAGGGAGGTGACCCTTGTGGACTTGGGGGGCCTCTGGGCTGTTTGTAAATATTGTATGAATGAGCGAGTGAATGATGAATTGTAAATATAGTATGAATGATGACATTTATCTCAATTACTCATTACCTAATAAAAGGCAGATTGTAATTTTATCTTAATAAAATTGTTTGAAAACTGAACTGAACTAACAGTCAAGAGACTGATAGATGGGTACGCCCGGAGTTTACTCGTCCACGAATGGGAAAATGAGTAGCTACTTAAATTAAGTAGCGAATCCGGTTCAAAAAACCAAAATGAATGTCGAGAGGTTATACCCTAGAGCAAATACACTACATGATTCCGACCAGTGAAGACGTGTGTATGTGTGTGGACTATTTAATTTACTTTAATAAGTGTAAAACATAATTGAAAGTTACATTTTTGTCATCATTGGTGTATTAATTAATAAATTATTGTAATTAATAAATCATTATTTTAGTATTAGTGTATACATTAAATTTTTGCTGTGTTTGCATCAATTGGGTTGTTGCGGATATTAGCGGATTACGCTGCCTCCTGCTGTGATGTCCAGGATGTTTACGCTCAATCTCCCTACTCTAGCTTAAGGGATCTAGCCTTAAGGGATGAGAGCTAAGCAAGCGAGATCTCACCGTTTTCGATGGAGCTGCCAGGGAACGTTCCCAAATCGAGCTCAGCGATGTACTCGACCAACTGGGACCAAATTTAACCATAACCCTTAAGCCATTCGAGACGTTTATTTTGAATCAAGCTTATCAGTTCAACTATGGAAATCCATATAAAAACCAAAAATAAAAGAATATTTATTTTACATTCTGAAGGGAGGTTTTATTTCGTTGTGCGTTCAGGCTATTATTTTATGTTCTTTTCTTATTTTTAGTAGAGTTGATTAGTTTAAGTTCCCCTACTCACCCTAACTGTAACTATAAATTTCTTACTACACATCTTCAATTCTTTATACATTTAGTTAAAGGGCAATTGTCACATTATTTTTTTTTTAATTATAGTTTTGGGTTATCTTTATTCCGCACTTCCTGTCAACGTTTAACATTTATCATTAAATTATAGTAAAAATAGTTCATTGGAAGGCTAGCCAGTTTTTAAAACCTCCGTGGCTATTACAAGTATTTGAACTAATATTTAAGAAAATGAGTGTTAGAAATGTCAAGCATCTCAAAGACCTAATCCAATCCAAACGCCGTTCCAGAACAGTATGGCAAAGATCCCGACATCCTGCTGATCGCCGCTCATAAAATCAGTACTGCAGATTGGTAAAGTGGCAATTGGCGTCCTTCCGTTCCGATTCCTTCAATTCCCACCTCTCCTCTCTTTCTACCAGGGATAACTCTCTGTGGAATGTAACTAAAAAAATCCTAAAGTATCATCCTGTTTCACACCCACTCCGTCGTGATGATGGGTCCTGGGCGGTTTCGGATGGGGATAGGTCGGAGGAATTTGCTCTGCATCTTACCCATATTTCCACACCTCACCTTTCTCATCAAAACCATACTCATAGCACAACTGTAGAAGATTACCTCACTTCACCTATACCTCTCTCACTTCCACCAAAAGCCGTTAACCCCTCTGAGGTCAAATACCTTCTGAAAAACTTACCTTGCCAAAAATCCCCTGGATATGATCTCCTTACTCCTCAAATTCTCAAACAGCTTCCTCATAAAGCCATAATCTTCCTAACCTACATCTATAATTGCATTATCCGAACGACACACTTTCCTCTCCTCTGGAAACACTCCATTATTGTCCTATTCACCAAACCCGGAAAACCACCCAACGACGCCTCATCTTACCGTCCAATTAGCCTACTCCCTATCCTCTCAAAAATATTTGAGAAACTCCTCATAAAACGTCTACTTCCAATTGTTGAATCCAAAAACCTTTTTCCTATACATCAGTTTGGCTTCCGTCAACAACATTCCACTACTCAACAAGGCCTTCGCGTTGTTGATAACATTTCCTCAGCCCTTGAATCCAAACAGTATTGCACTGCTGCATTTCTGGACATAGCTCAAGCTTTTGACAGGGTTTGGCACGCAGGTTTGTTTTACAAGCTCAAAACACATTTACCACAGACCCTTTTTCTAATCCTAAAGTCCTACCTTTCAAACCGCTTCTTCCAAGTCCGCTGTGGTTTAGAATATTCTAACTACTATCCCATAAAAGCAGGAGTTCCACAGGGCAGCGTCCTGGGTCCCATCCTCTATAACCTATATACCGCTGATGTCCCCTCTACCCCCAATACCTTCTTGGCAACATTTGCAGATGACACTGCAGTCTTGTCATCCCACTCTGACCCTGATATAGCATCCCAAAACCTTCAAAAACACCTTAATGAGATCGAGGATTGTTGCGACCAATGGCGAATCAAGGTCAATGAAGCAAAATGTTCCCACATAACCTTTACCCTCTGCCGCAAGTCCTGTCCGCTAGTATTTTTCAATTCGATTCCTCTCCCCGTGTCTGAGACAGTAAGGTATTTAGGCTTCCATCTCGACAAAAGACTTACATGGAACCCACACACGAGGCTAAAAAGACAAGAACTAAACAGACGCTTTGGACTACTGTACAGACTACTTCGAAGGACATCCCATCTCTCAATAGAAAATAAATTACTAATCTACAAAGTTATACATTAGCCAATCTGGACATACGGAATAGAGATATGGAGGACGGCATAAAAATCAACATCAAGCACATCCAATCCTTCCAATCAAAAGTCCTGAGAACAATAGTAAATGCCCCCTATTACGTCACCAACAAAACCCTTCATAATGATCTTAATATACCCTACATTCTTGAACTCATCCCTTCCAAGTTCATGAAATTCCATAGTAACCTATCCAACCACCCTAATCCCGTAGCACAGTCAGTGCACTGCTCCACTCATCCCTATAATCCTCCTCGGAGACTAAAACGGCACTGGCCTCGTGACTTGCTATAATTGCGTGACAGTGGGAGTTCTGGCATTGGCCAGTTTCTCCAATCATGTCCTGAGCGTATGTGGCTCTCGCGCTCTTGGTCAGCTTCCGCTTGCTCGTATACGGTGACGCGGCTGACGGAGGAGAGCGTGGGGGACTTTCCAAGACTCCGCTTCCTTTTTCGCACGCGAGGGAGGTGACAACCATGTGGATTGAGAGGTCTCTGGGCTGTTTGTAAATACTGTAAGAATGAGCAAGTGAATTAAAATTGTAAATATGGTATGAATGAAAACATTTATCACGATTACTTATTGCCCAATGAGCCATATTGTAATTTTATCATAATAAAGTTGTTGTTTTATCTATCTATTTCAAAGAAGTTTTCAGACATCAGTAGCACCCTTTCCCCCATAATAATCACTTCGTGCTCCCTAAATATCATTTTATCAAATGATTGCCACTGGTAGGAGACTATACACAGATGTTAAGGAAAGTGCATTTATTTTACTTTGTCTGACTTTTTTTATTGTAGTATCGTTAATTCTATATAAGCAACTGTTTAGACAAATGATCTTTATCATTAAATTATTATTTAGAATTACAACATATCCCGAAATTCATACGATGTATAGCATTCTTCCCAGGAGCCCTAGCAGGTAGAAGGCCCGGTGGTAGCGGATCTCCCCCCACCTCCCTTTTCAACCGTTCCCCCTTGATGCAAACACCATAGAGAAAGCAAGAGAGCCACAGACACCCTGGACATGACTGGGGATGATAACCAGTGCCAGGACCCTATGGTTTACATATCTATTTTAAGTATATCGCCAACGCCATTTTAGGCCAAAAGGATGACTGTATGGAAGAATGTTCTTAGATAAAGAGTTGACAAACGGATTTGGAAGAGCACATAGGTTTTTGTGTAATTTGTAAAATCTTAAGGTATAAGGTCATGGACAGGTGGCTCATGGAGATGTCTGTGAAGGGAATGGATTAGTAATGTAAAATTATGCGTTGGCTACAATTCTGAGTACTTTGGATTGGAACGTTTGGGTTCGTTTGATATTAGAGGGTTTGGCTGCCCCCGACAGTTCAATTCTGTAAGTCGAAATTGATCTTAGCAACTGTTTGTGTTTGTGAAGTTTGGTTGCTAATGTAAGGTTAGAGTATCTGTTAAGTAGTGTTTATAACTATCTGTAATTGCAAAATTACTCCTCAGACTACTGCGCGTACACAAACCGAGTGCTGGGTTCAATATTCACAATTATACCTCTATCAATAAACAAATCGTATACCCAGTACTGGTTCTCTCGACCGCAAAATCACACTGCGTAAAGAAATCGTTCGTTAAAGAAATCGAACTCACGTCAGACAGATGTAAACAGATTTCCCTCCCTGATGAGAAGGAATCGATATCCCACAAAATAACAGGTCACAAGCGTGACCACGATTCAACCTGTCCACAGGAAGCCATACTGCCTGGTCATAACGATTTATTTTTACGTTTATCCAAGCGTCATTCCCCAGCATCATTTATATAATTATATTATATAGTTTAATCACAGTTGTAGATTTTGAATCTAGGAAATTTTCTGTTAGGAAAGAATAAAATTATATATACCAGGATCAAAATTCTTGGTTCCATATTAAACAACATCCCCCTCCCCCACAGCTTTTTCATATTGTTGCATGTAACAGTTTCTATATTTTACTACACCCAACTATTTTAAAACTAAACTACAGCTCAGATAATACACAAAATCATTCAATTATTTTTAAAATCTCTCATTAATGAGATCTCGTTAAAAACTACTAAGGCAGAATTAGGATTAATACACAAGTCAAAATTCACGTTAGGGTATCATAAATGAGAAAAACCCTCAATGGAGGTCTCGACACGAGAGTGTTTCGAAAATAAGCTGAGGGTGTGGATAAAGCCAACAACACTGCGACAAAGCAGGCTCGTCCCCCCCCCCAAAAAAAAATCCCCCATCCCTACCGAATGTCACCGACTCAGCAGCGGTCACTTTTTCACATGTCAGAGGGAGATCGGGTCTGCCATCCGCTTCTGCGAATGTCTCGCAAACATCGCACTACTGGGATAAACTGAAACAACATCATCAATTAGTATCGACTTATCATGCAAAAGGTTATATAACCTGAACAAATTAGACGTAGGGCACACCTTTGATTATTTGGTTACCGAATATCAGGAATAAACGGGGAGTAAGTAAGTATTTGAAATAATGTAAATTTTCTTTATTCACTTGATTTCAATTATTTCTCAAATCAAAGCTAAAAACTTATTGTATATATAAATTTAACCCGATGGCTAAGAAATTAAATAATAACGAATCAGCAATATGTCGAGGTGTTGAGAAATAATTATAAATCATCAAGCGACTGATACCCTTAAACATACATACAGTGACGTAACACGATAGTTCTGCATCAAAATGAAAGTAGATCCTCTCCCTTCGGACTCGGTATTAAACACGTTTAGCATACTTAGTTTAATAAAAAGCGGATTTATAAATAAAAATCTAATTACACTATGGTTCCGTCTCCGTATTGTAGCACAAAAACTATCGAGAGAACAGATATTTTAATTCAAGTGCGTAATGTAACGTTCGCCCGCGGTCTAGGAGTGAATATTCACAGTTGAACATGAAACAGCGAATAAAACACCTAGTGCATTATACAATCATGGACTACATTAGACCAAAAATATTTTTGGTTAAAGAAATAAGTCATTTAAAAACAAAATTGTACACAGATAATCGAAGATATATAATGAGTAAAAAAAAAAGATAAACTTGGAAAAAAAATTTTTGAACAAAACGTAATCATTGCCACCTCTGGCATGAAAGACGTCTCTTAAACGCCTTGGCATTTATTGTAAGAGGTTTTCGATGAAGTCCTGAGGAATATTGTCCCACTCTTTAACAACAGCCCTTTCCAATTCTTCAAAGGTCTCTCTTCGCTTCAGTTGGGCCAATATGTGTTCAATAGGATTTCAGTCTGGGCTCAGTGGTGGCCACGCCAAGCGCTCAATCCCAAATTCAATCAGTTCATGCTCTGTGGGCTACGGCATTACCATCCATTAGCAAGAATCCCTCGCCGATATAGGAAGAATACGTCACTCCGTTTTCTTCGATTATGTCTCGTAAGTACCTCTCTGAGACGTTAGGGACCCCCCCCATCCGCAATACAACTAAATCAGTACCAGCGTCGAAGGAATTGCCACCCCAGAACATCCGTGAGTACTACGAAATGCCACTTGGGGAACCTGTCTCCATGTAAAATTACGGCCATCTGAAGACTTGAGACCAACTTTCACCTCATCTGTATAGAGAACTCGCTTCCAGTTTTCCCGGATGTACATACACCCAGTCTTCCGGCGACTTCACGCTGGCTGTATCCTTCCTTTATCAATGTCACAGCCCTAACGCAATCTTATTCTCTTAAATGCCTACTGGGGCCATAGAACAAAATTAAAAAGGTTTACAAAGAGTATATAAAGAGAAAGAAGGAGTGTCGGGTCGTCACTAGGAGGTGCCTGATCACCATATCCCTGGTGACAAGTGCGGATTGTTCGAGTTTATAACCTGGACCACCGTTCCATGACGGCGTTACTATCTGACTCCATTTATGATAGGTATGTGCCCCGACAATGCACTATGTTCAAGAGAAGAGGTACAGAGGTTTCATAAAGAATTAGTCAAGTTTTCAGAGTTCGAGCGGAAACCAAGCAAGCGTCACCGAGTAAAAGGTCGCGAGAGACTCGCGAGGAGACTGACGAGGAGACTGGAGACAGGGCCAGAAGCCCTGGCTTAAGTATCCTCTTTACTTCCTGCTGGGAGGGCTGTAAGGTTGCCTAGGCCGGCGGTTGGTTTTCACACCTGTCGCGAGGAACGTGACCGACGCCTAATTACCTACCCTGGACTTACTTACTTACCCTGGAGGTAGAAAGGCCTCAAGTTGTTATGTTTATGACTGTTTATGACTGCCACCTGCTGACCCTCCTTAGGTTACTTGCTTGGTCCCCGTCTTTTATTGCTTAACACATTTACAATGACTTATATTTGTTTATAATACATTTAGTTCATGTTATTTTACTTTTGCTTACTATATATATGCAATAGAGTATAGGGTGATTTATCTTGTGTAGTTAGCGGTCGCTACAATGAGTTTATCTTCTTTTTGTTTATATTTTTTCTTTTACTAATTATTTACCTTCGATTATCTGTGTAAAATTTTGTTTTTAAATGACTTATTTCTTTAACCAAAAATATTTTTGGTCTAATTTTGCCCATCATTGTATAATGCACTAGGTGTTTAATTCGTTGTTTCATGTTCAACTATGTTTCATATAACTAAGTTTATGATGTGTAGATTAGATGGTTCAAATTCTGCTGTTCGTGAAAAAGTAAAAAAGTTTTCTGTTGTCTTGAAGGAGCTTGGTTGGTTGGAGGCGTGGCATTTTGAGGTAAAAGTGTTTTTGTTCAATTATTAGAGCTAGCGATCTATTTTACCATGGAGAGAAGGAAAAACTTGGTATGAAAGTTGGATTTTTTTCGCAACCGCAATTGTGCTGATTCGCTATAAGTAGCATTTCCATTATATTTTCCATTTAATTTCCCTATAGGCCATTTCCTATTTTATACTCAAGTTACGATCACTGTGCTCAATCCTGAGATAATATTTTATTAATTCGAGTTCATTTCCTTTCCATCGTGCATCGTCTATCCATCGAGCACTATCTATCTAGATTGTTTACACAATTCAATTCATTTTTGTTGTATTTCGAATTCGATATTTTTTATCCCACTCCATTATTGTTTACGTTATGTTAGCGTAGGATGTAAGATAGATACGTGGAAAGCCAAAGTAGAGATTTCCCAATTATTATTATTATACAGACCTAACGAAACTCACTCAAAACAGCCTTACCTATACATATATAAAACTTCGTTATTGTGATAAAATTACAATCTGCTTTGTTGGGCAATAAGTAATTGTGATAAGTGTTCTCCTTCACACCATATTTACAATTTTCATTCACTCGCTCATTCATATAGTATTTACAAACAGCCCAGAGACCTCCCTAGTCCACATGGTTGTCATGATTTCCCGCGGGTAGAGGCAATGAATAACTTTAATAAATAAGTAAAATATAGGTCTGTCTTGAAAAAGTTTAATTTTATATATTGAATTTTGCATGTTTAAAGTTGGTGGTACCAGCTGGGATGCCGTAAAGTGGGCTTTATTGAAATATTAAACCACCGTTAGATATTCATAACAGAGTAACGTTGGAACTTTGTGCAGTATTGTATTTTATTTTTTTCCTCCCTCTTTTTCATTCTTCCTAGACGTGCCATTTCTTCTCATCTACAGGTTTTTCTTAACATTTTTAAAGTACGAAGTTCAATTTTGTGACGAGTTTGAAGCTGATGTAATCCACATCTTTATTAATGAATGAGCTTGAAAAATTTTAGAGTACTTTTCAAGGGTGCAGTGAACGGCAAGGTTAGGTGGACCTGACAGTAGTACGTTATTAATATTAATAAGCACCTCGTAAGTTTTAGTGAATGTTTACTACTGCCCAATGATTTAAAAAAAAGATTTATTAAACATTCAGGTAAATAACCGCACCACGACAATAATCCAGTATACTACCTGCGGCCTCTTGGATGAATTCAAATCCAAACAATACTAATTGTTCACCGTTTAGTGGAAGAGTGTATTATATGGAGGATTTTGACTTTTTCATGTGTGTATATTGTTGGCGTTAGTGAACTGTGTACAAATTCGAGTAAGCGATAAAGCGAGAACAATGCCCTAAGCATCCCTAATACTTAAAGGGAAGACCTCATATTTAATCTCAGTTCATTCACTTGAAAGTGAAGAAAATGAGATAGACAACTCAAAGAGAAAATAAGGGCTTCCTGGTTATGACGTAAAAATACTCATGGGGGATTTAAATGCTAGAAAGAGAACAGCACTTCAGACCCACAGTGGGCCAGTTCAGTAGATAAGAAGTATCGGCAATGGCCTACAGGTTGTCGACTTCACGATGGGGCGAAGAATGTGCCGATTTGAACATCAAAAGCAGGATACAAGCCCAGATTCTAAAGGACGAGAAAGTCCATCTACTTTCCGATAAGCAGGCAATTGAAAATAGGAGGAATGAACATTTCTGCAATCTGCTGAATAGAGAAGCTCACAGTTCCTAGTTGCTAGGACAGTTACCAGCCTAGTTACTAGCTGACAGACCTTTATGGAACTATCGAGGTAGAGAACGACAGTTATGGAAACCATTACGTTAAACCTACTTGTGCAATAGAGATCTATTTACAGGCGCTGTGAATCACATGACTTGTTTCGACAGTTGAGGTCATAGTTAAGGCACATGACGCAACCCACCAGCTTTACTATATATACCCTGCAGAATCCCTTTGTCTCACTCACTTCCACTCCAACCACCAGTCACGCATGACCCTTTAGACAGTTTGACAACTAGGCTGTAATTGTTATCAATAGTTATTACCTTATAAGTGCATTGTTATTGTTATTTTGTGTGATTGAAATAAACACTTTTTAAAAACTCTACTCGTTTACCCATCGATTTAACTGGCGCCCGAATAGGGACCTTGGCAAAGTAAACGTAACTTCGGTAGACTCTCCCGGATATAACGCTCAAGTACAATCCGCTAGGCAGACCCGAGACATCTCTTGACGATTTCATGAGAAGACCAATGAAATATTAACAGGACTTCAGGATCTCAAGGCTTTGGTAATTTTCAAATTACATCTCCAGGGAACCAGGACCACTCATCGTTATTTAGAAGGAAAACATCAGAAGGAGAGAAAAGGACTTTACCACAAGAAAAAATAAGACAACATTGTACAGGTATTTAATTTATTGTACACATTTTGCATGCCATTAATGGACAGACTTAACAGTAATAGAAACTTATCAATACAAGACGAAACCATGTCTCACAGATTAATTTCCACTACTGACTTAAAATTAATCCCAGAATTTGACGGGAATCCTAGTAACTTAATTAAATTCATAAACAAACTTAATTATGTAGCAAACAATGTATGTACAATCGACAACCCACACCATGAAGATAACGCAAAACAATTAATTGGTAACGCGACAAATAAACTCATTGGTAACGCGGAACATTGCAGTCGAAAAAATTACAACTCGCTACAAGAATTAATAACTGAATTAAAATTAAACTTCAGAGACGATAAAACAATCCCGCAATCAATTACGGAAATCTATCAGACTAAACCTATGAGAAATGAACATCCTTTAAGTTTTGTGGATAGACTCATAATACTACGAGACGAATTGGAAGGTAGACTCTATACGGATGACAATAAAACTGACTTACAAAAACATACTGAAATGAATGCCTTTGACGAATTAATAGTAGAACACTGTCAACGGAACTTAGACGTAAATGTCGATAACTTCCTTCAACACTTTTTTATAATTTTTATAATAATTTTTTATAATTTTATAAAGACAATTAAAAACAACCGCAGTTCGTGTAGTAGAACGCGCTTACGGTAATAAAATTGATCAAGCAAGATCGAGACAGAACCCAGTTAGTAATTATAAAGGAAGAAATTTTGATCCCAACTACCATGAAAGAAAACGCGACTTACATCCTCCACAACAACACCATAATAATTATAACAATTATAATAATCAACAGAACCAATATAAACCACGATATAATTCTAACTTCAACAAGGACTATCAACGCGACCCCAACGCGAGATATAACCAATCATGGCGACCACATGAACAACGCCAATACTTTAACAAACCACAACCGCAACAAATACCAGGAAAAAGAAAATCAAACTGTATCTATGAGAACAGCAACTAACCGTGTACATCATACGGAACTAGACGACAAAGATAGACAAATACAAGAACTAACTTCTAGATTACAACAATTAGAAACACGATACGAACATTTTTTAGACGTAGGTCCGAGTTACGGAGAACCGCCTCCCGACCGGAATACCAATTAAATCACGTGGATAACTTACCGCAAATAAAAGACAAAAACGGCAACACTTGGCTTATTGATACCGGTTCATCAAAAAATTATATTAACCCCAGTTCTTTACCCGAAGGAACTAAAATCATTTCGGAAGACTTTGTGTTGAAAACCCCTACAGGTAGAGCAGAAGGGACGAAAAGTGCCTTCATAGACCTTTACCCTTTGTTAGGAATTTCTGCTGAGATAAAATGTTTAATATACCCCTTTAGCACCAAATATGACGTGTTGCTAGGGTACGAAACCATGAAAGATTTGAAAATAAAAATAAATTGCCAAAATGATCATATAATAATAAGTGGTAAAAATTATAAAAATGAAAATGAAATATATTATATAAATGATAAAAAGATAATTAAAGAAATAATAAGAACCAATCATATAAACGAAAATACCACAAATAAATTAGTAAATCTAATAAGTAAATACGGAGAAATATATTTTTTTTTTTTTACTGTTAATTCCTTTATTGTGCAATAATTACAATCTGCCTTTTATAAGGCAATAAGTAATTAAGATATATGCTCTCATTCATACAATATTTACAGTTCATCATTCACTCGCTCATTCATACAATATTTACAGTTCATCATTCACTCGCTCATTCATACAATATTTACAGACAGCCCAGAGACCCCCCAAATCCACCGCAAAGAGAAAGCGGAGTCTTGGGAAGTCCCCCACGCTCCTCCGTCAGCCGCGTCACTGGATACTAGCCAGTGGAGGCTGACCAAGAGCGCGAGAGCCACAGACGCTCAGGACATGATTGGAGAGACTGGCCATTGCCAGGACTCCCACTGTCACGCGTTTATAGCAGGTCACGAGGCCACTGCCGTTTCAGTCTCCGAGGAGGATTATAGGGATGAGTGGCGCAGTGCATTGACTGTGCTACAGGATTAGGGTGGTTGGAAAGGCTACTGTGGAATTTCGTAAACTTGGAAGGGATGAGTTCTAGAATGTAGGGTATATTAAGGTCGTTATGAAGGGTTTTGTTGCTGACATAATAAGGGGCATTTACTATTGTTCTCAGGACTTTTGATTGAAAGGATTGGATACGCTTGATGTTCGACTTTTTTGCTGTCCCCCATAGCTCTATTCCGTATGTCCAGATTGGTTTAAGTATAACTTTGTAGATTAGTAGGTTATTTTCTATTAAGAGATGGGATCGGAGAAATATTAAAAACGGAAAAGGAACAATTAAGATCAACCAACCTCCTAAAACATAAAATAATTACGACAAACGAAAACCCTTGCTACACGAGAAATTATAGATATCCCGTTCAATTTAAAGAACAAATAAATACAGAAGTAGCAAACTTATTAAAAAATAATATAATCAGAAAAAGTAACTCCCCATATAATTCTCCAGTTTGGATTGTTCCTAAGAAAATGGATGCATCAGGCATAAAGAAAGTTAGAATGGTTATTGACTATAGGAAATTAAACGAAACAACTGTTAAAGACAAATATCCTTTACCTAATATCGAGGACTTATTAAATAAATTACAACAAGCAAAAATATTTTCTACAATCGACTTGGCATCTGGTTTCCACCAAATCGAGATGGATCCTGACTCCATATCAAAAACTGCTTTTAGTACTGAAGATGGACATTATGAATATCTTCGAATGCCCTACGGTTTATGCAATGCCCCACCAACGTTTCAACGCGCAATGAATTCTATGATAGAAAATGTACCAAACGCAATGGTATATATTGATGATATAATCATATAGTCAAATACTGTAGACGAACATTTACAACATCTAGAGAACGTTTTTAGGAAATTAAAAGAACACGCATTATCAATACAATTAGACAAGACGGAATTTTTCAAAGACGAAATACCTTTCCTAGGATACATCGTTACACCAAATGGACTAAAAACGAATCCCAACAAAATTGACGCTATATTGAACTTACCTTACCCCAATAACGAGAAAACGACAAGACAGTTTCTTGGAATGACAGGTTATTATCGCAAATTCATCAAAAATTACGCGAGCATAACGAAACCAATATCGAAAGCTCTTCAGACGAAAGACTATAACACATTAAAGATAAAAAACGCATGTGACGCACTAAAATCATTGATGACTAATTTCCCAATTCTATCTTACCCAGATTGGACAAGACCGTTTATTCTTACGACTGACGCAAGCGATAAGGCTTTAGGAGCAGTACTTTCCCAGAAGGATAAAAATAGCATAGAACACCCAGTTGCTTACGCATCTCGAGTTCTACAACCTCCTGAGTTAAATTATTCAACCATTGAGAAAGAATTACTAGCAATCGTATGGTCAACACATCACTTTAAACCATACCTCTACGGAACTAAATTTCAACTACAGACTGACCACAAACCCCTGAAATGGATATAGACTATGAAAAATGGAAATACCAGAATAATGAAATGGATCTGGAAACTCCAAGAATTTGAATTTGATATAACTCATATAGAAGGAAAAACTAATAAAGTAGCTGACGTATTATCCAGACAAAACGAAAACCTCACATTAAATCATATAACAAACTTAGATAATATTGAAGACTTAGACGACTTAATTGACGAACCAATGGACGAAAACAGTCCCGAATATTTAGAACCAAATGAATTGGACAGAATGGAAGCAGCAGAAGCTTCCACATGTAAAGCGACTATTCACTCTCAAAAATCATCTAACGAACAAGTTTGGCTAGTAAATGATGACAAAAACATAAATGTAGAAAAGCACCAAATAATTATTAAAAAAGGAAACAAACATATGGACTTTAGTAAACCCTTTAATAAAAGAAGACATATAATAACATTAAACAATGAAGACGAATTAAAAGAATTAATCGAACAACTAATAAGACCTAAAACTACTTACGGAGTATATTGCGAAACAAATATTCCCCTACTTAACGACTTTTATGATCTAACGTTTAAACAACTATCGACACTGATTACGGAATCTTACCCAACAGTGAAATTGAAAAGATATAAACATATCGTAGAAGATATACTAGACAAAACAGACCAAATAGCAATAATATCTGATTATCACGAAGGTAAAACTGCACATCGCGGAACCATCGAAACCTTTGACAAACTTAGAAAACGATACTATTTCCCACTAATGAAGGAGACTATAAATGACTATATTAATAACTGCACTATTTGCAAGAAAACAAAATATGACAGAAAACCCATTAAGACAAAATATATGATAACCCCCACACCAGATAAACCTTTTACAGACTTAATGATCGATACATTACACTACGAACGTAAATATATTGTCACTATAGTTGACACCTTCTCAAAGAGACTATTTGCAAAAATTATACCGGCATTTAACGGAATAAATATATGCGAGACATTAAAGACATATTTAGCATTATACCCTACGCCAAATACAATTAAAATGGATAACGGAAGGGAATACAAAAATAACTTAGTAACAAACTTCTTACAAGTAAATGATATAGAACCTATATACGCTACCCCAGGAAATTCGAATTCCTTAGGACTACTAAATCGTACGCATAGCACTTTAAACGAAATAATTCGAACACTTAATAATGAAGGGTTTCTGCGCATGCGCTACTATTAACAACCACGTACAACTATCGCTCTCCAAATCAATACCGATAACTACCGTTTATAGACCCTTTTCGGCTTTGGGATTGTGTCAACTGGCAACTTAAGTGAGGTGGCCACGAGGGAGCCCTCAATAAGTGAGTAGATCGCTAGTACATTGGTGTGAAGTGTAAATAATAGTGACATCGGACTAGTAGTCGGCCATCTTGACTGAGGCATCAGCCGTCGTTCACGATACATAGCCGTTCTGAGCCAGACCTGATAGGTGGCTCAGAGCCAAGACCGGTGACCCGCCACTGGAATCCCACCGGCGCTACGTATTTTATTTTATTTTATTTATTTTTTTTTTTTAACTAACAAAAATCTTAGCTAATGACAAAATGAGATTTTATCAGCAGCTAATATCACAAAATAAAAAGAAAAGATCTAGGTCCTTAGGTCCAACTCCGCCAACGTCGCCAGTAAAGCGAAAACCCAGACGCTCAAATAGGAACATCCCTATAAACTCATCTGCTGCCAGCTCTATGGAAGATCTACCACCACTTGCCAGCACTTCAAAAGAAGAAACTGTAGCAGAATCTCCATTCTTCACACCGAATAGATTCGAGGTACTGAGAAATAGCCAACCTGACGACATGGAAGTTATTCAAACACCAACACAGCCCAAGCCGCCTGCTATATTCGTAAGGAATATTAGCAATTTCAAACTATTATGCTCACAAATGAGCAAAGTTGTAGGTACCGGAAAATATAAGTGCCTCAATCGCTCTCGGGATACAAAAATTTCCCCAGACACTCCGGATACTTATCGAGCGATCATTAAGTATTTGGAAGAAACCAATGCAGACTTCCATACATATCAGTTGAAACAAGAACGATCGCTTCGAGTAGTGATAAGAAATCTGCACCCGACCACACCAGCTGATGAAATTGAAGACGAACTATCAGCTCTGGGATTCAACGTTCGGCAAATAACCAACGTTTTACGCGAGGACAGACAACAAAACGAATCCACCAAAACGGCATTACCGTTATTTTTTGTAGATCTCGAGCGGACACCTGGCGTCGAGAAAATATATGACTTAACAACCCTATATTAGACAAGAATACAGGTCGAAAAACCTTACCCCAATAATGCCATAATTGCCAGGCATATGGGCACACAAAATCGTATTGCCACCACCCTCCTAGGTGTGTAAAGTGTAGTGGGCAGCACAAAAGCGAATTGTGCAAAAAGCCCCTAAAATCGCCTGCTGTATGCGTGCTCTGCCAGCAAGACCATCCGGCCAACTACAAGGGCTGTGAGGCCTATAGAATCCTCAAGTCCAGGAGCGAGCAACGTCGCCGGCCAGAAGAAGAGAAGCCAGTAACAGGTAGCTCAAGAAGCGCCCCCACCAGAAATTTGAGGCCTTCAGTCTCTTTTGCTGATGCCGTTCGGAACAGAGAGCAGTCACAGGCACTGCCCACTTCTCGTCCGCAAGTATCTCTTCCCCAGCATTCCGCTCATCCCGCCAACCAGCAAACCCAATCCCATCCTCAACCACACATCTCGCATATTCCTTCACCTCCAAGTTCTTCAGATCTCACTAGCCTATTAACATCATTCCTTACAGAATTCAGAACCCTAATTACCCCTCTCATTTCCCTTCTTACAAATCTTGTCTCCTACCTTATCCCCGTTAAACAAAATCCATAAGTGGATCCTTCTGACTCTTTATCCATTCTCCTTTGGAATGCGAATGGTGTTCGCACCCACACTAACGAACTTATCGTACTGATCACCCAGATGGAACAGCTCATGCAGGTACCGCTGTCATTGTCCATAACTCCATATCCCACCACATAGTTCCTTTGGTATCACATGATTTCCTTCAATCCACTGCAGTGTCAATCACCACCTTCACTTTTCCTCTTACACTTGCATCAACGTACTGCCCTCCCAATAAATCCATTTCCGACTCCCAATTCATCTCCTTTCTAGACTCCATCGGACATCGTTTCCTTGTGGGTGGGGACTTTAATGCGAAGCACCAACACTGGGGGTCAAGATCCACAAATACACGAGGACGCGCTTTGCTGTCTGCACTCACACGGAAACATTGCTCCACTATCACTCCTGACACAGCCACCTATTGGCCATCAGATCCCAACCGAAATCCTGATCTCCTTGACTTCTTTTTTTACAATAGTTTAGGAACACTAAACTATTCACTCAAGCGCCTCGATGACCTTTCCTCCGATCATAGCCCTTTATTATTAACCATTTCCCTAAGACCAATTCACTAACTGCCACCTCCTTCATTTATTAGGGGCCCAGTTGACTGGGACCACTTCCGTCAGCTTCTTACAGAGTCCGTAAACCTCAAATTATCCCTGAAAACATCCCAAGACCTAGACGATGCAGTGCATTCTTTCACTACTCTGGTCCAGAGGTCGGCTTGGGAGGCATCGTCACACAAAAATCCACAATCATAATCGTTTACCTCAGCATCTCAAAGATCTAATCCAATCCAAACGCCGCTCCAGAACAGTGTGGCAAAGATCCCGGCATCCTATTGATCGTCGCACGTACAATCAGTACTGCCGATTGGTAAAGCGGCGATTGGCATCCTTCCGCTCCGATTCTTTCAATTCTTACCTCTCCTCTCTGTCCACCAGGGATAACTCCTTGTGGAACGTAACCAAAAAAATCCTAAAGTATCAACCTGTTTCACACCCACTCCGTCGTGATGATGGGTCCTGGGCGGCTTCGGATGGGGATAGGTCGGAGGAATTTGCTCTGCATCTTACCCATACTTTCACACCTCATCTTTCTCATCAAAGCCATACTCACAGCACAACTGTGGAAGATTTCCTCACTTCACCTATTCCTCTCTCTCTTCCACCAAAAGCCGTTAACCCCTCTGAGGTTAAATACCTTCTGAAAAACTTACCTTACCGAAAATCCCCTGGATATGATCTCCTTACTCCTCAAATTCTCAAACAACTTCCTCCTAAAGCCATAATCTTCCTAACCTACATATATAATTGCATAATCCGAACGACGCACTTTCCTTTCCTCTGGAAACATTCCATTATTGTCCTATTCGCCAAACCCGGTAAACCACCCAATGACGCCTCATCTTATCGTCCAATTAGCCTACTCCCTATCCTCTCAAAAATATTTGAGAAACTCCTACTAAAACGTCTACTTCCCATTGTTGAATCCAAAAACCTTTTTCCCACACACCAGTTTGGTTTCCACCAACGACATTCCACTGCTCAACAAGGCCTTCGCGTTGTTGATCACATCTCCTCAGCCCTTGAAACCAAACAGTATTGCACTGCTGCCTTTCTCGATATAGCTCAAGCTTTTGACAGGGTTTGGCACGCAGGTTTGCTCTACAAGCTCAAAAGATATTTACCACAGACCCTTTACCTAATCCTACAGTCCTACCTTTCAAACCGCTTCTTCCAAGTCCGCTGTGGTTTAGAATACTCTAACTACTATCCCATAAGTGCAGGAGTTCCACAGGGCAGTGTCCTAGGCCCCATCCTCTATAACCTATACACCGCTGATGTCCCCTCTACTCCCAATACCTTCTTGGCCACATTTGCAGATGACACTGCAGTCTTGTCATCCCATCCAGACCCCGACATAGCATCCCATAACCTTCAAAAACACCTTGACGAGATCGAGTATTGGTGCAATCAATGGCGGATCAAAGTTAATGAAGCAAAATGCTCCCACATTACCTTCACCCTTTGTCGCAAGTCTGGTCCACTAGTTTATTTTAATTCTATTCCTCTCCCTGTATCCGAGACAGTACGGTACTTAGGCTTCCATCTTGACAAACGACTGACCTGGAACCCACATACGAGACTAAAAAGACAAGAACTAAACAGACGCTTTGGACAAATGTACAGACTACTTCAAAGGACATCCCATCTTTCAATAGAAAATAAACTACTAGTCTACAAAGTTATACTTAAACCAATCTGGACATACGGAATAGAGCTATGGGGGACAGCAAAAAAGTCGAACATCAAGCGTATCCAATCCTTTCAATCAAAAGTCCTGAGAACAATAGTAAATGCCCCTTATTATGTCAGCAACAAAACCCTTCATAACGACCTTAATATACCCTACATTCTAGAACTCATCCCTTCCAAGTTTACGAAATTCCACAGTAGCCTTTCCAACCACCCTAATCCTGTAGCACAGTCAATGCACTGCGCCACTCATCCCTATAATCCTCCTCGGAGACTGAAACGGCAGTGGCCTCGTGACCTGCTATAAACGCGTGACAGTGGGAGTCCTGGCAATGGCCAGTCTCTCCAATCATGTCCTGAGCGTCTGTGGCTCTCGCGCTCTTGGTCAGCCTCCACTGGCTAGTATCCGGTGACGCGGCTGACGGAGGAGCGTGGGTGACTTCCCAAGACTCCGCTTTCTCTTTGCGGTGGATTTGGGGGTTCTCTGGGCTGTCTGTAAATATTGTATGAATGAGCGAGTGAATGATGAACTGTAAATATTGTATGAATGAGCGAGTGAATGATGAACTGTAAATATTGTATGAATGAGCGAGTGAATGATGAACTGTAAATATTGTATGAATGAGCGAGTGAATGATGAACTGTAAATATTGTATGAATGAGAGCATATATCTTAATTACTTATTGCCTTATAAAAGGCAGATTGTAATTATTGTACAATAAAGGAATTATACTACTAATTATAAAAAATTATAATAATGATTATAATAATGGCAATGGCCAGTCTCTCCAATCATGTCCTGAGCCTCTGTGGCTCTCGCGCTCTTGGTCAGCCTCCACTGGCTAGTATCCGGTGACGCGGCTGACGGAGGAGCGTGGGGGACTTCCCAAGACTCCGCTTTCTCTTTGCGGTGGATTTGGGGGGTCTCTGGGCTGTCTGTAAATATTGTATGAATGAGCGAGTGAATGATGAACTGTAAATATTGTATGAATGAGCGAGTGAATGATGAACTGTAAATATTGTATGAATGAGAGCATATATCTTAATTACTTATTGCCTTATAAAAGGCAGATTGTAATTATTGCACAATAAAGGAATTATACTACTAATTATAAAAAATTATAATAATGAAGAACTAACAAATAAAACATTGCCAAATTTATTAACCTTAGCAACAATTGCATATAATAATACATTAAACTCGACATTAAAAATGACACCTGACGAAATAACCTTTGGTATAACTAAACCAAATAATACTATTCATACGGAAATCAAAGAACATTATGTTCAAAAATATCACGATGAAAAGGAAATATTACAATCAATAATACGTAATAAAATAAGTAACGAAAAAGAAAAACGGACTAATCTTCTAAACAAAAATCGAGAAGAAATACCAGAAATAAATGACGAAACTATTTACTTAAAAACTACACACAAACGAAAAGAACGAAACCCTTTTAGGCCTGTATTACAATTTAAATACGGTAACGTAACTGATAAAATTCATGTAAATAGAGTAAAAAGACCCACCAAATCGAAACTAAAGCAAACCCTTGATGTTTCAGATCATGAAACTGAATCTGATCACTCTAATGATTCTATGGAAATCGGTTCACGGTATATAAGTAATAATCCAGGAATACTCCATATACTATAAACAATGTAAAATTAATTGACAAATACTATCGAACATATCATTTCTATAACATAACTTTTTTACATACTGAACTAAGTACTATCCAAAAGAACCTACCAAATGACGATACGTCAAGTAATACATATAAAATTATACAAGACCCTTTACAAAAATACTTAAAGACATAAACCCAAATGTAACACTAATATCTAAGGATTTAGAAGTACTATGGCTAACCAGCAAAATTCATTGTGCTTCACACGGAAATTCACTCTATATATTTGTTTTATAGATTTACCTAAAACTAACCCCAAAATAATACCTTATATGTTGATACCAGCCAGCCCCTGTATGGCATAAAACATCTTATGTTACTATAAATATTACTAACACTCTAGTAATTAAGAAAAACAATTTATTTTAAATATTATTGTAAGAATCCTTTTATTTTATAATATTGTAAGAAACCTTTTATTTCAAATAATACCTGTATAATAACAATATCAATATAAATGTAATCGCTAATATCAGCAAATTAGAAAAATTTAATGTAACCAATATAGCTCTAGAACCACTAATATTTAATCACTCTAAAATGTATACTCCTTTTTATTTTTTTATTGTAGGGACCGCTATTATAATCCTAATCATATATTACTTAAAAAATGTAAACCTAACCATTCCCTACCAAATCCTACACCTCATTTCTTATTATTCTTAGAGGACTAAGAATCTGAAACATCGGAGGAGTTATGGAAACCATTACGTTAAACCTACTTGTGCAATAGAGATCTATTTACAGGCGCTTTGAATCACATGACTTGTTTCGACAGTTGAGGTCATAGTTAAGGCACATGACGCAACCCACCAGCTTTACTGTATATACCCTGCAGAATCCCTTTGTCTCACTCACTTCCACTCCAACCACCAGTCACGCATGACCCTTTAGACAGTTTGACAACTAGGCTGTAATTGTTATTACCTTATAAGTGCATTGTAATTGTTATTTTGTGTGATTGAAATAAACACTTTTTAAAAACTCTACTCGTTTACCCATTGATTTAACTGACGAAGACTTGCCCCTAGAAAAAGAAGAAGTGATTGACATGATCCTTAACCAAAAATAAGTCACCAGGTTCAGACAAGATCCTTGTAGAACAAGTGAAGGATGGTGGAGGAAAATTATGAGACCAGCTGTTCCAGCTTGTAAGCCATGTGTAGACCCCAGAATGTCCACCGGAGCATTGGGCGGTGTACTATATACAAGAAAAGTGACCAACCTAATTGTAAAAATTATACGGGTACCTCAAAGCTTAGTACAGTCGGCTTAACAGGAGACTTACTCAATGTTCCTAGAATGCGTTTGGTTTCAGTAGAGAAAGGTCAACGATTGACAGTATCTTCTCGTTCAGACAGATGATAACACCAGGGAGTTCAATGTGCACCATCTTTTCATATATCTCAAGCATAGATAGGAATGCACTCTTGCGTGATCTTTTTCGTTTTTGAGCTCTAAAAAAACTTTTAAGATTGGTAGGAATAACACTGGACCTACAAAACACCCTTGCACATGTTTCACTCACAGTAAACAATAGCCTAAGGCAAAGTGATCCAGTAATTCCAGCCTTGTCCGACTTCACCATAGAAGCAGTCCTGAGATCTTCACAAACCCCCGAGGGAATATCTATATTAAACAGCCTCGGCCAAAGCATGGCAATGATGTGGCTATCTTGTCAGGGGCATTCTAGGAATTAGAAGAGACATCTCGAAAAGTAGAGAACTACAAGTCAATGACCAGAAATCCTTTTTCGTTAAAACACGTCAGAGGCCTCCTCAACGAAGGCGAGAATCAGCGCGGCAAACGTAAAGGCAATTCCTAACATGCCGACATTACAAATCACTAATTTCTGATAAAATTGGGGTCATTAAATAAATTAGAGCCACAATAGCAGCGGGAAACCAATGCCATTATGCCTTGCGAAAGATCCTCAGTTTTAGAACACTTCCAAGGAATATCCAGGACAATGGCGTGTAAGACCAGACTGTAGGCGTGTAAGACCAGCGTACGCAAGTTTAACATGAGCATGAACCAGAGAAATTAAGCACGTCTTCTCCTTTTCTTCTCTCTTCTTTCCTTCCTTCTTATCGTTTTATTCTCGAAGAAAACTGAGCAAAATCCATGAAAGATGTCTTGAAAATGTGGACGATAAAAGATTTTCGATTTACGCTGTTAGTGAATGATAATCTTAAAAAAAACTGAAACTAGATAAAAAAAAAAAACTATTAAACATGCCTTAAGATAGTAGAAACAAATTGTGATTTCATTCATCAACATCAACATGGTTCAGTGTATTATAGAAAGTGACAAGAATCGTAAAAGCTCACCGAAGATGAAATAGTTCCCATTCATTTGCGAAGCGAGCATAGAACTTCTCAAAGCGATCTTTAGGAAATTGAGGCGGATTCATTTTGGATTCGTCTATAGCAGAAAAGTAACTACAAATCAAGCACTAGAGGCAGTTGAACATCTTAGCACTTATTTTGAAGATTGAGATCCTGAATATTGAAAAATTATAGCGTTAAGAAACATAGGAGCAGAGGTTAGAAAAATATATATATATTTGTCAGTTGAAAATTAGAGTTTTTTGTTTACTTACATCAGCAAAGTAACATAGTTACTAACAAAGTTTTTTTAGATTAGCCTTGTTTTTTATTATATATTATCCCCCCCCCCCCGCGGCATAACTACCACGGATAATCGTGTCTGGGTTAAAGGACACAGCGAGAACCTGGGAAACAAGTATGCTTATAGAGAATCTGATTCAGCAGCACTTGACGATCTGTTACTTCTCAAGTTAGCCTGTGTTACGCCATCTTATGAAAATATAAGATATTATAATGTAGATCACTTTGAAATCGTCCATTCTTATTGCGCTGTAGACAACACTATTCTGAATCATTATTATCTAAAGAAGAATCAAGACAGGCACTGGGTATCTCCTCAATGCCAGAGAGAATTCATATTAGGAAGAATCTCACTCGTGCTCGATTGGTAAGGCACCGACTGTATGTAGTAGTTTTTTCCGGTACTGAATCATTAGGCCAGTGTACTATTTTTCGGCTAGTAATGATTAATAATAGTGTGATCTACGAACAAAAATTGACCATATTATTTTATTAGAAGTGAGACGCTCTAACCGAAAAGCTGGTCAGAGCTACGTTAATATCGAACAAGCTAATCAAAATATAAAATCGTTCGGGGGTATTTTGAACTGCAGAACTCTTGGACTAGTTCAGGATTGGCTTCAGTGAGTAGATACGAGAGGAGGGGGGGGGGAGTAACGACCATTACGTAATAAGAAGCCTATTAAAACTTCCTTTTCCAAAGCAGGCCCGGTCTGCGGCTACGTCATCGATCAAACGCTTATCGGTTATAGATAACTACCAGACTGATAGCTGTTACTTTAGAATAATTTAAAAAAACAAAACTATAACCACATATGTAAAAACAAAATAGTTGAGTGTAAAAATATGAAAACATATATGGGCTAGTAGAACAATTTCAAATGAGTATTCAGCTACCAAACATCAGCTTGACTTCCTCAGGCTGACACAACATGCCTAAGTGACGATTAAACTATTGATTGTGTAAATTAAAGTAATGTAATCGAATTACAAGTACAATATAATTGTAGTTGAAGACAATTACAAATCAAATTTAAGCTGTATTCTCAATGGCAAATTACAATGCAGTGTCAGTTTATTACAAAATGACAAATTATTGGTAATTCGTAATAATTCAATTGTAACTCTGGCTACGAGTGCATGGGATGAAAATGAGAGAATGGGGAATGGGCTTTTAGTGTGAGTTGAATTCGTAATTTAACAGATTTAACGGATAGAGATTTTATCGATATAATATTTCTTTGGCGTTTTTTATTTGGTTACCATATTTTTTTCTTTTCTTTTTATATTTATTATTTTATTTTTTAAAGAGTACACGATTACCGCATTCTATTTATTTCCATACATTCAAAAAGTAATTAAAACCTTCCCAAAAAGTATTCATAATTCTACATATAATATAAAAATGTGATATGTATACCAGTACATAAATCACAGTTGACAAACAAATATGTTACTGTATTAATATAATGTAAGTAATAAAATAATCATAATGTATATATTATATGTATAAATTAATAATAATGTAAGGAGTGAATAATCATAGCGGTAACAGTTTTAATCTTTCTTATAAGACTCTTATAAAAATAAGGATGTAAAAGGAGTATCGATTAAAATAATAGGGAGACATTAAAGATGAATTAAAGTGAAATTTGAAACTATGGATCGTGTAAAGGAGCTTAAATACATAGATGACCCTAAAAATTAAGGATAGGAAAAAAAAAATTATAAGCTAATGCCAGGAGCTCAAGAAGATGGCTTTATATAGGCTCTGGGTTCGGTGAACAATAAATCGTATTTATGAAAAACTGTACAATACTTTTCACCCTTAATGTCCAAGTAGGAATAATTGAATCGCTTAGCGACAATAATTAAAATTAGATAGTAAGATTCAATGGCCGAAGAGTTCAGTATCTAGATAAATTCGACATATGTTCACCGACATATTAGTTTATCCCTGGAGAAGTATTTTTATGCTTTTCTTGGCTGCGAACGCGCATAAATAAATAGCGATTTTTATTAAATAAATGGCCAATGGCAGTAAACTCGCATGTGAAATTCACTGAAAACGTTTGACAATTAGTTTATTGATCTACCTGAAACTGAGGATGGCTTCCTACCCACTTCCTTCACTGCCAGTAAGCCATTGCAGGGTAGACGGTTTTCCAAAGCCATGTGGGGTTCACTTTCCTGAAACAGGCATAGATTCACGGTATTGTATCACAGTATGAATTAACTTAATTATTTATTTAATTAAAATTACTTATTTCTAAATATTTCAAGGATAAGAGGATAATAATTTTAATTAATAATTAGATATGGATTTAATCTGTCCACAGGGTTGGCCTAGACTACAGCTGTCTACATTCTTATACTTAGTGAGTTCATTCAGCTAATGCATTTATAGTTGCACAATGGGTTGTTCACAAAGCACTGTCTGTTCGCAATTATTTTATTGACACGAGCTTATAAAACCGACGACGTTTAATTCACAATGGTATTGTGTGAATAAAATAACTGTGATGATACTGAATCTTAATGAGTAACCCACAGTGTAATCACACACATGTAAATGTCTCTTTTTAAACATCTATAGTGGAAAACAATATTACACAAACGGAAGAGCTTGCCACATTCAAGAATATTGTGGTTGAAGCATACAAATATTTTATACACAAATTAAAGTTAGTTACAGTATTTTATGGTGTCTGAACAGGCTAAACGTTAACACCTTAATGATATTTTGTCAGTAAAAGAACTGTGAGGTGACTAACGCGTAGTGAACAATCTACTGTGCATAAGTAACAATATAAATATAGCGTAATATAAATACGCGTGTAAATGTCTCCTCTTAAACATATTTACCCAGGAAATTAATAAATTTAGTTTTTTTTCAAAAGATTGAACAGAACATTCTGCAAGGATGGTATATTTCATACTAGTGGTAAGTATCTTCGGTTCTTGTTTTACATCTTCTGGACGATCTGTTCATCAGGGCCTGAGAATACCAAACACGAAGAATAATTTGTCCCCGTCATTCAAACTTTTATTGTGTTTAAGATCAAAATTAAACACTTCATATTTCACTTGAAATTTTGCTTTAAGTATCCGAACCAAAGGGAATCACTTACTTAAATAAGCATATTGCCTCCACATGAAATACGGGCTGGATTAAAGTTACGAATACGAAGCGAGAAATTACCTTTTATGTTTCCGGGTCAAAGAGGAGACTCAAAATGACCAGAACCGTCAGACACATTGCACAGGCCAACAGGTGATTTGGTGCCGGAGTATTTGGAGTTGATTTCATATGAATTTGATGCCCTGAATTAAAGTATGGCATAAGTTTTTGCCTAGGAGCTCAAAGTTATAAGATATAACATTTTAGTGAAATATACATTAAACTGTTTTAAGTTAGATCCATGGATCAGATAAAAAAAACTTTACACGGAATTTTTATTATTATGTTATACAAATGTTATTAAAACAAAAAGTAAAGGAAAAAGTCATCGATGAAACCGATTAGTCACTGCGAACTTCGGAAGCTTATTTTTCGTGACATTCTTGAATACATTTTGGAACAGTCTCTATTCAAACTCCAGTAGTGATCAGCTGTCATGTGCGTATCCCATCTTCCTTGGTAAACGGCCTCCATACTTGTATTATCCTGGTGAAATATTTCACCTTTTTCCTCACTGACTAGGGATTTGAAACTGTTAAGCATCGTTTACCACTTCAACATAGTTTTCAGCTTTGCGTTTCCCCAGATAATTTCCGACTGCTGCAACAAATGAAGTCCAGGCTTTTCGCTCAGCCTCGTTCACACCACGAAGGCAGGATCCTTAGTGAGTTGTTTTATTTGTGGCCGTCAAATATTCCAGCATAATTTTTTTCCGTACTCAACTGAAGCATTTTTCCCCTATATATGCAAAGCATGATCCGTTCTTATCAAGAGCCATCATAAGGTCTTTGTATGCAGTGAAGGAAATATGATTTTCTCTCTTTCCACTAAGGGGTCGTTGATGACTTTCTTTTCCCCAACGTCCATGTTTTATCTCTTAGACTCTCTTCTTACCCAGTGTTGTGTTTTGTCTCTGCCATCTCAGTGGCACAAGAAGCAAGGATATTTGGTGTGGCCACTTTGTTGTCCAAGAAGAAACAAGAAAGTCTACACAAATCACACATTGATGTTCATGATACTTTATCTTCTCTAAGACGAAAGCAATCGTTATATTGTTCTTTCATTTTCGTTTGATGAGCAATTGGTATTGATAACTGACCATATTTATTCCCATTGTGTAGAAGGAAACATTTCGAACTTTGCTTTGAACTGTCAATAAATAAGCACAAATCCATCTAGAAAATATTCAGGAAGACACATTTTATCCAGTAGTCCTTTATTTTCATGACAAAATACAAGACTGTCTTCATGAGAGAAGAAGGGTAGCAGACACGGCAAAAGTTAATTATGGTCCCTTATTCCAGCAATGACCTTCAACCTGGAAGCTTCTTTTGATAGGTTGATATCTCTGGTGAAGTCATTTAACCCATCCTCGTTAAACATATAATAACCTAAACAAAAGTATAACGCGAGGTCCATCTACCCTGCACGGCGAAAACTCCCAAACTAACCTCAACTCTAGTTGAAGCGTTAAAGGTCATTTAAGTTACCGGATGCTTACTCCATCTGGTGTATTTTCCTGGCACTAACTAGACAGTAAACTGACAATAGGGCTAATATACAGGAACCAATCCTTGTATAAGTGATTTAGAACTGTACAAATTGGAGTCAGAAGTCCACATTTCTTGTGTAACTGCACGTTAAAAAAAACTCTGATCTAACAAATTACAGGAGCTAGAGAAAACCTGATTTCATATTTAGATTCAGTGTCCTATATATTGCTAAAATCAGTTATAATATCTTAGGCACCAAAAAAAATGTTTTTTTCTTGTAGGCCTGCGTTATTGGTCAAATAAGGGTTTTAATTTTTAGTTCTCTAATATGAGTTAAGCAGTTACATACATTAGTTCCATCCTCTGAACATTTTATACCAGTACCTAATACAGACATATATAGCGTGTCGAAAAGTATTCCATGTGCAAATTTAGCAAATATATAACATCTACATTTCATCAACCTACTAATAAGCAACTCAAGTCTAAATTCAATGCTAACAATGGTCTATCAATATAATAAGGGTTATTGATTGATAAAAATGATAAGGGATGCTATTTAGAAACCCTAATAATGAACTAAAACTAAAATTTGGACATTTATGCGTACAATATTAAAATAACTATGGTTTCGTTAAAGTACAAACATTACAATCAATTGTATCTCTGCACTGAAGTACGATTTAAACAGGACATTCCGCAAAGACTTATTGCCATATATTGATGATATCATTAAGGGCAGATACTCCAAATTCCAATGTAACGGGCGTGGTCATATTAATCCCTTCACCTAACCTCTCTCATCCATCAACTTACCAAAAACCTATGGCGATGACTAAAACGTAACTGGTAACGGGCATGTTGTTGTTTTTTTACAATTTCGCTCAAAGCACAAATTAAAATAATACATCCTTTGGTCACTGAGGCCGTATGCATTTGTCATAAAGACACTGCATTATTTTTTTACTGGTAATGTAATAACTGATGGAAATCTTTAACAGTAGAAAAAACCTTTATATTGAAACAAAATAATAATAAATAAATACATAAGTTAACAAAATGAATTAAGAAAATAGACATTTAATGAGGTTAATGTTATTCCAATCTGTTTGGTGCATTTGTGGATTTAATGAGGTTAATGTTATTCCAATCTGGTTGGTGCGTTTGTGGATTTAATGAGGTTAATGTTATTCCAATCTGTTTGGTGCATTTGTGGATTTAATGAGGTTAATGTTATTCCAATCTGTTTGGTGCATTTGTGGATTTAATGAGGTTAATGTTATTCCAATCTGTTTGGTGCATTTGTGGATTTAATGAGGTTAATGTTATTCCAATCTGTTTGGTGCATTTGTGGATTTCCTTTTCAGGGTATGCTTACTGTAATCGTCTTTTTCTCTTATCAATGAGGTTTCAGATATGGAAGTAAGAAAAAATAAATTCTCTGCCTAGGTGTGTACATACTGCTGGATTGTGGGTAATTGTAGCCCAGTTAGTTATGTACGACTTCCAATTTCCGGACTAGGATAATTATAGAAAAGAAAACCATCTTAAATTATCAATTATTTAGAGGCAGTCCTTTATTAGGAGAAATTCTCTGATACTGCAGCTATATATGTAAGACAAGCAAGGAAAAAATCGACAAAAAAACCTCAAACATTACATTTTGTACCTCAGTTTCTATTTTATTTATGGGGGGGAGGTTAATAGGGACCTGGATCCCTATAAAGTTTGGTAAGGGTCGGTGGACTTGTTTGGAACTTACCAAAGTTTGAGGAAACAAAATTATTATTTTAAATTTTAACGTCCTGCCAGTGGTCGTTTTTGGAGTTGGAGAAACGAAAATCAAATTTATTACTGCTTCGTCAGTCAGTTCTTTATTCATAAATTATTTCAATATGTTATAACTGCACTATGCAGCTGTCAAACTTTTTTTTTTTACGATTTAGCAGGCTAAAAGAAGAGTAGATGCACAACAAAACCCAAATTCGCATTAGTAACATCAATTCCATGTACAAGTAGATAACTAGACTGGTTCGGATGACGATTATCATGAAAGCAACTAAAACATAATTAGGAGAATATTTATTATATTATATTTAATAATAAAACCTATAAATAAAAAATATTTATTAATATAACCTAAACGTTTGAAGCAAATTTGTTTCGACGTGTTTATTTTCTTACTTAATTAGTCTTCTTTTTGGGTCCGATCAGGGCAATATACCTAATTTTCTTTTAAGTGTGCATGCTAAGCAAAAATTCTATAATGCAGTAATCACATATAAAATAATTTGATAACAAAAACTAACCTACAAAATAAAAAGTATGGGAAATGTTGAAACAAATTTTATTGTTTATTTTGATCTAATCCAGTAATTCATGAACTATTATTGACTCAACGATAGTTATACCTTATGCTTCAAATGGATTATATCGCAGATTATAAAAATTGTTTGCACTTTTACCATCCTTAAAATTAAAGGTTTAAAATAAGCCTAGTATACCTTTATTTGTAATATACTATTTCAATAGCTATAATATGTAAGGTCGCGATGTGTGGGGTTTTTTTCATTGCAAGGCGAAGATTGATGAAATTATATGTATTGTATAATAATAATGACACATTTTCCCTATAAGAAGACTAAGGATATATGTTGACAAAACGGCACAGTTCCTGTTATATGTTATGTTTATATGAGAAAAACTTGAAACGTGTGTAAAAGCTAATTCAAATTGACAGACATACTAATTAATTAATTCCGTTAAAACAATAATACTCTCGCTAATTCACTTGTCGTTTTAATAATACTATGATCCTCTACAAAAGCGGAACTGGTTCATTAATAATATTAAAGGTAGAAATTCACAGAGGGGCCAGGGACTACTATGTGGGCTCCCTTAAACCAGGGTTTACATTATGCTTAAAGTTGGCAATACTAAAACACTCCTTTGTTTGTATTTTCAACTTAAGACTTAAACCTTCACCGAAATAATATGTACGGACGGAAAACTTCGGAAGGAGTGGGAGCTGCTGAGTGCCGGTGGTAACACAACCTTCTATTTAAGTTAAGCCACACAGAGACACGGGGCCAGCCGTTTTTGCTCATGGAGATGGATGAGATGTATCGGTCCACAAATTTGGCAAATCACTAATCCAAGTCGTTGGCCTAGAAGGGTTTCCCACATTGTAACTTAGTCCCGTTCAAACTACTAACGAAGATTTTTCAGGAACGAATGCGTTGAAAAATAGAAGTGGGGTACCAAGAGAATAGGAGCCCTTAATATTTTAGAGCACAGTAGAATAATAAATACATAAATGTTTGTAACACTCCAATAAAAAAGAATACAAAATAATATACTAGCTAACTTAATATCTAATAACAAATGTTTACGGTTTTAAAATAAAAATTGGAATGTCAGGAGTATCAGATGTGAGGATCCCCAAGGTGGGGAGGAGACGACGCCCACGCCCACCACGGGTAGGGTCGCTACAACCTCTAGCCGCCGTCCGGCGAGCACCTAGAAGGAGATAAGGTGGGTGGACCTGTGATCTTTCACCCTTGCTGGCGGCCTAGTCGGCGGGCAGCTTAATTCTTTTTGATCTGAATCCATAAGATCTTAGAATGTGTGCCCTGACAAAGCACTATGTTCAGGAGATGAGGAACAGGGTAGGTATTATAGGTAGTTTATGTGGTCTTGGAATGACCACGAATTCACACTCGGTATCTAAGAGTAGGCGAAAACCGTTCGGATCCCAAAGGCGAGTGTGAACCGGAGAGAAGCAGACTGGATTGCCATGGGAGAAGCTACTAGGTAAAGTTTGTAGGGCCACGGCAACCGTTGTCCACGAGGGAAAGATCTCTCCCAAGGAGGGGCTAGTTTCAGCGAGACCAAGGCAGAGATTCACCCTAGGAAGGTGTGGGGTCTGACAACGCCGGACTAAAACATAGCGAGGCTAGGAGAGAGAGAGATGCAGAGGTAGTTGAATGAGAAGGCCATGGTTTGAGTAGAGCAGCAAGCGCCAGTGCAGAGAGAGAGATAGCAGTGTTCCAAGTGCCGGTTCAGTACGTTTTGAAAACAGCTTCTTTTTTTTTTTCTTTTTTTTTTCAAAACCCCTTTTATTTTATACATTTTTACAAACAGATGAACAAGATTTTACAATTTTCTCCTCGTGCTGCACACGCAGATGCATTTGAAGGAGGTAAGATATACAAATACAATTTCTTCTTGAAGTTAAAAAGTCAATAAACAATATATAGGACTAGGCGATGGGGCTCACCTTCGGTTTACAATGTGGGAAACTTAAAAACTATAGCCTAAAGACTAAAGCGTCCGGCCTCGACAGCGTCCTACCATCGATAGGGGAACGGAGCGGGGTTATCGTGAATCTGAAAACTGCCTTAAAACGGTTATATAGGCAGGCCAGGCGTGGTGGAGGGTGTTCCCCCACCTGCGGCTGTTTCCCCCACTAGTTTCTCCCCCTCTCTTACTGACGTCATAAGCTTTATTATTAAAAATAAGTATATATTTTCTGGACCGAGAAGAGGGGAACTTCTATTTAAGAATATTTATTATAATTAAGAGGTTGACACAACATGGAATTTTGAGAAAATAGTATACAGGAATATCTTTAAATAAAAAAGTTTGTTAAATGTGCCGTTTAACACAATTAATGGTTTCAATGACTAATTACGCCCGGTTAATGTTCTTATTAAGTTTTTTTTTTTTTTATTAGCATACACTTTCAAAAGAAGTTTATCTATCACACCCCCTTAATGGGCTCAGTACATGGCAATGGGCCAACACGACCAAACCTGATTTATTTAAATATTTTTAAAAATACATTTTCCTGATAAATTACGTCGGGAATCAAATTAAATATCTTGGCGTGCTGACTGACGTGCATCAATCTCTTCAGTTTCCGATTTCCTAAAATTTATAAAATTACAGTTTCTACTACTTTGACTTTCTTTATTATAATTAACTATTATTGCTTTATTTCCCAAATCCTTAATTCTATTTACGTACATTTAAAAAAAAAAAAAATGTTTGTTCGGAAAAGATATCGGAAGATGGTGAGGCACCTGATCAACTAGGTTTTAATTTTTAATTTAATTGCATTTTTTTTTTCTAAGACTAGATTAATATGCATTTCTTTATTATTCTGCAGAGAAAAATATAACTATGGTAACTATTCATTATCATAATTTGTAATTATTAAATTATGTGCTTGTTGATGCGATTCCTCCAATTGTATTATTATATTTTATAGTAGGCATTTGTGAAAACACTGTCACATTGTCTGATAGCCCCTTGATGTATTATGTTTATGAAAGTTTGATATAAATGTATCCCTGCTTGTAGCGCTGTCATGTAGCATCTATCGTTAAATAATTGAAACATCAGCATACAAAATAAAACCTAATGAAACCGGCTTGGAATGTTTTAAATAAGGTAATTCTATTGTAAGCTCACAGAACCGTGTTACCGTATTTAATGTATCCTTAACCACCGGGGAAAAAATCATAAAATATACATCTTAAATAGTTTCTAAGTTGACTTAGTTAGAAATCTTAAAAGTTATTGAAACGGTCCCGACTTCTTTCACGTTTGTTTTCTACACTTCCCGTCACTCCAATTTGGTCAAAAACTAATCAGAATATTTCGAGATGTGTTTCAATGAGCCTTTAAAATTTCAAATCAATTAAATAATTTTCGCTACCACTAAGAAAGTTCATAGTCACAAACAGACGACGGACGAGAGGCGATCGCTTCGAACGATAGTGAAAGTAAAGCCTCTCTCTTCGGGCTCTATAACTAAACCGGTGGCGGTTTCTTACAATTAGTGTTTTTGCGATTTGTTTCATGAAGTAAGCAGTGTTTTATCACAAAGCGTTGCAGTCCAACTGTATTAAGTTGCCACGAAACGGATAGAAAATAAACTGTAGTTCAGTCTGTGACAACAGGACTACTATAAAATTGAAATACACGAAAAACAAAACATTTAACAATAAAACGAGCCAATAACGGATAGCATCGAATGTAATCCTTACGAAATACCGAAGATGTGTCGAAAATACTCGCCAATTATTGCACTTCCCCAATTATTTTGCACCCTGAAAATACCGTGATAGCACCCGTTGAGCGCTTATGTTTTAGATCATGTCCCCTTCAACACCACAGCATCCTCCCATTTGGTACGCCAAGGCTTAAGCAATATGAAATCACGAATAATTTCCTGAAACTAATCAATTTTTAAATAAATACTCACCGTCATGAACAAACAATTTCCATTTATAGTCAAGTTATTGATATTCCTCAAATACATATGAAACGTATTCAAATAGAATACAAACTGGACAACATTGATAACAAAAGCTATATCTATCCCTGAAAATAATATATGATAATCATATGTATTGGGTTTGTGAAGAATGAATTGAAGAGATGCAATGCCATATTTATTTATTTTGATGAAATCACTAAAGTAAGAATACATCTCTTGTTTACAAACACTAACACAGTGGCTATTAAATCAATCTGTAGACATTTCTCTTTCATTTTCAGGTCATATCTTTCAGTTTACTGTGAACTGTTCAAGTGTTATGCATGTTTTTACTATCAATGGAACCGGAGCAAATAAGAGTTATACTCTTATATAAATTTAAACTTGGGCATAATGCTTTCAAAACATCAATATGGTTTTTGGTGATGGTACGGTTGATGAAAGAACTATATATCGATGGTTCTCTAGGTTTTAATATGGCAATACCATTACGAGGATGAATCTCCACATTATCTGACTGATCGCCAGAAACTTTGCTGAAATGTTTGTTAGTTAACTTTAAAAACAATTACGTGATCTGAACATTTTTACCACATCCACCATATTCACCTGACTAGTCGCCAACTATCATTTTTAAAAAACAGAATATTCCAAAATGAAATCGAGGTCAAATTTCCTTTTCTCGAATTTATTGATTCAAAGTCAAAAAGTTTCTTTGAGCAAGGGATAAAAACGTTCGGCGTTAGGAGAAATATATTGAAGCTAATATAATTTATAATATAAATAATATCGTTAAAGTTTGTTTTTCTTTCATTTGCCTCGTGTCCTAGTAACTGACAGTTCATATGCTTCATGTCCTAGTAACTGACATTTCATATGTTCCAACCAATTCCACTGTGCAACTGGCTATGTTTCACGATTGAAGAGTTCAAAACAGTAAAGGAAACTGGTTAAAAAATTTAAAATTCATCATGCAGGGGGTAGGTAATTTTCAGAATTTGTTAAAGGTTTGAACCTTCAACTATCCGACCATTTTGAATAGTCCATAAGACCCTGCTCCTTAAGCCTGACAGGTTGCCAACCTTAATTCAAATCCGACCCAAAATTTCGTTTTCCTTCCGTGGGATCATCAATGGCACTTGTTATTATTACACGGTAATTTTTCCTTAAATCAATTCTAAAATTAGACCACTAATATGATTAATTGCACCGCTACAGTTAATGAAATACTATTTGTTGCAGCTATTACAAATTCACGTTTAAAATATTATAATAATACGCACAGAAGCACTACTAAGCAGTAATGAGTGCATTGAATAGAAAGTTTTCACAAAGCAAGTCAATGTGATTTCATTTACTTTATGGGACAGAGTTAATTAGATCAATTATCAAGGAGATTATTTACATACTTATGATTATAAAAAAAATTAGTAAACAGTTAATATTTATCAATTAATTATTTTTTTACAATTATTCATACTGTGAACTTACCTTAATAATAACGTTCTTAAACAGCAGGGAAGAAAATATAAATTTTCTACAAATCAAGACATAACAATAAGTGGCACCAAATTGTCGCTTTAACTAACGCGAGGCCTGGGGCCTACAAATATATAATACTTCACATTAGTCAACACTAGAAACCTTAATTACGTATTGTATGGTGGCGTGATTCTATTAAACAAAATATTTACGAAGAAGACAAATCATTTTTTTTTTGTATTACGGACGAAAATTTTTTATTTAAATTTAATAAAATCAATTCATGTTTTAATGACTAATTAAATATAATTTTCAATTAAATGTTTTCGAAAAACATTACTTAAACCCGCAACATGCAGAACGAGGCTACCACTGCCGCTTGAAAACATCTACTGGAGTTCCAAGTGACCACTCCAGTTTGACCATATTCACCGCACAAAATATTCTCCTTAATTCGCAAATAAATAACTTACCGAAATCAAGCCACACTTTATCATTTCTGACTGTTTATCAATTCTAACAACGATAAATTTTAGCCATGAGTCAGTGACCGATATCTTCTACTTAAAATATTCTTACAGTAATAAAATTAAACCACAAAAAAATTAGTTAGATGAGAAAATAGGTAGAAATTATACTATAAATTGTATTAGTATATTTTACATTTTATTTGGTATGTAACATACTACAGAAACTATCTATAATGGAAAATTATTTACTGTGTGGAAAAATAACATCTCTGATTGGCGCTGATAGTGAGGTATCGTTAGTTCTGGTAGGTTTCAAAGCTGTTTAGGTTATGTAGTTATAAACAACGTTCCTTTGTGTTCTTAAGTATTTATTTGGCCAATTGTACTAAATTAGTAAATGATTTTGCAAACACACTATGTCCGAAGAGCCGAAAAAAATTTCCTTTGGCTTTGCAAAGATAAACAAAAAAACAGTTTTATCACAACAGAAAAAGGAAGACAATAATATTCAGTTTATAGAATGTTTAGAAGAAAATTCTATTAAACTTTTAAATGGAGATGAAAAAGAAAAAGGGCTGCCCGTCATCCCTTTAAGAAATGGAAACATTTTAAGGGATAACATGATAGAAGCTTTGAAAGCAAGGAGAGAAACCAGGGTTACAGTCGAAGGTGAAAAAAATACTGTTTTAAAAGAGGAAAATTTGAAAACACCAGAAGAAACACAAGCTTTGACACTAGATGAATTAGCAGCAAAGGAAATATTAGAAGACCTGAAAAGAGTTAAGGATTCAGAGGAAACTCATGAAACACTTACAATTCCGCAAGCAGAAGCTGTAAAAGTGAGTGAAAAAGAATCAACTTTAGAAGACTACGAAAGTATGCCAGTCAATCAATTTGGATTAGCTGTTTTGCGAGGTATGGGTTGGGCCCCAGATAAAGGTGTTGGTAAAAATGCGCAAATTGTTAAACCCACCAATCCAGTTGTACGTCCCAAAGGAATGGGTCTTGGTGCTGATAAAGTTATTCCTCCCCCCAAAACAGTTTCAAAAGAAAAACTTAATATGAAGAAAGGTGCTTCTTTAAAAATTATTTCTGGCTTACATAAAGGTCTCTATGGAAAGATAGAAGGTTTTGATGAATTACCTGGTAGATTAATGGTAAGGCTGACGTTGCAAAATAATGTTATTTCTATCAGTGAAAATCTGGTTGTTCTCGTTACATCAGACGACTACAATAAGAATTCAAAGATATTGAATTTGAAAGAATATAATAATTTTGTTGACAAGAAGAAACCAGATAGTATAAGTATGGTTGAAGAAAGTACTACAGAAAATAAAAAAACTACTGTCAGTCATCGCAAAATCAAAGAAGAATATAGTTCAGAAGAGGATAGAAAACCTAAAAAAGAACATAAAATTGTAGACAATTACAAAAGTAGACATGAAAGATTAAACAACTCAGATAAAAAGTACAAAAAACATAAATACTCAAAAGATGTATCAAGCTCATCAGATTCTGATCGAGAAATCAGATCTAAACATAATAGCAGGAAGCATGAAGGTAGTAAGTACAGAAGTAGTAAGTATGAAAAAGAAAAGAGAATAGAAATTATTTCTTCTGATTCTGACTCTCATAAAACTAAAAAAAAATCGAAACATAAACATAGTTCTAGGCATAAATCAAGGAGTAGAAGTAGAAGTGTGTCAAAAAGGAAAAAGAAAAAGAAAAGTCGTTGTCGAAGTAGATCGTAAACACCTACCAACTTTGTAAATATTTTTTTTAATTAAATTATTTTTTTAAGAAAAAACTTATTTGTCTATGAGCTTCCTAAGTATTTTATGAGTACATTAATATTCAATTTATATGTGAAAAAAAAATGTATATGTTTATTGGTATTGTACAGTAGATACTCCCATTAGGACTGATGTGACATATTTAACATACACTTTATGGCTTGCAATTAAATGTGATTTTGTTATGATTTAATTGTTAATATTTATGTATTCTGCCTTCTAATGCATTGCTATTTAAATATTTGTCAACTCTGTGATTCCTGTATTTGTCAATAACCGTTAGTTGAAAATGAACCATAAGTTGAAAACAATATAGAGTATCAATGTAATATGATCCTTGCTTTTATTTTTTTAAATAGGTTCTCTTAATCTGGAATTGGTTATTAGTTCCGTCGTAGAATTTTTGTTTTATGTTGGAACCCTGGATGTAGGGTATTCATATTAATAAATAGCCTTGAATGTTGGGATAGCTACCAAAAGGGTTCATTTCACTATAAAATAAATTGTGGGTAGACCTGAGAGGTTTACGTTTATATAATGTCCAGTTGGATTATTTTTAACTCTGAATTGTACTATTAACATAATAAAACATCCTTTAACACAACTATGAAAATAATTTTATCAGTTTAGTGATGCTGATAATAAAAATACTGGTAGGAAATTAAGGGTGGAAATGATTTCTTCATATCGGTTAATTTTCCATAACTATCTCTGATGCTGCCTCTGAAATTTTTTTATCTCTATTCACTAAAACCTATTTCTAAGAGAAGTGAAATCTAAAATGTTTTACTCATGATGATGTTTCATGTACCCTCTGCATACTATACATTAGCGATGAAATTTTATTTTATGAACTTAAAACTATTAAAGGCATTAAATATCACAAATCCTCTACAGGAACAGTCGCAGGCCAGTCTCCATTGATGTAGCGACGCTACCAACGTAAACTAAAGCACTCATTTAAATATAATGAACTATTTCTATAAATTTTCTGAGTTAAAAATGTTTCTAATTGATACCTCATTTTGTACAATTTAATTTAATATTACCTTTTTGAAACTTTCCATTTGGACATTGTTAACAAATTTTTAATTCTTATGTCGTTTTATTTTATTATTATCACTATCATTAAAAAATTATATATATATATATATGTTACGGAATATGTATGCCAGGCAATGAAGAAGTGATTGTTCTGTAAGATTATGCATAGGTATATAAGCAAGTGTTTCTCACTGGTGAATTTTTAAAAAATTAAATAGAAAGTGATATTTATAATACAAGATGTATTTTTCCATATTCCCCCCTGCTAAACCATTTTCCATGAACATAGACCTCATGGGGATACCTCAGAAATTTGTTTGTTTGGAGGAGGTAATATAGAATCCATATCATTTTAAGATTTATTCCTACATTACATTGCATTCTACCGCAGAGTGCAGTGAGCCTTTGCTTACAAATTGTTTGCAAGAAGTGACAATACCTTTTATTTTCACAAAATGCAGAGTGCTGTTTAAATGACACTCCCATTGGTTATAATTATAATCATAAGTCAATAGCGGTTGTCCTTGAACTGACAAAGTCTGTTAATAATTCTATGTGTTTCAGCCAAATATAGAAGTGGTAGTAAGTTAGTACCCCAAAACCCCGGTGAATAAGTGAAGAGCAGTAGTAAGTAACCCTGATCACACAAAATCTTGTATTACCCAACTTCTATATTATGAAGATTTTCCATTAACCCCTTAAAATTCTGACTCCATCTTACACTACCCACAGCGGATGATCTCAGGAAGCCAACTGTCCTGAGATAACGCGGCCTCAGCATTGGTCTAATCAAACCAACTAGTGTTTTTAACACAAAGAAAATTTTTTCATCATCAACCGCAATTTGGGCTGATCCTCCCATGCTCTGGAGGAGAGAATTGTAAAGAATGAACATTTGGAATGGATTAGACACTATGAAAAAATCGTTGAGAAATGTCTGAGTAGATATCATTACTCAGGTTATATTTAAATGTTGGTAATGCTTTACATTTACAATTTAGTTTTAAGTAAATGTTATTCCCTACCTTAGAACACAATCAAATGATGATTGATACTGAGATGAAAATAATAGTTCAAAATTTTGATGGAGAGTGTCAGTTGTTGATGGTTAGTATGCTAGAAATTTCATCAAATTTATTTTAAGTGGGTATTAGAGAAAATTTAGCATATTTCTTTCATCGGCCTTAGCTTATATGCACTCATGTATAAATTTATGACTAACTATAAACTCCCAGTTAAAAAAGTTTTTTTTTTTACTTTGATGTTTTGTATCAACAAAAGACAGTTCAAACACTATTATAATTTACAAAATTAACTTTATAAAAATCTACAAGTTCTTTTAAATAATTTGTTATTTCTCTATACACAGACGATAAATTTCCACGATGTTCCAATATAATTATTTTAACAGCATTGGTTCTACGTTTTCCCTTGTCGACTAACTTCATCCTTGATGTCCTTATATGAGAAAGGCTCAAAAGGATATCCCTGACCTTGGTAAAATTTACTCTGGAACTCCATCCTGTTCATTAAAGACAATAATGTCATTTTAAAAATTTTAATAAACTATTTGTTATGAAAATGAAGGGTTTGCTGCAAAAAGGAGTCAGCTCCATTTTCTACATTTTTGAGTTACATCTCACATCTTATGTTAAAAAAATTCAAACCCTTCCATTTTTTTTATTGTTTAACCATTGTAATAATATTACCAATGCAATCGCAAAGCATGTAAAAACGCAGATAATCCTTCCATAACACACAAAACACATACAGTAATCACTGCCCAAATATAGAACACCACATAAAGAAATATAGCTCCAAATATACTACCCATTTCTCCAGCTTTTTGTAAGCCTAGATCTCTGAGTATCATTTCCCACAGCACATCAGACAGTTCTAAAAAAAAAAATTAATTAAATTTCCACTAATATGGATGTACCAGTATTGCTAAGAAAAGTTTTAAAGGGGTCTTTCATCTTTTTTTTTTTTTTTCAACTAATAAATACCAATAGAAAAAAATATATTTCAACTGCAGCTCATAGTATTATTTATTCTTGAGAAAAATCATGACCCAACTTTAATCTTATCTGCACTTTTCGCCCCCTAGAGCTAGAGAAGATTGAGTATAGGCATTAGCAGATCCCACAAATGTGAACTCCTTGGGAGTGAGGATGCTTGTGGCCTTCTGGGGACATTAATTGTGTTTTGAGTGTCGCAGCAGAGCATGGTTGGCTCTAAGAATTAGGGATGAATTGGACTATTTCATGTAAATGATTGTGCATGTTCATGTGAACATTGATCAATTGTGCTAATGTATTTCATGTTTAATAGTAAGCACATCCTCATGACCCAAAAAATGGGTATGACAAGGACCTGGGGTCTGGAGGATGTGGGCCAATTCTCTTCACTCTATTTACTCTGACTCACAGTAAAACATAAATCTTGTTCCTAGCTGACCTCCCTGGAAGGGGGAAAAGTTCTGAGGCTCTAGGGTGGAGACCCCATCATTGGACTAGGGTACCCAACATTTCCCAATATTATGGAATCTCACAGGAGAAAAGATGTACATTCTCAATGTACAGGGTGTGACACACAAACTGTCTCTTGAATGTTACATTCAGATTTTGGCCTGGTTTCACCCTTTTAGAACTGTAGCACCAGAGGTTCTTAGACCAGTTGGATCCATGTTAAGTTGACATATGAATAAAAATCATGGATGCTATAACTATTGCATTCTAAAAAACCTGGCTGCCTATTTATTTCATCTGGGAACAATCTAATAATGATGTTCTGAGAATTTATTTGAAAAGAGGTCCAGAGAAAACGCCAAAACTTTTAAATTTTTTTACTGGAAAATTTTTACTCATCTTGAGAAGTAACATAAAAAAAATCGAAAATGAGTTCTATTAGTTGTACAAAATTACGCCCTCCAGTTGACATTGGTTATTAAAAATTACATTATTTTAATTCGAATAACCAATAATCTCAGCTTGAGGCCTTAATTTCTGCACAAAAATAACACTTTCTCAAAAACTTTTATGAGAATATTTCAAAATACGTTCTTATTTGTGTCAATTTCAGTTAAAACTCAAATTGGAAATCTGTTTGAACAATAATCTAAATTTAGACTTGCACAAGACAGGTATTTAGTGAACAAGCACAGCTTCCCTCCTCAGTAAAATGATTAAGGCCCTCCGCTCATGGAGCGAGATAGACTTGAACTCTTCGAAGGGATTCTTCCTCCACTCGATTTCCTATGTAGGGATCCACCAACGAAGCGTTTTGGCGACGAAGCGAGAGACTCCAACAGAGAACGGCAAAAACCGAGTGTGATGCTTGAAACGAGTGCGTTGCGAGTATAAAATCTCTTTAATTCATACCATTTAAGCATACATTTTTTCATGTTTAAATAGTTATGTATTTATTTTGAACAGGTTTTTATCTGTTTTACTCTTATTTTTGAATTAAAATATTCGTCAGTATTTGAATTACTTCAAATTTCTAAACATTAGGTTTCTTTTGACATTCTATAGAATGGCAAAAATTTGCGTCGCTTTATTGCAATTATTTTGCCGCGGCAAACTCCCGACAATGAAAGTTCCGTGCTAAGTATGGATGCACCCGTATTCTCTTAGTCCTTCTTTTCATCCGTCGATACCATTAAAATATAACAATGTCTTCCTCATTACTTGTTAAAAAAAAAAGAAGAAAGTTTTGTATATTCTCGGTTTAAGACTGCTGGCTCACTGTGAGACAAATCGCAGGAGGATCTATCCCATAAGAGGCATGGTTCGAGTTCGTCTATCTCCCCCGTGAATAGATGGCTCAAGTACAGCCGTTCCCTAAGCATGATGGTTACCATGCTGACGTCTAACTTCAAAGATCGGGGATTCAATTCCCGGCTCTGTTAAGAATTGTTTATTTGAAGGAATGGGTCTAGTCCGAGTTCACTCAACCTTGCATTGGGTATAAATTGTTAGTACATGCATTAATGGTTGTTTTTTTTCTAAACTTCTTGAATTAAATACAACATGTGAAAAATGAACAAGAATTGACAGTTCTCTCCTCATTCTGCTATGCGCAGATGCATTTGAAGGAGGTTGGGTTTGAGGTTAAAAGTTAAAACATGAATACAATTCTAGGTGATGGGGCTCACCTTAAGTTTGATATTGTGGGAGAAAAACTTACAAACTAAAACCTAAACCTAGAACCTAAGACTAAAGCGTTCCAGCCGCGACAGTGTCCTGCCATCGATGGGAGAACAGTGCAGGGGTTATAGTAAACACCGGGTTTGTCAAGTATTGCAGGGAGTCGAAAAATTTTATATGTCTACGTAGGATGAATTCATTTACCGTAGGCAGCTCAAAGATATCGTGAAGCTCACTGTTAATGGCATTTTTTGAGTCTGAATGTAATGAGCTCCTGGCATTGTGATTTGGTGAGAGGATATGAGAGCGACGTGTCATTCAGTTTAGGAATTAAGTTTCTAAGAGTTTTAACGTAAAATGTAACTAGTTTCAAATACGTTTAAATATTCTCTCAAAATTACTTTGTTCATATAATAATCTCTGAAATTCTGACATCTTTGCATGAATTGGCCCTGTAATTCCACCCTGATAACTGGGTCAGCATCAAGTAATTCACGCCTCTATTGGGAAGATACAAACAACTTGGCTTTAGTAGTTCACCATTCTCTGCAACTTTATGTTTGGTTCTCTATGGTCTAAGTTTTCCATCAGCTTATTAATTAATACGGTTATCTTCGTATTACTTACTTAGCGATTCACATATAAAATTATGTTGATAATATCATACAAAATTATATTTCGTTATAATCGTATATCCAAATTGATGTGTTACTGTCAATCTAGATAAATTTTTCATCTTGTTGATGTTTGATTAAATTTTATATTTACTATTATTTTATATATATTTTTTGTAATTTAAATGCATCTAATAAACAAGGCTAAGAAAGTCGTTGTTGGCATTTCTGGCGGTGTAGACAGTGCAGTTAGTGCTTATTTGATGAAAAAACGTTATGAAACTGTAGGTGTATTTATGAAAAATTGGGATATAATCGATGAAACTGGATATTGCAGTATAGAAAAAGACCTTTCCGATGCTCAAGAGGTTTGCAGGCTGCTGGATATTCCTTTTTATGAAGCAAACTTCGTTAAAGAATATTGGACCAAGGTATTCAATGAGTTAATTTGTGATTACAAAAATGGTATCACACCTAATCCTGACATTCTTTGTAATAAAAATATTAAGTTTAATCATTTTATAGATTTTGCTTTAAACAAAATAAATGCCAATACTGTCGCTACTGGCCACTATGCTCGCAATGTCATCAGTGATAATTTCAATCCGCCAGGGGCAAAACTGTTGAAATCCCATGACGAAACCAAAGATCAAACTTTTTTCCTAAGTCAAATTTCACAGTATGCTTTGTGTAAAACAATATTTCCTCTTGGTGATATGTTGAAATCCCAGGTAAAAGATATAGCTATGAATATTGGCCTTACAAGAATTGCTAAAAAAAAAGAATCAATGGGTATTTGTTTTATTGGCCCCAGAAATTTCAAAGGTTTTATTGCTGAATATATAACTCCCAGCAAAGGAAACTTCATAGATATAGATACTGGCCAAATTGTAAACCAACACTCAGGAAAACACAATTGGACTGTAGGTCAAAGATGTAAAATTGGTGGTCTAAGTGAGCCTTACTACATTGCAGCAAAAACTGAAAATGAAGACATATTTATTGCAAAAGGGCATAATCATCCTGCGTTGTTTAGTAATAGCCTTATAACAGGCCAAGCCCACTGGGTTCATTCAGAGCCTAGAAATTTGTCAGACTATGGTGTCATGAATTGTGAATTTAGATTCCAGCACAGAAATCCATTAGTAAACTGTTCAGTTTGTAAGCTAAAAAATAACAAGCTATTTATGAAGTTGAGTAAACCGTTAAGAGCATTAACACCGGGACAGTATGCAGTTCTTTATGTAGGAGATGAATGCCTGGGAAGTGCACGTATTCTAAACCCAGGCCCATCAAACTATACTTTGAAGTGCAAAATACAGAATTTAAATAAATTTCATTAGTCAGCACTAGATTTTTCATAATTTATTGCACCATTGTAAACTTAGTAATTAACAACATATCAGATGATTAATGGTCTTGATGATCTGATTGCTGACAAGAATTATTTTTGTCTTAATGCATAGCGATTTCATAAATCACATATCAAATTACTAGTTGTGGTATGAACACTGGTTATATCGGTCTAGAAAAAAAGATGGTGGCAGGGTCAAGATTTGGACCCAGAACTTCCTGATATCCACCCAGGGTCTCATTCCATCCTTATCAAACTGTTAACCTTGTAAGAGTCTGTAAGGTAGTATATTTATTTACTGAGAGCTCATTTTCTTTATATGCCATTTGTATCAAATATTTAACGGATAGCAACTATTTATAAATAATTATTAGTTTTCTTGGATTGTAATTATAAAACCAATGATATTACAAACCACAACATAGCTCAGTTGGAAAGAACACTAGACTTCCAGGTTCGAATTAAAACTTTATTGCTAAGTATAGAATTCCATGTTGCTATTTATTATTTGTAATGTTCAGAATTAAAAATGAAAACCAATTTTTTTCTAAACGCCATTTGATCAACCATAGGATTTCTTGGCCAATTTAGAAAAAACATTTCACATAACTATTGAGAATATCACAGGAAAGGTCTGAAAATCTTGGATCAAAAAGGGCTTTAACAATAATTGATAATAAAGAGATATTCCAACTACAGAAAGTTGATTGTATTAGTAACATTATTGTTGGCTGCAGTTTGTTATCTCTTATGATCCCTTTTGGGTCATAGGGTCTTGATAAATTCTCACCTTTCGGTCTCTGACCAGCTTTGCTTGTGCAGGCCCAGTACCGACCCTGGCTTATAATATGCACTCCATGAGGCGCAACATGTGCCCTATCCATTTCTGCTTGTCATTCAATTGAAGCATTCGCTTCTATCTCAACTGTTTGTTTCACAACTCTGCATATGTTATTAATTAAAGCCAAAATTCTAAGAATATACCGCAAGCACCTTTTGATCAAGGACTTCTATTTTATCAAAGTCGTGACGTTCCTCCCCTCAGAACTATAAAGGAACTTGATTCTTTAATTTATCTGATTTATTTTTGCCAAAACCTCCATTGTTTTCTTGATTCCTGTACTGTCTTGTACCTCCTTTGCTTCCTGTACCTGCTACCATATACTCAGTTACAGTAAGTAGAACTTCTAAAGATGCCATTACAGTAACTCACTGACTACCACTGTAAGGGCTGGTCTAGAAACAATATTATATTATAGAACCAGTCACCAATTTATTAACAATATAAAGTTGCCTGATGAGGATCTTAGCATTATTTCTTTATTAGTGAAACGATATGTAGTTATCAAAAACCAAATTTTGACTGGTAACCAGAAATACCGGATGCCCCATTTGTGTGGTGTGTATGATTACTACAGAAGACCCGAGGATTTCTGGTTTCAATATATAATATTTCTGAGGTGGACAGAGTGTATTCAGCCACTTGAAGGAAAGTCAATTGCTACTTAGCTAAGTGAGTAGCAAATCAATCCTCACAGTTATCTAAGCACTAACAATAGCACCAGCCTCATTCGACCTTTTATATTTTCATGAGGTGTTGCAATAATAACATATTTTAAATTATTTTACGTATTAAATCAACAATGTACAGTCCAATGAAATAACCACATAAATAATTGGCTAAGACCCATAAAGAGAGTATTCTATACCGGCACCTGTTATTGTCTCACCGAATAATCGTCAACCATGTCAAAATTTGTCTTAAAGTGAATAAAAAAAGAAACATTTAATGATAATAAAAACAATTGTTTGAAGGAGATGCTATTTAAGATATTTTCTACTTACGAGAATGGGCCAAAGATAGAGCCCAAAGCCTCAGATATGATGCAGTGTAGCTTATAGAGCCTAGTACAAATTCAATAGTGTTAATGCACTGATGGATTAATATTTCACCAGTCTCATCTTCTTCTTTTAGGTGATTAATAATTACTTCAGAGCTTGAATTTTCCTACAAAAAATACATATTGTTTTGTTATTTTTAAGGAGAGAAAGATTATTTTATTACATAAAATAAATTTTAAATCTAAACTAGTGAATGTAACAGCAGAAAGTATCTCAATAATTGGAACAGCTGAGAGTTGTTTATAATTCCTGGAGAAGAGAGGTGTTGGTGACGATTTTGTACAGTTTCCGGGTCAACATGAGGGCCCTCATACCTCTTATTTCTACGTATCTCTTCCTATATCATTCTTTGTAATAACTTCTATCATCGCATGGTATCATATTTGCATATCATATATGTGTGCTGGAGGCCATTGAGGCAGCACTGTATTTATAGCGTCGGGGTCACAAAATACAATATATACTTTTATGAGCAAGGCAAGCATTCGACAGAAAATTTGTGAAGAACTCAGAAACAGTATATGTATTCATTTATTTTATGCTGATGTTTGGTTGTCAAGGACCCTCCTGAAATTATACCTTTACTTTTTTTTTAAATTAATAAATAAACAAATATTACAATATATGGATGTATTAAAAAAAAAGTACTACAGTTAATTATTTAGTAGATTTAACATATTTTTTTGTCTAAAAAACAGAGATTCAAACTGAAATATGTTCCTTGTCATCAAAAAAAAAATTTGACTTTAAGTGACTTCAAAATATTACCAACTTCTAGGAAGTGTGGCAGAATGATAAGGCACTTCACTGACAAAGTTCACTTATCATTCAAGCAATGGACTACAATGATGTCAACACTTGAACTCTTTTAGTTTTCAGGAAAAAAATGTTTCATTATTGTACTAATACAATTTTCCTAAATTGGCTGAATAAGATACACTGATAATTGAAAGGCTCATATGCATTCCTTTCATTCACATAAAAGTATCTAATTTTACTATTTTATGAAAAAGATATGAACTACCATCCAACAAACAAGTTTGCAGCTGTTCTCAATCATTTGAAATTAAATGCTGACCAACAATTTTGAGAGATTATAGAATTGACTATTATTTTTGAAAAAAAAATTAAAAATAAAAAATAATTTTTTAGCTGGATTAGTATGGTTGGCTGGCCAATTCCAATGAATAATTACAATTCTCCACCTCATAAAAAAAACTAGGAGTTGATACCTTGAAATTTGAATCCTTCCCTCTCATTCATTCATTTCTATTAATTGGAAGAACAGCCCTAAATTCCTATTTATTGGCCCCAAAATTAACTCCTGAAAAATACTTGGGGTCATTGCCTCAAAATATTTCACCCTTCCCCAATCACCTTAATTCATATTCCTAATAATGAAATTAATAACTAAGAGTTTTAAAAACTTAAAATATTTTATGCATTATTGCTAGTCTTGGAATTTTAGATTTAAGACAAGTTGTTTTATTTCTTAAAAAAAAATAATTACCCCACTTTCCTGATCTTCCTCGTCAAGAGAATCATCAATTTCTATTGAGTCTTTCTTTGACCTTTTTTTCCTCGTTATCTGTACTGATGGCTTTATTATGAGCATCCATGGGACACAAATAAAAGATGAAAATAGTAAAATTCTTTCTATAATGGCCTGTAAATTTTATATATTTTAAGATGGATGGTTATTTTATTTAATTGATAAATTATAGAAATGTTTTATTTTTGATCCTGTTGTTTTTTTCAAAAGTTCAGAAAACAAAAGTAAGGGTTAATAATTTATGCATTTCTTAGTAATAATAAAATTATGAGGCCCAGCTCCCAAAAAATATCTTGAAACTGCATAAATTATATGTCGTAAATGATGCATTTTCAAAATTTATCAATGCGAGTTTTGTAATCAAACAAAAAAATACGAGTTCTATTTTCATCTGTGTTTTTGCTTTTCATTGTTTTTTACTTTATTTTTTGTTGTATAAATGTACACACTGTGTGAAGGTAAAATAATCTGCAAACTTTATTCTGTTGGGAAAGAAATAATTTCAAATTCCATGTCAGTTTTTTGGACTCAAGTGTATTATTACTATAAATGTTAGTCAAATCCACTATTATTAATAATTACTCGCTCAAGAAAAACTATATATTGAGGAGGTCTTGATCTAAGTCCCGATCCTCCCAGCATGTTTTTTTTCTTTTGCTTATAATTACTTTATTTTTATGTAATATTATTTTCTTGATGCATTTATTACCATTTGAATAACAGGAAATGTGTTTTCTCAATTGTTTTATTTCCAATTTTTGGCCTTTTTCCCCAAGAATCATGATGTACCATATTTTTTTAGTTTTGGTTGGCCCAATATCAAACATTTATGAGTGAACTCAAACTAGTTTAATAAATTTTTAATTGTGTTCCTGGATAAATTAAATTTTTGTGCACAGAAGTTTACTTATATAAATAGGAGCTAATAATACTTGCAACTTCTACTGGCTCTTAAGCTTCTATGCCAGTTTTTGCAAATCAACGCCCACCACTGCCACATCATCATAATAATGGCTGTTTTTGTTTTTTTAAATAATGGAGTTGATAAAACCTAATATCTGCTAGGATCCTCTGAATAAGATTCAATGATGAGTGATTATTGCATTTTAAGTTCGTAAGAATCCTAAATAACACATATTATTGAACAGTAAGGTGGAGATACTGTTGGAGTGTCTCATTAACTTTACATTAATTTTTTTTTACCCTACAACCTTAATACCTTTTTAAACAGGAAATGGTATTTTCAGCATGTTTTTTTTTTTTACCTGTAACAAATATATTTTCTGGTCACAACCAGAATCTAATTTATTGCTTGATGTCATTAAAATCATATCAATAAAACTGATAATTATTGAAGGCGCACAGGCAGAACCTCTTCCACTTCCTAAAAAATAAGTTTATTAAAGTAGGAACTATATACGATTGGCTATGTAATTTCAATAATGAAAGCCATTAATTGTGGAGCAGCTCGAATTGACAATTTTTTTGCTAATATTTGTTTATTTGAATTTAAAATCCTTGGGTATTACAACTTATGCAAGTTATCTACATTCCCCATAAAAAAAAAAATTCACACCTACAAATCTCAAGATATTTTAGTTTTGAAGCCTAATCCATGTTTAATTTTATTTATAGTAATAGGATTAATTACATGAGAGACATTAGGAATTATTCATATCATTTTCAATCACTATTTGTCAACAAACGAAGTATTACACTTTTTTTTGATTTATTTCGATTCCCTTTTTAGTCTTTTTACCTTTTGTTTGCCCCCTAGGAATGGGGGTGGGGTCATAGTATTTAACACCGGATTGGGAGGTGTTGCAACGAGTCAATAAACTGAGTTCATCCTCCATCGGCACGCCAAGAAACGAGTGCAGGTCGGCGTTCTTTAACCCCTCAAGGGACGTATTTCTGACAACTTTTCTCATGATTTTGTTCTGAAATTGTTGGAGACATTTAGCTGTATCATTAGTCGAGAAGTATATAGCGGGGCACCGTACCGCAGAGATGACCGGAGGATACATATATTGTTGTGATATTTTAAAATGATGATTTTTAATAGTGTTTGTTTAAATAAACTCGAAATTAGCGAGCATTGAATAACGATCCGTGATTCATTTTTGAAAGTATGAACGTTTTTATTGTCGTCATATTAATTATTAATAATTTAAATAAAATAATATCATATTTAATATAAACATTTATTATATAAACTTCTAATTTAAGTAAAGTAATAACTATTCAAAACAACTGGCATTAAATAACCAGTTGAAAGTCCAGAAGGCAGCGGGAGGTAGTATAAATAAACCGGCATGAACACAAAAACTCATTCTTTCGTCAGGAGCCCACATTCGTTCTTCAGAAGGCAGGCAGAGAAGGAAGCCCCTGGCTACCTGTAGCCACCAACCCACGCTAAGGCGCCTCGTGGTTCATCAGAAGAGACTTTCACTTTCACTCAGCACGAAGACAAAAGACGCGCAAGTAATACGATTCGGACCAAGCAAATGAAGATTACCACCGAAGAGAAGAACACAGAGATACACTGGCCAGTATAAATACGTAATTTTAATCTTAACAGTAATTTTTAGTACGTACGTAATTTATTTGTATATCAATTTTAGTTATCTTAATGTGTGAAAATAATAAATCCAATAAACCTTTTGCCAGAAATTTCCTAGATAATTATTAACAGAACCCTGAATTAACGTAAAAGTTATAAAATATAAAAGTTTTAAAAAAATTATATGAAAAAAGATATAATTAAAATATTATTATTAATGCAAACAAGCAAATATTAGAATAATATATACCATCAGGTGGAGATGTAGTGACAAGTTGGGGGAAGTCAATAAGTGCAAATGCCGGTCAGACTTGTGGTGTACTTTTGCCATCTTGTTCCTCAAATGGACAGAGAAATGGAGACGCCTATCCATTTGTTTACCCAGATAGTACATGGAGAAAGCCTGGGAGTTCTCTTGCCCTCATATATTATATATATACTCAGAATATATAGGTATACCTCATATATTTGGTAAGGCTGTTTTCCAGTTTTGGTGAAAGAAGATTAAGCAGTCAGTCTTTTCTGATGTTTAACTTTGTTTGTCACCGATTACGTCACAAACCGACTCGGCCTGTGTAAGAACTCTTTTTACTCTCATGCTGCTGCTGTAAACCACAATTTTGTCGGCGAAAGCGATTAAAGTAGCTTTCTTGTAGCTTTTTGTCCCAACAATGTCAGATTTGTACATGTTAAAAAGAACCGGAGCTAATACCGCTCCTTGAGGAACTCCACAGGTTAGAGGGGATGGGCTCGAGAGGCAGTCTCCTACCCATACCCTCACCGCTCTGTCCTTCAGGAAGGAAGCTAACATGATATATAACTCCTCTGGGCATTCCCAATTGCAAAAATGTTGGCACAGTATCCTGCGGGACACTGAGTTGAAAGCCTGCATGCAGCCCAATGAGATACTGTTGCCGTGTTTCTGTTAATGCCGAGGGTAGCTTCCTTCTGTATCAGATGAGCCATAAAAAATTCCATCTTGCCTGTTAGTTTGTATGGAATGATCTAATTTTCCGAACAGAACTCTTTTACGCAGTAAAATCTTTCCCATGTGAGGAAGGAGACTAGAAGTGAACCTAAGTAGCTTCCAAAAATTACGGTAATCGCTGTGTAAGGCACGAAGCCTCTTGTGTCACGTGAATTTCTCACCAAGCCACGAATTATGTTGTGAGAGAGAACTACTTTCTTGGCTTGACAATTACTTGTCTGGTACCAGTCATTCTTCCAATGATTGAGTAGTGCAATAAGTTGAATAATATGGTCTGTTGTTTTTTGTTGCATAGGGGGCTGTGGATTAAACTTCAGGATGGCAGTGTCAGGTGCCTCGATGATAACCTCGGTCGGGAAAGCTACCTGTCGATCCACTTCCTCTGTAGTGCGGAGAACAGGAACTGTATGCAATTGGTGGTATAGTTGTGATCGATATAGTTCCCAGTCGGCCCTACTATTGTTGTACTTCGTGGGACGTGAGTCCACAACTCTACCATCAATTGAATATCTGACTGGCAGATGGCCTGTCGTCCCAAGGTCTCACAATTATTTATCCTGTGCGGTTGTTTTGTGAGTTGGAGGTCGGTCGACTGTCTTGCCTATGGCGAAAACTGAAGCTCTGGTTGAATGACAGTAAAGGGCCCCTTTATCAATTGTCTCCCAGCTGGGTTGACAGTGGCATTGTTCCACAGTGAATGCCACGCATTTAAGTCTTCGACAACCCAGTGAATGCTTTTCTTAGCATATTCCTAAAGAAGGACTTAGAACTCCTGAAGAGACGCCCTCGATCTCTTATACAAGGCGGTGAGATAAATGGGTTTACCCCAGTTTACATTCACCATCAAGTGGTGGAGCCTGACAACATATGTAGTCAGTGGCGGAGCCAGTTTCATCCAAGTGATACTTTGCCGTAATAATTTTAGATAATTGTTAACTTATTAACTATTATTTAAATTAAATATAAACTTCTATAGTCAATTGTGTTAATATAAAAAACTTGAAGGCACCAAAACTCCATCGTAGCCATCGGTTCGTTCAATGACAACAGAGTAGCCATGCAGCCTTACGTTCTGGTTCACATTTCTCGTGCCTGTGAGCACAATGATGTCAAGGGTGGAGATCGGTATTAGCCCCTCTACTCTTTGAATATAGTCATTAGACCATCGACATTAAAGTTAAGTATTTTATACTTACCCATGATGTGCGATGGCCAATTGAGCGAATAAGCTGTGTAGATTAGACATAAATATAGTAAGGTCTCGAGAATCAGGAACCAGGGCGGAAGGCTAGGGGTATCAGATGTACAAGGGGAAGGAGAAGAAGCGGCTACCGCTAACTTCATGGCATGAAGTTCGTTGTGGTGGTGTTGACTGTAGGTTCCCCCTCATGGTGGGCTCCTGCTGTTGGGCTGACGGTGTTTATTGCCTTCTTCTTCTAGTCTGCAGCGGCCTAGAGCTTCAACCGATGTGGGTACAACCTATAAAAGGTGATATGGGGACCTCCACAGTTGGAGCATTGGTTTCCTGTGCTCTGTCACAGTCATTCAATTCGAGCACCAGTCGCAGACAATTTTTTGGCCACAGTGATTGGTGTGGCCAAACTCTTGGCAACGATAGCATTGTGGGATCCCTTGTTTTTCTCTATAGGGTACCACCCTAAAAAGGACCTTATATTTCGAATGTCTTCAATTTTTGTGGTGGGTGCTTGTGTCCATTTGTTGCATAAGCAATGAACAAGTATTTCTGACTCTTTGGTTCTAGTTTTGAGCATTGACTGATTTTATAATCTTAACAAGTTGCTTTTGTTACTTATTAGGGAGTGGGAACCAGCATGAGAGAAGATAGGAATGAAGATGCCCATCTATCAACAATGATACCATATCAACCTATTAATTTAACTGATTTACTATTATTATAACCACTGAACTATTATTTAAATTATATCAATAGTCATATGTTAATATGAAATATTTGAGATAGACAAAATTACTCACTTGAACAAATAATTCTTCCTAATTCCTTAGCTCTTACTGAATGAAACCTTATAAAATAAACTATTGTTCATTGTAAAGTTGTTATATCGTTATGAATAAGAAAGCAAAAATAAAGCATTATAATATATTGCAGCGATTCCGCTTTTATTTATAATATATTTTTTAAATTATAAAGATTAATAGGACATTAATTAAAATTCATTAAGGATAACATTTCATTTATAATGCTTAAGTATAATAATAATATATGAGTATGATATTATTATAAGTTATGATAGTAATATTAGTATGATAATATAAATATTATCTTAGGATTCAATATGGATAATACTATTTTAATTCTTTCTTATTTAACACAATCACTTGAGAGTTGTATTCTTAAAATAATCATTACTAAATATAAATAATAATGACATGAATATTCTTCAATGTTGGGTGATGGGTTGTTGTCATTGCTGCTTTCTTTCTGCCATAGTGGCTTCCCTGGTCTAGTACGCCCAGAATCATTGCTGCTGACTATCACAACTCATTACTTGACTGACAAAGATACAAATAACTAAGAAGTAAGACCAAAGCTCTTGCTCTCTCATAAACACTGATATATAGGCAACCTGCCTTACCTCAGACCTAACAAAGGTGGTTACCTCCCTAGGTCATTTTTAATTCCCCAGGTTGGCCTTTTTTTATTGCCAAGGGTCTGAACTTTCCTGTGTTTACCTCCTTCTAATACCAAGGGTGATAAGGGATTTCCAAGGATTCTTCCTGTTCTATGTTGCCAAGGCCTAAACAATACGTATTCTATCTAACTAATATTCATCTATACATTATGTATGTGAATTTATGGTGTCGAGTCGTCAAGAGGGTGGTGCCTAGTTACCCTAGCCCTGGTGACGAAGTGAGGGTTGCTTAAGCTATGACTTGGACAATTGCTTCATGACGGGTCTTACTATCTGACTCCATATTAGATAGGTATGTGCCACGACAATGCACTATGTTCAGGAGAAGAGGTATAGTGTAGGTAGTTTATGTGGTATTGGAATGACCACGAATTCACACTCGGTATCTGAGGGTAGGCGAAAACCGTCCGGATCCCAAAGGCGAGTGTGAACTGGATTGCCGTAGGAGACACTACTGGGTAAAGTTCGTAGGGCCACAGCAACCGTTGTCCGCGAGGGAGAGGTCTCTCTTAAGGAGCTGCTAGTTTTAGCGAGACGAAGGCAGAGAATCCCACTAGAAGAGTGTGGGGTCTGACATGGCCAGACTAAAACATAGCGAGGTTAGGAAGAGAGGTCCAGAGGTTTTTATAAACGAGAAGGCCAAGTCTTGAAACATCAGTGCAGCTGTAAGTCCGCCAGTTAGAGAGCCGTTCTGAGAATGATTTACAGGCAAAAACCCCGGTCTATTTTTACCCGGCGTGCCTTGTTAGTAGCCAATTGTGTAAGGTCTTATTGTGGCCAATGATACCCCAGTTTGCGGTGGCGCTTTGGTCTCGTAGTGACTCAGGCCTCTGTCTGGGTCGCTTGCTACTATGGTTTGGTAATGTTATTTACATTTGTTTAAATTAATTTACAATAGAGTATAGGGTGATTTATCTTATGTAGTTAGCGATCACTACAATAGAAATTGCCTCTACTGATAATTCAAAAATTTAATGCAGATTTTATAATAACCAATCGGCAAACTTACCCTGATCAGGCCCATATGTCAACCACTTATATATTATTAAGAAAACTAAATAGCCAAAGAGAAATGTGAAAAATATCACTTTGGGTATTAATTCGGCAAAAATTGTGAGATAATCTTTGAAGAATCTGCAAAAAAAACAAATTTTAAATAACCAGCAGCTGAGTTTTTGAACATAAAGTCTTTCACAATGAAATTATATTGTAATTCTAACCAAGTAATAAAAATTGTATACTTTAGCACCTAAAGATGATGGTACAACCCGTCAAAAATACTAATGTTGTGGATAGACAAGCTTTTTACTGAAAATACAACCAATCCACAACTGGCATCCCAATAAAAATAATTTTATTGTTCTCTAAATAGTTAAATTAACAATTTAAGTCAAGGGATTAGTATCAGAAGAAGTACCCACTTTTTGTGAAAACTGAACATATATCGGTGGTGTTGGGGTAAAAGGAGATAAGATCCTTTTTTACTACTTTCAATAACAATTAAGAATGTTTTATGGAGTTGAAATTATTTTTCATATCTTCTGGTAATTAAATGGAATCACCATAAATAAGTTCATGTTTATTTGTTAAATAGGGGACTCACAATCTCAAGGTTTGCCAGGCAGATAGATGCACAGGTAAAAACATAAGGGGTTCTGGTTATACCTCTATAAGAATTTTAAAATATCACTTACCGGGCATTTAAAAAACTCAGAAAAATGCCAAATGTCATTTGCAAAACTCCAAAAATTACCGAAATTTTCATTTTAAATGAATTGTAGAAATCAATATTGTTAGATGCCACCTAGAAATAAAATAACATTAAGATTATTATTGTGAATCACAAAATAAAAATCTAGACTCTTAGTCATATTAATGCCAAAAAATATGTTCAAAGAATTAGATGTAGTTCAAACAAGGCTGTTGGAATGACTTCAGCTGCATAGCTTTACTGTCTAATGCTAAATGGCTTGAACTTATGTATGATGAGGTTGTACCATAAATTTTGAGGAATCCCACAGTAATTTCTGGTGTTAGGTTTTGTAATTGAGATGAATCCTTGGCTTTAGAAAGTATAATCACGAATCAAATTATAAACCTGTGCATTTGCCTTCTAACCAACAAAGATGTAAGTAAAAATTCATCAGCCATGGAGACAATGATGATGTTCATTCTTTCATGAAATGTGGCTCTGCAGCATAAAATAGGTAAGTAAAGTCATTTTTTCATTTAATCGATTTTTATCTGGCTGGTGCAAATAAATGATGAAGAACAGTGTGTAAACCTAATTCCAAGGCATCATATGGCAAATATGCCTAGGGCCTAGGTTAAAAGTCATTTTCTTCACACAAAAGTAACTCCACAATTATAGATCCAAGCTGAACTTTACCTTTGTTGGTCTCATTTGATCCTTCTGTAAAAATTGATTTGTTACTATAGCTAAATTATTTATTTTCGCTGTACATTTACAGCATAAACTATTCTGCCCCAAATAGTATGAATTTCCATTTACATTTTTGCTATTTTTTTTAAATTTATGGTGAAAGCTTATATGTAGTAATGTTATTTGTTTCTAAATATATTTGTCTCTAACCTTCCAAACAGGGTCCATTCCAAAAGGGTATGGATTTCCTTTGAAAGTATTCTTGGGATCTATGACTGTAAGCTCACTGGCTCTAATTCCATTAAGAGTTTTATCATCAAGGGTCCATTTACTTCCGAAAACGTTCATACTGAGGCCAAATATATCATTATAAATGAGGCCTGTATATATCGATGCTATACCCATCAACAGGATAATATATCTTCCTCCAAAAAGCAAATTCCATATCTTTTCATGTATATGAAAGCAAACATAAAAATCAACTTAGTTATTAGTTTAGTTTAGGTTTAGTTACTTGAGTGATTAAATTAATTATTGGAATAAATAACTAGTTAGAAATACAGTGCAGGGAGGGTTTCCACAGGACTGACTGTAAGGGATAATTGAGGATGGGGAGCAGTCAGTTGTTCAATTTCAGGACTGTGATGATTAAATTAGTGGGAACCCCCATGGGGAGAAGCTAGAAATGAAAATGCTCCTCATCCAACAATCAGGAATGTTTGCATGTTATTATATATCATTTTTATACTGGCCATTATTTAAAATAACTACATTCCTATAGTCAAGTATGTTATTATGAATTACTTAAAATAGACAAAATTATGCACTAGAACCAATCCAATAATGCAATAGAACTTGAGATCATATTGATGAAGATTTGTAAAATAAACTTTTAATTAATTTTTAAAGTAAGAGGATTGTTATAATATATAAATTTACATATACAATCGAGTTCCAATTATCTGCCATAATTGGAGTTAAATACAAGACAAGTCAACATGTTTAAGAGAAACACATTATTTATTAGGTGATTGTTGACACAATATTAACATTTATGTAAATCCAATTTGCTATAGAAAGCAATTTATTTATTTGAGTATTTCTCTCTCATCATTTATACCTGAAGCAAAACAAACGAGGGATTTTGTCTAACACCAAAATATAGAAGTAGAAGTAGTAAATTTGTATCAAAAAAGTTAGTTTCCTCATATTAAAGTAACAAATTATTTTCTTAGGAATTGATTGTAAATCAAGGAGTGATGAACTCCTGGTTTTTGTTAACATTGTGTGCATTATTATTATTATCTGATTTTATTTAAAAAATCTTTTAGATAAATACATTATTTAAATTATTAAACAAATAAATGTTTAATTTTTTTATAGATAATCAATTTTTTTTTTGCTAAAATGATTTTAAAACATTTTTACTTTATATTTATTATACATAAATTGAAATTTTTTATACTTTTGCTATCAGTTTTTAAAGATAAATTTTATTAGCTCAATTACAAAATAATAGCCCCAGCTTACATTATATACAATTGATTATTATGAGAAAAATTATCATAAGTATTCTTATGAGAAAATAACATTAGTTTATTATTTGATACATGCAGGTATCCCCTCAAGGTAAATAAATATTCACATGATTTCTTTATATTGCGTTGCAACTTCCCAATAAGGGAAAATACTCATGTCACTACAATACATAATATGAAGACATCTAAAATCTTGGATTAATACTTGAACAGAGAAACTTTTTGTTCTATAATCTCTCCATGATTATTTTTTATTTGTATAACCACATTCAAAAAATCAACATGTCAACGATTAAGGCAACTGACATGCATTGAATCATTAAATTAAACAAAATTTTCAATTTGATATCCATGAATACATAATATATAATTCATCTTCAGGTTGGGGATTTGAGCTCAGAGCCTTCTTGTTAAGTCATTAAGGTTTTCAGTTTAATTTTTTAATACAGAAATAGTTTAGTTCAAAGAGCCTCAATATCATAACAAAAAAAATTGTTAAAGAAATATCAGTTATTTTTAGTCCAGTTTTCAGGTTCTTATTTCACTGAAGATGAGATATTATTATTATCATGTTGGTGGCTACCCATCATCGCAACAGAGAGACGTACAGTGTAGGTAATGAAGTATATATTGTTGGTAGCAGCCCGTTTTGACTGGGAAGTAAGAGACGGTTGGTACAGTCTTAGCCATTCTTATGATGAGTATGTTTGGCCCTGACGTAGATAGATTTTCAATTTTATATGTAAACATGAATGAAAATAAGTTTTATCATAACTTATGTAGAATATTTATGTTCTGCTAATCTCAAATTCAATTTATAATTTTGACTTATTGTTAAACATTTTATATTTTAAGTAAGTCTTTACTCTCATAATGTATTTGTAAAATCTTAAAAGAATGCCGTTATACCTCATTTTCTATGTTTTTTGATAGAAAATACTTCTCCCAAATAATTGCAAATGAAGAGAACAGTGTTAACAAAATGGCGTGACCGAAATCCCCAAACATCACAGCAAACAAAAATGGAAAAGTTACCACTGTGTAAGGCACTGCAAAAAAATATCTTTTGAATGAATTACATTTAATGGGGGAGTAGTTTGTATGTTCAGTTCATAGCATCAATATGTGCACATTTCAGCTATCACGAGTTAATAATATTAAAGTTGAGACCCCTTCCCAAGATAATATGTATAACTCACAGGTAGGTGGTTTGGGGGGACGTTTTTCTTATGATGAGTAGGATAGGAGAATATAAAATGCAAGAGAGTGAAGACGTTTGTGTTTTTCGTTGATCATCAGAAAAGAGGATAATAGGTGGTTTCATGGACTAAGACATGGATCAGGAATAAAACAGATTTTTGTGAAAAAAGTTTAAGAATGGTTGAAGTGATGAGCCAAGAGTTACAGGCAGGGAGTTTGCCAATGACCCTGGCTACACCTTTGGAAAGGAAAGCAGGTGCATATTCAACTGATTTGAGACAAAGGAACAATGATCAGGGTCTTTGATGGTTTGAAGGGGACTAAAACATTTGACAGGGTATGCAAAGGTAGAAACAATTTACTCATCACAGCAGAGAGACGTACAGTGTAGGTAATGATAAAGTATTGTTGGTAGCAGCCCATTTTGACTGGGAAGTAAGGGACGGTTGGTACAGTCTGAAAATGTTTTGTTAAAGAGTCTTTTTAGTTCTTCCCAGAGTTGTCTTTTAAGCTGGTTGGTGTGTTTTATTGGTCGGGTGAAAGTGGCCAAGACTTCCTTGATGTCCTTTATAAACAGCAGTTAAGTTAGTTTATTTTTTATAGGTTGTAAAATAATATTCTCCAGCCTCCACAAAATATTTTTTTTGGACGAGTGTTTTTGACAATTGACACTGTCATCTTCAGATTCCGCAATGAGTACCCCCCATTCATGTTATACTTAATATTGTTAATTTTCGCTGGACTATCATTTTTAACTTTTTTACTATGGTTCACTTATGAAAGACAACTGTGTTACACACCTGAAAACATGATGGGATAGAAAGGTAGTTCATAAAATGGTATAAAAAATCATGTATAGAAACATTTGAAAAAAAAAAGAGTTATTACTTGGGTTCAGTTCTTTGTAGCTGGCGATTCCATAGGCATCTATAATATTTTGAAAACCTTTAGTAAACTTATTTAGTCTAAAATAAGTTGGTGGTTGTTCTGTGTAATTTAAGTGAAATATTATAGGCTTAATGTCACCTCCTGAGTTTTTCTAAAAAAATTAATTTTTGTTATGTTTTTAATTAAAAATTTAATGAAGAATGTACTAAAATTAAATAGGTGGCTTAAAATCCCTTGAAGGGAAAATAGGTTGACTGAAGTGGTGTTATCATTAATGGTTGGTGGGGCTGAGGTCCATACACAGAGTTAATTCTTTGCTACATTTGTATTTAAGTAGCTAGCTATTCAGTTTCTTTCACCAGTCTTGAAGGACATCAGCAAAGTTAGCATATATAGTCATTTTTTTAGACTTACACTTTCTGTAACAAGCAATTCATTTAAAATGTTCGTATTTCCCAGGGGAATCCAACATTCTGCTACAAGGAAGGATTCACTAGCGTCTACTTCGAATTTATTCATCGAATGGTAAATTGACTTCATTTTTTTTACTTCAATTAGCCACCGCCTTAGATTTGAAGCAGCTAACTGTAGAACACGATGAAATATTTCATTTGTATTGGCAATCACCTGTAACAGAATCGATACATTATTTTGTTAGCTCTTCTTCTGATATCTAACATAAATAGATAGAATAAGTAGGAAATTGTAAACTATAGGCATATTTTAAAGGATGCTTTGATTTATTTTGAAGGTTTGGTTAGGTTTTTCAAAACCTGGAACCCATTTGTTTTCAAACCTGTATCTATCTATCTATCAAATTAGAGATCTCAATTTCTTGATTAATAATAAGTGGACTATAATTATATATTCAATAAATCAAGTTCACAAGTTTAACTGAACCTGTATTTTGACATAGAGGTATGATATTTTGTATTTGTTAGCTCTGATTATGGTTAATATAATAGTGATCTCACAATAAATAATAAAGAATCATAATTAAATAATGAATTACTTGGTATATGTAAATAAAAACTACTTCTTCCTATCATACTATTTTTTGTATCAAATTAAAGATTATGTTTATATGAATTGTAAGAGTATTATTACAAAAATTCATTAAAATTGTGTTTGCAACGTTATTTCTGCAATTGTCTGGCTTAAGAGTTTTAAGCTCTAACCTATCATTGAATTTAGACCTCCGCTTGAATTCTGGGTCAACTGGCACGGTCCTAGGAGGTACTCTTCCAGAAATGGATGTTGACTCAAGTCAAGTAAATTCCACCCCTTAATACCTCTTAGTACCGAGAATGTCCTTTGTCATTAATGTTTTAGGGATCTGAACATCTTCATCCTCATGACATAGCCTGCCCAACAATATTCATTAGATTTGAGGATATTTATTTCATGGTAGAGGTCATACAACACCTGGTTTTTTCACCTTCTCGAATGTGGGCACAACAGAATTCATTGGAAAAGTAAGAGCAATGATGTGGTTTTCCTTCAGTAACCGATGAACCATCTGATATATTCAATAATTGTGGAAGGTGTTGTTTCAGAAATTTTCAGGAAAGCGGTTGTTACCAAATTATGTATGTTTTTCTCTAAATTTGCTATACTCTCCCAAAAAACTAACATTGTTATGAAATCAATTCTAAGATAATTGACATTATACCAAGAACCCAGAGGATATATATTATTTGCATAAATAATTAAATAACAAAGGGGGAAAATCCATGCCCTAACACTTTATGAAGGGACAAGCTGTAGATTGTCACCTTAGTTGGCAGAATAGAATAGAATTGAAAAAACCTTTATTCAGGGGCCTGGTTCTGACACTGCAGTTATTGCAATGGTATTAAGAAACTTAAAAGCTTCTCAGGGACTTTTAAATGGAACAAGAGTTATTCGCACAGTATTGATGACAATTAATTAGATTTGAAAATCATTACTGGTAAAAGGATAGCCTGAATTTAGCTATGGTCAGTTGTTTGTATTGATGTCTCAAGTACAATCATTCAGCAAATTTCATTGATTTAACAACAATTGAATGTAGTATTCAAGGAAGTGCTTAAACCTGTCATTTTGAAGTGGCATAGCTATCTTTTTTAAAACTCATTGTGATTTATATGTATAGCAAACATAGAGATATATATTTATGATGTCCATGGGACAGATAAATATACTGTCTTGTCATTTGAGCAGCAACACTTATTTGTAAAACTATTTTGTTTCTCTACTACATAATTAGTAATTCTAGGTAAGAGTTTTTAAGATAAGAAAAAAATTAATAAACATTATAAAATATTACCAATTATGTAAATTATAGAAGTATTACCAGTAATTAGCCAAAAAAAAAAAAATACTGGCAAAAAAATACTCCGCGTTGAGCCTGATCCTGCCAGTATATTTTTTCTTTACCTCATAATTTTTAATAATAATGGGATCTATATTACAATGAAAATTAACTAAATGCACTATTACTTTTTTTAAATCTGCAATTTCTGATTTATTTTTTAAGTACAACTCTGAACATTTCGATTTACTTTGTGGTATGTCATATAATATAACAGAAAAACCTTCAACTAGTTTTAATACACTATTTTTCAACAGCTCTCCATGAACTAATACCACAAAAAGTCTCCGCGCATTCTGAAAAATAAGTAATAAATAATTTAAGGATAATCTAGATTTGTATAGTTACTTTGTACAAGTAATCTTTAAAATCACATTAATTGATTAAAGAGAAAATCCTGCCAATAGAATTAGTAATCTTTATTAATAAGATTTTGTATGTGTCTTTTAATTAATTTTTCCCCTACCCCCTTTCCAAATATCACCCTATCAGCTCCCTCAACCCCTATTTATAGTCAGTTTTGCACTAAATATTAGCACAAAAACTGTCTAGTTATAGAGGTCTGAGTTATAGCTATCAGGGCACAAAGCACAAGGAAGCTCCCTTGAGAGGATACTTTCTCTACTAATGATTTCTGTACAGTATAAAGGCAACAAATGAAACCCTATGGGTATATCTATGTATCAATAACTAATAAAGTTTGTAAAACGTTCTTTTTACTAACTTACATCAATGTCAGTTGTGGGGATGTCTGATACTTGTAAAACATAATTTCCATGACAGATGCGCCACAACGTTTTTTCAAATGCATTCCATTTGTTTTTTGCAATAACTCCTCCAATCATCCTTTGAAGTAAAAGCAATGTTTAGAAAATAAATACTTTTATAAATTCATAAAGAAATTATTAATCTTTTGAGTTGCATCATTCTGTCATGTGTCTAAAAAATAGTAGAGGGATTATGATTTTTTTTTTATTGAATATGACTACAATTAGGATCATATTTCAACTATAGAAACATTGAGTTATCAATGATTAATTTATTGTTCAACGAGCACTAGAAAATAAATGCTATTTATCTCAATGTCATTTTGATTCTCAAAGCCTCTTGAAAGATAGCAAATAGCTAACTGAAAATAGAAGTAGTAAACCCTGTATTGAAAAATTAAATACACCGTGTGAGGTAATAACATGTATTGACCTCGCTAGTTGCTTCAGCACTACCCATCAACTAATCAAAAGCGGTAACTTTTGTGAGCCATATCTCTTCATAAAGTCACAGAGTTAATTTAATTTCAATACTATTCATATTCTGTTTTTAATTATTTAAAAATTAGCTTTTGAAAATGCAATAAATATAGAATTTCACATGTTACTCACTGAAGGTTTAGGTCCTGTCCTGATTCTGGATCATGCGTTGATTTTACATTTGTCTGAAAAATAAATTCATTCTATTTTTAAAAACAAATTATTTAATCATTACTCCTCAATAGTCTTCTTTCTTTTAAATTAGAGATGAAAGTGAACTAGTACATTAACAATTATTAGTTGTATTATGTAACCCAACTGGTTTAATAAATTAGCAGCCAAAAAAAAAGATAGTGACAGAGGTGGTATTAGAATCCAGAACCTCTTGATTACGCGGTTCTGAATCCTAAATTAAAATTATAATAAATAGGAAATTCAGTCTCTGAAAAATTGCTATGTAACAATCTTTGAAAGGAAACTATAATCTAGTCTATTTAAATTTTCAAAGAGTTAGTTTGCTGTTTACATCATTATATGTATTAAATATTTAACATACCTAGTTGGAAAGGGCCCCTAATTGGAAATCAGCAGGTTCTGTGTTTGAATTCTGGTAGTGTCTCTATTTTCTTTTTTTTAATTAGTATATAGCGAAATATTTAAATGCATAGTTTATTAAATTTTCAGCTTATTATAGACCTCAAAGATTATATCTGAGCTGTTTGGTAGAAGTGTTGAGTATTCAACAGCACTCCTCGGGTAAAATGGGACTTATCAGAATAGTATGACACCCGATAATTGGGTGAATGAGTCATACTTTTGTGCCTAAGATAGCCCAAAAGCAAATGTCAAAAAGGGTACTTACTGTTGATTTCTTGTATTCCCATATTGTGTAGTGCAAGATGTCAAGTATATAAATTGATTATTCATTAAAATATTTTTCTTTAATTATATAGTTTAATTACCAAACCTGGGTGATTTATAATACTAGCTGGTGTATTCTTAGTATAGCTTAGATTTTTTTAGGATATATTAATTTTTTGCAATAGTCTGTCCTCACAAACCGAACAAATCCTACTGGATTATTTAAAATGTGTATCTTATAGAAATTTTGAATTAATTATAATATACTTAAACTAAATTAGTACAACACTTTAAAAGTATGAGAAAAAATAAATCACAATTTGCACAAAAAAATTCAAAACTCATTATTCTCTTCTAAAAAATTATAGTCATTCTATAAAACGTCCTAAATAACATATAAATCCCATAGGTAATTTTTTTATGTAAATTATCCATCAGTTTAAAAAATTGTAATTTTAATCAATCAATTCAAAACATAATAAAATTAATTAATTTTTAATCTAGCCTCGTTCTTACCGCATATATTAAAGAGCATGCTGTTTTTAATATTGCTTGATACTCCAAATGCAGCTGCAAAGTATATTTTAAAGGAGCCATATTGATGCTCATCTCCTTAACTTCAGAATACAGTTTCTGAGAGAGGAAATTTTTTTTTTATAAATGTATAGTTTATAATCTACAAATATGTATATATAGAATATTCCAAATATTATTACTAATAATATGGTGAAATGGATTGTTTTTGCTATGCTCTGATCTCAAACATGTGGCTTCACTTCAATAGCCGTTCTCATAGCTGCTGGGGAATTAACTCACTCACTGACCCACCTGGCTAAAAAGGCTATATTTTTTGTTTCAAATCCCTTTATTTATTGAATAGACATTGTTTGACATCAATGGAGATTCCACAATATGCACATTTTTTTTTTTTTTTTTTTTTTTTTCCGAAGCTCTCTTGGTCGAAGTTTAGTATGTAGGAAAAATATAGCATATTTGGGATAAAAGGAACCTTGTATCAGGAGTACCTGCTTGAAGGTGGTGTGAGAGGAGTTAGGGATGTGGGAATCCTCGGTGGAGGTTGGTTGAGTCGGTGCAGTAGTGAGAGTCTACTGGTGGCTGGGCCTAGAGTCTCTCTAGGTATGTTGTGTGGTCGTTGTTAGTTGGAGATCAAGTGAAGGTGCCCCTTAGAGGCTTGGTGTCAGTCGGTCAGTGTCGTGATGTCTATCATCTTCTCTGCTCTACCCGATCTTGCGAGTTGCCATCGTGCCGGTAGCGGTGGTGGTGTCATCTCTCGGAAGAGCGGGTTGAGGTTGTGCTTCATCGAGTCGAAGAATTTTATGTATCGTCGTCTGATAGCCTCGGTGATGGTGGGGAGCTCAAACTTCTCGTGCATGTCGGGGGCCCTCATGTCCCGAAAAGGAGTGTGCCATAGTGCCGTTCTCAGGATATTATTCTGAAAGCTCTGGAGACTAGTGATGGTGCTGGTATGTAAGTATCGAAAGAGAGGTGTCCCGAACAGTAGAGCTGGCCTCAGGACGCTCTTATATATGAGGAGTTTTAGTCGTAGCGATATGGCCTGGCTGGTGATCAGGTGTTGTAGGGAGTAGTACGTCTTGCGGACTCGTTTTAGCTTCTTTCTTAAATGTGTGTCGAACGTCATGTGTCTGCCGAGGTTGATGCCTAGGTAGCAGATGCTGTTGGCTAGCTTGCATTCAGTCCCGTCTAAAGTAAAACTAACTCAAACCAGGATTCCCAGATAACCTGTTGCCATCGATGAGGGAATGGGGATGGGGTCATAGTGTTAAACACCAGATTTGGGCGGTGTTGCAAAGAGTCAAAAAACTTGATGTGTCTCCGGTGGATGAACTCATCCGAGGAATGAGTGCAGGTCAGCATTCTTTAACCACATAAGTGAGGTATACCTGACAACTTCTCTCATGATTTTGCTATGAAATTGTTGGAGACATTTAGCTGTATTGTCAGCCAAGTGAGTATACAGCGGGGCATGGTACAGGAGAGCTGGCCAGAGGACACATTTATGTATCATCAGTTTAAGATGTAGTGACAAGTTGGCAGTTGGAAGTCAATAAGTGCAAAATCCAGTAAGACTTTTGGCGTACTATTGCTAAGGGCAAAAAGGACCTGAATCCTCTGAGTCTCTAAAATATGACATACTTAATCATAAAATATAGAAAACCCAAAAGGTACCTGGGCCTTAGTGGCCTCTATTCCTCTATACAAATTATTTCAACAGAAAATTCACTTCCTCAAAATCAACCTGATTCTAAAGACTCCTGCACACAGGGGCAGCAGTGGCTGCCAGTAGCCCAGCAAGGTCTATTTTTGGTCAATATTTCTTGAAGCTCTTCACTGAAACAATGCACAATATCACTTACAGCTTCCTCATACACTTCATTAACCTCTTCCATGTTCTCACACATCCTCTGACAATGTTTCACTCACCAAGTCCACCACGCAAAACTGGCTACTGGTTGCAACTACTGACCCCGTTTACAGGGGGCTTGATAATTAAATTTGATAATAAAAATATCATTACAATTTATGTATTTGAAATAGACACTATATGAACTAAAAACATAAAATAAACTGTTGATCTTTTCTATTTTTAAAATGTCCTTTGAATTCTTACGAATAAGAAAAATTTGAACAGAGACGGTTATTGTTATAATAAATACAAAATCCTATATTGGAATTATATTTATAAAAAAATGAAAAATGATAGTTACCCTTAGCAGATCAAAATCTGCTGTACCTGGTGTCTGAAATTAATGAAAACATTAACAAACTATTATCATAGTGCAACATGTATTATGTAGAATAAGTTCACTTATTATTATTAGCAAACCATTAGATCAATTATTTGTCTTTGACTGGGCGCTGGTGGGTCTTCATAATATTTTTTTGGTTCTATTTTATTTCTAAGACATTCAAGATAAATATAGTAAAGCTTCCCTTCTGTTTCCTCACAAAGTTTTACTTCATTTAAGTATTTGAGTGCATCTTTGTGCATTTCTCCATTTAACTAAAATTAATAATAATTAGATGAATATAATAATGATATTTTATAATCAATATTTATGAAAGACACAACTAATTTTATTTCATTTGGGATCCAAAGTTGTAAATATGAGTCTTAAGATGACTTGGAGGGGGACTCTTTATGACAAGTAGACAGAGATTAAAAATATCTTTTTGAGTTCAGAAAAAACAGAAGCTGGCAAAGGAAGAGCAAGAGAGCTTGATATATAATCCTGATATTTGTAAGTTAAACTTTTGTTGTGCTGGGTCCAAATTAATTAATTATTGTCTGTTATAAGGGGTTGATAAATGTGATTACCAGGCGCCAGAGCACTTCTATGATTCACCTGTGATGTGTATCTATAAGCCAAGCTGTGGCGTTATATACGTGTAAGTTTTGTTATGCTTGCAGGACTAATGTCCCAGAATAAAATTTAATTTTTAATTTTCATTTAATAAGTATAATAATAAAATTTACTATAAATTACTATACCACTCACCACACTGCACATGAATATTTCTTTATAACATTGTTAATATTTTTCTAAATTGCCATAATAAATGTTTTTATAATAATTTTCTATTGAATCATTTTTACCTACAGTATAATTAGTTTTTATTATAAATATTAATTTTAATCCAAGGTTAAAATCAGTTTTTATTATAAATATTAATTTTAATCCAAGGTTAAAATCAGTTTTTATTATAAATATTAATTTTAATCCAAGGTTAAAATCAGTTTTTATTATAAATATTAATTTTAATCCAAGGTTAAAATCAGTTTTTATTATAAATATTAATTTTAATCCAAGGTTAAAATCATTTTTGGTGTTTGTTAGAAGAAACAACTCTATTTATTATATTATTGTACAGGAGAAATCACAAATAATTAAATTTAATTATTTTTTATTAAATAAGAAGAATAAATTTAGAAGATAACACTTTACTGGATCATTGATGATACTGCTGGTGATCTGAACAGCAAACATATAGACCAGGGCTGTACAACTTTAAACAACAATGACGATTACATACAACTTAGGACTACAAGTATCATTCCCATTAGGAACCTTCTTTCTATCCAACACAGGCAAAGTACAGACCTGACATACTGAACAAGCCATTAATTTATAACTTCACTTACTCTCTACATCAAGACACTATTTATGACTTTGACTAGGACCATCTCTCCTTTCTATGCACCTTCAGCCTATTAGCAGAGACAGCCACAGCTTTACCCAGACTGATAACTGGTAAAATCGACTGGGGCAAATTTCCTTCAGAAATGGATCATTACAAAACCGCTCACATACAATTCCCCTGATCATACTGATTCAACAATTCACAAACACCATTTATTATTCTATTCAGAGCTCTACATACAAAAACTGTACAGACAGACCACAACATGTGACCAATAAAACATCAAATTATATGCTACAAATGATGTACGATATTAACTGAACTCATGTGCCGGCGGCTCTTGAGCTCTCAGTTTCAACTGCTACCTACTATCTAGCAGTCATGTGGCTGCGGAAGCAAGTAATATAAATAAGATAATAGCCATTCTAACTCTGAATAGCAATGTGAAGTGAGTCCATCCTACATAAGCAAAACCGTAGTTGTCTCGATGGGGAAGAAACTAGGAATTCACGGGTTTGCTGTGGTAGGATAGCAGTTTTGTCCTTTATTATCTAAATTTACTCTACTTAAGGTAAAGAGTATGCATGTAAGGTTTTAAGTGTACAATTAAAAATAAAAATGTTACTATTGAAGAATTTTTTTTAACTTAACTTAAACTTATTTCAAGTTGAATAATTACATCCTAAAAATAAATTCAAGATTAGCCAATAAATACGAATATTATAAATTATTTTATCCTCACAGAAACGAAACCAACATACATCACGAAACTGCACTATTTCATGTTCCCCTAACGCTGCGACTATAGAATAAGCGGTCTCTGTCTGAATATAAATATGGCATAAAGCCATTCTCTCACTTCTAAATATTGATGGAAATTTACCACCAACCATTTCAAATACAAATGACAGTATTTCCAATATAGGACTGTGTTCCTCCTATAGCGTATTTCCAATAATAAAACAGATGTGAAATTTATTACTTAACAGAGTGAATAATAATTAATTTTTTCAAATTTCTTAGAGATAATTTATGTATTTAATATTTCTTATATATAAATTATTAAAGTTAAAAATAGATAACTTTAGAATGCAATTTTTTCATTATTGATGTGTTGGCTTAAAAAAACAAGGGAACAATTCATTCAATTTAAATAAACATATGGCATAATAATTGAGGGGAATTCTGATAAAATAATAATACTATATATTTTTATTGCTTTATATATGTTAAATGATGCTTTTATTGCATCTACTCTTTTGCAGTGCTTGGACTGAACGCTTATTTTTTTTTCTTTTATTCTGTGCCTATTCTGGCCTGTATATTTTATTTTTTCCTTGAATCACCACAACTATGTATTATTTAGTACTTTGCGAGTCTCGGCACACTTCTCATCCAGTCCAAAACTTACTCTGAGTAGTTCTGGTGGAATCCATGAATGTGAGATTGTCTGTCCTCAGAAAGTTTCCTTTTTTCCTTCAGAAAGAGAAAAGATATATTCAAATGGGAGAATCTGTCGAAATAAAGATTAGCTCAACATTTAAATAAATAAAACATCAAATAGAATAACATAGATGAATAATTCAATTCAAGGAAATAATAATAATTCCAATCATCAATTGCTAAAATTGTAAGAATTGTAGACAATAAAACAGGATAATTTAAAGTAAGAAAACAAAGTGGTATGATTTTGATAGATATTGAGAGAGCAGTGGTTTCTTCTTGCACTAAAATAAAATCGCCCAACTCCAGCTTGAGATGTAACTGCCAAGACAACCTGAGGTCTAATAACTTTAACCATGTAATGCCTGTGTGGTCAGAGTCCTTCCCCACACCATAACTGAGCCCATTCAATTTAATTTAATTTATGCTCAAATAACGGATGCAGTGGAGATTGAGGGAAAAGGAATGAGTGCTGCACACTTACTAACAGGTGTAAACTCAAACTCAATGTTTGTTGGCCAACACCTAATAACCATTTCCCTGAGTGAAGTGGAATAGTCTTTTAAATTTTAGAAAGACAAGATAATTTGTACAACCACTGTTGCAAAAAACATGCATAGAAGTAGGTAGAGGCCGTTTCGTTTCTTTTTTTTGATAGGCCATATTGTGATATGGGGAAGTAGGGTGAGTAGAGGAATCGTCTCCATCAGAACAGTCAGGTAGAAAATGCTGTGTTACATTCCAAAGAGCAGGACAACTCTTTTAGCTCAGTCTTAACAGTACTCCTAATGAAGCCTGTAACAGTTGCATAGAGAAGCCCCCCTTTCGGGTAGAAAAAAAATTATATAAAGGTCAAAATTTAGATGTACTTTTTATTTGTAAAATAGCTGCGGACAATCTGTAAAATGCTGAGCGCTTTTATATCTCCATGTGATAAATGAGGAGATAAGGTAGTTATAGTTTCAATTTGTTAGTTGTGTATCTCAGCCCCTGATTCCAGGCTAGTATTGTCATTTCAAACAATTGGGATGTTTGCTTCAGTCATCTTGAGGCTTGTTTAAGGTGAAACGGGTAGGAGATTTTGTATTACCTGACCATCTGCCTGTTTATAGTACATTAGTGGTTATGAACCAATCAAAACAACTAATCCAAGGATCAGTTACCACACAATTTTTCCTTATTACATAGAATTATTTTTGCTTTACTGTCTTAGATGTGTGCTTAACCATTGGGAAAAATATTGAGTCATGTATGATCCATCACAAAATTAAGTATTTCATTAAATTTATAAAAACGATTTTACTGTCAAGTAAACTTTTTGTAATAATAATCCACAAAAAAACAAATAATACATACTATTAAACAGGCCATCGAGACCTGTGTTTGATAATCTACTTTAAATCTTCGAAGAATATTTTTTTATTATAAGTAGTTGATTAATAACTGACTCTTCATTGATTTACAAACTGGACACTGTTAAAAGTACTCACAAGATAACTTTAAGGTAGAACTGCCATAGAGTCGTATCATAAATATAGAACAGGTAGGAATGGGTGGACTGCTACAGCAGTCAACTGGGTAGGGGCACCATCATTCGTTGACTGCTACAGCAATCAGACATAATGAAAGGGTTAAATTAAATTTTTTGGTGATGGTTCCTGAAAGACAAGTTATGTGAATTCTGTCACAGCCCACAGTTGGTAGCAATGTGGGTTATTGGCCTCACAATACCTGAACTAGTGGAGGTCTTAAACTCATATATATATTTATCGACAAATACACAGAGGAACAAATATAGTATGAAGAATGATACAGTGTGATAATAGATATGGAAGTAATTAAATTTCCATATCTTGAATGTAATAATTAAATATCATTTCATTAACTACTCACACTGCACTGGCACCTACCTCATTTTGCTTGTTTCTTATATACCTAAAATTTGTTACTAATTATTATAAATCATGTTTAACACCTTTCTTTGCTTGTCAAACTGTTGTCCATTAATAAATTTGATGAAAACCAAACAACTCTCTGTAATCCATCCAAGCCAATTTTCTTACAAACTCTTCTAGTCATTTATACCAGCTGACAATTAACTCACAATAAATAGCTCATAAATTAAATTTTTATTTAAAAAATGCAAATATAATTGGATTTTGTGGATTTTTAAAAACCAAAAACACTTGTTTCACCTCTGAGTACATCAGTCTATGATGAGTCCCCTTTTTGAGCTATAAACATGAAATTTTAAATAGATTTCATTTGATCATCTGACAACATAGAAAATATTTTCAATTCCATAAAACATGATAAATTATTAACACTTTTAATAAATTAATTACTTTGTAATTTTAAAAAAATCTTGCCATAATGAGTATGGTATAAAATTAAATATTTTGAGGTCTGATATTGTCGAATATTACTTACTAAGATTTTTTTAGACTTAGGACTAATCATTAAAATCTTTTTCGAAACAGTTTTTAATCAATGATGTAATCACCCTTGTTATCAGCAACCTTTCAATGCAAATTTTCAATGCCGAATCGATAAAAATCATTTGGTTTTTGTGCAAAATATCTGGAGATGTCATTTTGGACATCAACCGAATTTTCAAATTTTTAGGATCGGAATTAATGGAAATCCGATGGCGTGATATCGGGCGAGTATGGTGGGTGAGGCTGGAGATGAAAAATGGGTCCTCTATGATAATCCAAAAATCTCTCTCCGTATGAATCGGCACAAAGTACAGCTAAGCCAGGTTTACACTCCAAAAGGCGCTTTTGTGTGTTTGGTGGAGTATTCGCGGGGTCGTTCATCGCTGATACCTGGAAAAACTGTGAATGCAGACTTTTACAGTGAACAATTGGATCGAGTAAATCAATCTTTAATTGGAAATTGCCCAGCGATTGTCAATAAAAAAGGTGTTATTCTGCAACGCAATGCAAGACCCCCACTATTTTTCCCGCAAGAACCTTGGAAAAAATTCATGAATTGGGGTGGGAGGTATTGCCTCAACCACCATCTTCACCCGATATTGGATTTCCATTTATACCGATCACTACATTTTCTAAGTGGCAAAAAATTTCCAAATTTAGATGATGTCATCTCCAGATATTTTTCTCAAAAATCAATTGATTTTGATCAATCAGGCATTGAAAATTTGCACACTAGATGGCAAAAGGTTGCTGATAATGAGGGTGATTACATCATTGATCAAAAACAAAAACTTGTTAAAAATTTATCTGTTTGAATTAAATGTAAAAAAAACGACATTACTTTCCGGTCCCCCAAATAAATATTAATATTTTTAAATTCTATAGATTAAACTGACACTACTACAAAAGAATCACAATTAAATATGATATATTTGTCCACACTAAATCTTTTTCAATTATTTTAATCTTTCATTATCATCTTTTTAGTGTCACAGGTCACTATATTCTTACCATGTTTTTGCTTTAACTTTATGTATTTTAGTTTGGCGACCGACTGGTCCTTTCCATTTTCAATATAACCAATTTCTAGTTTGAGGTATAACTTGTAATCTTTTTCATTAAAAATAACAGATTCTTTAGAATCAAATGAATTGTTAATGTTCCTAAGGTGACACCGATACTTCTTTGGAGCAAATACTTTCAGACAAAACAAATCAAAATCAACCACCAACCTCATAGGTCCGAACGGAATATTATTGCAGTCTAATTTTCTCTTGAAAATAAAATTATCTAATTCTTTCACATTGTCATCCTCAGGAATATTCTCAATGTCATCCTGTAGCTGACAATTAAGAGTGTTATTCCATCTAACATGGTTGCGTAAATATTTCATCAACATAAAAATTTCTGTAGAAGTCAGTTCGTTTGTTGAAAATGGCGGAGGTGGTTTTATGCTGTGAACGTTTCTTGATTCATAAGTTCCTTTCAAGTGGCAGTGCCCTTGTTGTGATCCAACATTTGGCCTTAGTTCGATTCTTTTATCACAATTTAGGGAACATTCAAAGATATCTACCAATTTTTTTCCAAACCATGATTGGGGAAGAGATACAGATTTTTCAAGGAGGGATGGCTCAACTACCTTATCAAAATTATCCAGGAAGTTGTCAATATGCATAAGCAATTTAATAACTAACCGAGATGCTTCTTTTATATCAGATAATTTCACAATTGATTCAATAGTATCAATAATGGCTCCACCACTGAAGTAAAATGTATTATTTAGTACATAATCTTCACAAGAGGCTTGTAGTATTTTAATTTCTGATTTTACAATATAAAGAACCTTCAAATATCCATAAAATTTAGCATTTGACTTTGAAGCATAAATCACTTCTGTTATTTTTTTCTCAATCATATGAAATAATGACAAAAATTTTTTATTTAGAATAGAGCCTGTTACAAAGTTAAACCAATGGCATACGCATCTAATTTTGACAATTTCGTGGTAAGAAAAGTGCATGAATATTTGTTCTAGTGTTTGTTCAGATATCATATAAATTTTTGAGTTGATAATATTCAAGTTAGATGGTTCTTTTTTCAATAAACACAAAATTGGAAATGAGTGAAATTTTTTCATTAAATTTGAATTCATTTTGACAAGTTTTACTTTAAATAGATATTGGATAACATAGTTTGTTTATTCATTTTTACTATATTGAAGCTACTTGATATTTAAAAATCTACTCCCTGTAAACGAGAATGTTTTAGCATTGTAAACCGGCATTAAATTTTGATGAAATTAAGTCACTTATTTAAATGAGCACTCTATTTCTAATTATAAATGTCATTGAGGCATAGAATTTAAAACATTTTAATATGATTAATAAATAGTCTAAACATCTGTTTTTAAGAATGGCCGTAATAACTTTTTTAAATTATTAAAAATCATAGTATGATTCCAACAAATTTTGTAGATTTATCAGAACTCCCACTAGAAATTTTGGAAAATATAGTTTCACAATTAACTACAGAAGAGATTTGTGTAAACATCCGTCATATTAGCCACCGCTTCCAAGAAGTTGCATACAATGTAATGAAAGCAGCATTTCGTGCAGTAGAGCCTCTAATAGAGAATCAATTGGAAAAAACAAAAAACACACTTCAGAAAAGGACTGTAACTACTGAAACATTCCAAAATGAAATGAATCTAGTAACCAAATTCACTTTTTTGCAGGTAACAAAATACTTTTAAAAAAAAAAAGAATCCTATTTCACAAGTATTATATTATGATGCAATAAAGTAGTTCATTATTTAAAGTTTGTTGGTACAAATCCTTATATGCTCAGTGAATTTATTTTATTTCTATAAATAGTTTGTGGACTCAGATAAGACTGCTGGCTCTTGGTCCTAAATGGGAGAATTATATCTGTGGCAATCGTGTAAAATCAGGTTAGTTCCGTTTTATTTAATTCAACATACTTGGTTTTTCCCGACTGGCACAGATATAACAGTGAAAATAAATAATCAAACAATAAGGTAAATCAGAAATTAATAAAACAAATTATAATTGGTACCATTGAAGTATCATCATATACTCCCTCTGCCCTATAGTAATAGTAGTAGTTGATGAATTTAATTTGTCCCATAATAATAGTAGCAAAATAAAATAAACATAGAATGTAATATTTATTATAAAAAACTAAATTAAATTAAATAAAACATATTACTCCTAATTTTGTTTTATATAGGCGAGTTTAAAATTATTGGAGCCGCTGTTCTTCATTGCTTTCAGCATAACTTGGTGAAATGACAGAAAAGTATTATCCAGTATATTAGGAGAATCAAAGGCTATGTTTACTGTTGCCATCAATTCATCAATATTACATAGTGACTGCTCAATGTTATATGCAATGAAGTTAAAAAACCTGTCTAACACATTAAAGTCTGGACTATTTGGTGGCTGTGATTTCATTTGTATTTTCCATTCATAACAAAATCCCTCCTCCAATAGTAATGGATCATCATCTTTTAGATGTTGGTTTTGTGTGACCCTGTTGAATAAATATGGGGCAATGCCTTGATCCTCTGCGATAGGTTTTCAAAAAACATACTGGTAACAGATTCTATGGGCTTCGTAATGAGTGTTCCTTATTATTTCATTGGGCTGGCGTTTGTGTAACAAATGGCTATATGCCAATTTTTCCATCATAAAGCCATTTTTTGTGTGCCCCATCTAGGGTGAACTACTCCTGCCATAAATATAACCTTTAATATAAATCTCTTACTTTTGTACGTTCTATGTGGAGTTTATTCATCTAAAACCACATAAGATCTCTTGCATTTTGTCAAGTAGAACCACTTTTCATCAATGTGAATATATTCCTTAAAGCCTAAAAACTTTCCGTCAGGAAGTACTTTTGACAGACTAAATTTTATGCAATATTTCTTATTCTTTTCTATAAGAATTAGTTTGATAGTGCTTGAAACTTTTATGGATTTTCCTTTTTTCAAAATTTAGAATAATGTAGATTTGGGAACTGATCTTATTGTGAAAAATCAGGAAAGTCCATTTTTATATAACTCCACTTACCTGGTTTTTTCCCCGCTTCCACAGATATAATCCTACTATTACACTTTTACAATGGGTTGATATTCAACTGAAATAAAGCAAGTGATTTCGATCAGCGGATGAAATTAGAAAAATAGTTATAATTTGTATTAATTAGGCCAACTTAAAAATTGAAAGATGTGTCAATACAAATGACATTTGTCAAGAAACATTGATTTTGATTGAAGGCTTCACTATTTGGTGCTACATCATAACTTACAGCTATATTCGCCAATAATTCCTGTTTAAATATTCACTTGCTACTATCATTATGGAACAAAGGGAGTGATAAATTTCATATGAACAAGGATGTTATTTTTTAACAATTAACTCAAATAATTGAATCCACTATCACTAGGACAGATAAACAAAAGGATTAGGCCATTAGTGCTTCTGATTAAAAAGCCAAAATAATAAACATGAAATAATTACAATTTTTTTTTTAACAAATAAATCATTTAAGATCTACGTACTGTCTGCAGCACTGTATAAGCCTTGGATTTATATTTATTTTGAGTTTTGCAGCATGAATATATATTACATATAGTTCAAATTTATTACTATAAATGCAGAATAAGTGGCTTTAATCTTACAGAAATGAACGGTGTTAATATGATTTGAGTGAATATATTCATTGGGAAATCAGTTTAGGCTGGTGAAAGAAAGATTTTAAATTTTAATCTAAACAATAAATAAGAAATAAATTCATGGAATAATGTCCCAATGAATACATCCACTCAAAGGTGTTAGTACAATGTACATTATTAGTATTTCATTAAAAGCCTTTATTTATTAAATTTGTTACACATTACAAATCAAATTATTTTTAGATCATGCATTGTGAGTACAGAATACTCAATACAATAATTTTTGAGAGTGAATCTGTAACCCATTCCTCAATCATGTTCAAAATTGTCAAGAACATAGATGAATTTTATCAGTTAATTAGGAGTTTAAAACAGGGTCAATGGGATTGGAAATCTGATAACGTTGCTGAAGTAATGGAAAAATTACGAACACTCAATTCAGAGATTTGTGACACTTTTTTTTGGAGAAATTGGGATATACACAAGGTAAATAATTTGTTGAAACTTATAAAATAGTTTTGACACTAATGGGAAGATTATTCTAATCAATCCCCACACACCATCCTACTATCTGACAGCTCACATGGTTTTCTTTCAGTGACTTCATTTCGAGATTTGCTCTTGTGGCAGTGTTTCTAACTCAGTTTAGTGTTGTTTCGTTTTCCTTTTCAAAATATTAAAACAATAAAACAGCAAGCACTTTAGCTAAGCAATAAATTTGACAGCCAAATATCTAAAATTAAAAATAATAGATATAAGGAGGTTGACAGTCATCCAGGTTTGAAAATAACAGCCAATACTGTTAAAAAGTCTCTATATCTATAATAATTCAGTGAGAGAAGACATGTTTATTCATTCATTAAAAGAACAATATAAAGCACCAAAATCTTGTGGTGGCCATTTGTTGCCAAATATATTCTTTTGAATAAACTCAATCATATTGATCTACAGTGTCCCATCTTATCATTTTGCCTTTCCAACAAGATTATAACAAAGTAGTTACATTAGTTTGTGATCTAAAAATTGACATCTCCCTCTCAGATTTACTGTAGAATTTCCACAATTTGTTCAATTACTGTATCACAACTGCGAAACATTATCCCTGCCAAAGAAAGTTACAATTTACCCTTCGATCAATTTAACACTAATATTTTTTGGTACCTTTGGAATTGACACACCCTTTTTAAATCTTATTTATTGTCATAAAATGCAGCAAAAATACTGTATAGAACTTATACTAAATATTAAATTAAGTACTGTAGGGGTCATGAACTCAAAAGATTTTATTGTTTTCCCCTTGCCAAGTATGTTATTATATGTTTCCATATTTACACCAAATTTCACAAAAATACTTTTTTGGCATCTCACAGAAAATACTTTGGTTGAGTGCAAACCATTAATCATCAGGGCTCCATTGGATGGAGTCCCATGGCTAGTAATTTTCTCCACTAATGTATTAGAAAGGATTTAATGTCAGAAAGTGCTGCCTAACATTAGCTAGTATGTAAATTAAACTATATTAAATAATTCGTTTATGTGGTAAATAAACCAAAAAAACTAATTCAATTTCTAGAATCCTTTTGGACCACTCTTAATAAAACTTCTAGGCTGTTCAATAACCTCCACATTTGAAGTTGCTGTTAGCCATGCATCTACACCAAGAGTTAGTGACAGTAAATGCCACTTATCTGGGTAATAATTTCATGTTATGTATATAAAGTAAAAACTCATATTTAATATTAGCATTTAGCTTATACTATACTCAAATTAATGATGCTAAAAGGACTTTAAAGATAATCCAAAAGTTATATTATATATTTTAATGTTATTTTTAAGAAATGATTTTACTTAAATAAGGATTATTTTATTATAAAAAAATATTAAATAAATTATAAAAAGTTTAAATTCAAATCAAGTGAATATAACAGCAGGAAGTATGTGAGTAATTAGAACAGTTCAGAGGAAACTGGAGTTGTTTCTAGACAATTAGTTGTCTAGAGATGCGGTAAATAAGAAGAGGAGTTGATGATAATTTGTTCCAGTTTGCGAATGGTCAAACATATTTGACATGGGTGCTCTTACACTTTAAATTTCCTCGAACTTCTTATTTCTACCTATAATCTCGTCATCATATTTGCATATTGGCGGAGTCTACAGGCCATTGAGGCAGCGTTGTATTTCGAGTATCAGGGTCACAAAACTTAATATTAGATGGAGCAAGCAATCCACAAAAAAAATGTAAACAACTCAAAAACTGTATATGTATTAATTTTTTTTTTATTTGTTTCTTTCATGTAAATGTTTGGTTGTCAAGGACTCCCATGAGATTTAATAAATTATAAGTTTAATTTATTTTTTTTTATTAATAAATTAAAGAAAATTGCAATATATATATATATATATTCATTTTTCTTTTTTTTTTAAATAGCATTTTATGTGACAGTGATGGTTTAAGAAATAAAATGAAATACTTTTGTTCAAAAATACTGAATGTTTTTTTCATAATCATTTGATAATATTTAACAAATTGATATGGAAACTGAAGACCAACCTTGGGCATCAGTCAATACAGCTCAATGTTTCATAGGGTATAAGTTAGTCGTTAATTAAGGAAGTTTCTTTGTTACAATAATATTTAATTATTTAATATTATAATTAAAATTATACATTTTAAAAATAAAAGGAAGTGTTCAAAAATTTTTTTTTATAAGAATGCATTTTTACAAATTATTGACCACAAACAATTTATAAAATTTGACTAATTTATTATTAAACATTTGTATGCCTGATCTGTGTACGTACTTTGGAAGTTCAATTTTAATAAACCTTAGTATTACAAGGCAATGCTAAACCAGTGTCTCGTAATAATAAATGTAATTAGATTTGGACTATAATATAAATGGGTACATATAATTCTTGACCCTTGTGATTCTTCAAAGTGTCCTTAACTCCCCCCTCCAAAACAGGTCTATCATACTTTGTCTTCCCTATCATGAATGCCAAGATGCCTACTCCTTCCTTTTCATCTCCAAAAGGCGTCTATCTGATTTTTACCCAATTCTCACCATGCTCTGAATAGACCCTGGCAGCTTAAGCTATGTTCTCGATAAATTTAAAAACAAAAAAGTTGTTTTCAACCTGATTCACATAAAAATAAAGTGTATTCTATTGTTAATTGAGAAACTGTTAACACTACATTTTTGGTAGTTATAGTTGTCAAGACATTGTAATCCAAAGAAGTAAGTATCTTCCGATTAAAAAATACATTGTTGAAGTAGGAAGTCTTAACGAATACCTTTGCCCCATCAAATTTTTCTTAAGCATTTAGCTTTTGGTCTGTTTAAGAGAGGAAGATAAGATCCATTCATAGTTTGGGCATCCATTAGATGGGTGCGTCACACTAGCCTGATTTATACCATTAAGGTAGGTCCCACCTTACCCTGACAATTCCCAGGCAGCTAGAACTGAACATGACAAGGAAGGAAATCCCAAATCAAGGGCTCAATGTTGCTTAACTTGGCTGGTAGGTAATGGCCAGTTGTTTAGCTGCTCCATCTATATGTATGGGGGACCATACACCTTTGTTCAAGTTTTCTAATAACTTTGATAACTCATGGTTTCTATAAAATCTGCACCATCAATATTTTTAATCAATAAAAATTAACTGTAACAATTTTAAGGAATTGATTTTTAGGCAATATGAGCTACCAGATTTAAGCAATACTTTAGTTTCACCTCCGAGTGGATCGCAAGACTCGTACCAGTGTACAAGAATGCTAGCAGCTTATGTCTGCGATTCTGTCAGATGGGGAAATCTTTTCCACACTCTAAGACTCAAATGGGTGAGAGTAAAGTTCGTTTTATTTGTATGAATTGTTACTAAACATACATTTTTTTTTTTATGGTTCAGTTGCTGTTTCCTTTAAAATAGTTGTGTATGGTAAGAGCACTAGCTCTTAGCAAGACACCAAACGCTGGATGGCTGCTCGTTGATCCTGAAGACCCTTACATAAATTCTGTACCAAAAGTTGTACAAGAAAAAGAAATAATACTCAGCAATTCAGAAAAGAAGACATGCAGAATAATAGAGCGATTAGGTGAAAATACAATGAACACACCTCTTTGGTTAGGGATGAGGTAAGTATTTATAATTAAAATAAGTAAATTTTATCCTTCGGGTGTGAAAATAATTTTTTTAACATAAAGTAATATAAATAAATACAATAAAAAATTGTCATTCCATATATTGGGGAAAAATAAACATATTATAAAAAAAGTTAGTTAACAGTGCAGATCACTCAATTAAGTGTTTCTATAATCTTACTAATAAGCCCCTATTGATTGATTTAATAATTTGTAATGAACGGTTGTATTAACATTCATACACAAAAGGAGTTTCTCTAACACACCTCATTGATTAAGTAAATAACGGTAAAGTTGTGAACATGATTTCAATGACTTTACATAATCACAGTCCACTTGGGTATTATAAAATAATACAGATTATTAATCAGAATGCTGAGATCTTTACTTTTACACCCTAATAAGTTAATACTAGAATTTTTATTTATGATAATAATTGATGTGTCTAGAATATTTTTTAATATTTAATAATTAATCTCATTGTTATTTCAAGGGCCTTGTTTTATTTTTAGTATCACTGGGGTGTTAGATGGAACATGAAAAATATCATGCCCCTAAATAAAAGAAAACACAACACTAAGAATAAATATAATATCAATAGGCGTAAAATTATAAATTATTACTTATAATTATCAATGATGACTTTCAGATACAATTTTCAACTGTGGTGCCCAATCAAAAATGCTCCCCAAGAAATGTTTAGACCTACAGAATATGCTGAAATACTGAACCTGCCAAAAGGGAGAAGGCCTTCACCTCGCCCCTATTTATTTAAATTAGAATTTCGAGTTTATGTAACGGCAGTCAGTACAGTTAGTCAAGGAGCTGTTGAAACAACTATTTGGATAGAAGAGACTCCTGAAAATATAGCTTATACACAGAGCAAGCAGCTTATCATTTAAAATATATTATGATTCTTGTAAGGACTAATTACAGAATTGTTAACGTAGCTGTCCGGGTATACACATTTAGAATAAACATTATTAGAAGCATGTCAATTTATAAACACTCACAATTAACTATGTAGACTATAGCATTGTAACTCCACAGTTTAAACAAAAATTGAATTGTTAATGAGTAAATAAAAATTTACATTGCCTAACTAACACGGAGTGGGTGAATTATCACCCTTTTCTATGCTGAATTTGTATCATGAAGCAGTAATGCAATACAAACTGAAATCTGCTCCATCCCCCCAGTGAGAACTGAACTCGCTCCATTCCATTTTGTCACCAATACTCCACTTTGACACAATATAATGATGAGGACATCTTATTTTTCTACCTAACATCACAAGCAAAATTTCCTCTTTCCTTTCAGTCAATACATTTCCGATCACTCTGCATCTGAGGTTAAGGTAACCTTTTCTTTAGTTGCCCCTTGCCTAGCAAGAAGTCATTCAAATTCAGGATTGTACACTACAGACATATTACACAACATTCCCAGTAATTTACAGAACAATAATGAAAAACAAAACATCCCGGAAAACTGAAAAGATATTTTCTATATTCTGAGACTTGTGAAATATATTTGAATAATAGTTGTAAATAAATCACAACTTCAGAATATCTCTATACTATTGGCACGATACTTCTTGTAGTACATGCTTTTAAGATAAATGAAAGAAATACTTTCTATTCTAGGAGTTTCCGTAGTCCACTAATAATAACTAGGAAGTTGATATAATGTGATATCCAAACAAATTTGCAGTAAGCTATTAAAAGAACAGGAATAAAAAAGAATTCTCTCTTACATAAAATCTGGTTTCTTGCTTAGATTTTACCAGTTACACAAGCTAGACTACCTATCACTCGTGACATTTATGCTACCATTGGTCAACAAAAACTAACTGCACTAATTTTCCTAGATTTCTCTAAAGAGTTTTACACCATAGACTACTCAGTCCGTCTTTCCAAGTTAAAATCATTAACCTTCTCTGATAGCTCTATTGACTGGTTTTGATAATTTTTTTCCAACCGTTCCCAAGTAGCTACTATCCCTAATCAACCCCTAGCTGTTTCCCTCACTCTTTTCTTAGATAGTTGTTACATAAACGATCTACCTATCTCTATTTTTCTGCAACTGAGGTTAAGGTAACCTTCAGTTTTCTGAGGTAACTGAGTTTTCTTCAGTTGCCCCTTGCCCTCAACCAAGCAAGAAGTCTACTCTAAATTTATTTTGTGGTTTATTTGCCAAATAGTGAATTTGTCATCTGAAGATTAATGTTATTCATAGGGGGATTTGTCCTGGAATAATATTTTTTCTTCTTAGATTAACATGACTGAATTGAGAGGGAGGGGTCAAAACGACATTGATAGTTGCATTACAGGCACCTGCCGAGCAAGGAGAGTGGATATAGGAAGACCCCCCAGTTTGGTTGAGAGTCCATAATTATCATTGACATTAACATTACAAGAAAAAGTTTGAAAGCGAGTTTTCTGTTGAAATAATTTGAATAGAGGTAGTGTTTTTGACCTGGCATTGTATCAGGGTTAGCTGTACCGTCTGGGATTTCTGGATATTTAGGTTGGGGGATGTGGTGACCTATAAATATCACCTGGAAGGAGAAAAAAGGCTCGACTTTTTTTATAACCATAATCCCTTTACATTATATAATTTTTTACTGTAATCCAATTTTGGTTAGCTTTAGACACTTCTTAAAATGCAGCTCTGGTGCAGTAAAAGGAGCTCATCCCAACACGTTTACTTGCTTGTATATATTTTGTCAATAAATAAATAAGCAAGGGTTTAGAAAAAAAAGCTTGTCTATAGTCTTTTTCATTCAGTCTGTTGAGTTTTCCAGCAGTCATGAGACCAGGGGTTGAAGAAAGACCACATGTTTGACACCGGAGAATAGGGGGCACCAGGAGTGATGAAAACAACCCATTCCCCAACGTTGCAAAATGTACCATGTTATTATTGCCTTACATTAGGTAACTATTATTTTAATAATATAAAACTCTCTGTACATTTATGTTATTATAAAGCATTTAAAATAGACAAATGTATGCAATATGGACATAGAAAACCCTGAGATAATATTAATTAAAGCATTGTAAAATAAATTATTATTCTTTATAAACTTATTATGAATGTCCTTTTACTCTTTATAAATAACAAAGACAATAATCATAATATATAGATAAGATCACTACAATATGAAGGTGAAATTTAAGAGGTGCAAAGTAAGTCTTCATATTTTTTTTTTGTCGGCAACTCAATGAATGATTGCAACTCTAACTGGTGTCAATTCAGCAGCGTTAGGTTGAGAAGAAAAGCAGGGTGGAATTGGGGACCTCAAGGGAGTAGAATGGCAGATAGTGGAAGTTCTAAAGGCCGGAGAGGGGAATGAGAAAAGTATGATGAATGTAAGAGTGTGAGAGAGAGAAAGGCACATAATATTCCTAATACTCATGATCTTGGATAGCAGTTGGGTGAGGGGAGGTTCCATTTCTATTCGTCGTCCAGCCATTTTAACTCCAAGAGAATAATGCAAGGTAGGTACATGAGGTTTCGGGGAAATAAATCAAGGAAGACATTCATGAGCACACATTCTATTATTTTAAATGATAAAAACACTTCAATAACCTTTTTTAATGATTTTTTTAATATATGTATTGTACTGAATTCAATAAATATAAAACATAGAATTTGACATAAAAATGATTTTACTGAATAATAATAAAAAATGCACGAACAGTTTTTTTCTCTAATGGAAAAAACATTATTGACAAGTCATTGGATTATTGGCTGAACACTGTATAGGTGAACCACGTTAACAGAGGGTGGGCTATCTACAAGTTGCCACTCTTTTTCAACACCATGGAACAGGGGAGGTAATTTCATTATTAAATAAAATCATCTTTTAGGGCGGGGTTTGAACCTCCATTGCCCAGCTGAGTCAAGCATTTTACCATAACTAATACACCAGCTAACTAGGATAAAAACTAAATTTGATTCTTATTATTAATAAGTTAAACATTTAGGGGTTTCAGAAACGATGTCTATATATTAGAATTTGTCAGAATAAACATGATATACATATTAATTTTAAATTGTACTAAATGTATGAATCCTAAAGATGTTTCTACAACAACATTATTATATTATTAAACATTATATTATACAACGTATAAAAATTCTTTTACTTATTAAAAACTGGCATAGAAAATAATTAAATACAAAAACATACAGATTAGATTTTTTTTAGAGGTGAGAAAGCATTTTTCCTAAAGTTGACTCTGTGTGTGCTATATTTTATCATATGAGTTTGTTCTAGCAACACCTAAAACTATTTCAAATAAACATTTGGTTTTAGTAAAATTAGAAAATTGTATAACAAAAAAGTACTGAAGAATGAGATTTCAATTTTTTTTTTTTTTTTTTCAAATATTGCCTTCCTGGCCAAATGCATATCACTTAACTTATACCCCAAATGGTATAGACTCAGCTTAAATATAAGTATAAGCTCATGTTAAATTTTGTGTAGAACTGTATATAAAAGTTAAATTTCTGTTAAATTGTACTTAGTTAGAAGATGATTGAAAATAAATTCACCAAAGTAATATTTTAGATGTTATGCTACAAAAACATTGATTTTTTGCCATACTCAACCCATTTGACTATTCACCAACCATTACTAAGACATTTAATTTACATAAAAAACACTATGATCTATACCCCTAATTCAAATGAATTTTTTAAATTATCAAATGCAAATTAATCTTGTGAACAAACTAGACCAATTATAACATTTATATAATTTAAAGAAAAATTAACATTTCGTTTAACATTAAAATAAAGATTAATATAGTATAAATTTTATATATATATATATATATATATATATATATAAATGATAAATTTGTTTTCAGTGAACCAAATAAACAGCTCAGATGTTCTTTCCCTGTGTAATTCAAACAGTTGTTTCATGTATATTGTAATGATATTTTTATGATCAATTGAATTTTATTTTAAATTGAATAACTAGTTAAAAAGACAATACAGGGAAGTCTATATATGGTGATATTTGACATGGGTAAGCAAAGGTTGGTAGGGGTAGGTTAAGTTGCAATACCAAGAAGAAAGAGTTGGTTCTGGTCCAAAGGCCATTATTGCTTGACCTTCAGAGATGATTTGGAGTTAGTTAGAAGCATGAGTTACAGGGAGTCCAGCATAGAAGTTTGAAGACACTAGTCTAGAATATATCCACTTGTTTTTATATATCATTGTTCGTAATACTGGATGACATGGGATGACACAAGTATTTACCTGAGCGAACACAATGTCTCCAATGAACTGACATCTGTATAGCTTGGCAAGGGGAGATGAAGCTAGCTGGTAAAGTATAATTTGTCTGGTTTGCTGGTGGCAGTGCCAGATGGCCCGACAAAAGCCAGGGGGTAATTTTCATAATGAAGACCTTGAGGCCTTCGCCTGATCCAGTGTATATATCTAGTGGATGAAACAACTTCACTAATAGACCTATCATTCTCCAGTCCATGTCTTGAATTGATTAGACTTCAAGTATTTTTCCAACTTTTTATATTTGCTTTAAAATACTGTTATCTCAAAATCAATGTTTCTGATATTCGATTAATTCGGCAGTACTGGGTCTGGTTATCGAGATGCAGTGTTATTCTAATTAAAACAGAAAAAGGATTAATTCTATTACTCCGCCTAAAAAATAGGAGTGATTGGTAGAAGGCATGACTGACAATGAGATTTTAGAAGGGTTTGTAACAGATAAAACTTCATAAAATAAAACCTTTATTTTTTAATTTACTCCTGGGAGATTCTGTTGTTATTTTTGCAATAAAGGAGAAACTTTAAAAAAAAAAAAAAAAAAAGTTCAGTCATCATTTTTTTGTTGTGATAAATTCATTACCAATAAATCTTCAGCCAAAGTGACTTTGCAATCATGATTCAGTCCTTGCAAAGCTTCAATTGCTTCATTCTGTAAAATTTTCACTGAGGATTTCTGAAAGTTTAAAAGATTAGGTTAATTCCAGTTTTTGTTAAAAATTTTAATGAAAGAAAGTTATTACTATATTGGTTAGTAATGAGGCAAACAAAGGTAGCACCAGCAACTGATCTATCCATGATGTAACCAATTGTCTTATTCCAGTGTGAAGTACAGTTAGAATCACAAACTACAGAACGACCTTATTCAAGAAAAAAACATTTATATGATCGCATTCAAATAGTTGAGGAAAGATTAGAACTACAAACTTAAATATTTATTCTTATTACAAAGACCTGGTTTATGAACTTTTTGTTATTTATGCTTTTCAAAGGTTGACAGTGTGGTCAATTTTTCATTTTGGCACAATTTCATCAGGGCAAAATCTAGCTATATGTCCTGTTTTGTCACATTTAATTGCGCTGTTCTTATTCTTCAGTATTGCACAATCCTTCAGAAAATTTCTATTTGTCTTACAGTAATTTTCATACTTTACTTGTGTTCACAAATACCTTACTGGTCTCAGCATTCTGCTCCTCTTCTTCTGCATTCGTTTCTTTACCATTGGAGTTTGTCATACATTTTTTTAGATTTCTTTTTTCAGGCTCAAACATAAGCTTAGTTCTTAAAAGCCATTTTTTGATTCGTCAACATTTAAATGCAGTCACAAAAGACTCATAGCACTCTGGCAATCTATTAAGTACTTTAACAACCTTCATTTCTTCTGGCAAAATGTCTCCAATTTCTTCCAACTTGCTTGCTAAACTATACCTTCTATAAACTCCATACCATCATTATCACATTCAACAGAATAAAACTTATTTTTTAAATACAATTTATTGATAGCGAGATCAATACTATCAATACAAAGATGAAAACTTGGTCATCATATCCTTTGATGTACCACACACAGCCAATTTCCTTAATACTTTCTCACATACTGTGGAAACGATAAACTTCATTTTATCTTTTTCCTTCATTCCATTTGAATTTGCATACCTCGTAGTTTTCTTTTCCATTGAGAATAACATTTTCTTCTTGGCTTTGATCCCTGAAGCGGCTTAAGTCTCATAATCTGTTGAAATTCAAGAAAAACCAAAACTGCACAAACATTTTTTTGTTCATGGGCACTTCTCGTCCTTATCACCACTTGATTACATTTCATTCCCCCTTCACCCCTCAAAACCTTCCTTTTTCCCTCCATCATTTCAACCATTGCATCATTCCTGTCATACTAATCACAAGTATACTGGAGCAAAATATAATTATGTAGTCAAATCCCCATAACATTCTTAGTTTCCTTTCTTTCTTTGCAAATTTAGTTGGTTATTTTTTTTATTAACTTGAGTTTTATATTTTGTTTTTTCACATGATACTAGAATAATATTACTAAAATGTTCCACTTAATTCATAAAAAATTCATTGCACAAACCAAACCAGACAGATAACAACACTTAGGGACATGATAAATACCCTTCAGTATGTTTTAAACCACACACTTCATACTTATCCAAAAATATCACATATATTGCTAAGCTAGGACAATATTATTGAAAGAAAAACATTGATTCATGTGCGGCACTACTACACGTTACTGTGTCTAGGCCTCCTTAACTAGCAACCACCAGGAGTCTCTGTCTAGAGCTGCAGCCATCCAGTTTCGGTCTCCAAGGGCCATTGTGTCTCCGGCCACCCAGTCAATTCAGCGAAGTCTTGGCCTGCCGACCCTTCTTTGTCCGTGAATGTGAATGACTTCCATCAGCAGGTTCCTTGGGGATCTGTTCCATTTATTTCACCACATGACCAGCCCACCTTTATCTGGCTCACCCTACTATGTATTAAAATGTGGGGCTCACCGTAGGGGTTACAAATCTCCTGGTTGGTCCTCCTCCATCTTCCACTGATAAGGATTAGTACTCAAATATCTGGAGTAGAATCTTTCTCTCAAAAATCATCAGATTTTGACACATTGCCTAGATCTAGGTCCAGGTCTCTGGACCACACGTGAGGACTGGGAGTATTAGAGTTTTATACAGAAAAATTGTTGTCCTCCTTTCAAGGAGGTCGCCCCACTTGACAAGTGGTGTCTCAGCCCAAAGTACCTGTGGTTTGCAGATATTATTATTCTGGTTTCTAACCCCATTACATTATTATAGGTAACCTGGGATCCAAGTCTTTTCCAGTCTACCTCAAGTCCTGGATGGCAGTAAGATCCAATTTATCTAGGAATACATTAAGTACTCAAAAAAGCATTAAAAATGAATAATTATCAAAAATTTGATTTACTATAATTAGCAGAGTATAAGACACGTTTGTTTTACAAAAATTAACTTGAAAATTAGGGGTGCGTTTTATACACCAAATGTGTCAGAAAAATGAATTTGCATAAATAATTAAAATATGTCTGGTGTAAGCAATTGATTCATTTTAAAATAATTTTTTGAAACAAAATAAATAATACACCAATCAATAAGCATAAGAATATTTTAAAATATTTATTAAATTATTTATATTTATTAAAGTTCAATGGATAGACATAAAGAAGTTTTAATTTAAAACTCAACGAGTTCTTCACCTAAAGTAAATAAATATATAACAAACATACACTGCCATCTGTCTGTTTGTAGCGTTGACTGAAATGAAAAAGAACCAAATGTTTTGCTTTTATCTGATGAGCAAATGCAGCTGCCATTGAAGGAGTTGAATGGCCACGTTCGATTGCTTTTTCTCTCATACTATCTTCTAAAGTAGCTTCATGAACCAAAATATCACTCTCACTGAAAACAAGGACTAAGTTAAAGGTTATCTTTTAGGATTATTTCACAACTAGGAAAAAAATTGCTTAGCTATTAAGACCTACTGCTATAAGTGGAGTTCAGAAAATGAAAAATTCTAGAACCGGTACAAAACACACATCATGTAGCCGCAAAATAAATGCCTAAACATGCTGTTTCATTCAACTTATAATAATATTTTTATTTAGTAATCTTTAAATAAAAAGACATCTTTAACTAATAAATTTAATGTATCCTGCACATTACAGAATGCTTATATTCAATAATATTATTAAAAATAAATATTTTTAATTTTTGTTTAACGACTTCAGATGGTATAACAAATAAAACCAAGTACTTTCAACTAAAAACACCAACTATTTTTTTTAAACAATCATTTGACTAATAGTTGAGAAACTTTCCTGGAAGGGCAAACTGATGGAATGATTGTCGATAGGTGGCACTGGCTTACACCCAGACTAACCAAAGAAATTTTTCTTCCCAATATATGAACTTTAATTTGTTTAATTATTTTAGCTAAATAACAAAGCAAGATTAGAGATAGATCTTTAGGTCTACTAGCATATTTACTTACAAGGCTATGTCTGACATCCCACTTGAATCACATGTATCTCCAAGGATAGTTAATTTGAGACCTGGTATAGGGGGATCCATTACATCTTCTGGATGAATCTAAATTTAAATATAGGAAAATATGCTTTTTAAGAAGAGAAACAAATATAAAAGGTCTACCTTTTCAAAGATTCTATTTGATTTTTTTTTCAGGCTAAGTAACAGATTTTATCTTTGATTGGTATTCAGTTAGATATAGATGATGTTTTGATGGGGTATTCTCCTGTCTAATTACTAGTTTATAATACTTTTGTTAGTGCTTTAACGTTCGGATTACTGACTTAATTATCCACAATTAGAATATTTATTATCAATTTTTTAAAAGCATCTGCCTTTCTCATGGCTGTGTTATTTTTTTTTTAGTTAGTATATTATAATAATAATAATATGAATTTTTATCAGCACGTTAAATTTATTTGTAAGAATTAGATTGATTTTGAGGAATGTTTGGTTGAATTAATTTGAAATAATAGAGATAGTACTTGATAACGTGTCTGTGCCATGGGGAAACCAGCTAGCCCTGAAAAACGACAACACTTTTATGGATTGCCCAGGCATAGCAGTGTTTAGAAGAGAGAGAGGTTTTCTTTTAATTCAAGCAGTTCAGAGAATCAGTAAGTTAGCTCAGAGGCCATCAGAATGAGTTTGAAGTATAGACAAAATCGGCATTGAAGACAAGCCACCACCCAACACTGAAGAATATCCATGTTATTATTGGTTTTAGGTAATTATTATTTTTAGCTATATAAACCTCTTGAACCATTTTGTTTCATAGAACTTCTTCTGTTGATAACAACCATCTGCGAACCTCGATTGAAGAAAATTCAAGAACTGGTTAAGAACTTGCGGGGAAATGTTCAGTTGACGAATTAACCGTTGCTGAACACCTTGCAACTGATACCAAAGTGAAAAAGCAGGAAAAACTTCTGGATAACCCTATAGTATACTAACAAAAACTATGAAACTTAATGTAGACACGGTATCATACATTGAAGTTTGGCTGTTAAAAATAGAATGTAAGCTGTGGGAAAATTGAGGTTTAGTTCTAGAATATGGAGAAAATAAAAATTATAAAAGGCAATATATACTAAGATTACAAGATAAACATAGTGCCATGGTTTAAAAGAAAATATGATTGTAAAGAAGCACGGGTACAGAGTGAATAAGGTTTAGGGTAGTATAGCAAAAGTTTTTCTATTATTTTCAAGTTCTGCAATGTTTGTCCTATAAAATCAAAAAAAAAAAAAAACATTTCATAACAAAAAAAAATTGTGAGATTAAGGATACGATTTCTCCATTTTTCAAGGTAACAGCTTTCCCTTCTTTCAATTTTGCATATGATGGTCCTGGTTGCAAACCCTTCTTGATTAACAATTGCGGTTTCAAAGTACCAGGACTTGTATTAATTAAAATTGAAAATCCAAAGCTTGGAATCCTGTGAACTAAGGTCCCAGCTTTAACTGTAGCATGGGTGTCTTGGAATCTATTAAACAATACAAAGATAAGTAGGATAAACTTATAATAATTACTACACAAATGTTGCTATTAATATATTTTCACCTATTTAAAATTCAATAGATAAAAACACACATTGTACTTGGGCTAATGATGGTCCACACGTAGTACACCACTTTCTGGTGGATTAGATTTAAAATGGACCAATTAAATTAGTTTAGTTAAATATATAAATACATACATAATATAATATCTAATCTGCTATGTATTTATTATTTAACATTGAAGCTTATGTATTTTGAAAATGTACATTTGGACTTCTATACTTACTATTTCCACATAAAATTTTATTATGGTAGCGAAAAAAGTAAATAAACCTACATTCTGGGACATTGTTCCCTTAGAATTACATAAATCAACGTATAAATTTTGTAGCTATCAAGTATAATATTATACATTTCAATCTTAAAATTAACCTTTCAATTTTACATATGTATGTAAGCAGTAAGATTTGAATTTAAAGAGGTTATATAAGTAGGAAAGTTTTTTGGTGGAGATGGTACAATAAAGCAGTGGGATTTTTTAAACTTTTTCGACCCGTCTCCTCCAAACTTTGCCCAGATATCGCTCCTGCTCCTCTTCCAAGCTCACTTTGATTAATTATTATTGATACATTTTTATTTACATTTTATTTGGTCTTAATCGCATTAATTAAATCTTAGAAAGGAACTGAAACGTACGTACAAAGGAAGTTTGAAAAACAACTTCAAGATAAGATTTGGTTATGAATGAATTTGGGTTATCGAGAAAGGATGCGTGATGAGGTAAATGCATGAGATGGTAAAAAGATTGGGTAAGTTTTTTGAGAGGGGAATTTATTTTTACAGGGGATTTATCAACATTTAATTTGAGATTATCAAGTGTAAATTCGATTTAGATCATTTTGGATAAGAGATGCATATTGAAGTTCTAAGGATCCAGCAAATATACCTGGGCAATGATTTATTGGTGTTAATTGTAATTTTTTTAACACATCCAAACTAAAATAAATATAATTTTAACAACATAAGATGTATTAATAGCAATGTAAATACTGAGATATACCAACAAGATCAGATATAAACATAACTGTTGCATCTGCATACCCATAAAAAATCAAACGTTTTTAAACACGTTTTGAATGAATTTTATAACTTAGTTAGTTAGAAAATGGGCTACCATGGTACTTCAAGTACCTTTTAAGAAACTTAGAAATTTTCATTCTGAAGATTTTATTACATTCCTATTTTCTGTTTTTAGGGGGACTTTATCCCAAGAATAATAGAAATATTTGTATTTTCAAACATACAACTGTTTCAAACACTTATTTATTATAAAAAAAAAATAATTTAATTAGTCAGGGATTTTTATGCTCTGATCTTTTTTACTAAATACTCACATCCAATGATCAAATTCACTATGAAATAGTATAAGCTTACAATAGCATGAAATTAACGGTTTCCTGGGGGCATCACCAGACGGACTTATTGGTGACGACTCTATAATTGAAATTTAAATGGCCAGAACCAGCAAAGATTCTTCTATAAGGAATTATAAAAGCATGCCAAAAATAAAAAAAATTCTGTCTGAGTACTCTCAGAACTTAAAAAAATCTATAAGTAGTTCTACCAAGTCAAAGGTAAGCTTGAAATTTCAGATAGTGAGTACTGCTATTTTGAGTGGATGCAACAAGATATATATCACAAAATTATAAGGAGAGAAAAAGACTTCTACGGTTAAGATATCTACAAATTATTAAATAAAATCTTACAATGTCCATATATTTTCAGCACATTTAATTTGTTTGCCAAGTATTTCTTGTGGATGTAGTTCATTATCTCCTTCTTCATTAATTTTCCAATTTTTTACATCTTTAGCTTCATATTGCCACCCTAATGGAATCAATTCATGAACCTGTGGAAATTTGAAATGATCAACCCAATTGAATTTAAGAAAATTGTTCTAATTACATATCTTCATCAGTTTAATCTAGTCCTCTAGATTTAGCAATATCTACACTCAAATAGGCTATATCTCTCAATAGAGCCTCTCCCTCGATTAGTGCAAGGTTTGTATACAAATTTTGGTCAAAAAAATTCTTTTCTTAAAAGTGGCTTAGTTTTTAAAAGGGGGTCTTAAAAGATATTCAAAATTATGTGATTAAGAAAAAGACAATAAATAAATATTACTGAAGTGAAGGAATATTTTTAGTATATAACTTTAAAAAGGAATAGAAAGTTGAAATTACAAATGTATTATATCTAACCTGGATACATTTTTAAAAGAAGCTACATAGAAATACATAAAACATAGAATAATGCATTTCATAAAAACATGACACAGTTTTGCTTATCTTTTTATAGATATAGAATTAGTTGATGAAGTGATATTAAATAATCATTGTCATTGACATTGAGGGCTTTGACTTCTAGCAGTCCAATATATTTCTGATCTTTTGCTGAACAAATTGTCTGCTTGTCCATCAGGCGGTTGGTTATCTTATATCTAAAAGACACTCATACCAATTGTATAACCTTGGAAAGGTCGTTCAAAACAAATTAATAAAGATTGATTGATAACAACTCTGCCAACAATTAAATAGGCAAATATATTTTTGGGTTTCTGAGAATTTATAAGGATTACACCATCGTGTTAGACAAATAGCAACTTGACTAACTTAAACAAGTTAAGCTGATATATTATCATAGTGATAATATGAAAACTCACAAAATATGAAAACTGAAAACTACTATTTTAGTTCATTACATGCTCTTGCTGGTTTTATAGGGTTTCTTTGATTTTTTCATTACCATAAAAACCCATATGTTTTCACCCACCCATGTGTCTGCCTGTTCTAGTATATGTGAATCCCCTGTTCCAGCTAGATATAAAATTGTACATATATAGGGAACAAATGAAAAATATAGCCATCTGTATAAAACATGAGTAAGTGTAACTAAGCAGTCTTATTTTGAAAAAAAATCTATAATTTTTAGTGGGGGATCAAGTTTAAGATCTTGATCTCCTGATTAACAATATGTAACCATTATATTGGTTTCTATCTATAATTACAAAGAGTCATTAAAATGATGCAAACAACGGTAACTTAACCAGTGATTTTCTTACAGGCACAATATTTAGTAATTATCATCTAATGACTCCTTGATAATGCTAAAAATAAAACCAGCCTCCCAAAAAATAATGAAAGATCATATATAAATTAATTAGTAGTAAAAAAATAAATATTTTTTGATCACATTGAGTAGGGTAACAAATTGAAAATCTCAGCATCCTAATTTAATGTATGTAACGATATGGAAGAACCAGTTGGACTAACTCATGGTGAAGCCATTACAATGCTGAAGAAGTTGATGACACACTTCGAGAAACAAATCTATACATCATCTGCTGAGCTACTGACCTCGAGGCAAAACAACGTCAGTCTTCTTTAAAGCAAAAGAACATTACGGACATGGTTCAATGATTATAAAAATATTATTTTTGTTTTCATTAATTAACACGAACCATACATTGTTTTATTTTAAAGTCCTGTTCAGAATTTAATGGTGTGCCAACTTCTTCACCACAAATAAATAGAAGTTCCCCTCTTCGGGGAAATACCCGCCTACGTATCCATATTTTAATAATAAAACCTTAGGCGTCAGTTTAAGAGAGGGAGAACTAGTTCATGACACAGCTGAAGCTCACTAGGGCATAGCCCGGGCTCTGACCTGCCTATATAAGGCCGAAATTTCGTGTTTTTCCATTCATTCGGAACCCGGCACTTGAAGTGAACACTGGTCTCTCTCTCTGCACTGGCGCTTGCTGCTCTACTCAACCCATGGCTTTCTTATTTAACTACCTCTGCACCACTCTTTCCTAACCTTGCTATAATTTAGTCCGATGTTGTCAGACCCCATACCTTCCTAGTGGGATTCTTTTCCTTTGTCTCGCTAAACCTAGCATATCCTTGGAAGGGATTCCTTCTATGTGGACGATGGTCTCTAAGGTCCTACAAACTGTACCTTGTCGCAGCGTCTCCCGCAATAACAATAATTTCAGTGAATGGTTATCAAAGATGTGTTAATGACGGCATTGAATAATGGATCATTAAAAAGACATAAGTGGAAGAAAGTGCCCTATTACGATTTTAATTAAGACTAGAATGTTTTTCTTAATTAATACCTTAGCCATTCAAGGAATTATTGTTGGTAGTTATAGTATATAATTATTTAAAAAAGTCTTATTAATCCTATATTTTCAAGAGATTAGATCAGGGTGGATTGGCTTATTTCCAAGATGATGGCCTGAAGCATCAGGTGTTCTTAATGATACTGAAGAACCATTACCACCTTAGAACCAGGCTTTTAATAAACACTTATTAAAAAATTTTTAATGATACTTACAACATATTTAATGTTTATTAATGATCTCGACAAAGTAAGTGCCTCTCTTAAATATCTGCGAAGACCTAATGGTCCATATAATTCTAATATAAAATCATTATCAGCCCTAGAAATAGTACCAATGGTACATATAACTCCAGGAAGTCCAAACAACTGAAAGAAAAGTAAAAAGTTTATCACATTTATTAAATAAAGCAATAGATAACAGGTCTCTAGACATTTTTTACTATTGTTTACTTACATGATCACCATGTAAATGGGTAATAAAGATCTTTTTCACCTTTCCAATATGAACTTTACTATGTTCAATTTGAAGTTGTGAACCTTCACCACAATCAAACAGCCAAATATCTCCATCTAATAACGAATGCTACTTGTATAAATACAAAATATATAATATATGCATACAACAAATAATAGTTTAATATTAATATAGAAGAGGTGAATAGGCTGATCGTTAATATCATTTTATAAACATATGGAATAAAGAGGTTATTAAAGTGTTACCATTGAACCTAACAGCTGTACAGGAGGCAGCACGATGTTTGGATGGGCAGCAAGAAGCAGTCCCAAGAAAAATTAAATGCATCTCAATTGCACAGTAAGGACACCTATCAGACAATTATGGGGGAAAATCATAAGATATAGACAGTTTAGAAATTACGATGAAAAATGCCAGGCTAGTCAAGTCACAGCTACGGCCCTCACGTATGTATGTACTAGTGTGCCCACCATTTAATTCTTTTGACAATTCGAAGTTATTGACTGAATGCTTTGTACAATGTCGATAGGTATTAAAAAGAAATTAAAACATTTGAACAGTCGCTCAGGGCGTGTTGAATGCTAGAAGTAAATTCGTGGCTAAACGTTGTAATTATTTAGCAAAAAAAAATATATATTGTAAGGGATATGAACCGAGACCTCATCTCCCGTACCTGTTTCGATCCCCGGCTTTCAATAAAATTTTTCTTTGGCTAAAAATTGTAAAACCGCATTCCATACATACCTCAACTTATAATCATTAGAATAAAAGTTATACTGATAGGATTTTTTTTTGTTTAGTTGATAACCTATTTTCTATAAAATTATATACTTTAATTAGCTTCGAGATATACTGCTGTATTTTTTTTAATGTTACGGTGTTTGGTTACATTTAAATAGCGTATATTTTTTTTGTTTGAAAGGTTTTTCCCTTCTCCGCCTGTCATACGATATACCTGATCTGTAATTAACATGATAAATTGTACACGTTAGTAGTTAAATTAAATGCGTACACAGCGCCCGTTTTAGTCGTTCTGAGAACTTAATGAATTCGAACGCAAAAGTTTCAGTGTTTTTTTTTTGTTTTTTTTTTTTTGTAAACAATAAAATGTTACTTATTTACTTACTTCCCTGGCGCTAAGGTCCCAAAAGTTTTTCAGCAGTTCTTAATGTCTGCTGCACCTGCCCTTTAATAAATAATATACTAATTGACATGTTCCTGTCATCTGAATATTTGCCTTCTTATGAGATTTCTTCCATAAGGTTTTACGCATAGTATTTTTCTCGGGATTAAAAAAAAACGTAGATCTAACTCACAACTTGCAGGGGCGAATTAGGTCTACGTAGACTTAGATCCGTTCAAATACGATTTAAGTAGTCAATCCACGCCAACTAAGGTTTAGGTTTTAGTTTGTAAGTTTTTCTCCCACATTTTTAAACTAAAGGTGAGCCCCATCAGATAGAATTGTATTCATGTTATTGACCTATTAACTTCAATCTCATTATTATGTAACCCAACCTCCTTCAAAAAATTGTCAATTCTTTGTTTATGTTTTTACATATTGTATAAAAATTAAAGGGGTTAAAAAAAAAAAAAAAATTGGTTTGATCTGATTCGCTATCGACTCTCTTTACAGACTGGTCCGTAGATTTTGTGGAGATTTTCCACACCATGAGTATCTTTTCATGTTCTCTAGTTAGTACTCTTGCCTCACTTTAGTAGGTAACCTGCTTTATTTATTTCCTATAGAAGATTTCGCAAGCTATTCGAAATGCCGCCTTACTCGGAATTTCACCCAGACTAAAAGGCTTCATTTCTCATTCTGCAGGTACATGTGATGTTTTTATGTAAACTAATTTGAGCTTATTAATTCCCTAATACCCTTTTTATTACTCAAATTCTTGTATAGTCCAAGGATGGGTGTTGTGTTAGTGGGTTGTTTTATAAGGTGGCACCCGGGCAGGACCTCATTGCTCTGACAGCTCTCTCTTGTATGAAGTTGAACAATGGTTTCAGATCCTCCTTGCCTATATATATATTTATAGAACTAGGTTGGCGTGTTTGTTAATAAAAAAAAATGACCTAAAACCAGTCATTAACTTATTTATAATAATGGTACATATGTTGCTGTTTTTATATTTTCTTATCCTAGTATTTGGCCCTTATTTTATTTGTTATGTTGTGCCCAAATATTATTTGCCTAGTTAGATACTCTCGACCGGCACTGTGTATCAGTTACATTTACTATCTTATGAATGGGACGCTTTCTAATTTTGTAAGTAAATTTAATTTAATATAAATTTCAGAGGTACTCGTCAAAAACAACAAAAATAAATGAACCAAAACAAAAGCGTGAAGCTAAAAAGACGCTGCCTCCAATAATATTGCCAGCAAGCGGTCCAATAATTGATGGAAAACCTTCTAAGAAGGAGACCTTTTGGAGTAATGTTGCAGGTGCAGAACGATTAATTAAAGTGACCGATAACAACATCGAAGAGATTCTGAAAAAACACGAAGCCATTTTAATCGTGTTTTATGGCACATGTATGTATTAAATATTGGTTACAGATCACCCAAGCGAGATCGTCTCAAATACGTATGTTTCCATCATGAGTTCTTGTGACGATCTCGCTTAGGAGAACTTATGACAATGTTATTTTATTTTAGGTTTTACTCCCCGTCTACTATATGAATTATTAAATTAATGGGTTAAATATATCTATGAAATTAATAACACCCTTTTTATAGTTTAACCAGTTTTAAATCTCAATTTTGTTCGTTTATCCTTAATGTAAGTATATTAATTTCACCAGTTCAAACCACTTAATCGTCCATTCATTTTCATTATATACAGTTCACTCAATTCACTACCATTAGTTCCTCAATCCTTTACAGATTACAAAACGCCTTGGTCAACATTTATAACACATTCTTAACATAAACTGAGGGGTGGGAGAAGATGAACTTCCAAACAATGCAAAAATCGTTGTTTTTGTTGTGTGTAAAATTCCTTTTCCGTTGTTTCCTAGTACAATGAAGTTTTACTTGGAGGTTCCAGTTGAAAGGAAAACATTGCCAACTCTATAAAGAGGCATTAGGGGTTATTTATTATGCTATAATTAAAAAAGAGTCTCCGACCATCACATGTCAATCATTGCTTCAAAAACGCCACAAGGAAAGCGCCCCATCCCCGTACGCTTTGCGCTTTGTTTTAGCAGCCAGTTAGTGTAACTCAGTACAACTAGGATTTTATTGGTGCTCATAATTTGCAAAGCTAACCAAAAAAAATATGTTGTTTTTTTTAAGAAAACACAAAAGCTATTCTATTATATGAATAATAATAAAAACGTTTCATTCCCAAAACTTCGGAAAAAATCGCTTGACTCTATCCAAATGATATATTAACTTCATCAGCAACCTCTCTAATAGTAATTTTGCGATCGTCCTGAATCATTTTCTTAACTTCTTCGATGTTGTCGTCATTAATTAAAATGTTAGGGGGCCCAGCGCGATCATCTTCAATATCTTCACGGCCCTCTTTGAAACGTCCATACCACTCATAAACCCTTGCTTTACTCATGGTAGATTCATAAAAGCCACTGTCAACATTTCAAAAACTTTGCTGTACTTTATTTCATTTTTTTGACAAAATTTAATATAAATTCTTTAATCCATTTTTTCGAAACTAAAAAATGCCGAGAACACCAAACGTATAACCTTACCGACTGCTACTAAGAAAGTAGACATTGAAAACAGCTGCAAATTTCAACGTATTTCAGAGGGATGTGCACCAACATGATAAAAAAAAAAAAATTAACAATCATAACGGGATCATATTTTCCACCAAATTATAAAATTCTCGTTACTTTTTGTTCAAACCTCGTAGTCTCACATTGCGGGACAAGAAACGGTGAACACAAACAACTGGCTTGGATCTTTTGGAATACAAAACGTTCAGCACAATTAATTATGAAAAAAAAATCCAAACAACATGGTTCCTTTTGGCCTTTCAAGGAAATTTGAGGAACAGATTCCATTCTTGACCTTGGGTTGGATTTGTTTTGCAAAAAGTAAATGTATTGAATCACATTTTGTTAGACAAACTTCTATATTTTTACCTATAAAATCTGTCCAAGCTGCTTGCATCCCTTTTGCAATCCATAAAAGATGTCAAAACCTGAGCTATTCCGGGTTGGATATTTTTTGCATAACTATGGCCAATTTTAATTCACGATACACTTTATTTTTGGCCAGATTTTGAGAAAGACAAGAACGATATATTCAGCTGGGTTTCACGAATATCTATCGACAGGTTTCAACTTTCCTATTTATATTCTTAGATATAAATATATTAGGTGTATAACTGTTTTCGAGTGAAAGTAATTTTAGTAAATGCGGACTGGTCAGTATTTTACAAACGCGTAATTAAAACTGGAGTCATAGACATTCACGGCGACAAAGCTCCGGGATGTTGGGGCTTAACGTGTATGTGCTAAAAAGCAAAATAAAATATTGTAAGTTTTCTAAAATATTATATATTTTTCAGGGTGTTCGGTCTGTAAAGATGTAAATATTGAAATTGGAAAAGCTGCCAAGCTTATTTCTCCAACAGATGGGGTGCTCGGCGTTTGCGATGCTATGGACAATGTCAAGTCTGTTGATAAATTCTTGATAACAAAAACGCCCTCATTCAAATATTTCAAGAATGGTACCTACATAGCTGATTTCATAGGAAGACCTCTGGCAAAAGATATAATTAACTTCATGAAAACACCCCCTTCTTGTACAGCTCGGCTTGAAAAATAAATTTAAAAGCAATGCATTCTGTTTATTTGTCAAGGAGCTATCAGCGTTACTTGTATTTGTACATAATATATTAAGATACTTGAATACGGGTTTACTTACCCGTGGTGTACGCAAGGGGGAAGGATCAGGGTACATACCCCCCCCCCCCCGAAATTCATGAAAAAAATATGTTTTTCATACCAGGTAAGGTAAGGTAAGGTAAGGTTTGCAATTATTCATTATTATATTTTGTCTTAATCCTCCCAGCATCCTGTATTGCAGAAGAATCTCCCATTCACGTAAATTGCAGGACTGTTGTATTAATAGGTGCAGGAATAATTTAAGGTGAGTTAGAACGATAAATAATCTCAGTCGTGTAAGTATATCAATCAACAGATGGCAGTAATATCGGGCCTAAGTTTACAGGATAATTTAATTTTTAATTTTTACAGTAAACAATATTTTGAAAACGGTTTTTTACACAAAAATAACGTATAATTTAACAGCAGTAGCTATGATCTCGTTGGGCTGTACGCAGGTTTTTGACAATGTGTCATCAGGGACACTGTGCGAACAGCTCTGCCCGCCCAGAGCTGCTGTACACCATGCTGCCCCTGCCTCAAATTAAGAAAGGGTGAGGGCACGGGTGGGTGAGTCTTTTTAACTCCCTTTCCTCTTGTTAATTGTGTACCATTGTATTTGTATACTTTGTGCTTCTTACCTCTTTTTATCCCCATGACTGTGTGCCTCATTTATACTGGTGGTAGTGTCCATAAAAATGTTTGATGTAGTGTATTATAACATGAGATGTGGCACAGTAAATAAAAAGTTGTCATCTAAAGATGTTGCACAAATCCACTTTCCTTCAGACTTTGACATCTCTAGCCCTTGAAGTTCCTCAAGGAGGCATTTGGTCTCCAATACCCTGGCTATCTCAATGTACTAACTATCTATAGGGCCGGCGAGAACAGTCGAGGGCTCCTTATACATGTTACTAAACGTTTTGTTAATTTTTATGTAAGTATTTGGGGCAGATACTGGTGATGAACGTTAAGATTTACTTTGAATTCTTCATTAGACCGTTAAAGTGTTAAATAGTACTCAAAATCACGTGAATAATATAAAATTGGCTTTATTAAAAAACTAAAAGAACCGTGACAAAACTTGAGAGAGTCAATTCAAATTTACAAGCAATACATTGCAAATTGTTATCCTCGGTCGCCAGGTTTTCCACGACCTCTGACCGGCCCTGACTTGATAAGCACCTCCATATCTCTGCCTATTTTAGGTACAAAATATAAAAAGTACACCTTAAGTCTCACCGGCTTCCACACTTATGAACTTCTTCCAACTTGTCACTACTAAGTTACATCTCAAACTGATGAAATCAACAACCTAAAGAACGCCGACTTGTACCCGTTGTTCGGCGTGCCGACGGTTCGGGAAACTCACGTTAAGTTAGTTTCATTTCCTATAATCATCCCATCAACTTTTAGTTACAAGTACAATAATACAAAAAGCCTCTTGTATTATGTAAATACATTCGAATTATTGTAACAATATTGTTAACCCACAGAAGCAGTATAAAACGTAGCTTAGCTGCAGTAAATACAAGAATTCACCACCCCCGACCATCGGCCTGTTCTCTATGAACTAGAAGGTGACATGCCAGAGCCACCTGCTTCTAGGTACAGGTACGATGAGGCCAAGTGGGACCACTACAAGCATCTCATCAAGACCGAGTTACCCACAATCACGCCCCTGAGACACACTTGGGACATAGATTACGCTATCTATCAGCTACAGGACGTCATCGATCGAGCTGACGATGCATCGATCCCGAAATTTTCTCCGAAGCCCCCTTCTCTGAGAAAACCTCCGGATCACATCCTACAACTGATTAGACAGCGTAATAATATCAAGAACAGGTGGTTTAGGACCAAAAACAGGGACTTAAAACCGGTTTTAAATGCTCTCACAAACCAAGTTAAGTCCCAGATGGCCCAGTGGAAAAATTCGATTTGGGAAGATCGCCTCACCAGTCTCCACGGTGACCACAAGCAATTGTGGAAGCTTGTGAAGACCTGCAGGTCCAAAAAGAACGGTGTAAGGCTAGCCGTGAACGGGCAGTTCATTCCCACCACCGAACAAGCGGACATCTTGGTGGCCCATTATGAGGAAGTCAGTCATGGCCAGGGACATCCAATAGGAGCCCTCGACCCCCCCCCCTCCTCTACCCTCCCCACCACTACCGAAATCTACACCTCACACCGGCAATTCATTCTAAGAACGACCGGCAAGAAGGCCCCAGGCCAGGATTCCATCCAGAACATCCTACTCAAGCAGTTGCCGAGGAAAGGCATCTCATTCATAACGAACGTGTTGAACTCCTGCTTCAGGCTGCACTATTTCCCCCAGAACTGGAAGCACGCTGTAGTGGTCCCCCTTCTGAAACCAGCGAAAAGCGGTTATGAGCCATCTCATTACCGCTCCATCAGTCTGCTGACTCAACTCTCGAAGCTGTTCGAGAGAATCATCCACGTACATCTCTCCGGGCACTGCGAGTCACAAGAAGTCATCCCACCAGAGCAGACTGGTTTCAGCACAGGCTTAAGTGCGAACAACAGCCTGGCGAGATTGCAACACCACGTCGCATCGAACGTCCGGAGCAACAGAGCTACCGCTATGATTTCACTGGAATGTTCGAAAGCTTTCGACTCTGAGGACCACTACATCCTACTCCAACGTCTGAGGGAATATGAATTCTCGGATCAGCTGCAGAACCTGATGAGATCCTATCTTACAGGCAGAACTTTTTCGGTTCGTATAGGCACTACGTCTACGACCCGAAGAAATTACACTGCCGGTGTCCCCCAAGGATCGGTGCTAGGCCCCCTGCTGTTCAACATTTACACCGCCCACATCGTAGGAGCCTCGTACCCCAACTGCGAGGTATCGGCGTATGCAGACGACATAGGTGTTTACAGCACTAGCATCAATCCCACCAGAGCCCTGAAATTCGCTGAGAGCGCCAGTCAACAGATCGCTGAGAAACTCGATGCCATCCACATTAAAGTCAACCCGGCCAAGACGCAAGAAATTATATTCAGCTATAAATCCGGAAGAAAGAAGCTCCCGAAATCCTTCGTCTTAGACGGCAAAGAGTTCCCTGTGAGCAACAAGCTATGCTACCTTGGGATTACCCTCGGTAGACACTTGTCGTTCACAACACATCTCGGCAAGAAGTTAAAGAGTGTTAGGAAGAAATTCTTCAGCCTCGGACACCTACTTCACAGCCTGGCTTTATCGGTACGCCTCAAGGTGCTAATATACCAGAGCGTCCTAAGACCTGCTTTGATGTATGGGACCCCTCTCTTCAAGTATCTGACTCCTAACACTCTCAAAACGCTCCAGCAATTTCAGAACTGAGTTCTCCACACCTCCCTCAAACATACCCCGTTCGACCGAATGAAGGCAGATGAGATGCATAAAAATTTTGAAGTACTCACCATTCAGAAGATTTCATCAAGAGAAGGCACATCAAATTTTTCGACTCACTCCAACACAGCCACAACCCACTATTCTCGACCTTCAACCACCACCAATGCCCGTCAGATGGAAGCACTGCTGGACCGCCGAAGCCTGGAGACAGATGGACGTGATCGAACCCTAGCCCCCTGACGGAGACTGAAGATCTACACCCAGCCGAGAGATCGAGGCCGATCTCCCGGTCAACTCAACCGAAGCTAAAGCCCCCATCTACCTGTTTAAGCAGGGTCGATCTTCCGGCCGAGAGGCCGACTTATTTCAGGCCCTTGCGGGCCAGGCTTGACCTGGCCGACTACAAACCATTGCCTAGGTACCCCTAGGCTCCACCCTCGGTAGACTCTCACTACCTTCCCGATTCCACCCGCCTCCTTTAGGCATTCCACACCCTATATCCTTCTCATACATCCTTCAAATGGGGGACTCCCCTTAGTGAAAGGCACTCATTAGCCCAAAATAATTTTCCTTTATTTTTCCCACATCCTATTTTTATAAGTTTGAGAGCTAAGGGAAAAAAAAAAAAAAATACAAGAAACACTAAGAAACATTTTAGCTCTTATAGAGCCATAGTAGATTCTAAACATTTTAAATATATAAAATAAAATAAAGGGGATTTGAAAAATAAAGGGGCCTTCAAATTGAGACTGTGCACTGCTTCCTGATGAAATCAAACGGTATCTATGGCAAATTACCTTCAAATGTTTCAATATTATGATTACTTTTTCTTTTACAAATCCTGATGACCTTCCATTGATCAACAGGCATCACCTTCGAGAGAGGAAAAAGGAGTAGAACTAAAATTTGTTGTTAAGAGTGCTGGGCTGCAATTAGTGGTTCACCAATAAATACGTCAAAAAGTCTTCTGGTCATCAAAAATTGTGTAGGATTATTTCAACCGAGGTATGATGTAACAAACATTTATAAATTGCGCGAGCCAATTTTTCGGGATTGATTTCGGAAAACGGAGAAGCGTTTTGTGAACCAATTACTGGTTCAACGTTAAAACCAAAACTTATTCATTTTGTCTGAACAATTGTCGTAGGATTCAGATAATAATCATTTAAATGATCCAATCTATATGGCCATCTTCTTAAGTTCTTCAGACTTAATATTCTATTAATCTATAACATAAACATTATAATGTTAATTACACTAACTATTAGTTTTATTAATACCCAACTTCATTTCAAAAATCAAACAGAAGTGAATGATGTAGCTATAAATTAAAATATTTGATTGATGTGAGTTTGCTATACTGGGACTGTTGGCCCTCTAGGGGTGGGGGTAAAAGAGCATAACCCCACCCGACAGATAACTTCCCGTGTTATCTATAATTAATTATAATCCATATATTTTGCAGTAAAAGGAGCCACCCACAGTCAATTTATATTGCAACATAATTGGGGTTAAGAAAAAATAAAAAAAAGTTAATTCTATACTCCGTGAGTGCCTTAGCCTGCAAGTAAGGTCATTCTTTTGGAAGGAAAAAGGGTCGTTCTTCTGTCATTAGGGAAGTCCACGCATTTCTCTATCTATATTCTAGTCTATACGTTTTAACATTTTTGTTTAATAAATATATACATGTATATATATATATATATAAGTTAACTGGAGAGGCGACTATGAGGAGATAACATAGGTAAGTCTCCCCAGTTAATCCCCTCAGAGGATCAGGGATCCTATATATAGATGTGTATGATAAATAAAAGCCATTCTTAGTCTAACCACCGTGTCTATCAGTTACCTCTTCCCCCTTTTTTTATCGATATACTTCAGTCTATCTTAACTGGTGCCTAAACCCAGGAGTGCGATTGAGCGATAATCGCGCCGCGAACATATTGTTCTCTGTCTAGTTCGCGATCATCATTGTAAACATTGAAGCTTAGAATCCGAGATGGAACCTAGTACACTTCAGTTCGCGAAGATGGAGGCGGATTTGGCCCAGGCCATCGAAGAGAAGGAGAGGCTGAATGTACAGATGTTCAGAGAGCAGGAGAGGTCGCAGATGTACCTAGCTAAGGTACGTACGCAGAATTCATCGTTCATTCACGATCTCATTAGCCAGTTGGAACCGTTTACGGGGACGCTGGGAGAACTGGAGCACTTCCTCAAAGGGGGCGACCAGACTAAAGCCTTGATAAACACAAGAAAAGGGCTGGGAACGATCACCGACTCGGATATAGTCGTGTTAGAGACAGCTCTGGTAAGCAGGATTTCAAGGAAGGTGTTGAACGCCATACAAGGCGACGTATCGCAGACCTGGGAGGAAATGAAGTTAAGACTAAAGAAGCTGTATGGAGGGGGTAGGTGGACCCCAGAAGAAGACGTGTTTTACCTAATTAAAGAGAAGCGAACACAGGGCCAATCGGAGGGGGATTTCGCTGAAAAACTCATGGTGATGCATAATCGCCTTGTGGAAAAAATGGTCGAGACCTGCGGACAGGAGGAAGCGACCCACAGACTCCAGTTCATAAGACAAGTGATGAAAGTCCAATTGAACCAAGTCTATCTTAACTTATATATATATATATATATATCATGCTTTGGAGCATGTTTTAGTTAATACAATTTAACATAGGAAGGATACCGGAACATGTAATAACAAGTTGAATTGTAAATAAAGTTTTCTTATTCTATTTATTTATGTTCAGAAATTGTGAATAACCCCTCTTGAATTTGATTTACTTAGGAGGGGCGGCAAATTGCAGACCACTCAGGTGGCAAATCTCTAGGTAAGCCACTGCCTGTATGATTCAAAGAGCTATTCACAAAACTCGTTAAAATGTAAATGATAGGATCATATTAAAGTATTAATTCAATGGGAAAATCGAGCAGAGTAAAACACAGCAACCCGAAATTAAACCCTTGGTTTTTTAATTTATAGCTACACGTTCCGCTATTTTTATATCGTGTAAAGGCCTGGCAGACTTCCCAATTCTTTTGACGATGTATGCTTCCATTCGGTTGTTCAACCCTTTACAAAGTAGGTTCATTCGATTGCCGTGGTTTGTTTTTAATTGTACTAGTATTCTCAGTGGAAATCATCATAATTACAAATTTCGTCAAAAAATCAGATGTACGTAGTAATGTGGACCTGCTTTCATAATATCGGTTTTAAATAAATTAGGTTATAGCAACTTATTATTGGAAATAATAACCGTAGTTTACACTGATGAAATGAGACTGATATTAAAATAGTACATAAGACGTAACATGTTTCAAGAAAACTAGAAGAATCTATGGATCGAATCGCCATATTATATGAATCCGACCATTGTTGATATATTAATGGAAGCCTACTATTCAGAAGATTTAGAAAAAGTAAGAGTATGTTTATCGAAAGGTGCTAATGTGAACGAAAGATTAAGGAGCTCATACGGAATGACTTTAATCCATCGAAGTCCTTCATTAGGTATTACAAAGTTACTTTTGTCGAGCGGCGCAAATGTTAATGCTTTAGACAATAAGAATCGGACTCCATTACATTATGCCGTAATCTACGATAAACCATTATCAGAAGTCTGCGAACTTCTCTCCTATGGTGCTAATGTTAATGCAGTAGACGTTGATGGCCAGACACCTTTACACCATTGTGTATTGCTTACACGGAAATTATCACTGATTCATGAACTTTTACTTAACGGTGCCAACTCAAACTTAAAAGACAAGAAACAGTTATCACCTTTGCATCTTGCCGTGTGTTATGGAAATGGGATGGACTTGGAAGTGATTATGGAGCTTATGGAATTCGGACCTAAATTTGATATTTTTAATGTTGGTAGTGATATTACACCATTAGACATCGCTGTACAAATGGGGTATGTTGATTGTGCAAAATTAATATTGAAGATTGGTATTATTAAACACTACGAGAGTTACATACATAAAATTCACATTTTAGATCAGTACATAGATTCCGCTCATTATGAAGAATTGTCACAGTATCTGTATGACTGCTCATGTGAAATCCTTCAAATGAGAACAGAAAAAATTAACAGGAGAGACACACTGCATACATTTGTTTTAAACTACAACGTTTTTTCACATTTTTTTCAAATTAATGCTATTGAGGAAAAAGGAATTGAAACTAATTATGTAATATATAAAGATGTTATTTTGCCTAAAATAGAGCTATATTTAAAAAGAATAGATTTGCTGAATAAACTGAAAGAGCTCTACATTTCGCTACAGAGCACCGGGTTTAGTAATATCATACTCCCCCTAAACTACGACTGCATTTACGAAATTGCTAAATACTTGGATAATAAGGATTTATGTAGTTTCATAGCAGCATTTGATAACTTATGTTTGTAATATTGATGGTTTATAATAATATATGCAGCAAATATGATTATTTTCTCGTATTTTTTACACTCAAAACCCTGGTTGGTAGGGTATTCTTCCACAACATAACTACAAGTCAGTAACCAATTTAATTTAAATAAAGGTATCATGTTGAAAGAGTCGAAAAGGGAAGATATTTCTAGAAATTATTGTAAGGCTGATCATGGGAGGGGGGTAGAAGAAAAGTACATTTTTTAGACAGTTTTGTTGTTCAATAAATAAACTTTTGTCGTAAATATTCGAGAAATTAACGGCTTAAATTTATCTTTGGATTTGTCAATCATGAAGGGACTAGCCACAGTATCTGTTAATTTTCTGTCAAATAGAAAAGAAGCTTCACATAATAGATATTAGATAGTCACCAGCAATTCTTCTTTTGAATTGTCTTATGTCTCATGGAGAATAGGATTTAGCAAAGCGACTTAGCTTGTTCACTATTCACTTCAAATTTCCATTTGCGGAGTTATCCGCGACCACTTAATGCTTTCAACAACGAAGTACGTTTTATCTTTCATTGATATAATAGAAGATAGCCTGCACCCCAGGGGATCCACTTCTTTGTTGTTTTCTAATTTTAACTTAATATAACTTCAAGTTCTTTTAGCCACTTTACCCTTAACTTAGGAGGCTAATGGTCAAGATTAGGCTAATGGTATTGCTATAAAAAAACGTGAAGATTAAAATTTAGTACTGTTTTATAAATCTATATAATATACTTAATTGTATGTAAATTTTACAAATTTTTGAAAAATAAAAATGAGAAATGTATTTGGAATATTTATACAAATAATCCAGTGTTCATACCTACAAATTAATTGGAGGTCAAATCTTATAAATAAATTTAATATCAGAAAAAAATGGAACATTAGGCACGTAGGGGACAAGTGGAACCCAACTCACATCGGCGACTATTGAAGTCTCATTATGAAGAGGGGTATGGTGAGTCAGCTTAGTAGCTGACTGGTCCTAGTCGACTCCATGCGTGAAAAGTGCAATTTTTATTGGTTTGCTGTCAGCGGGGGGTTAATTTGTACCCTAACGGAAAATCAATCTGAGAATTGTCTGCCAACTCTCACACAAGTCAAAATACTCCACCTATATAGTTTCAACTACGTCATTCCATTCACATGCTTTCTCATACTTGGGAAGTTTTCTATACTAATACTTAACCCCTTCATTATACTGCCCCATTAGCTGTAGAAAAATTAAACGTCTCGTTATTATTCTCAAAACACAAAACTTCCCCCATATCTTTAGTTAGGCTACTCTAACATTTCACACTCTCTACCTCTAACATTTCAGAGACTTTATATTTCTAACATTTCATGTTGCCCCTATACCATCTTACCCACTTTCCTCGTTTCTGGAGAGCAAGAACCGAAGCTGTTCTTGAATGTACCTCTGTGTTTTATTAGGCTTCTATTCTGAATCAAGACCATCTTACGCCAAATCTACTTTCTTATCTTTCCTCATACTTCCAGGTCCGTTGTGGCTTAGAATATTCCAACTACTTTTCAGTCTGAAGTGCCACAAGGTAGTTTTTGAGGTCTTCTCTGTACCCTCTACACTGCAGACATACGTTCTACTTATGATTTCTTTCTATCTATGTTTATTGGAACAATTTCTTTTATCTGATACAGACCCAGAAATAAATTGACCTTACTGAGATAAAGAATGCAAATGAAACTTTTAACTGGGGCTCAGATCCTGTCTACCATTCATCTTCAACACCCTCACCACATCAACCTTAATTCCTTAGGATCCACTTCGAATAAAGTCAAAGTTGAAACCCACAAACAAGACCTAAAAGATAAGAACTCAATCAACATTTTGAACTACTGTACAGCCTGTTAAGCAGATGATCTCACCTTAATTCATAAATTTGAAGCCATCTTAAAATCTGTCAGGACTAATGAATGGACTTGGACTTAATGGAACCTCAAAGCACTTGAGATCAAACACATCCAATCCAGTCATGAGAACAATTATAAATGCACCTTTCTATGCCACCAATAGAACCCTCATACTAACTTTATATATTTATATTAATAGGTACCTACAATCCTAGATCATATTCCTTCCATTTTTTTTTAAATTCCATAAAAAACGATTTAACCTCCTGACCCCAAATTTTTTGCAGAAAAACTAGCCATCTGTATTCCTATAATCCTCAGCTTCGAGATGGAAGTGGAAGTGGCCTTGACGTATCATGTTACAAGTTCTGATACTGAACAGTACTTCTTTTGTAAAAGCAACTTTCTGTTTATATTTTACTGCAATTAGGTCCCTCCCTTATCACTGCTTCATTTTCCTTAGCTAGGAGGAGACAACCATGCAACTAAATTAGAGCAATTCTTGAGCTAGGAATGTATTATGTAAATATTTTATGAACTAGAAGATTAGATATTTGTGAATATGATATGAATTAAATAATTTATTACAGTCAAATGTTGCTCGACTAGGGCAAATTGCAGTGTTTTTCAAATAAACATTTTTTTCAGAAAACTTAATTTTATAGATAATCAGTATTGAAATTACATATAGAGCTCATGGGGGATATGCTATGAAATCCATTCATATCTATTATACAGGCAGTAAGGGACGAGTGTAAAGAAACTTCCTGTTCAGCAAAGTAAATATTTCATATCCAAAGGGAAAGTGATTTCGATAAGTAACTGACCATTGAAGTTTCATTCAGGTGCAACTATAGTCCAAACAAATAGAGACCAGAAAGGGGTCTCGGAGGAAAGTTTTGGAGAAGTTCTGAAAATTTGCTGTTTTTTGGTGCGCTGATTACGAATTTCAACTTGCCACCTCAAAATTTTCCTAGAAGTATGAAAAAAATACTCAAAAAATTAATCTTTTATGATTTTTCTTCCATAGCATGAAAACCATTCATTTTGTTTTAGTAGCATCAATATATACTTAATTATGCTCTACTAGACTAATTTCGAATCTAATGATTTTTTGGTTTAGCACTCCATTTTGAAGCGAATGGTCAAGTGAAATTGGGACCAGAAAGGAATTTTGACGGAAAGTTTTGTAAATTTGATTATTGATATTTGGTATGGTGCTGTTTACAAATTAAGTACGTGGTATAAAAAAAGTACCTTTTTTTTCTCCTAACTTAAAACAATGGATTAATAACCTGATAGATTTTATATTATTTTTATTACAAGTTTTTATTTTATAAAGATATGATGTAACTGAATTGAAGGAAGCCAAATTAAAAGATGAAATAAAAATACACACCTTCCGATTACTCTGGGTCTAGGTCAGTTTGAAAATCCTGAGTTCCAGGATCATCTTGATTTCCTTCATCTTCATTCAAGGCAGTAGGTAATTTATTCAGGTAAAATTTAATGTAAAATGTGCTAGTTTAATAATGCAGTTTTCAAGTTATGAACAAAAAATAAAAAAAAATTTGAAATTTGTCATCACCATAAATGAGCAATTTTCAGAACTTCTCCAAGACTTTCCAGGTGAGAATACTTTAGGACTGGACTACTAATGCTACTTGATTTTATATATATTGTAAATGTATTACATATACATATATATATATATGTATTTTATAAATACTTTAACATACAGTCACAACAGACTTTTTCTGTTCCCGAAAATCTGATTCAATAACATTTCATTAATCTAATAATAATTATAAAAAACTATTTCATGGGGGACTCCCCTTAGTGAAAGGCACTCATTAGCCCAAAATAATTTTCCTTTATTTTTCCCACATCCTATTTTATAAGTTTGAGAGGAAAAAAACAAAAAAAAACTATTTTTTTTATGTTGTTAGGAAAGTGAATTTTTATTTAAGAGTGGAAAATATTAATTTGAGAAATTGGGTAACAATTTCACACTCTAATCCAAGCAAGTATCTCTAATTTATAAGCTCTCTTGACTTCAAGCTCACAAGGTATTCATGATTATTTTTTTCTTTATGTTTAAGAACTCAGTGAATAAAAAAATCAGTTATTCTCAAAACTTAACATAAGCAATAATAGAACCCTAGTAATCCTGCTACTCTGTTCCGGCTTTAATATGTACATTTTCTATGTATTTTAACCAGTTTTTTATATTTTGGAAGAGTGAATTTCAGAGCCCAAGATGGTTTAAGAAATAGAATAAATTGTTTTCATTAGACATTATTAGACTAAGATTATTCTTAGTTTTTCACAATAATTTAATTAAAATTAGAGGATGGAAAGCAGAGGTCTAGGCAAGAAATATGACCCAGTTTTTACCCTGATCATTACTAGTAGATTTATTTAGGAACTGACTCCACAAAAAACCTCCTACAACATGAATTTGTATTGCAAAGTAGAGTTGAGGGACTTGCATGCATTGTAGTAGGGAGCAATTTACTTACAAAAACATTCTTGGCTGATAAGAATTCGCAATCATGGGTTTAAATAAAATAAATAGTGGGAAAAAACAACAATTTAATGATGAAAATAAATAATTTATAAAATTAATACTAAATAAAAGTAAAAATAAATATAAAAGATCAAAATTATGGTATTATTTGATCTTATCACAAACATATTTACATTAAGAAGTATTTTCATGTTCTATGAGTATTAAAAAAGAACGTTTATCAAATGGTGGAAGTTAACAAAAAAGCAAGCAATATTCAGTGATAGAAAAAACTAGAATATTTTTTTTAAATGATTGGAATAAATAAATGTTCACTCTAATAAACAACGTTTTACAATATAAATAATTCACAAACATCGAAACTTCACCTCTTTCTAATTACATAACATAAAATAAAATTAACTTCAAAATTTAACATCTCATTATTATATAAATATATATTACAAAATTATCAGTATTTTTTTTCCTTCGATACATATTACCATATTTGACACTTAACAGCAAATTATAAAATTGAGTTATAGCAAATCATGTGTGACATTTCAGTGAAGACTTGGATTGGCTTTAAATTAAAATTTTAACTAAGACTAAACTGAAATATACACAGAGAGTAATTATCTCAGCTAGTTACAATCACTGCTGCCTGGCTCTAATTGAGCATTTAACATAGAATGATTTCTATATAAATAATTTTAAAATAATCATATTTATACTTTATCCATGCATATTTTCTTAGATCATAAAAAATAATTAATCTTCATACATATTACTTACTATATAAAATTATAAAACATTAAAACAAGTAAATGTAGAAAACATAGTTGATTTTCAAAAACGTACTATGTGTTGAATAATTATATAAACGATGACACTATTAATAAAAGTATTGTATGCTTCATGATTTCAAACATTATACAGAGAATGGACAGAAAACGAATGTAATTACATATTTATAAAACATACTTATTCATAGCACAAATACATATCATATTTGTTTTACAATCAAGGGAGTGTAAATATGAATACTAAACACACAAATTGCTTTTTAAATTACAAATGTATTCTTTTATAATGTACTTACAAGTATATCTATATATATATATATATATAGTTAGATATTTCTATAATTAAACAGCAAGTATATAACAATCCAAACCCAAGTATAGTCAACATAATGAAGAAATCTTAAAAAAAATTGCAATAAAACATCAAGAATGGTTAAACCATGAATAGCAAACGCCAAAGAGTCTAATAAAGCTTACCCTGTCATGTTCATTAAAAATTCCTTTTAAATTAATCTAACCAAGTAACAAAAACAATTAATATAAGCAAACTTTAGTCATTAGTTAATCGACAATCTTATATTAACATTTTTCTAGATTGTATTTTTTTTTTAAATATTTACATTGCCAATAGAGTACCATTAAGGTATTTGAAAAAAATATGCATTGGAACATTTTTTATCAATAGTAAACAACCATTTAGAATTAAGATGGACATGTTTGATCAATGACTATTATCATTAAGCACACATTTAAGATCTAAATATATATATGTGAATAAAGTATTTAGAAGAATAATAAAAACAATACAAATAAAACATAAATTATCAGTATTCTGAAAGTACTAATTATCACCCCTTTAAAATAAATACTAATAATTTACTTAGATGAAAATGTTTGTAATTATCATTAGAGAAAAATATAATTATTTTATAGTTGAATAGCACTTTAGATTAAGATCTCCAATATCAAAATTAAATTGGAAACAAGTTTCAAAGACAATTTATAATTTTTTTTCAACCTCTCAACTTTTATAAATGCAATTGATTTACCAATAACAATATTATAACTTGACTCAGGCCTAAACATTATACTGTAACTTGCATTATACTATATGATAGAGCAAACAGAATGTTTAGGCCAGTACAACAATGTTCAAAACAGTTTTCTTTAAACTACACCAAATACAAAACTAACAACAATTAGAGCTATTACAATCAGCAACATCGTATATTTTCATTTTTAACTGTATTTAACAGTTACAGATAAATATTGATAAAAAAATAAATTGCTAGTTCAGTTTATTATTATTAGCCAACAATGTTATATTAAATGACCTGTACAAGTCTTACATAATAATTCTAATTAACTGATGAGATGACAGAATAATATGGACTAGATTCAAAAGGGCCTAGAAAAAAAAAAATTGCATAAATATTATGTATAACATAAAAATGAAACAGAAAAGTTCATTAAAAACTATTCAAGTTTTATTTAATTTATAATTAAATGTTTAGTAGTCTCACTTAGAGAGGAAAGTAATAAAGAACAAGGGAACTTGAGCACTTACTTCAGTGCTTCTAGTGTATTCAAAGTTAATAGGAACTAATAACTAAAATATTAGTTATCAATCCTATAAAGACCACGATCAAATATTTTAGCTGTGAAAGCGTTAATAAAGATGGCAACTAATAACTCATCAGTTTGTTCACTCTGAACTACTGATTCTTTCAGCATTAAAACAGTTAATTATCAATGCCAACTATAACTAAGCCACTTGAAATAAAAAGAGTTACAAATAAGGTTACAGTAAGTAATCTAAATGAATCAGTTCGTTGGAGTATCAGATTAAGTTGATTAAACACAGATATTAGATTTTTATAAAATTTATTAATGAACGGTAGTTTGTCATACAACACACATCTACATCAGATTTTTATATGAGATGGGATGGAGAAAGAAGATAATTAAGAATTCATATCTTACTTCCTAAGCCGATAACCCAACAATTTCACCTATCCAACTCTAAAATCATGGCCAGCTATGCGCTCAGTATGAAATATTCTATTTGTAATCAACTTTTCCCCAAACTGAGGAACAGGTCTACTACTGGAGATCATACTTAACATTAGAGCGGTGTTGTTAAGTTGAAATAACAGGTCGGTCAGTGATTTTATAGCAAATGACAGAAAATACCTAAAAAAATGAAGTCAATCTAGTTTGACACAATTGAAATAAAGATGGCAAGAATGATATTAGTTTTGACCTTGCTAAGATCTCAACAACACCTACTACCACACCAATCACCATAGGCCTTGACTCATTATGTGGAATGTTATGCGTCAAAGTATTCCCGGCCACATGGGTATAATCCTTATACCCTGAAGACATGCTTATCATACAAAGAACTAACCCCACACCATCTTTGAGAATATAGAGTTAGGCCGGAAGAGCAGGTTCACATTATTTGAGCATGTTTGATGGATGGGTGATGACTGAAAGACAAGAGGTGACTATTTGAAGTGCTCCCTCAGAGACAACCAGTTGACACTGGTGTCAACATTATCCATAAGTGGCTAAGAGGAAGTACTTGGGGCAGAATGGCAGGAGCGTTCCATAATTGCAACAGAAGGTGCAGAATTGAGATGATTTGAGGTTACTATAAACCAAGTGACACAAATGAAATACAGAAAGAAAATTAAAATTACTGATACATAAAAGCTAACTATTTTCTCATACAGCCCCCACCCTATTAATGACTGTTACTAATTTATATTATTTTGTCTTACCAATAAATAAATATTAAAAAAAAAGTAATGAACACGTTGACAGCAACAATGGAATGCTGTCCAACTTTTCATGTGCCAAGGGTGGAAACGATAGGGGATGCTTTCTTTAAACACCACAGCAGCTAGGAGGAGGAAAGCTAAGGCATTGGTCTTCTCAATAATAGGGGTTTCCCATTACTTTCCTGAACATTGAAAAGTGGGTAAATAAAATATAAAACAGCTAGTTGAATAACAACTTAAACATTTTATGGTATTACCATTACAAATATGAAGCAATTGAATGAAAAATGTAAAAACCAGTGGGGATTCTAGTTTATAACTGCAAGGCGGCACAAGCACAACTGAAATCGCAGTACTAAGGGAACCCAGGGTGGCAAAGATTTTTTTTGTGTAAGGGAATGGACAGTCCAAGGCCGTCAACGTGTTAAGCAAATGAGAAATATAAAATCAATCAGATTGCAAAATACCTTTTAACAAATTTATTATTATATAAATATTTCAGTTGATTAATGTAGCATTTTTTTATAGAGCTCCACATGATTCACACACATAAAGTCTTCTTCTTAAATGTTTTGCAGTCATCTGAAATATATTGATAATACCTTTAATAACAGACACTTATTTATTTTGTCCCTTTAATTACCCCCCCCCTCCAAAATGTGACTATGATATACTTGACTATTTATTGATGAAGTACAGGAAATTACGAGGAATGCATAACATACGGTTGGCAGGAAAGTTTTAAATGTGGGAGGGGTATAAGCATGACGTATGTTGAGAGAAATGGACTTACAAAGGGAGCATGACTGGATAAGGCAAAACCTTAGTGCTTTGAGCGATGTACATGCATCTAGCTAATGTGGAGAGAAAGTATGATTTGTTATATCAAATTACAAAATATGAGTTATGAGGCAAGATTATAGGAATGGTAAATTAGTAGTAGATACCAGGAAAAAATTAGTACTCTTAGAATCGCAGAGGGAAAATTTGTTAACAATAATACATTTGGCTTAGAAATCATGAACAAGGGCAAAAAAAAAAAAGAAAGGATTTTCTAGTTAAAACTTTGTGAAATAAGCTTTTAGACTTATTGCTTGATGACGCATTAACTTGGTGAAAATGCTTTTTATAAGCTGTTAGCCTCACACACACAAGGAGGAGCTGCTGGATGGGCTTCAAATATAGGAAGGAGGTTCGAGATATATGTCATACCATTGTCTAGAGACAAATTCAGGCTCCAGAGATTCAAATGTCACATCTAGATTGGAAGCTAAAATTACTCACAGAACTCACAAGTGGATAGGCAATAGCAGTGGAGTAGGCTCGTTGAGTTGAGGTCATAATGGAGCCTGATTCAAAGAGCTCAAATCACCTTTAATCGAGGATATAAGTAAAGCAAGGATGGGATTCTAGTGTGCGGTGAAAGGAAAAGGTGCTGTATGGTGTAAGGAAAGAGTATGGACCATCTTTCAGAGTGAAATGAGAAATCATAATGTGACTATTAAGAGCATCTCCACACTCACAAGGTAAGCACTCTCCCAATGTACAGACTTGTAATAAATACAATCATCAATCAATGTTTCTCAAAGGTGGATATTTAGAATAATATAATAGCATTAAACCTTCACTAATATCACCTACTAATAGATTTTACATTAACCTGGAAATTATTGTAAAGAACACTTTACACTATGACTAGATTTAAAAAAAAAAAAGATATACCAGATTATTTAATTATTTTAAATGTGTATAACAAAAAGATAATAATGATAACAAATGCATCCACAGAAGTATATATAATGCTCACCTTAAATAGTCATGTAATCTGGACTGTAGTTTTTGAAATCCATTCAGAAAAAAAATCTATTCATCCAAATTAAATTGCAGCACATTTTAAGCCAGTCTGATGTTAGCTGAAGCTGGGAATAGGCTTCGTCTGCAATATTATGCTTGAGGAAGCGATGATACACTATCACAGGCTGAAGCATAATAGAAATACGTTTGTCCTAAAGTGATTGATGCCAACCAATAAACATTCTTTTCACCTTGGACGAAATTCATTGTTAGAATACAACGGGAATATTCCTGAATTATATACAGAAAGGCTCAAGCCAATATTTGTGATAATTTAATCTTTGGCCTACATTAATTTATGTTCTAATACAATATAAAACATGGCACATTACTTGGTATGAAGATGTAGTGAACTGTAATTGAAAAAATTAACTGCAACACGTTGTTGCATTTAAATATACCAACAAATAAATAGCTCTTAATTTCACATCGACCTGTAAGGCCCTTGCATCTTCAGATATTTTATTACAAGCGATGGTCCATTTGCAACAATTTCGGGTGGAATTTGTGTCAACGGACAATTATCGATGCTCATGATTTGAAGATTTGAACACAAGGCTAGTTCAAATGGCAAATTGTGAAGGTTTGGATTATCATTAATATATAATGACTCTAAACACTCTAATGTACCAATTTCTTCAGGAAGATGTACTAAATTATTTTCACCGACTCCAAGATACAACAAATTTGAAAGGTTACCAATTGCTCTAGGTAAAGTTTGTATTTGATTTGATTGAAGAACAAGTTTTTGCAAATCTCGTAAGTAGCCTATTTCAACAGGCAATTGATCTATTTTATTTTCTTCTAAATCAAGAACCCGTAGTTTCTTAAGGTGTACAATTGTGCTTGGTATCCTTCTTAACAAATTATTTGATAATATCAACACCTCCAAGTTCACAAGATATTGTATGTCATCAGGTATTTTAGTCAACTGGTTGGTTCCAAGATTAAGTTCAACCATGTTTCCCCATGTACCTAAATCCAGAGGCAGCGAGGTTAGAGTATTTTCTTTCATATTTAGTTTGGTAAGAGTTTTGGCTCTAGAAAAAATTCCATATGGGATTTTATCAATGTCATTGTGTTCTAAATTAAGTGAATGTACTGTAGTAAACTGATGAGGACCACCAGAAGGGTAAGAAGTGAAACAATTCCGTGACAGAGTGATACTTGTAAGTTCTAACAAGCTCGATAACAAACCATCAGGCAACTGAGAAAGAATATTACCTTCCACGTTGAATTCATCCATTTGTCCACAGTTACTCAGTGATTGTGGAATGGAATGTAATTTGTTATACCTTAGTCCTAGCCTTGTCAAATTGACTAAGTTACCAATTGATTCGGGGATGACAGATAATTCATTATGCTGAAGATCTAATGTAGATAACTGAACACACTGCCCTATTGCTTCAGGCAAATGCTCCAAATGATTATGTGAAACATCAAAAGTAGTTAAATTCACTAATTTCCCAATACCAGATGGCAGTTCTTTAATTTTATTTTCTCTCAGGCTGAGCATTGTTAAATTAGTTAAATTTCTGATCTCATCACCAACTACTTTTATTCTATTGAAACGTAGAAAAAGAGTTGTTAAAGAAGTTAATCTGTAAACAACATCAGGAATTTCATTTAGTTTATTGTGTCTTAGATCCAAAACTTTTAAGCACTTCAGCATAGCAAGTGATTCGGGCAAGCTCCCTAGAGAATTTTCACTCAATGCAAGTGTTTGTAAATTCACAAGACATCCAATCTCTGAAGGTAATGAAGTCAATTTATTACCATATAAATAAAATTCTACCAAATGAGTTAAGTCTCTAACAGTCTGTGGAAGATTTGTTATGCTGGACTTACTTAAATCTAGCCTTGTAACACCTTCTTCTCGGCATCTCACGAACTCTTTAGCAATATCCAAGTCTGCTTGAATAGGTTTGTTCTTTTTCACAGTAGGCTTCGGCTTGTTAGACTCAGGGTGTTTGACTGTAACAACTTTTCTAACACTGTCTGCTGGAGTTAAAGAACTTGAAGAACCTTTTTTCTCTTTAATACTGTCTCGAGACTCTTTGGGCAAGCCAAGGTTTGAACATGCTTGATCACTTACATCAGGCATCTCTGCTGCTGGTGTATTCATGCCAACTTCAAAATCCAATGGATCATTAGACAGTAACGATGTATCTAGGCGAAAAACTACTCTTCCTGCTCCTCTATAATCAGCAAGTCTTTCAGCGGCTGTATTATTTTCTGTACCTCTTGACTTTCCCGATTTCCTCATAACTTTCAAAACATTATTGTGTAAAAACCGAAAAAATAGTGACGGTTCATGTTAGGAGATAAGATATCATAAACTGGAACAAACAATAAGAGCGGAAAAAAACACCGAAACTCAAGAGAAGCTACAAAACACCCCTACCATCCAAGTCGACTAAGCTACTTTCCAAAACTAGCTTTTGATAAAGAAGGGCGGGGTTCATCAAAATTTCTCAATTCTTAAACTTTACAAACACAGAAATTTTATTCCAGTTCATCTTGTTTTTATATTTTTTTTATGTCCTAATATATCAATAAGTATTTTAATTGTGCCAATTAATAAAATGAAGTGTTATTTTTGAATATACGTCTAGCTAGCTTTTATATGTTTAAATGAATGGTAATAAAAATCTTTTATGATTCTTATATTCATAAAACATGGGATTTTTCATCTAAATAATATTTTCTTCACTAATATTATTGTTTTCATAATTCAGTAGTTTTGTCAAGGACGAGCAGCTGATGGTTTTTCAGTGGGCGTGTTAAGGTGTCAAGATAGGATCAATATCTTGTCAGTTCGGGGCTGTTCAGTTTAACTTCAAGTAAAGTATTAACGAACCCCATTCAAAATGGGATCACTTTTTAGAAGTGAGGAAATGACTTTATGTCAGCTTTTTTTACAAAGTGAAGCAGCCTATGCTTGCGTTTCTGAATTGGGAGAGTTGGGGCTGGTCCAGTTTAGGGATGTAAGTTGATTTTAGTATTGGTTGTAGCATTTTTTTTTTTTTTTAGTGTTAATTTTTAAGTTCTTAAAGGCTGGTACATTGAACAATTTCAAGTATAGCTATTATTATAAAGAATCTTATTGTGTGCTAACCTGCCACTGTGTTAGCTATTTCACTGAACCTGTTTCAATATGTATTTCAATTTTGGTATGCCTCTTCTGCTATTTCCATCTGTATTGTTGCACATTTCGTGAAAAGGTATTTGTAATAATATATTGCAAATTGGTTACCTTATATAAATGTGTGGATAACGCTAATCGTTAGTAATTATGTTAAAATTCTGCAGATTAAATTTTAAAAAATTGATTTTTAGTGTAAATCAGTTTGTATAGTACTAATACTATGTTAAAGGCATTACTGCTAACAATAATTTATATTACTCATAATTTTTGTAGTGCGTTTTTATAATGTGATTTATTTTATGTATCTTTTATAATTATGTAAGTTGTACAAATTATTTCAGCTTGTGAAATCCTTGAGAAGAAACTATTATGTCTCAAAATCATGTATATTCATAAAGTGGAGTAGTTTTGGGGACATCCATTTTCAAGGTGGCAGTTTTTGCTATTGAAACCTTGGAAGATCAATTTTCGTATTAACATTGATGGTACTTAGTATATATATCTTAATTAAATTTTATAATGTGGATAATAGATATTCCACAGCGGTCTGCTTTGTGTACCGCCCAGTTCTTTAAGCTTTTCAATGGCCATAAATGTGGTCCTATTTTTATTTGGGTATTAGTTACCAGGTTACTTGAGTTATGTATTAATAATTACTTACTATTTTTATTTTCAATTGTTCATTGTAGCCTATAGCTGTTCAAATATAGTATTCTTTTGTTCTTCATCGCTAAAAGTACCAAATTTAAGGTGTGGCTGTTCACATGTCATGGCACTGCTTGTGCTAACTTGTGAGCAGGTTTGTATCCTGTCCCTGCCAATTTCTTTTTTTTCTTAATTCGTTTAGACTCGTTATGAGATTTGCTACATTTTGAACATTTTCACTTCTTTACCTAGATATAACCCTGGCCTCAGTCCTAGAAAAACATTTTTTTTCTAAAACTCATTTTGCCATCTATTGTCATAATGAAAGTAAATTTAACAATGTGAGCAATTTGTGTCATATTCTTGTAAAACAAAACCCGGGATGTTGCTGGTTTTGTGAAGGAAAAAACAATCAGCTTAACTATTAAATTACTAATGTAATCAAGTAATAATGTAAATCCATGAAACTGTTTATAAAATAAATAAATGGATATATTACAAATTAAACTCTAACCAGTTCATTTTTATAATTGAAATCTGTTCGAAGTGGAATAATGACTTTACGACATATATCAATATTTTCTGAGGTACTTAAATATCCTATTCTCAGAAAAATTCTGTAAGTTCCCATTTGTACCTTTCAGCTTTGAGGATATTACAGTCCCCACTGCACAGTTATATTGACCATTGGTTCTGAAGCTAGATATGAATCATTTACTTTAGTACGGGTGATTAGCCTAGTTAAAAGTTACCTCAGTGCAACTAACCCTGTTTGGTACTCAATCAAAAGGGCAGATATAAGGATCAAGTCAGAGTAAGAACTTGATGTATAATAAATAATTTCTGTCTAGATATAGAAAGTGGGGAAATGAAGAGATGGCATGGTCAGGCACGCCAGATACTTAATGTAGATCGGTTACTAACTTGGATTCACAATGCGGCAGTAATTTTTTAATTAAGTATCTACCTGCTAACCTATTTTCTCAAAAATAAACAGTTAAATGCAGATTATACATGATATATTGAAATAAAATGAAAGGTAGTTTGAAGTGAATATTGATTAAATAATGAGCAATGCTTTGGTTGCCTTCCTAGGGTCGGTAGTTTATATTTAGGCTTAGCACATTAGCTGGAAAGAGCTGTCAACAATTGTGTCCAAGTAGGAACATCCAAAGCTTAATCTAATATTGGTATCCTGGAATAAGTGGTTAAGTAACATTTTCTTACTTTTCAGGGCATGACTTGTAAATTTTAAACATTTGTCTTAAATCGGGTTTGCATGATGAATTGTTATGTTACTTTAATTGTTGAAATTTTGTCAAAGATACTTAAATGCCAGTATCTACTTACCACTATAAAGCCAGTTTAATTGCTGTAATCAGTAATCAGCTATTAGAGTTGACCAATGGTTCACCTACAGTTTGCCTTTGACTTGACCCATCATTTACACAATTAACTTATTCTAAAACATTTATTTTAATTTTATTATTTTCAATTTAGGTAAGGATAATAAAAAAATATGGATAACCAATTAAATTTGTTGGTTTTATTTAATAAAATGCCTAGGAAGACCTGGAATACAACTTTTCATAAGAATAATAAAATAAAAAAACATCTCTTTTAAACACATCAAATTTATTACAATAACTTATTAGAAAATACAAAAAAAAAACAATACAAAATGCAAGTAAAACACGTCATAATACAATAATAAAAAGTACTAAGCATATCATAAAAATGTAATACGATTTAATGGGTATTATTTTCATGCTGAAAAATATGAACTAATTCAATATAAACAGTAAACAAAGTAAGTAATGAATTGAAAATAAAACTGATAATAAATTTCTAAACTTACTAATTTTCCTTGTCCCATTCTTCCAGATCAGGGTCTACAGGAGGATCATTTTTTGTTTTCAAATTTGTATATAAATCATGGAAAACTTCATCAATCAGGGACAAAAAGGCAATTATATTGTACTTTTTTATTGATACTGGTCGTTGTTCATTTAAAATAAATTGTAAAGCAAGATCTAGATCTACCTTTTCTACTTGTTCCTGTCACTTCAATATTTTGTTTCTCATGCAAAGTCAAGTTGTCAACACCTGAGGAACTAGAATCTTTACTGGGGAGATCCCCCCCCCCATTATTTGTTTAGGATGATCATTTCATTTAGCCAGAATAAATTATTTGTTTTCTATTCTAATAGTTCTAATACGGTTTCTAAAACAAATGTTAATATTTGTAGTTCCTCATAAATATGAGGGTTTTTTAAATTGGAAATTAAGGTTATATCACCCTTATCAACACATGCGACTTTTCAAAGTATAATAAAAGTAAGCTATTTGTAAATGAATTACATTGAGATATATTAAATGATATATTTTTTCCTCATATAGCATACTTTACTTAGAGTAATTAGAGATGTAATTACATTACATGTAATCTCCTATAGCACAAACATTTTGATACAGGTTTAACGAAGAACAGTTCAGTTGTGTTTAAGTGATTCACATTTGAAATCACTTATACCCCCCTTAATAGTCTTATGTATTAGTATAGGTAGGATCTAAATTAATGATTTTAATGATGATTATTCTTTTAGCTTAACCCAGATGTGAATGCTTTTCAACGAAAATTTGTAAATGAAGTGCGTCGGTGCGATGAAATGGAAAGGAAGCTTCGCTACCTTGAAAAAGAAATTAAAAAAGATGGTATTCCTATGCTGGACACCGGGGAAAATCCAGAGGCGCCCCAGCCTAGAGAAATGATTGATTTAGAGGTATTATTACAAATCACACATTGTATGAAGCAATTAGTTACTAACCTGCTAAAGACAATGTATTGTTTTAGGCCACATTTGAAAAATTGGAAAATGAACTTAGGGAGGTCAATCAAAATGCTGAAGCACTTAAGAGAAACTTTTTGGAATTAACAGAACTTAAACATATACTTCGCAAAACTCAAGTTTTTTTTGATGAGGTAAGATTTTGGTTAAAGTATTTTAAATTCACTCTTGAGTGAGGAGTATAATATATATATTATTATAATCAACTTAGATCATTTTTTGGAGTTTGGTCTAGAAATTAATTTTACTAGTCAGAGAGTGCATTATTGCAGAATATATCTGATACTACTGCTTAGTGTTATCGTCTTTTTGCTTCTATACCAAAGCCAATTATTGATGCCAAACATTAGATATAACAATGTTTGGACTAATTTTAGTTATTTATTTTGATATTTTTTACAAGTATTTACTTTTCATTGTAATTACATGATGGTTAATTGTGTGTCAAGAATGTTGTGCACTGTATCAGAATATGAATCTTTGCTAGCTCTTCAAATTTTTTTACATAAGTTAATTTTGTTACTTATTTTAAAATTGCCTTTGGTAATAGATTTTTTCATTGCAAATAATTTATATCTTGTCTTTTATTTTGTAATTTGTTTGTTGAAAGTTGCCTTTCTTTTGAAACTTTATTCCAATTTCTATTTTTGGTGGTTATGTTTTTTTTTAAAGCAAGAAAGAAAGGTCACTATAGGGTTACTAATTACGAGGGCGTATCCAAAAGAAACCGAACTGATGTTATATGTGGTGGAGTTTGTGTAGTACTGGATTTCACCGGTAGGACCATGTAAAGCAAATTTTCGCCAGTCAGTATCCAAAGTGTCACTGGAGAAGGTTCTGTTCTGCTTGTGATAATTTATTTGTGACACTCGTTGTTTCATAAAAACATAAACAGCCCGTAGCTGTGAAGTTTTGCTTTCTGCTCAGGAAAACTCTAAACGCTTAAAGAAACTCTTAAAACGTTAGCCCCCCGTGACTTCTTTTTATTCCCCTCGAATGAAAAGGGACATGAAAGGAAGGCAGACGTTGAAAAAGTAAAGACAAAAATGACATAGGGACTTTTTGGCATCACAAACGAGTAATTTAATAAATATTTCGAACGGTAAAATAAAAGATAGGACAAGTGCCCAATGCAGAGTACCATGAAAGAAAATAAAAACTAAAAAAAAAATAACTACAAAAATAGTTCGGTTTCTTCTTGGCCTTGTATGCCAGACTAGTTTGTTGTGTTGTCTTGATTCTGGCAGGAATAACAGATTCTTTCGATTTCTTAAATCTAACTACATTTATTCCGATATTGCCAAAAACTTAAATTGCTCACTGACAAAAAAAAAACGGATATATCTGTCAGATAAAAATTATAATTATTGTTATAATTTCCTCATAAAGACCTGCACAACCCTATATTATAATATCAATTAGGTCATCTCCATACGGAGCTACACAAAAGTGATCATGAAGCCAACTATTTTCTTAATCTGTGAGCTTTTCTGCCTTGGTAATGGAAATATGCTCTTGATTGACTTAATAATAATAATTTTGTAATATTATTCACAATAATAATATTGTGTCAGTTTCTTGTATTCATAGGTCAATTAAAATTTCAATGCTTTTTGTATTTTTAGCAATATAGAGTAGTAGTAGAGTAAAGTAGTACAGTAGAGTCTTACTGAACTAATTATTGCAACGGATAGTTCGGATTAGCAGGAATCAGGAATATATATTAAAATAAATTTTTCAAATGTTTTCCCAAAAAAATGTTTATTAGTAAAGTAAAAAAAATTAATTTCCTTTTTGTTAAAATAATCCAAACCTATTGAATAGAAAAATAATGAGTACTAAAAATCGGTATTATGAAAAATTGTGATGCAACTGGCTTGGGAGTGACTCGACAGTTGTCACTTGAAAATTATCACTAATGCATTACTAATTGGTTAGGAACTAGTAGCCCCATCTATGGCTTACCTGAACTAAATGTGAAAGTGTCTCAACGTGAACAGGTTAGTGATTTGCGTTGATAATAAGTTTCTTTTGAGTAGCTTCGTGTGGAGATGGCCTAAGGTTCAGGTCACCCTGATGGACCTAATTATATAGCTATGGGATTAATACTATGATACCTGGTTTCATTTGTAAAGACTTACCGCAAAATGGATTGCTTGGCATGTTGATTAGTATTCCTGACTACTAACTCCAGAGAATTATGGCGCCCCGATCTATGTTTTTTTTATTAGGGAGATGGGTTTGACGAGGATTCCCTCAGCCTCAAAAGAGATGAATTAGACAGTAGCACTATGATTCATTACTAAGCCTAGGTCCCCTCCCCATCAGAGGATTCTATCTTTACTATGACAATCCAGTTTCTCACATCGAGAATGGTGGTTATTTTAATTAGTAGTTATTAGGAAAATAGCGAAGTAGTCTAGAAAACTTAAATAAAACTGAAACTGTCAATAGTGACATTGCTAGTTCCTCAGCGGCATCTATCAACTACGATGGCAACCTCATCTCTTTGTAATTTGTTGTGTCACAGTTTAAAAAAAATATCTAAATTTCAATTTTTAGGTTTTGTAGCCCTAGCTCAAATTCTTTATATACATTTTTAATTTATTTTTATTATGTCTATTTTAAAGTTTTTAGTGGTATCTGTTTTTGTGACAAATATGCACCACATTGAATCCTTTCCTTTTAAACCTACAAACCCTTTTGAAAAATATTCAGTTCATTTTTTTAAATATTATATGAAAAACGAATTGCTTGTAATTTTCTCGACCCTTTTGTAATTATCTTTTCTTAGGTTGCGGGAATTTTAATAAAAGTGTTATTATTATTTTTTTTATTGTCAGCCAATAGAATTGGGTGTGGTACCAGTAAGTAAAATTACCAATTGTAAATACATACAATCATTTAGTAGCTTAAATTGTTTTTGTGCATCCCATTATAATTTTTTTTTTTTTGCTTTTTTTTGTATTTCTATTTTATTTATTTTTTGTTTTAATGATCTATTATATATTATTGGTGGTGGCTTACTTATCTGTCTTGCATAATTTACAGCTATGAATCTTTTAAATAATTACAGCTTGTGTTTTAATTAAGCATGTGGTTTAGGATTGTTATTTATTACATAATGTACTTATAAAATATAATATTAATAAGTATTTACATGTATTGTACTTGCACACTTATTGTATGTATTAGATGCCTTGATGTTTGTCTTATTTTTTTATTTTTTTAAACATAAAGACATCTTTGACATACCTTTTTTTCCTGCACCATGCACCATTTTCCAGTTCTTTCATATTTTCTGTAAATAATACACATAAGTATTGTATTTTTATAGTTGATCTTCTATTTAATTAAACTATCTAAACAACTGTAACATGTATTTTAACATTGCACTTTTAGAAGAGTATGTTTCTCATATATGACCAGAAACATTGAAATAACTGCAGAATGCTTTATAATTGTTCAGATTGCTATTATTCAGTCTAATTACTGTCCAGTAATTTTTTTAAAGCTATTAAATTTTGTTTCTTTTTTTGATTTACATTGGTTCTTAAAATTAGTATTAATACTTTTTTAAGTAAAAAAAATTTTTAGATATTACCTCTCACATCCTAGTCCTGTAATCCATTTCTTCCTTCTAATTAACCTTATCCCTGTGTGCGTGGTACGCGCGCGTTGTGGTGTTTGTTTTGCCAGAAACAGAGCCATTTCCAAGAGTCATACCAACAGATGTCAGACTCACGGAAGGAGGAGGAGCAGACGCTGCTTGGAGACGAATGGCTCAAGGCTGGAGGACAAGTCCTCAAGTTAGGGTATTTTTTATTACTGTTAACATCTTATTAGCAATATCTCTTTAATACCGAAACTGTTCAGATAGCTCATAAAATTTTATTTTGACATGGTCAGATTTTTTAAACTATTTATTAGATAGGTACATATTTATTAATCATTTTAAGTATACACTTCAGGGTTTGTAATTTTGATTCCTTATGTGCAATTAAATGATTAAATGATCAAACTTTCAAAAGGATTTTGAATATAAGTTGCCTGATCAAATTATAATTACTTATTGGCAACAGAATAATTACAATTGTATTCTCTTGTTCAGTTGAAGGTTTTGCGTGCGTGCGTTACTAGTAAATATCCTTTTTCTGGCTCATTTTACAATGAAAATAGCAATGTAACAAATTGAACTAGACAAGATTTTATATAATTTATTGAAATTTTTTCATATAGTAAATAACGGCCATCGGTGAAAGTTAGACGCAACATCTACACTTATAAATTTTTTGTATTTGTTCTGCTTTTACTTAGGTACTGCTAAATTTATACAACAATTTCTTCTAGTTTCTAGTGGCTATTTTCATTTTGCAATGGACCATAAATAAGCTGCTGGTATATTTTATGAAAAAATTGTGTTGAGAAATACTTATTCTTTTTTTCTGGTTCATTATATGATAAAATTAGACTGGGGAAAATTCACTTTAGTTGCTGTAAATATGATCTAATACATTTTTTTTTTTTTTATAAAAAGTATCTTTTATTATACTTTTCCATTTATTTGCCAAACTTTTATAAATTATCCTTAAATTTTATATTTTAAATTGGCAATCTATCTATGAATGTATTCCATCATGTGAATCAACTTATAGAAGTACAAGAATGAGGTGTATATTTAAAAAAAAAATGTTTGCTTGTTATGCTATTTATTTATTACTTAGCATGTATGATTATTCTGGTAATGGAATCTATTCTTGACTCCGTGAAGGTTTATAATAATTTCCTAAAGGTTGAATATTTCTATATTCTTAAGCATTTAAAACTTTAACTTATCAAACATTAATTACTTATTAATAGCAAGATAGATATGTTAACTACTCATTACAATTAATATTTTTTCTTTTTCTGTAACATAAAAATGATATAGCATTAAAATGAAAGCATTATATAGATATTTTAATCACATGAACTTAATACATTTTTCATTTGGTGTTGGATTACTATTATAGGTGGAGTTTCATTTCAATTCTGGCCATGGGTTCTCTCTTTAAAAGGCTGCTTTGATACTGAAAAAAATATATATCATACCTTGAATAAACACTTGTATTCTTATTTATCTGCACGTTTGATTGATTTATGCATGTATCCGATTCATCTTGATGCATGTTGCATGGTTTAACTTAACTTATATTTGGCAATTATTTATTTTTTCTGTAGTAGTAGTACTTTTATGTCTGATTTTTCATGGGTTTATTTATGTTTTGCTTCTTGGATTTTTTTTTGTCTTTAATTTGCAAAAATGTACATAAGCATTAATTCAGTTGTGCGATTCGATAAAAATGACTTCATTATTATTCAATGTATGGGCTGTCTTGTATTTATGATAAATAAGTGAATGGGGTTATTGGATATCTTTCAACAAGTTCAAGCTGTTCTATTCAATGTAATAATAAAGAATATAAGCTCAAATAATTATTCACAAACTTCCACCATTACATTCAAAGAATGAGATTGAGTGAAAATAAAGGATAGTATGCAATACAAGCCTTGAGTGAAAAGTTCCAGATGGAAGTAAATGACAACTGATTGGTTTCAAAATTATTTTTAAATTTTAATATTTTAATGGTTTTTTATAATTTTTAGTATATTTGTAGGTGTTAAATATTATTCTTTGTTTTATTTCGAATTTCATCATTGAAAATTATTGCTCCCCCCCCCCCTTGAAATAACAATATTTTGTAATAATAAAATTTGGTGTGGGGAAGAGTCTTGTTCATTTATTGTTAATAAAATATCCAACCCACAACAGGCAATAAAAATAATATAAAACTTCTCTCGTCGTTTTTCGTTACTGGAATAGTTCTATTTTCACTTAATATGAAATCTTAAATTTTGTTGCTAGTGATTAACGGTTAATAGAATAGAAAATGGAGCACAAACCTGTCTCCTCCAATAAATAACAAAACTTTCTAGTGAGAATTTGATCAAAAATTGAAATTATTTGCTAGAATTATGTAGTCTTTCAAACAATTTAATTAACTTGGATTACATTTTAAAATCGTTTCTTTTAAAATATTAGTGCAATAATATACAAGAATTGCGGCTTTTTTTTTTTTTAGTTGGTAATTGTATATGTTTGAAGAATATATTTTTTCTGTTTCTTCATATTTATTTTGTATTATTCCTGGAATTTGTTCCAATCTACTTACATATATACTAACATTGTATTTATTTAATTGCTGATTTAAAACACCCGAACTGAATATTTATTCAAATTATTTTAACCCCTTATAACTAACAATTATCATTATTATAAATGTGTATAGAATATTTCTTGAGCATCAGAAACTTGGAAAGAAAATTTTAAATTGTTAATGAACTGACATTCATTTATATAATAATCATATTGGCATTGGTGTCAAAATTTATTGTTTTACTTATTGTACTGGATTAATGAGTGCTATAAAAGTTTTTAATAAAATCCATGAATTCTATTTTTATTTTCCTAATGACTTATAAAACTAAATACGAAATGAGGTAATTTTCAACATCTTGTGTTTCAGTGCACAATATTCTTTGTAGTGTTTTAAGTTTTAGTGCTAAAATAGCTCAAAATGTGTTGCCTTCATCCATGTAGGTTGGCTTAATTGTCTATTGTCTAAGCTTTATGATAATTTTATTTAAATTTCCGAATTGATTGATTCTCATCTGATGTAAATTATTTTTATGATTTTAATGTAAAATTAAAATTAATATTGAAAGAATTAATCATTGTTAAATTTTATCATACAGTGGACATATTTCATAGTCTACAGCATTATAACCAATAGTTAATAAGTTGTTCATTTTATACAAACACAGTTCTAACAGTTTCACAAAAACTTTTAATAAGTTTAAAAGTTTTTGTTGCTAGAGTTCTGAATAAGCTAGCTGTTTGATAAATTATTAATTATGTGTTGCAAATATTAATTTAAAAATAGTGATATACCTGGGATTCAAACACAAGCTCTTCTGATTTCCATTCAGATGACATATAAGGGCCTAGGCCCTACCAACAACTCCTGGTCTATTCTCTTAGTGGGTTTTGTTACCAATAATTATTAAAATTTATCTGAGGGGGATAATGTACCACAACTATTAATCATTAGCATATTTTTAGCATTTATAAAATATTTGCTATAATGCTGTAAATTAAATTAAATGAATATTAAATAATAATTACTACATTCTAGTCAGCTGTAAACAAATTTTGCGATTTGGGATTTTCCAAAGAATTAATGAGTCCCATCTACTAGGAGAATATATATTACCATAGTTAGAATATAGCCTAATTGGTAATTGGGATTTGAATGGAAATCCGAAGATCCTTTGGATTGACTCCCAGAAATTCTCCATTTTTTCTCTTTCATCAATGATTATTGAAAAAAAAAAATTCAGTAGTTATTGGAATGCAATAAAAATGTTTTAAGTGATTACAGGGACAACTTAAGACCATATAATTTATGAAAATATTTTTCAAAAAAACTAATTTATATGTCTTATGAGATTAAGTTAATTTCCTTGCTCTCCTAATGTGATGGTTAGGGCTCCAACTATTTTAATTAGAATTGGTATTGCATATTCTTTCTTTTGTCAATATTCCTATGATATGTAAGGGTTATTTTTGTTGTCATTCGACCCTATATATATTCATAAGATGCTGAAGTGAAAAACTTTTAAAATCAATAAGTTTTATTTCTCAAAAATAAAAGTTAAAGTTCAAAATATTTTTTTTTGTTAAATAATAGTTAACAATTAGTTTACTTCCCTTATGAAAAATTCTGGGCTCAAGACATTCTAAGTTATGTTTAACAATATAAGAATGAAAACAGCTCATTTCCTAATTTTCTGTTGGATAACCCGGGTAAAATGCCAATATTCACTGATATGGAAAAAATTTTGCTACTTCAAAAGCTCAGGCTGCTTTCATTTTTAATTTTAAAATTTCTATGTTTTTTTTGTTAAATACTTTTTAAAATTGATTTAATTTGAAACATAATAGAATCGGGGGAAAAAACTGATAATGTAAAAAAAAAGTCTTCATTTTAGAATGCTGAGGTTGCTAGAAGCTATAGTGAAAGTTATGACATGTATAACTCAGTAATAGCAATGATTTTGGGAGAATAAATTATGTGTACTGATTATAAAATTCAATCATTTTTATCCATTCTATTTATTTTCTGATCAATACCTATCCTTTATATTAATTTTAAAATTAAATTAACTTTTGAAAGGATGAATATAATAAAATTTTAAATGAAAAGTACATAAACTTTTGTTAAAGTGGGTGAATTTTTCGTTCCGTGTGTATAATATTTTTATGAATATATTTTATTTAAAAATTTTCGACTTAGCTTCATATTGATTCTGAGGCAATCGTTTTGTTGTGTGTCGTGTTTTTATGTATTTGTTTGTGATGGTGTCGGTGTTGATTGCGCTTGCAGCAAGAAGGTGGTCTCACTTCGACGGAATCAATGACTCGAGCTTTGATCAGTGACGAAGCGGCCAACAAACAGACCAACGCTGGGCCCGTACAACTAGGGTATGTACCCTCTGCTATAACTTTGAAAGTTGCTAAGCAGTATTCATTTTATGATGCATTTTGATTACATTGTGTTTATCAACTTCAAATGAGCTCTAAACTCAAATAATACCTGGAATTTAAACTGAGGGGAGAAAGAACTTATGAAATGATGTTGTATGATTTCCCAATATTGACTAACTTAATCCAACTTATAATTAGTTAGCTTGGTGATCCAAGGTAAGGGGAGTTACCAAAATTTTGTTTGTATCAATATAGGTGGGGGAATTAATTTCTAATAAAGTTGTTTTCAGACCTTGATTAGATAAATCCATGGACTCAAAGTTTAATTTTTACAGTTTGAATATTATTTAATGATAAATGACCATTACAACTGGTGTCATTTTTTTCTTTTTATTAGCTAATAGTAATTTGTTTTAAACAAACTGATAGAAACTTATTCTGTCGAGTCAGGTATTAATAGCTACTATTTTCTATGAAGATTGGATAGTGACAAGTATTGGTGATGATATTAATGTCTTGTTGGTAAGTCATTGTTGTGGTTTTCTGAGACTAACCTCATATTGTATGGTTTAATCTGTGTTCAATATTTTTTGGGCAAGATAAATGTACTAAATATAATTATGTACTAAATATTATTATGTACTTATAAAAAAAACTAATATATTGTACTGAATTTAATAATACATTAATTAAAAAAATAAATAATCATTTAAATCATATGTTTTAAAATAACAAAAATAAAAACTTAATATTATTTAAATACTGAATTCCAATTGAATAGGTCAAAAAAAAGTTGAAAACCACTGGGAGGTGAGGGGTAGGGATCTTGGATTGTTTCCATTAAACCAAAATTAATTCTTAATCACTGGATTTCTGCTTAATACTTATCTCATGTATTATCGGGAGCTTTTAAAATGTCAAAACTTTGCTTTGTTCTTGCTTTCTGGTTTTTGATTCCTTGGACCATTAATTTTTTTTTGTCCTGTGGTTTAATAAATATACAAGAAAAGAATAGCCTCTGATACAATGCCATTTCCCTCGTCCAAGTAGATAAGGCAGTTAATGAAAAATGAAAAAATTAATTATTTTATTACTCATTAATTTTACATACTGTTGAAATTCTGTTTAATTTTGACTTAATTATGCATAAACATGCTTTTTTAATATGATGTTGCCGATATATTGCATCTTGCCAGGCATGAAAAACTACTGTGTAAGTGAGTTGCAATCTTCTCATTTGTGTTGTTTTTTAACTGCATCTATTCAAAGGACAACACTTTATTTATTTTTTACTTTAAGCCTTTGTCGAAGCCGCTTATAAATTTCTTTCATTGTGACGAATCACAATCATCCAAAGGAATGTGTCCATTTATTGGTACTGTTAGAAGTATTTAATTTATCCTTTTATTTTTTAACTCAAACGACATTGCAGTTTAAACCGTTTGTGAATCTTTTGCTTGATCCGTCTCTAATTTGAATAAATTCCACCTTGACTACACATTATAGTTTAGAGTCCATAGGTATATTTATTTGAGAAGGGTTGATATCTTAAATTCACAGCTGAAAGAGGCAACAATTCACTAAATTAAACACACAATGAAGGTGAATATAACTGAGGTTAATATATTTGGCTATTTTATTTTTTAAAATGTTATAAATTCATTTTTCCTGAAAAATGAGAAAATGGTACTTTTTGTAAGTAACTATCACTATAAGTCAATAATATAACCATCATGAACTCAATCTATGGGGGAAAAAGGAGTTAAACAACTATAAAAGTTTGAAATGAACTCGTTTGATGGTATTGATTTTACTCATATTTAAACACTGCTTATAAATTTGTGGCCAAAGAGCATGGTGATTAAATCCAATAGAGGAGTGGGTTTTTAACCTTCCAAATTATTTATTATTAAATCAAATTTATTAATTTTGTGAATTTATATTTAATCATGGCCTTATATTGTTAATTTATCCTGAAGTTTTATATATATATATCTTGAAACAAAATTTTTTGCTAAGCGTAGAGGGAGAAACTCTACTTAAAGTCAGACTTTTATAGTTTAATATTCTATTTTTTTATGCAATGTTTATATTAATACATGGAATATTTTTGTTAAAAAATGTCATCTTTAAACCCAAAATACTACTGACCAATTAAAAACTCTTTATTTCTCAAACATGAAATAATTACTTATAATGAAATGATTTTTTTAAACATTATAACTATGGTTGTTTATTATTGATATCGTTCTTTATTGCATGCTTGTTTTTTTGTTTTGTTTTGGTAAACAATGTTCATATATGGGGGTGTGTGCTGATGATTTGTTTTCTAATATAAATATTACATTTTTTTGGAACTTGTTTGTTTATTAATGGTTGTGCAGATTTTTGATTTTTCACAACTGTTGCTTAATGGGTTATAAATTGTCATTTTAAAATGTTGCTTATGATGTATATATTTTTTGTTTGCTTACACAATGTCAACACCTAGTGTTGTTGACTTGGAAGGAGTACGTAAATTGATGATGAGGTGAGCTCCTTTGATTTCTTAATTTGTCTACTTTTAATATCATTAATATTATTTTATCAAAATTCGTGCATGTTACAAGTTTCTTTATCTAGATTAAAGCAAGCTGTGAGAATCATGGTCAAATTTGAAATGAGATAGTTTGAATTTTCATCTAGTTTTAATATGATTGATTAATAGTTGAATATTTTTTGTTTTTATTAGATCAATAGTGAGAACATTTACATTTTTATTTTTATTGAATTGTTGTATAAAGAAAAAACCAAAAAGAAACTAATGGTCACATTTCAGAAGAAAAAAAAGTATCACTATTGATCTGCATAAATAACTTTATCTAAAAATGTTGATTTGCTTAGAAAGCTTGGATGAAAAGGTTCATTTTTCTGACTTGATTTTTTCTCTTATGTAAGCTGAAATAACAGCGAGTTTATCTTTATGCATTTGTAGTGGTTTTGTCATAAAATGTATTGAAATACACATTTATCTTGTAATCAATTATAAAATTAATTGAAGAAAAGTTCTAATTTACTACTTTATAGCCAATATATGAATAATGTTATCAATTAATATCCCTGAGTAACGTTTAATTTACTGTAGGTATTGTTTTTTATTAATAATATGTTGTTACATCCTATTAAAAAAAAACAACATAATTTACATTGATCAGCTCTCAATTATAGTTTAATTATACCACAATTATAATTATAATTGGTTTTTGCTGTATTAATATTAAAATAAAATAAATAGCTATTAGTAAACAAAAAAAATTTGGAATAATTAGACAGTTCAGTTGCATAAAGTGAAAACTTCACAATAAAGAAAGTAGAATGAAGTGTTGAGATATATTCTATGTATAGCCTTTTTTGAAATATATATTCTAAAACCAAGATTGGGATTTATCAAAAATATTTATATCAACACTAAAACTTAAATGACAAACTCGAAAATGGGATTATCTTCCAATCACTTACCAGGTTTATTAAAGGTTAAATCACATTAAAACATATTTTTAGCTCTTATTTATTTATTTTTTTTTTAATATAAACTAGTATCCCATCCATGAATGTGGCCCTGCCTAAAAATAATAATTAGTTCAAGTTTTGAAAATTTGATATACTAAAGTTTTGATAATTTAATTAAAAAATTATATTTAAAATAAAGTTCACTTTATACTCCATACTCTATACTCCACTGTTGGAGTGGAAACAAATTTTGAAAATTTAACTTTAAACTATTCATTCATTAAATTAAATTAAAAAAATTGAGTGAAAGTGTCATTTTCTCCATTAATAAATAAACCAGTCAGTGTTAAAGTTGATTAGGCTAATCCGACCCCTAATCCTATTGCAGTCTTTTTATGGTTAATGTCGTCCAAGAAAATTAATTGGTTGTCTAACAGGTGTCAAGATTTGCTCAATTGTTTCAGTTTATCTTGTTCTTTTTACAATAGTACTATAATTTTTTATACCTTTTCATCCATGCTATCATGTCCCTTCGTACAACTAATCTTGGTATTTAGTGATCTTTCATAAAATTCTGTTAAGTGTTGTATTTTGTGACAATATTTTATAAATATGTAATTTTAATTTGTATTTTTCTTATTTAAACATTAGATTTGTTGCTGGTGTTATATTGAGAGAAAGAATACCTGCCTTCGAACGGATGTTATGGCGAGCCTGCCGAGGTAATGTGTTCCTAAGGCAAGCTGAAATAGAAAACCCACTCGAAGATCCATCTACAGTGAGTGCTATTTTTTACTCTTATTATTTTACAAGCTCACATGAAATAGTTCTATTCACTTTTCTAGTTATCTTGGTTTTTTGTTATGTACGTATATATATAAGCTTGGCTCATTGAGTATGGTATTTATAGGATTAGTTTCAGCAGGTATTGTTTATTCTGAATTTGTATACAAACTTTATGTTTGATTATTTGATTTAGTAGGACAGCGTTCTAAACTTCAACTTATTAGAATCACTTAATAATTATTAGTTATGGTATGATACTCCCACTTGTGCGAGTTTTAATAATTATTGGTTGAAGAGAAAAAATATTGATTAGTACCATATACTAATCTGTTATGTTCCACTACCTGTTATATTGTAATCCTCTGATCTCTTGTTTTGTCTCATTAATTTTCTTAAAATATTGTAGATGGCCATTTTTCAAAGCTCTGGTAGTCATAATTATTACTTTTTCAAAAGGAAAGTCACATGATACAGTAGGTCACGAGATGTTCCAGTGCTAGGGTATCAGAATAAAAATCACTATCTGTTGCTATTTTTCCCCTTTAATCAATTACAATTGATTTAATTCAAATTATTTTTTTAAACTGTTCTCACTCACTGTTGGGAGAATACTACACAATCCTTTAAGGCCGTAGGCACCATGAGCATCCCTTCTAGTTCCCCCGAGTTCTTCTAGTCATTCTTTAGAGCTGATCGCCGGTGTGAGCTTATTATGTATTGTCTCTTGAGGTTTTGCCTCAACTCACCTAAGGGACATTTTTATTGCTTTATGAAGTATAATATTAATATTCATTATGATCATTATTACTGCACTTGTTTCAAATTTTGTGTTTTAATCTTTAATAAATTTAATTTTCTATTATTCTAAATTTTACAAATTTTTATTTATTCAAGTATTTTTCTCAAATATTTGTAGCCTGTGCGAAGTCGACTGGCATGAAATGAAAATGTGACAATAATACTAAAACATTTTACTTGTTTCCAAAAGGTTTCCCACTTTTTTTTTATCTTAGTGTATCATATGAGAGAAAAAAACCTGTTCCTAGTTGGCTTGTTTATTATTTTGTTATAAAGTGTCTAATAACGCTTTTAATATTCAGGGTGATCAAGTGTACAAATCAGTTTTCATCATTTTCTTCCAAGGAGACCAGCTGAAAACCCGTGTGAAGAAAATTTGTGAAGGTTTCAGAGCAACTCTGTATCCATGCCCTGAAGCTCCTGCCGACAGAAGGGAAATGGCCATGGGAGTCATGACCAGGATCGAAGATTTAAATACTGTACGTTCCCAACATATTAAAACTTAATGTTAACTTTAAATGTAACAATTTTTTTAGATTCCTTAGGTCCTAGTAAAAGGATCCCTTTTACTCAAATAATTTCCACCTTATTTTCTTCATTTCTATATTTAAAATTGGGAGCTTTATTAGAAAAAAGGTTATAGTTTTTGCATATTTAAAAAAATAAATATTGTTTGAGTTTAAAAGAAGACCTTTTCAAACATAAAAGGGTCACTAATATTTTGTTTGCGTAGCTTCTATGATGAAAATCATAAAAATCCGTCTGAAATGTTACTCAACACCCTGAGCTACACTGCATATGTTTTGGTTAAGATATAATTAAGTGGAGCATAGAAAAAAATTACATGTAAAAAAAAAAAGTTGTATTCATTTTGCTAAATTTTAAAATTTCTCATCACATCTAAGAAGCTATTTCAGATTTAAAATTTTGGTTTTTCCCCTATGATTAAGGACACAAAGGATTTCAAAGATATTACAAAAATTAACTATTGTTACCTAAAATAAAAATCCTGTATTTCATATGTTCTCAGACGGTTTACTAGATTTTTCTATGTCAACATTTTAACTATTTACAATTTTTTTTTATTTGTTGAAAAAGAGATTCTCAGTGATGGCTTAACAAATATAGTGTGGTGTTTTTGGTGCAAAATATAGAGTATTTTTTTCACAATCATTTAACAAATATTGAAGAAACTTATGTGGAGTCCTATAAGTATTTTTAGATATTGTTTCTTCACTTTTTATGTTATTTTTTTCATTTATGTCTAAAAAATGTGTATTAAAAACTCACACAATTCAGGTCTTAATTGATGTCAAGCAGTCTTAGTGTAATTGTTAAATTATTGAAAACTGGTTTCTTATATTAATTGTAATGTAAAAATTTAGGTTTTAGGACAAACACAGGATCATCGGCATAGAGTTCTTGTTGCTGCAGCAAAAAATATCAAAAGTTGGTTTGTCAAAGTACGGAAGATAAAAGCTATTTATCACACTCTTAATTTGTTCAATCTTGATGTCACACAGAAGTGTTTGATTGCTGAATGTTGGGTGCCTGTTTTGGACATTGAAACAATACAACTTGCACTAAGAAGGGGGACTGTAAGTTATCAGCATGATTAAATATTTTTTTATTTACTTATTTATTTATTATAACTTTTTATTTTTTATTGAAGGAAAGAAGTGGAAGTTCAGTTCCACCCATTTTGAATAGGATGGACACTTTTGAAGACCCTCCTACGTATAACCGCACCAATAAATTTACTAATGGCTTCCAGAGTTTAATTGATGCATATGGTGTTGCTACTTATCGTGAGATGAACCCTGGTAATTATGTAATTCCTCAGTGTTTAATTAGCAATTTTTATTTAACTCTGGACTGAATGGTTCACCATAAATTGTATTTTTCATACATTTCTGTCTTCACCAGTCCTTTGTTATTAGCGTAATATAATTCTGAAAAAATAAATAAACAATATTATTTATAATAATATCCATCATTAAAATATTCATGATTTTCAGCTCCTTACACCATCATTACCTTTCCTTTTCTATTCGCTGTTATGTTTGGAGATCTCGGTCATGGAGCTATCATGACTGCATTTGCTGCTTGGATGGTTTTACAGGAAAAGCCATTAGCTGCCAAAAAAACTGATAATGAGGTATTATTTTAGTATATATGCTATGTTATTTTAAGGAATAATTTGAAAGAAGGAAATTAAATTATAAAATGTTTAATTTCAAACAAGTGAATGGAACAGGTCACACCATTAATTGAATCAGCTGGGAAGGATGTTGAGAGTCAGTTGTTTAGAGATGCTTGAAAGGAGAAGTGGTTAGATCAGTTTTTTTTTAGAATTGCTTGAGAAGATGTTTTGAGTGTATCAGATAGTCAAGGGTGCCCGGGAGGGCCCTCGAATTTTATTTCTTCGTATATCCCTCATACATACATCATATTTCCTCTTATATAATTTCTTTGTATTTCCTAAAATTCTCTTATTTACCCGTACTTATACATAAAAGCATTACAAGTCAGATTGACAGAATCTACAGGAGGCCATTGGAGCAGTATTATAGGATCAATCAGTTATTATCGGGATCAATAAAACACACTACTTGGATTTAAATTTTTTATAATTTATTTTGTATTTTTTATAATAATATAATCCTTCTTTCAAATCACTTCTTAAAAATAACAATACAATATGAAATTGATATGTATTTTTACTTAAACTTTTAGATATGGAATATCTTTTTTGGAGGTCGCTACATCATCCTTCTGATGGGCGTATTTTCAATGTATACCGGCCTTATATACAATGATATGTTTTCTAAATCAGTAAATTTATTCAGTTCTCATTGGGCTATAAATTACAATCTGTCTACTGTTACTGATAATAAATTTCTTCAATTGGATCCCAAAGGTGATGATTATATTAAATCTCCTTACCCAATTGGAATTGATCCTGTCTGGCAGGTATTTAAACATATTTTTTATGCCATAAGCTATTTTGTTATTTTTTTCCATTACAAAAATATTATTTTTCAGATGGCAGATAACAAGATAGTCTTTTTGAATGCTTACAAAATGAAAATTTCTATTATTATTGGTGTTTTTCATATGTTGTTTGGTGTATCACTAAGTCTTAAGAACTATAGGTAAATGATTGATTTTGTGAAAAGTTTTATTGCTGTACATGAAACTATTACTTATAACTAATTTGTTTTTAGGTATTTTAACAACAAACTTTCTATCTACTGTGAATTTATTCCTCAATTGATTTTCCTTGTATTCTTATTCTTCTACATGGTTCTTTTGATGTTCATGAAATGGATGTTCTTTTATCCAGAAAGTGGTGAGTTAATTACTCTTAATTAACTTTTTAATTAAAACTTGAAAATTATGTTATTTTACACGATTTTCTCTTTCACTAATAATTATGAAAGGTGTTGTCCATTTATATTAATTCAATTATAAACATAATTTATTTTAGTTTTATATAGTTGTTAGCAATTTGCTTAAAATTCTAGAGGATATTTTAACTTCTCCATACTGCGCCCCTTCTATCCTGATTACTTTCATCAACATGGTGCTGTTTAAGCCTAGTACCCCACTTCCGGGATGTAATGTAAATATGTTTGCGGGACAGGTAAGATTTTATTCAGTTTTGTGTATCTATTTTTATTTATATATTTTTATCTTTAGTATGTTAATACTATTACTATAATTTTTATTGTTAAGGAATCCATTCAAAAGCTACTCGTTGTTATTGCTCTCATCTGTGTTCCCTGGATGCTTTTAGCGAAACCTATCATCATTATGAGAGGAAAGAAAAAGGAACATCAGTTGGTAATGATCAATTTATTAATGTTATTATGATCATTGAACTGATCGATCATAATTAATGTCAGTTAAATGTCAACATTATAAGATTTATTTTTTCAAATCTTTTGTAGTCCAGTCAGTAGAGCTTGAAAAAAAAAAGGCATGCCTTTCAAAAGGTGGTGTAACTAGTTTTTTTGTTTTGTTTTTTTCAAAGTTTATTAGGTTTTTTATCTATATTGTTTATATTTTTTATTAATCTGAGGTTTTATAAAGGTTCTGTTAATATAAAAAAGAATTCTGGCAAAAGGAAAATTGTTTAATTACTTACTTTGTTTAATTGATTCATTTAGTTAATATACATATAAGCACGTATGTGATAAAATTACAATGTTAAAAACTAAACTCAAAATTTACCTTAACTTTAATCGCGACTGGCCAGTTTTACTAAGTTGCGTCCTTCGGTGAATTCTTCTGGTGTCTTTGTTCTTCCTTTCTTCTTGGTAACCGAGCGTGACTCCCCGAGGCTTGCCTCGTGTCTCCTGCAACGATCGTAACAGACAAAGCCCACCTTGTCTCGTGGCCGGGTCAAATTGAACAAACTGTTTCTCGCGGTCTCCTACCTTGATGAAATATGGGAAGACATCTTAATAACCAAACTTCCAACAAGAACAACGCAGTCAAGAAAGCAGTTGTTTGTTTTTAAAATGTTGGCCATAAAATACTCAGTAACATTTGGTACATTAACAAGAAATGTTACCCTCAGCAGGAAAAGCTGCATGTTGTCAATGAAGCTGCTGGCATCATTTTGTCAGATATAAGGTCACAGGTGTTCAATGGTGAGAAATATCCCCCGGATGCCAACTTGTTGGCTGACTGAAACCATCATTCCTGAAGCTGCTGTTGGAATCCATCATACTGAAGCACAAAAAGGTTTGGATATTAGTTCATGGAAAAAGGCATCTGTTGCTCTGTCCCACTCAATCACTGATGCTGTAAGGACACGATCATTCATCTCATCACTTCTTACAGGGACCAGTGGCTATCTATACAGAAAAATTAGTTTCAAACATCTCATCAAGATTCTTTCTTACCTGGGGTTTCAGCTTCTTACTATGAAGCTGTCCTTCAGCCTCAGAAGGTTGAGGTACGAGAAGAAACATTTTTTCAATTTGTATTCGACAATACTGATTTCAACACCATTACTTTTGGTGGTACTGGAACATTTCATCCACATTGGTGGGATCATGTGTGTGACCCCACACATTGTGCTGGTCCCTGATATCATGGCATGTCTCAAAGAATTATCAACTCGTTGAACACAGATGTAGTGTGGCCTTAATGTAAATGGGTGGAACACTCTAGTGTCTATGGGGGAATGGCGTCATGGGACAAGTCACAGCTCATAAGGAATATGAACCTTCATGGGTAATCTCCCTTTCATTTATGAACAAAGCGGTCAAAAGAGGTGTTTTGTCACATATGATCAACTACTCACTATATCTAAAAGCCGGGTACATTGGTGCCAGTGGCCATCCTGAGTTGAATAACATCACTGCGAGACTAGGAGGTCTTCAGCTTGCAATGTCTTTTATGGGAGCCATTAACACAGTAATGGCCGATAGTGGTTTGAAGCAGCTTTTATGTACTATTTACACTGAAAACATTGTGTGTGCTTGAATGTAAGGGGCCCACTGCAAAATTGGGTATCCAATACTTCCATATGGTAACAGTTCACAGAGGCGGACAGACCATGCAGGAAATTGGAAGCTCCATCGTGACTGTTCAAAAAGCACTACCATTTTTCCATGCCGCTGGCCATTTTTTGTATGCCAAAGGTGCACACCTTTAGAAGATGTTTAAAATAGAACAAGTCATGGATTCAAATGAATTTCAATTGTTGAGGGATTTGGTTGGACCAAACCATACTACGAATCGGAGGAAACCCCGATGAAGTTAATAAAAAGTTAGGGAGAGCTCACACATGGAAGAGGAATTTTAGACAGTGTTTTGTCCAAATGGACTCTTGCAATGATGTACATGCACAATGTCTATGATGAAATTGAAAGTTTTTATGATTTACATTATTAAACATCAGATCATCACTGGGACTTCTCGTGAACATAGAAACACAAATGACAAAATAACTGCAAGAGTGGCTCTCACAACACCCCCCCCTTTTTCAGGTATTCGTGCTATTATGTCATTAATCAGTGTTGTTAGAGGAGGAGCTGATGTTAATTGTGTTTTGGCCCAAGAAGTTGGCTTGGAAAGAGTTACAAAAATGGTCTCTCATTATAACTTCCAGAATATCAAATTCAAGAGGAAAGACTGTATCCTTAGTATCTGTTGTCTACACTTTCAAAACTCGAACCCTGTAAGTAACTGTTTTTGCCATATGCTAATGCTGATGATGGGGTTAGGGGACTTATTCAGGAACTTCTTAAGCCAGGGAGAAGGAGTGCTAGCTTAAAGCATAAAGTTGGAAAACCATCTGAGAATGGAGGTTCAGTCAACATATGAAGTTTAACATACATTACTCACCCAAAATGAGGAGTTATTGTTTTTTTGAGAAGTTGAGATCAATGTCAATATTCAAATAGCAGCATCATACTTACTATTCATCTTACAAAACAGTTATAGGAATAAGAATTGCAGGGAATCTAATCTTTTGCCAGAAATAAATTTTATGAAACTAATTTTTAATTATTTAATGTTCTAGCCAATTTTAATAGGTTAGTTTCTGTTTATATTTTAGCTATTTCAATTTGTTTTTATTTGTTAAAAAGGTGATTTTCAGTGCCCAAGATAATATAGCAAATGAAGTGATGAATTTTCAATCAAAACAGTTTTTTCCACAATCATTTAAGAAAATCATGCGGTCCTGTAGATATCTCTTGATAGTTTTCTTCACTTTTATTTCATGTATATTTATATTGCTACGTTCGGCGGACGTGGAAAGAAACTTATTATTCACATATTTATTTATGGATACTCTAATTTATGGATCTATCTGATACACAACTATATCCGCATACATAAAACTCTAGGTAATAAATACAGGATGTATCTTTTCTATGGATACATATATCGATGTCTTCAATCTGATGTAGCAGCAACCTCAAAGCCAACAGGTCAAAGTCAAAAGCAATTGTCTCAAACTGTCCGTAAGACCACTTGAGAGACTCCACCTCCCATCAGAGCAACCCAAGCAAGCCTCCACAACTGAGAGCCCCCAATTCTCGTCCCAACGTATATATCTTGTCTTGGACCGTATTTCTGACTCTTAATAGAAGGCTTTTTTCTTTATGGCCCTTTGTGACTATGCATGCCTTTTCCGCACCATCTTGCACTTTTGACCACCCTTATCCCTACAGATGGGGTTCGGTACGTACATAGGGCTACATCAAAAGAGTGGTTTATGGCCTGCCAACACTCGGCCTTCGATTGATAATTCGATATTGATAATTAATGTGAAAGAAATTAGTCTAAAATAAAAAAAAATTGTTTAAAGAATATTAAAAAAAAAACAGCGAAGCTACTGATCCTTGTTTTAACTTCTAAATTATATTTATTTTAATAAGCATTATAATTTAAATTTTAAATTGTTCATAATTTGTCTTTTAGCTAAGCAACAACCACATCGGTTCCGAGAATGGTGACATTGAGGGTGGAGTCACTCAGGCTACTCCTGATCCCATCTCGCATGGGGGTGGTAAGCACGAGGAAGATGATATGACAGAGATGTTTATTCACCAGGGCATCCATACCATCGAGTATGTCCTCGGTTCTGTTTCCCACACTGCCTCGTACCTCCGATTGTGGGCTTTATCGTTGGCTCATGCTCGTAAGTGACACATTTATATCTTCAGAGTTTTGGGAAACTAAGTTATGCATGCTAGTCGTTATTAGGTCTATGAAATGGCTGCAGTGTTTGATGTTAAGACCAAGGTAGGGTAGAGTTCTAACCTCCTAGAAAATATGAAAACGTGAAGATGTCTGGTTTTGATTTTAACCTCCTCATATAATCTAATATTCTGAACAGTATATTTATTTATGTTTCTTATCTTTCAAATGTATTTAACAAAGTCTTAATAAAGCTAGGAACAGCTTATTTTAAGATGTAATTATACTTGGCAAACAAATGGCTGAAAGAAAAAGTCACTTCAAGTGTCTACCCACAGATTGTGTGTATTTTACAAACAAGCACTTTTGGCAGCCCACGCTGCCGTACCGCCAAGTACCAGGAATACTTATTATCAATATGGTGTAAGACCTGCATTTCAATTAGTACAGATGTGCTATATCACACTGAGTGTGAGTGTGAGATCACACTGATAACTACACTTCTTGGTGCTTGAGAATAGCAGTGTGGGCTGTTTGTGCATTAGATAGACGTAATTTGTGGGTAGACGCTTAAAAGTGACTTTTTCTTTCAACCCTTTGAAGGACGGTCCCTAACCTGCATTGTGTACTAAAATACTGAGTGAATTTTTTATTGTACTTGTGTAATTTTTCTCTAGACCCATTAAGTACATTTTCACCAATAGCTATGTTCCAAGCATAAAGCCTGACTGAATGAAGGTAACAAAGTTTGAATTACAAATAAATAATGTTTATTAGTAAAGCCTGTATATCTTTTTTACCTTATTGCTTTAGTGTATACACAGTCACGGTATTGATCACCGCAGAGTATAATGGAAAGTCAAACCCATGACATTTCTGAAGAAAAATCCAAAGATTTATGTCATATAAATTTTCTTTGAGTCAATAATGCTTTCTCATTGTCCATAGTCAGGCTAGGTATATTTCAGGCAATTTTCACAAGTGTTGTTAAAGATGATACATTGTTGTCACTAAATTTGTTACGAGTTAAATAAACTACCAATTATTAAGTGTTAATTTTGTGTAATATCTATTTATTCCTTAATTAAGGAAATTTATACCATCTTACCTGGCTTTTATTTAAAGTTTATTAATGAGGTTTTTCAATTTAGAAAAATTATTGAATTTTTACAAAGGTGTTCCTTTGTCTATTTTCAGAGCTCTCTGAAGTGCTGTGGAACATGGTCCTTAGCAAAGGCTTGCAGTTCGAAAGCTGGATAGGAGGAATAATCCTTTGGGCTATTTTCTCTTTTTGGGCAGTACTGACTGTCGGTATTTTAGTACTTATGGAAGGGCTTTCTGCCTTCCTCCACACCCTTCGATTGCATTGGTAAGTTTTTAATATCTTACTTATATACATAAAAATATTATTTGGTTTCTGATACAATATGCTACATGGGTGCATACAGTATTTCCTCGTCATCCTCATGGATTAGGTATTTGACACATCTGTTGCGTTATTAATTTGGGCCTAAGCTATGGAATTGTAAAAGTAAGGGTTAAATTAATTAAACACCAACAACCACTCACTCAGATACTGTAGAACCTGCCCTCTGAAGGCCTTAATGATGCTGGCTGGCTGAACACTTGGTGTAACCACCAGCAACATTCAGTCTTTTTAATATTCATAACACTTTAGAAATGAATAAAAATAAAATATGTTTGATCGGGATCAATAATTTTGTCCACCTTTTGTTGACCAAAGGTATATCGTGACAGAGAAATAAAAAATCAGTTAATTGATAGTTAAAATTCTAATAATACTTCTTATTAAGTCCATCCACTATTGGCATAATAGAACATTAATAGGAATGTGCTTGAGAAATAAATAAAAAATGCAATATGAGATGAACCATAAACAACAAGATTTTATTAAATAGATAAAAAAAAACATTATAGATTTAGAAAATGAAGACATCACATAGGAATATGCATGATAGATTTAATCATTACTCTCTACTAACAGAGAATATTGAAATGAAAGTATTCTTATCGCACTAAACAAAATATTTACTGGTTGATGATATCTAAATATGATAAAGATATATGTCCCCATATCGCACAGTAGATAACTAGTTTAATTCCACATCTATATAATTTTGTGTTTGAAAGGATTTTAATAATTAATTCATTAAATACAAAATTTATTTATTCTCTGATTTTTTTATTATTCAGAGTTGTTATTATTGAAAAAAATTAGAAACATTTAGATATATTGTACATGAAAAACAAAATTTAGTTCCATAAAAGATAGTACTCTTTGCTTAGTGTCACCAAATAATCAATATCTCTCGCTATGGGTCCATTGTTATAATAATAAGCTACAGCAAGAGATATTGATTGTTTGGTGACACTAAGGAAATAGTACTACTATATATATTGAACCCTTATTACCAGAGGACCACAAGATCTTTCCAGCCAGTGGCTTCAAACCTTTCTCCTGAAAATACACTCACTTAATGTGTAATCCCCATTTTATGTTTGTAGGGAAGAACACTATATTCATTAGAGGGAGGCCCTTTACCGTACAGTACATTTTTGGGAACAATGCCTAAATCCTGCAAAAAAGTGCTTCTTTTTATTTTCTTATTGTTAAAAAAAATAAATCACTGATTAGAATGGCTAACGATATATGCCTATTCCTGACTAGTAACACAGTATCAATTATTTAGTTTGCACAGATCTATTATAGAGAGAAAAAGACTGGTCCTTAAAAATTGAGGCATGCACATTGGTCACTACCCCAAGCACTATTTATTGACAAAACTATTTCTTACGGTTTACCTATGGGGATGTGAGGTCCACCCATCGCTGAGCCTGAAGAAGGTGGATAACTTAGGGTTGTTGAAAGTGCTTTCTATTTAAGAAATAAATAACAATCCTCCATATTGTTGTGGAGAAAAGAAAGGGATTATTGTTTATACATACTTATAAGTTATATATATATATATATGAAGTTTTACTGTATTTATTTACTTAAATTTAATATCTAATCTGAAGATCATTAATTAACTTAAGAGTTTATGATAATTCAGATTTAAAAATAAGTGAAAGTTCTCTCTCATGCTGACTTTGTATGTTACAGGGTCGAATTTCAGAGCAAATTTTATTCAGGCCTTGGCTACACATTCCAGCCATTTTCATTTGAAGTTATATTAGAACAGGCTTCTAATACTCCAGAGGAATAATCTCATTTGTAATTTTATTTTATTATTACTTTTTGTTTTAGTACTTAATTTTATCATGGAAGAAATTTTTCCTAAATGAGTAAGTGATTAAGTTATTAATCTAAATACAGCTCTTATTGACGTAAGAATAAAAAAATAAATTTTAAATAGACAAAAAAAAAGACTTCAATCAAGCTTCTTCTTGTTTTAGTTGCCGCTTCAAGTCAGTGAGATTTCCTTTAATTTATCAATTACTGTAAAGTAGGAGTAATGAAGCATTGTATGTATGTTAATATGTAAATTTTTCATTCCTTAGAATCAATGATATTCCATGTTCTTTAATGTATGTACGTTGTTATGTTTTTTTAATATGTAAGAAAAGACATTTTACTGTTAATTTGTGAAAAATCAAGAAAATCTTTTCAATTTATGTTTTGGTACTATAGATAGTCCTCAATATCACATGAACTTCCTTTGTATTAATGGTTAGACATAAGATCGAACAAAATAATTGTTATTAAAATTTTAAAAACATATTAACTAGTGTAATAGTAGCAAATAATATTACTTACTGAACTATTAGTAGATGTGTTCACATGCACAAGTCATGGATAATGCTTAAGAATCTATATAAAATATGTTATCTGCAAACGATGTTAATTTTTACCATATTCCTTCCACTAACAATACTTATTTCTTGTATATTACAGTCACTGGGTACATTCACCTTCCAAAAGGTCGGGTAGAGTTTTATATGTATTAGGTTTTTACCTCCCCCCCCCTTAGAGAATATTTAGTGCCCAAAAAAACCTAAAATCTCAGACTTTTTTTGGTTTTTGAAAAATAACCTCTTTCCAGTTAAGTGTAGTGATAATTAGTTTTTTATCAATTTTTCAAAGAAAACAAAATTTGCTACATTCACTTGAAACATTTTTTCCTGAACCCAATATTAAGAAAACAAAATACAGATCATCAAAGTTGAGTAACATTTTCTATACTTACCATAATCTGTGGATGTATGAAAAACATTGGTTGTGAAATTGCAAAAATTTTTATTTTTAAATATAAAAAGGACAACTTTTAATAAATCCTCATCGAATAATAAGAATACATATAAATTGTACATGTCGAAATAATATTAATTATTTAAACTAATAAAATATAATTCAAAAACTAATTTAAAAAAAAAATAAACATTTATTATTCACAGTTTTTGGCGTTAACTAATTTCTAACTGTGTGCTATCGATGTAGGAATCACTCCTACAAATCCTGCTCACCAGATGATCCAGCTTCTGGATTTTAAATCATGTTGTCAAAAGGATCTCCAGCTATTACTTCTGCAACATTCTTGCAAGAAGTGCCATTGCAGTGATGCATATTGAGGAACAATTCAGATCTGCTTTTCACCAGCTTAAAGCTCCAACCTTTTTTGCAAACAGGAAACTGAGGTCTTAAGTCATAATAATTGGACTTAGAGCTTTGTCCCCATCCCCATTTAAGTGAATTTTTGTTGTGATCCAACCAACTTTGAAGGTGGTGATGACTTCAAAGTACACTTTGCATATTCTATAGGTGGCAGTCTGGCAAGATTTAATCTACTTTTTGGAGCAGATTTTGTTAACATCAGATATCTTAATACGTACAGTGATTTGTTTCTGAATTATGCTCCATATTTATTAAAATGTTGCTGCTTTTTCAGAAGAGAACACGATTTCTATTTTACATCACTTAAAAAGACTGACGTAGAGTCACAACCAGTAAATGCATGAATGAAAAGTACATAGCATACTTGAATTATTTGGTTGAGTTCCATGAATCTGTTTATTGCCTCTCCCTGGTTCGTGGAAGAAAATGTTCTCATGTTTAGAAGAATATGTTAGCCCAGTGAGCAGAACAAGTACGTCAATGTTCTCACTTATGATCACATTTCCTTTAACCGATGCTTGGGAAATAACTGTATTAACGATCAAAGCCATCAGGATTTTCATCTGCCTGTTTCACTTGCATGCCTTCTTTTTCCAATTCTCATGTCAACATCAAAATTAAACACATCTTTTTCTCATTCACTAGGAATCTTTTTTGAGTTACTCAAACATTTATCTGTGCATCAAACATTAAGTCAGCTGAAGTGAACCCCTTGGAACCACGAATCCTTTCACAAGTGTTTGTAGCCCTCTGAGTCGACCCTTCCAGACATTTTTCCAATATAACCAGTATGTTGGAGCCATAGTGCTTCCTCAATTAGATAATATATTTTGCGTAAATGGAACTAAAGTTGTGCATAGGTGCATAGGTTGCTGTGCATAGGTGTCCACCATCGACAATATTGATGTTGCAAAAGAATGCTGGGTCCTGGATTGCTGTGAATTTTTCAAGAATGACGTACTGGGAAAAGTTTTCTGAGCTTTACAGACTTGGAAACGGCAAATCTGGTGAAATGAAATGTCTATGACAAAATTAGTGCTGTCAATTAAGTATGCGACTCCGGTGTAAACACACCTTTGCAACTACAAAAAATGTTTACATTGACCAGAAACACAATAAATAACTATAAACAATTATTATTATCATGAATAAAATACAACCTTTAACTCCTCATTTAATGTTTAGCACAACATTATTTTATATCCTTACCTAGACAGTCTTGAACAACAGTGGAGTTTTTTTTTTTTTCAAAACCTCAAACAAAAAATAAGTAATGTACAAAAAAATAAATAATACATTAATGGAGATACAATTTTCTCCTCTTCCTGCATTTGGAGGAGTGCATAATATAATAGATTTGTGTTGCCGTTAAAAGTACTCAGTCTCATATTGACACTAGGTGATGAGGCTCACCTTCTATTTGTCACGGACACTAAACACTAGGAACAAACTAAATCTCTACCTAGAACCTAGGACTAGAGTGTTCCAGCCGCGACAGCGTCCTGCCATCGATGGGGGAACGGAGCGGGGGCTATAGTGTTAAACACCGGGTATGTTAAATATTGTAATGAGTCGAAAAATTTTATGTGTCTACGCTGGATGAATTCATCCACCGTAGGCAGCTCAATATTTCTTCGTTGCTCGAATGAAGCACCTCTGACCACTTTCATCAGTATACCGTTTTGGAATTGTTGTAGTTTCTTAGTTGTCGTATACGTCAGATAACGAAAAAGCGGTGCACCATACAGCAGAGAAGGCCTTAGTATGCTCTTGTAAATCAATAGCTTGAGACGCAGTGATAGATTGGGGGAAGTCAATAAGTGCTTAAGCCGGTACGACTTCGTGCGTGTTATCTTCAACTTCTTCGCAAAATGGAGATGTCAACAGAGGAGCCTTTTTCGGTTCAGCCATACTGGCATTATGGTTCACGTGACCAGCTTACAGCCAATCAGCGTAGGATGTCGAGCTAGGGCAATCGTTCCAACAGAGATGTACACAAGCCGCATCACTTTGTTCTTCGCAGAATTACTAGTTGGCAGCACAACCCACTTCTTCCTCAAAAATAACTGCTTATCGTCCAAAAATATTTCAGGAGGAATAGAAGACTTTGTGGTATGCAAGTACGTTACCGGTATTTATTTGTGAGGACTAATAGGCTGGTGATTAACTGCTTGTAACCTACTGTTTATCGTTTGTTGCCCAAACCAAACAGGTAGGAGCTACAATCGATACTGGCTGTCATCTCCATTAGAAACCAAAAACTTTCATCAGCAATTCACCATATAAATATTTCATCAACTGAAGATGAACATTTTATTTGATTTGGCCTTAATGAAGAATTTATTTGTTGCTATTATGAGAAATATATTTGTTTGTTTTACCTAATAGTTCTTATTGATTGAGAGTTTCAACAGCTTTTATATCCTGTATATACCTCTCAACAAGTGCAAGTAGAGCCGCATAGAATGTTGTGCCACTTGAAAAAGACGTATCTCGCTTTATGTTGTGTGTAGCAAATTTTATTTTATTTCAGTTTGATATGGACTTAGTTGCCGCTACGATTTTCCACAAAAAAGTTAATTCGTAAAACCAAAAAAAGCCTGAAACTTTGGTGGTTTTTTTTCTACCAAATATTCTCCCGGGGCGGGAGTAGGTTGAAAAAACTGTTCTACTACTAGTATATATACTAGATGAAATAAAAACTTCCACGTGACCTTTTACTAGCAAATCCCAATTTCAGTTACCCAGTGACTAAACTAGCAATTACCCTGCAATAACCTGTTGCATTTTTTATTTATAGGATTCCCCCAAAGTTTTCATCAATGGTGCTCATCGTATTATTGTTTTTTCTCTGTGTTTTTCTGAAAATTCCTTTGGGACAGTCTATATCCTATTTTTCAGGGAGTTCCCACACATTTTTACTTTTGGAATTCTCTTATTCCATTATACTATACAGTCAAATAATTTCAAAATTTTCTCATTATTTATTAGAATGTTTTTATTATCTCCATAAGTTGTTAGTCAATAAGGTCCTATGTGGATTCATTGTGTGTTATTTATTTGAACCTTTTTACCTATATATTTTTATCTATATATAGTATGCTCATCACAAATTTTTTTTTTATCAACTAACATTATCGGATTGTGGTTAAAAACTTAAACATTGCAAAGGGACTAGGTGATGTCTTTAAATAGGCTCACCTTATCATCACAATTTTTTTTTTTTCTCAAAACCCCTTTTATTAATATTTTTTACAAATATATGATCACAATACAATGAACAAGATTTAAAGAAAGTTGCTCCTCTTGCTACATACTTAGAGGGTAGAATTACAAAAACATTTCTTTTTACAGTTAAAAATACATCAAAATAGACAGGACTAGGTAATGGGGCTCACCTTCGGTTTACAATATGGGACTAAAAACTAAAAACTTAAAAGACTAGAACCTAAAGACTAAAGCGTTACTGCCAAGACTGCATCCTGCCAGGGGAATGGAGCGGGGGTTGTGCTAAACACCGGGTTGGTCAAGTACTGTAATGAGTCGAAAAATTTGATATGTCTACGTTGAATGAATTCATCCACCGTAGGCAAATCAAAGATCTCGTGAAGCTCACTGTTGCTCCGCTGCTCGAATGAAGTATGCCTGACCACTTTCATCAGTACCGTTTTGGAATTGTTGCAGTCGCCGGGCTGTCGTATACGTCAGATGACGAAAAAGCGATGCACCATACAGCAGAGCAGACCTGAGTATACTTTTCTAAATCATGAGCTTGAGACGCAGTGACAGATTGGGGGAAGTCAATAAATGCGTAAGCCGGTAAGACTGTGCGAGTTTGCTTCAACTCCCTCGCAAAATGGTTACTGTAGTAGCTGCCTTGTTTTTTGTAGTCTTCAACAGCTTCCAGAACTTGAGTTACGAAGTCGCTCATGCCACTTTGCTGTTTTCCAGAGTTTTATCAAGCCTCAGATTTGAGCTTCATCACAAATTGAAATCATTCGGGAATAAATAACATACCAACATAGCTTTCCATTCCGCGAATCTAGGGTAAAAATTATTTTTTGATTTCACAAACAAATGTTATTATTTATAGGATTAAAGGAATGGTAAAAAAAATTGTTTTACTTTACCTGGTTTTTGTAACTTTTCAATAAAGTACCTTCATTTAATACAACATATTTTTATTTCCATATTTTACGTAAAAACACTAACCCTATGATCATAACCTTATGTTGCACGCTGAACAAAGGCAAACTATAATAAAAAATGAAGTTTTAAAATGGGCTTTTCTCAGCTAGGGTGCATTATTAAGAACGCTCGGAACATGTCAAATATTTTGCAACTATCACCAAAAAAATTTCATTGAAATTGGTGACCCCGCGACCGAAGCCTCCTTTTGTTGGTTTTGTAAATATTATCTTTTGGTTATCATCGAAGTTAATTATTTATGTAGCCTTATTTTCTTGTAATATATTAATATATATATTTTTATTGTGTCATTAATAATGGTTGTATCGATCGCGATATAGCGATGAACGATTTTTATTTCTGTTTATTCAGTAAATAGTGACTGACAAGAGATATGAACAATTTTTTCCCATTTTGGAATGGAAGCGGACTCTACAGAACTATGATTTATCCTGTTATATTTAGTTATTACAGAATTACAAGTATTAATTCAAATTGGTACGCTTGAGTAATGAAAGCCATGCAATTTAGTGAATAACCCATGTAAAGAACCATAGGAAGCTTAAAAGAAATGTTAATAGGATTTATTTAGGGAGTCTAATAGTGGAAGGATTTGGATGCTTTCAGGTTCGGAAAGTATCAGAAAAGAAAAACAGGTCAGGGGAAAATTTAGGATAAAAAAAAAAAAATAATCCCTTTATGCATGTATACAAGGGGCACATAATTCTACAGAGCACACTAATTTTAACAGCTTATGAAGGATTAGATCAGCAAACAATGATCTAATGAGTCCAATCAGAGCTGGTGGGAGAGTTGATTTTGAAAAAGAAATACCCAACAAACAGATATAGCAGCGGAAAGAGATAATGGTCACCTTGTAACCTTAGAGTTAACTTTAGATAAAAGCTCCAGCATCAATAAAAATGGCTTACAATAAAGGTGGAGGAGAGCTGAGATGCTAAAAGTAATGGGAATCATCACCATTTCCACGATAAGCTGTCCTTGTCTTTATCGTCATTTGATGTTCTTGATCAATATAGGTGTTAAGGTGTGAGTTATCCTGATTCGAAAGATCAACAGAGCACTAGAACTCGAATCAGTTTTCAGCAAGGGGGCCTCCGATAAACATTTATGGAGAGAAGACGTTAGAGGTTGATTTGTGAGATTAATATTGGCAGCCACATCCAGATTTATCAAAGGGGCGGTTTTAATATTCCACTGGGAATTGATTGTAGAGCTGAAAAGACGTCGGCTCCTTGAGCAGAAAACTACTTCAAGGGTGGAAAGTTAACCCATCGTACTTCTCATCATTAGTGCGAAGCATTCTGCACGTATAGAAGAAACTTCTCACCCACTCCTAGCAGGGAAAGTTATAAGAAAAATTCAACTGATATATGGGATATGCTACATTTTACCTTATGGTATAATCAGTATTGTTATGTGGGTGCCACTGTTTTATGTAACAGCTCGAGAGCTTTCAAACCTACTTGTATATCAAAGTAAGGTCAAAGTTAATAAAAGCCTTAATTCACAAAGTTCTCTTTAATTATTATACACCTTGTCTTACTGGCCACCACTTACATAAAGAGCTTGAACCTAAAACTACGAGGAAAGGAGGTTTGCTGAGAGCTAGCAGCATAGCATACCTTTATTAAGAGGAAAACGAAATTCTCAAGAGTGTCGTTCGTGGACAGACGGTTTTTACTATCGTGGCCTACTTTAGTGGATTTCAGTTGTCAGTGGCCAGTCACTGAATCAGGAGTGTATTGCACATGAAAATTAAATGCCATTAAATCAGAAAGATTATCAATGAAAAGTGGTTGTAGAATCAATAAATGTGACCAAAAAATATATATTTTGCATTTGTATATCACGAACAACGTAATAAATTAGGATTTAATATATGCTAGATTTATTATTAAAAATACCATGGCTTGAAATATTTCATAACTGTGCTCTATGTTGGACGAATGTATGCTATTTTGAAATTTGAGCAAATCAATAAATCGATGATTGTATTTTTTTTTTTAGCGTCACCGATTTTGACTCGCGGAGCTTTACGTTATAATGGGTCATGTATATTTCTATTACAATCTCAGCGATGCTACATGTCTTTTGTTTGATAGTGTGGAAATACTTGTATGTTTCATGCCCAGGTTGAACTGCTACTACCCAAATTGCTACAAATGTTATTCCCAACCTGCTTTATTAAATGTTTTTCTAACTCAACAGGTATAAGCACTTCAAGCCTTTTAATATTGTTTATTTTCCACCACCATGTTGGTTGATTAAACCAACTGAACATATTTCATCAATAACTTCTAGTTTGACACTCTCGCAAGTGTACCCTTTCTTACTTTATTTACTGATGTATTATATGAGGGTATGAAAAATAGTCTGTTCTTAAAAAGAAAAGCAGCAGTGGGTTTTTGGAGTTATCTGTTGAGAGGGTTTCCCGACAGTTGAGTATGGCAAAAATTATTTTTGGTTTTCTGTATTTAATCTGCTCTTAGGAAAGGCAATGGACTCTGTATTCAAGGTCTTTTGCGAAACATCACCGGCTTTTAACACGTTTCCATTTTTTTTTTATTTATATATTTACAGTTTTTGTATTTTAACTAACACATAATCGCCATATTCCGAGTTTATATGGACTATACTATTAAAATTTCGGATGGACGTGATCATTTGTATGACGTCTATGGTACCTTTACAGCGAATAACATACTGGCGAACACGATTTACCGTACCTGTTTTAAAGTAAAGTCGTTGAATTCGGCAAAGATATTTGCCATGAAGTAGATACAAAAATCTGCACTGATAAACGTAGTTTGGCTATCCTAAGTCCATAATGATTGAAGGAGTTTGCTCTGTGGAACGAGACCCCACTCCCAATTTTTGGCGGGAGTTGAAAAATGGTGGGAAATTTAGTAACCTGTTTGAAATTTTACTCTAGTCAATTTCTGTAAGTTCGCCATGGATTACGTGTGAAATCTGTGCAGGAAGTATATTTTCCGATTGAATTGACAGCCTGAAGTTTTTCAGTGATGGATAGATATCTGAGATTAGAAAAAATCGGTGAAGGCACTTACGGTATCGTATATAAAGCAAAACACAAAGAAACAGGACAAATAGTTGCTTTAAAACGAATTAAATTAGATGCGTGAGTATACTAATTACCGAGTGATCAACTATAGTTTCCAGTTTAAAGTGGCACCTAATTATTTACACACCTCTCATCAGTTTTTACACAGTTCCTGTGTGTGATTATCATTTAATATTTTTTTTAACTGATGCAGTTTTCATCATAAATTATGAAATATAAAGTTAATTTAATTTATAAATTAAATTGGGTTGTTAAATTAGTAGATTTCACCTTTTGTACTCCTATAAAGCTTTAGTTATTTTTATTTTTTAGGGATTCCGAAGGGATTCCGTCTACTACTTTAAGGGAGATAGGACTATTGAGAGAACTTCAACATCCAAACATCGTCGCACTCTTGGATATCGTTCTTAGTGAAGACAGTAATTTATTTATGGCATTTGAATTTATGCTTGAAGATCTAAAGAAATTCTTAGATGGAAGGAAGAAAGAATTACCTTTGGCCCTTGTTAAAGTGAGTCATTAATAAACTTCAGAAAGTGTTAATTTAATAGTGCTATTCGATATAAAATTTGTATTTCATATTTCAATTTTTTTCAGAGTTATATGAATCAGTTGCTGAGTGCCATCTGTTACTGCCATTTACATTTAATCGTGCATAGAGATTTAAAGCCACAAAATCTGTTACTGGATGCTGAAGGGCATATCAAACTCGCTGATTTTGGTTTAGCTCGTTCATTTAGTCTTCCGTTAAGAAATTACACTCATGAGGTTGTGACGTTGTGGTATCGTGCTCCAGAGATATTGCTCGGAGCTAAAGTTTACTCTTCGGCTGTGGATGTTTGGAGTCTAGCCTGCATCTTTGTGGAGCTAGTATGAATTTTTATTTTTTATGTTTGAAATTAATAACAATTTCAGATTTAATTATGTGGGACTATTTTAAATTTTTAAGCATGATTTGTACTCTTAAGAATGGGGTTTCCATTAGTTTATTAATAAACTTTATCACCAAAAAATATTTCAAAGGCCAGGAGTGAAACAAAAAATGGTAATTTTTTGGTTGAGGTTGGCAATATTTAAGGTCTAAGGAGCAGATTTCAGGCAGTTGAAATTGGGAAGAAAGGCCAATGGCTTGATGATTGATAGTTAATTAATGGCCTTTGAAGAATGAGATTTAAACTTTAAAATTGTTTCTTCGAAATAAAAAAAGAAGTGATATGGTAGTATGTTGTTTCTTCTGTATATTTGACTTAGACCCTGTTACTATGGTCCCTTCCAGGTTTTTTGTGCTTTTTTAGCTTCGGCAAAACTTAAGATCTCCGGGTCTGGTTAGGTCTTCCTACTTTTTGTTTTTATTGAGGGCTCCAAGTAAGTGCTTTTTTGGTTATATCACCATCCAGCTTTTGGATTTTTCTGGCTATAACCCCTTCCTCCTTCAACCCATATTTCTGCCCGAGATGTCTGTTGGAGTAATTTTGTATTGGTTGTTAACTTTTGTCCTCAGAATGCATTGCATAATAAATTAATGAAGGTCTGAAATTTGCTGGTGATACGGCTTGTCTCCTTCCACGTTCTACAGTCGGGTAATAGTGAACTTTTTATGTTTCTGTAATTTGGTATTTGGATGGCTATTCTGCATGTAATATCATGACACAGCTGAGCAAAGGCTCCTTCAACTTTTTTTCACTCTTGAGTCAACATCATTTGGAAACGACACTCCCCCTAGGTTGAGGATCCCAAGGTTGATGAAAGATGGTAGTCTACCTCTTCTCCACTTTCTATACATACCAGTTCCTGTTTTTTGTTGTTCTGTTTCTTAAACTGCTGCATCTGCAGCCTTTTCAGGTGTCTCACCTTGCCTTGGATGTCAGTGAAACTTTTTGCTAGTAGTCAGAGTCCAATGGAGTCATCTTTTCCACGAGAGCTTTACTTTATTCAAGGCTTCATTAGGTCCAAGATAAACAAATGGGGGAAAGAATATGGCCTTGTTTTGTTTTTTTCAGTAAATCTTTATTTTGTTTCGAAGTCACATTATATTTACCCTGTAGTTGCCAGCACTTCTAAACCAAAACCTAAATAAGCACTCAACTAATATTAAAAAAAAATATGTCCTTATTTATTGTAGGAAAAGAACAAAACAAAAAACCTAAAACTGTTGCAGCCTTGTTCTCCAGAAAAGGGTTCGAGTAGTTACCCATTTGCCTGACTTTATAGGTGAATCCTTTAAACATGGTTTGTATTATATGAGCCTGTGAAAACACATTAGAGAACGACTGTTAAAATTATTTTGTGGTGGTAAAAAGTGAACTAAAAGACGTAAAAAGTGATTGGTTGATTAAATTTATTAGGCGTATCTAAATAATTAAATCAAGACCACAAAATTTAATCCTTAAAGGGTACCAGGTCTATGCTGACAACAGGGGAGAAGAGGTGAACAATATCAATGAATGGTGAAATTTAAAATAATTTCAATTAAGTATCCATATCATATAACGGATAGTGCAGGTGAAAAGCTGGATAGACTGCTTGGAGGTGTTGCCATTTTAAAAGAAGATCTGAATCAGTGGAAAGTTACTCACACTGAATTAATTTAGAAAGTATGTAATTGCCAGAAAAAAAGCTCAAGTTTTAATAAAGCAATGCCGGACTTCATCACAATTTATGAGGGAAACACTGAAAATCAGCTCAACTAGGCCAAACAAAGTAGCTTAAACAAATTTATAAATATTCATGGAATACCATACAAAGATCGAAAAAATCTTGAAGTGATACATTTGAATTCCTTCCTTGTGGTCTATCATTAAAAGACCTCTTAGGATACCAGGAAAAGTAATAAGTACAATAATATTTTGTTTTTAGATTTTGTAAGGACAGTATGCAGAAGTAGATTTTAGGTTTTTAAGGCCTGCTAAAGAACATAAGATAAATCTTAATTTACCATTTGTTAAATTTACAGCCAACCTAAATGAAGGAAAAAGTAGGTATTTACATAAATGAAAAAATGACTGCAGGAATATTTTCAATGAGGAAAAGCAATTACTAAAATCGGGATATTTCCAATAGGTTTAGTTTTGAAATTGCGGATATTGCTTAGAAAAGACTCACAACTGTGTATAACGCAGAGCAATAAGATCAACCTATACCTATAATTTCTTCTACCAAAGGAATTCGGGACGAATTTTGAAGATGTGCAAAAAGAAACATTAATCAGTGATCTAGGATGCCAAGTGAAGACCAAAATATATAAAACTGGAAAATTATCAAGTCATAAGAAACCCATGCAATTGAAAATCTAGCAAAGAAGGGACAATCTAACAACTCAAATCCTTCAGGGAATGGTTTTAATGAGCATAGGAAGTTTATGCAGAAGAAAGCAATTATACAAAGAATATTCTAGGTAACTTAAATTTTCACAATATAGATATAGTTAGCTATAGTATACACATACTTAAAAACAAGACTAGGATCATAAGGAAAGGAGTCTGAATGGAATCAAGAAAAATAAAATGATCTCCGATAAGTTTAAATTTTGTAGAATTAAATTATTGATTTTCTTTTTTGTGAGTTTCTTTGATAAATATTATTGTTCAGTGTTCCATTAATTTTTGTGGAACTGTTGTTGAAAACTGTAAGACATAGATAACTTAGTAGGCTTTTCTTATTTATGAATTTGCTTACAAGTGTTGCTGTTTTGTTTTTATGTACTTATATAGCTTTATTTCCATATATATTTATTAAAGTTTAAAAATAATTTAAGGATTGTTTTTTGTTATTAAGATCAGAGCTCTATAGATATTGATGCTTTTGTTTGATATAAAATTGTATTAATCTTGTAAAAAGTGTTTACAAGCACACAACTCACACCATTTTTCTATTCAGTCAGTTAAAAAGGACTTAAGTGCAGACCTTGCTTGTCACTGATAATAAAGTAATGACCTCCAATTTTCACATTTCAATAGATCATCTTTTTTGTGGCTTTACTCTAATATACTAATAAGCAATTCCAGTATACTGTCAAACCTTCCTTTGTCTATATGCCCCTAAAAAATGGTACTATGCCTGCAGCAATTTTTCCAGCATTTCTGCAGGCATGTATTTATACCCGTGACCTTTTCCATTCTTTAGTTCTGTTATTGCTTGCATGATTTCTTCTTTGGTTCATTATCCACATCATCCTCTTCATAGATCTGTTTTTTTTGTACATTATGTGGATGTGAGACCATTGAATGTACATTTAATACTCTTTATACTTAATAATAAAATTCACATAAACATTCCAGAAGTTCACGAATTTTATTTTCCTTCAAAGGCCAACTTTATTGACTTTTGCTGTTTAAGTTAGAGAAGGGTTAGTGATGTGTTACATTTTTAAGTTTTGATTTTATTCCAAAATTAAATTACTTCCCATAGTGTGGTAAAGTTTTCACCAGTTCATATTGATGAGTAGGTTTGTTCACTTCAACAAATGGGTCATTGCTCACTATTCATTAAAGTCAGCGGTTTATACTCAATTTTTCAACCCATTTGAGCAATTTATTAAACAAATTTTTTTAATTTATTTTTTGTGGTATCCCAAAAACAATTTTTTTTATAAAAGACTATTATTTAGTGAAATGCATTTATGAGGAGGTTTGAAAAAAATTATTTTTGAGGTCCTGAAAAGTTTCACTTCTTCCTAACTACATACATATTTCTTTAGTATTATTAACATCCTAATAATGAGTATTCTTTTTTATTTCCTAGTCTCATTTTATAAATGATTATACGTGGTGGATTGTCATCACATTTTTCCAATGGTCGTTTTGACATAGACTGTATGTGTGTATAAGGTCTGTATGTGAGGTGGTCGGAGGGGTTGGGTACTCAACTTGGTAATGGGCAAAACATCAGAACATTATTTTTCTCATCAATCTGGCTGATTCTTGATAACCCATTCATATTTATTTTTAAATTTTAAATCTGTTGCAGATCCAGTAATATATAAGAAAATATTCTTGTAGTTATGATAAATGGACTATACTTGAAACTTTTTTTTTGTTTAAGGATTTTCTGGGCATGTATCCACAATACAACAAACACAATCAAACCTACAATGGATAGTTGACTGTTATTAAAGAATATTTTTTATATATATTTAATTATTTTGTTGTAACAGTATCACTATTATAACTGTAAAAGGAGTTAATTGTGCAACTGTTAAATTATTGTTTGTTTGGTATACTTACCTAATAGTATTCATATTATATTTATATACTTATATACTATAACTTATATGTAAAAAACTTAATTTTTTTATTCATATCCAGCTAACGTTAAAACCCCTTTTCCCTGGTGACTCGGAAATCGACCAGCTCTTCCGTATATTCAGAACACTTGGTACACCTAATGAAGAGGTGTGGCCTGGTGTTACCCAACTTCCAGATTATAATCCAATGTTTCCCAAGTGGGACTCACAACCTGTAGAGGATTTTGTCCGTGATGATTTAGAACTGAATACAAGGGACTTGCTTAATGTAAGTAAAGAAAAATATAATTTTTTTGAGATAATTCAAGTCAAGGACTTGACCACCTTATTGTATGTTGGTGCTGAAGTTCTAGATTTATGAAATGAAAAAAAAATATTGCCACTTCACAAAGTGTTTCATTGAAACGTTTTTGACTGATAAAACTTGCTTGATTAGTCAATTTAATAGAAATGTGGCAGTTATTTATTTTCCAGCAATTGCAAACAACTTATGTAGTTACATTAGAGTACGCAAAATACACTAACGAGGTACATGTACTCTTATTTAAGAACCCACTTTAATGTGGACACAGCTTTAGCAGATTCCTCAGGGCAAACTCGATCCAAAACCATTTTAAATGTCAGTGGTTGAAATACTGAATTTGGAAAGATAAAACCATTAGAAGACCCGGATCTAAACATTAATCACATTTTAAGATAACATTTAGATAGATAGAGGTTTCACAACAAGGAAACAAAGAATTTCCAACTATTGGCATAAGTTGAAGCTATTCAAAGATTTGTATTATAGTGACAGTTCATAGTTAGTCATGGTATTTTATGTAAGTAAATGATTCATTCCCAACAAAACACTAACTTCCGTTTTTTTGTTTTCATAAAAATAAAATCCTGAAGCTTTTACATTATAGCGAGTTTGTAATATGTGGCGAGAGAGAGAAATATATTTATTCCAATTACATTACATACATTTATGTACAATGATAAGAACAGGTTGAATACATTATTAATTTTCGTTTTATTACCTTTTACAATAGATAAATATTTTAAATTTAGTGGAAAAATAAAAACCTCTGTCACTAATAATAACTGGTGTCATGGAGTATGACACTTATGAATTAGTACCAACAGTTGCCTATGAGCGCCGCCTTTGAACAATCCCTTGTTGATTTTTATCTCTTGCATCACTCTTCAAGGCCTGAGTGGTTTTAAACAGTTTCAAAATACTTCAAATGAGGGGGATGATCTATGTCCTCACTCACAAGTCTTCTTCGAGACAATTATTTTGAAAAACAAACAAAATTAACTATGGTAGGTGGTGTTTATAAATTATATTCCATTCAAAACTAATAAAGTTACTAATACCAGTTCATATTTCTACTGCCAGTTCTATAATTAGCTTTGTTTATTTGCTGCATGCTATCTGAAATGACTTAGGTGAAGAAAGTGAAACTTATGCCTAGATTTTTGCACTTGGGCGTTTGACTTCCTTAGAAGATTCAAATCAATGTTCATGCTCTGCATTATTAATAAGAAACATATATTTGAAAGAAATATAAAGGCTGAAACTATTCACGTTCTGGATAAGGAATTTTTTATTATTAAAAGAAGTTGTATTTCATTGGATTGAAGAGGACCAATTGACTGACAAATAGTGATTTAGCACACTTGAGTTCACTATACCATTTTTTTCTCCCTAAAATACAAAAAAAAATTGTATAAATATTTATAATATACGTAGATACGTAGTTCCACTGAATAAAGAAAGAGCTTTGTTAGTTGCTAGTATATTAGTATACTATAGTTTTTAGATTGTAGAACCATACCCATAGACTTACAAAAAAGTTCTAATAAAGAAATACAAGCTCTTTATTATTAGTAAACAGCAAAGGGATGGACCAATGGATTCTCTTTTTAACATATTAGTGATAATTATGACATTTCAATGCTCTGGTATATAAAATTGAAATACCATTATAATAAGTTAGTACCTTTAAAATCAAATTATGTTGTACGGTGATAATGACAAAAAAAAATATGATTATATCAGTAAGATCATGTTGATCATGATGGAGGATGTGCAAAGAAAATATTGGGACAAAGATCCCAACGACAATTTCCACAAAATTGTTAAATGACTCCCCTCAAAAATATGAAATATTTACTGAAACAGACAATAGTATAGGAAGATTAGTACAATTACAGTGTTTGCTTTGTTATTCTACGTAAAAAGCTCAGTTCATCAAAATTGTTGTTTGTATACTAAAACTCATTTGAGTAGCACACCGACGGGAACTTGATTTCTTACAAGGATGAGAACAGAGCCCAGGCTCTTCAAGAGACACCCCAGCCCCACATGTCAGGCTGTGTAATATATATTGTTTTATAGGACATATATATGTTAGATCGAAGGATATGGATTAAAAAACGCGTATTCATCTAACTTAGATTCATTTGTGCAATCAATGTCTTATTATAATGTATTAAAAATAATGTCATTTCCATTTACATGGAAAACACTCGATCTGAAAAAGGCATCTACAGGTTTAAATCAGACATTGCAAGACATTATGAGTAAGATTTTCATTGATATCTAAAAAAAACCTAAATAGCTTAATGTTTTATTAAGAATTATAATTATTTTATTTTACTTTTTTTTTTTTAGCAAATGATTACCTATGATCCAGGAAAAAGGATTAGTGCAAAAGTAGCTTTGAATCACCAGTATTTCAATAATGTTAAATTGGTTCCCCCTCCATTATGATGTAAGTATGCCATCTATTATGCCTATTTTATTGAAATTGATGTATTAATTGAAACCTCATAGGAAATAAAATTAGAGCACAATAGATTTGTTATTGTTACGTGTGTGATATGTGGGATAGCTGAGATGGAAGACAAGTGGTTTGGTTGCACTTAGTAGTGCAGTTGAGGGAGAGTGCATCATGAACTCTACATATGTAATAACTTGGAGTATTTATTTACATTTCCCTAGTGATTATTATAATATACAATTGCATATATTTTTCCAAATAAGTAATTCTAGTCATCATGGGTTTCCAGACTAAAGTAACTACTTATAAATAATTATAGCTTGATGTTTTACCTAAATAAATCTAATACTAATATGTAGCTGTAATGGTTAGTGCATTGATAGATAGGCCAGAGGAGTGGCCAGCAGTTTGTCTCTAGCAATGTCAAGCAAGCTTAAAAGTGGGAGGTGGTATTATTAGTGAATATCATCATTCACCAAAACTATCATTAACTAGTTTTGATAAAAAAAATGAACTTATACCATTTTAAAAACAAACTGACTCAAATATCACTTGTAAAACAAATAATAATTAAAGTATGGTTTATGAATAAATTTATTTTGTTTGTATTTTCAGATATTTCTACAAATTAAAATGTACTAACTTCTCTAAAATCTGATGAAAATGAAAAAAAAGCCTACAAAGGAACAAGGAAGTGCGAATTAAGAATAAATTATAAATTATTGAAACATATTTATTTATTTAACATTCGCATTGATATAAGTGTTTCCATACTGCAGTTAAATGAAAATTTGATCTCAGATATTTAGGTCTCCATGAAACTCATACGATCTCTGTAAACAAAACGAGGATGTATTTACTCAGCCTTCCTCTCAAAACAAGTTAATAAGAACTTACAGGTTCTTTGTGTAGATGCATTGTATATCTGGAATATGCTCTGTAATATGTTATTCTATTTAAGAATAGTTACGAGATATTCATTTGAATATAAATATATGTATATACAGGATCTCTTATAAAAATTGTCCAACAACAATTTTATAGAGGTAAAGTTATTTGTTTGTTTTTTTTTTAATTAGAAATCTTAGTGCTAAACTATAAAAGATATCATGATTAAACAATGGTTACAATTTTAAGTAATTTTTTTTACTTGCCCCAACAATAATTCTCTTAAAATTCTAAACCACTTGTGTATACAGGTAAAATAATGGTATTGATTTCTATTTTGTATATATGTGTGTGCTAAATGTATAATGGTAAATGTGCCTAGTAAATAGTGACTTCATTGTTTAAATACTACATGTGCTATTAGAATTTTTTAACATTGATAGAAACTTATGTGTTAATAATCGCTAGAGCTTTTTTTTTTGTCATTTTTTAGCTGTTAAGAGCAAACTTAATTACTTAGCTGGCCTTTCTTTTTCTAAAAGATAAGCTTTATTTTTAAATGATTTTTTTTTCTCAATGATTACAAAGTGACAAAACAGAAAAGTAGCTAGTAAGACAACTATTAAAAACATTATATATAATTGTGTCTTTGACATTAACACATGATGGTTTTGAAAATCAATTGTTAAAGTAAATATGAAGTATATTTTACCAATAAATAATTAGAAATATATTTTAAGCTATTACTTAATATGTATTGTATGTAATTTCAAAGTAAACCATCATAGAATCACCAGACTTCTAATATTTACATTGTCGTGGAAGAACACAGGATGGAAGTTGAGAAGCAAAGTGAACCAAGTAGATTTTACTAATTTTAGAAAAACTTGCAATTATTTAACTGACAAATTTAATTTTTCTTAAATGTAATTTGAAAATTATTAAAAAAAAACTGGAAATACTGTTATTGATAGGTTTGTTTTAATTATCAACTACTTGTTTCATTTAATCAAGTTATAAACATAGTTAACTTTGCTTCTTAACTGTCCGTTTTATAATAATGAATTATTACTTGTTTCCAAAAATGATTTACTTCTAAAGTATGGATACTAGAGTTAAAAAGTGAAGGTTAGAAATGTACATAAAACCATGCATCAACATCTTGATGAAGTTCTACCGATCTGGAATCTAGCAACATGGTGTTGGTTATATTTCACTTTCACACAGTTAAAAAAATCTATTTTTCCAAAAATAATATATTATCTGAAACATAGATCAATTTGTATTCTTATGGTATCGTGTTTTTTTTTTCTTGGCTAGTTGAGAATATGATTATGTTTATACAGCAGATAAGTCAGTTGATATGTGTGAGGACTTCAATTTTTGATTGTCCATTGAAGTTAATGGCCCAGTATGCTGTTTGATAGTCTTTTTCACGTCCTTTTAATTCAACAATGAATGTGCACATTGATTTGAAATTTAGAAAAAAAAAATATTTATACTTTTTTTTCTGTATAAATTGTGAAATATGCAGGCCATAATTTTCTATTTATATGTCACAGTATTCCATGAACAATCAAAGAATTCATTATAAGCATCAGAATTATCTTGATTTGTGTTGGGTATTTTGCTAATATTTGAATGGAAGTACCAATAACTTCTCAATTAATGGCCATCTTTCTTGAATTTGGTTTTTATAATAAAAAAAAACTATTTTGTAGCTGTTTCATTGGTCGGTCGAAATTTTGCTTTTTCATTTCCCTCGGTTACGGACTTTTCAATAATCCCAGGGTGTTCATTCTTATATGTGTCATTTATTAGGTCTTTTGCCAGATGGATATTCGGAGGGAGACCAGGGATATTCTTGGGTGGATTACCTGAAGGGCTGATAGGCGGCCTGGGCATGTTAGAAGATATGTTTGGTCTACTTTGGGTTGGAATAATACTTCCTGTATTATTAGAATTTATGTTTGACAATTGTTCTCGCTGAGCGACTCCTTGAAGATGATGAGCCTGACTTTCTGATTTAATGGGTGCTTTTCTATCATCAGGTAATAAAGGCATTGTTGAGGGTTTATTATCCAATTTTCTATTTTGATTTTCATTCAACTCATTGCTTTGTGGTTTTTGTTTTATTTCATTGTTTGCTAAATCAGTGCTAACCACATCTTTAAATTTACCATTTCCATTGGGATCTTTTCTATTTTCCTGAAATGTAATACCATTAGTTTTTATCTGGGATTTAATACTGTCACTTTCATGGTATTGTTCTTTATCTGCTTTTTTAAAATGTGACTCGGATATATTTTTGTCATTAACCTGGTTTGAATTTTGATCAATAGGCTCCTGTGGGGACTTTTCCTTTGAATGGTCTTTTAGTCCATCTGATTTTAGTGATACCCTAGAACCGGTTTTTTCTTCTGATTTAGGTTTGTTTTCTTGCGATGATGTCGAATTACATCTGGATCGCCTTTTTCGTTCCTGAAATTGAAAATGGCCTTAATTAAAATTCAATTAACTTTTAGCTCAGAAATGAACATATTCTAGATGACCAGATTGGAGGTTAAATAATTGTAAGCCATCTAAGAGAAATCAATTTCAAGGTTTTGTGATAACTGAATAAATATTAATAAGTATTATTTATTTTTTACAAGTTTTATAAAGGTATAAATGTAACACATAAAAATACAAATTATACACCAAACAGTGTTTTCACAATTTGTAAGACTGACAAACAACATAACATTAATGTTTTTCTACAGCATGCATGCCTCATGCAATTAATGACTCTTAATATTTTGTGACATAAACATGATGAAAATTTTGTTTTAAATACATAAAAATTAGCCATGTAACTTATAGGATATATATATATATATATATATTGACATTCTCTAAAAATTTAAGACAAGAAAAGAAGCAAATATGTGCATATAAAATAATCATAGCAAGCAATTTTAAATGACATTTAAGTATACGAAAACTTAATTTATTTTTGTATTTGTCATAACAGTAAACAAATAAAATTTTGTGAGTATTTTTTGTTGCATTATTACGTATTTTTTATTATAAATTATTAATTACCTTTTTAGTATAAGGTTTAAAAATATTGAAGCTTTAACATTTTTGTAATTTAATAGAGTGGATACAATTTAATATACAAAACGGTAATTATTTTCACTGATTGCTTGCAAACTTAAACATCGAGATTTGATTGTTTGATCTAATGACTGTAGCCTATTTACAAAGAATCAGTAATATGCCAAACATATTAATTAATGTTTTATACATTTTTCTCCAAGAAAAAAGAATATATGAAATAATTTAGTAATAACTTATCAAAACTTCAATCATCCAGAAAATTGTAAAATAATTTCCTTTTATTGGTTTATTTAGTAATATTTTGATATAAAAGCGATTGAATGAAGATCTAATATTTCAGAGTTTTAAAAGATTTTTTAACCTAAGGGAAAATGATGATAAACTTCTAGTTATTCATCAAGCTGGATAATTGATGTCTAATGGAACACAATTGTTTCAAATTAATGAACTGTTAAAGCCTTAGATATTTGAGAAATGTTGCTCCAAAACTGCCAACTATCAAAGCCAACTTGTACTATATGCTTGAATGGATGGAGATATACATACATACATATATATCTATCTGTAAATATTGTACTGATTTCAAAGGAGTGGCTGGTTTGTTAATTATATAAACATGTACATTATAAATTATTCAGTACACCTCTCGTATGATCCTCTAGCTTTAATGATTTTTTTGATAAGTTTTAGAAATGTAGGTACATCTACTTACTAGCAAAAATATGTATATTGAACTAGTAAAATGTAAGTATATCTTAAACTTAAATATTTGTCTGTGCTGAGGAATTCAGTGGTGACTCTGGTAGCAGGTGGATGTGAAGAACTAGCTTTCATCAGTTTGGGGCATGTGCACTGGGCTCTGCGGGAAAAAGCAAAAGCGTGTAAAAAAAATAAATAAAAAAAGCCTGTGCTTGTATATTTCTACACACACCAAAATAGCTATTCTATAATTTGCATTGTTTTATGTACCATAGTAATAATTTCATTTTGGATAAAGTAGAAATACTAGATTCATAATCTAAATATAAATACTTCATTTAGAGATACTAAAAATGATAATCACAAGTGGTGTTTACTAATTCCTCTTATAATGCGGGTGAGTCATTCCTAAAAAGTTCTGCACTGTTCGAATCCCAGTTAAAAAAGGTGTCGAGGAAAATATTTCACTTCAAATGTATTTTGTTACTAAATAGAGTATTATTATAATTTACATTTACCAAATAAGTAAAGCAGTACATTTATTTTGAGGCCACTGGACATGAGTTTTGTACTGGTTCAATCATGAATTGATGAAAAGATTTTTCTATCCACAAGATCATTTGCTATGTTTTATCTGGATATTATAAAACAGTGTTAATTTCTTACTTACATTTTTAATCTATTAATTAACTTTTTATAGTACACTATTTTAACTATTGTTTGATCTATATTTTAACTGTTATTAATTTTGTACATGTAATTATTTATGGAACCCATTGATATAATAATCAATTATTTATTGCTAAGCTCGAACGGAGAGGCTCTAATTTCAAAGAGGTATGTAGTAATTATCTTTTAGTCTGTGTGCATTCTACAATAGCTAAAAAAAAATTTTGAGTAATGCAAAGCTAATAAATGGTAAGGCTACTAATTTGTTATTTAACTAATAAAATGTAATTATATTTTTTTAGTTTATTTATTCATGTCTATGTCTATTTATTTATGCTCATTTTGGGCTGAAAGGCTGCCTATCTAATTGAGGGTCACCCAACCCACTTTTAGTTAGGGAAGGGGAATAAATTCACTCAGTGCCTATCTAGGCCAGAACCTTCATATCTTGAAGCAGTTGCACTAAATACTACACCATATGTGTTATAATTCTTAGATTATATCCTTATTTTGTTTTAGCCTTAGAGTTTGACAATAATTTGTTGAAAGCACTTAAGGCAATAAAAGCAAATAATCTTGTGAGTATACAAATCCTTTCATTCATCCATAAAATATAACATATCGAGAGATTCCTGATGAGGAGCAGGGTTCCAAAAATAAATCACTTGATTGGGATTAGAAGCTTCACTGAGTATTGAGCAAAATTATTTTAGAGCAAGGACATGGTTCGTCATGAACACATTACCACCATATAAACATGTAGGGTACCATTTCCTTTTGTTTTATTGACGAACCAAAAATAAGTCAGGAAAAACGCCTTTGCAACCAAACTATTATCTGGGTATAATGTAATCCGCATTATGGGCCCTATGTGGTAAGTGGGAGTGTTGGTGTATTTTTAATTCAATTCTAAGGAAGGAAGCCAGGTTACTTTTCAATATATTTTTTAATGATTGTATTTATGTTTGTACTGTGTGATCTATTTTTTTTAATACTACATTATTTTTCAAAAACTTACATTCGTTTGTAATTTTGATTAAGGTTTTTGTTAATTGTTTATCTTTAACCAAATAAGCATGTTTTATCAATCTACTTTGAAAACTAAACCAAATCTGGGTATTGCAACTTAAGTTGCTTATTACAAAAAAGTTATAATAGACCCCTTATCAAATATCAAAAAACTTATATTCTCTTGTATTTTAATATCAAGGATGATTTATTTCACTAATTTGATGTAAAGAAAAAAGATCTTTCTATAGGATGTGATTATGATATTATATCTAGATTAAATTGTATCTACATACCTAGGTGATAATAAGCTATAATGTCATTTTGATGAGGAAATATAAGTGGGACTAATTGTAAATGTTTTTATTTTAAACTTTAATATAGCAGTAATACAATTTTATCAAGAACGAAATAGAATTCATGTACAAAGGAAAGGTATAATACGTAAGCTCTAATGCATAAAAGCTTTTGCAAAACATCACAATACGTAGTCAGTTATTTTATATGATTAATTTTACATAAATTCTCATTTACCTGGTTCAGTGAGTCTGTGCTTGTCGTTGCCATTTGCTTTAGGTACTCCTTATCATCAAATATTTTCTTCTCCCCTCCTCCAGGCCTGTGCTTAACATTATCCATAGAACCCACTTTACTTTGGGCGCTTATTTCTAATTTTTGGTCTTCGATCTAGAATAAAGATTAGTAAGTCGAAGACACAAACTTGGAAATAATTATTTTAAATTCAAAATTGACTACACCTTCCTAGGATTTTGATTAAAGATCATTTTATTAGCTTAACCTTCCAAATATTGTCCTATTGAGCCCACAGGAGTAAATGTTTTGTAAATGAAATAAATCAAAAAAGTTCTTTCATTTATTTGCCTCAGTTTGACCTTTCAATTCTTATTTTAGAAGCCTACATCTTCTGTTAATTTTTTTTCAAATTTATGCCATGAATTTATTAAATGGTCCCATAAATTTACATTTTTTTTTTACTTTTTAAAACTATACAGAACTGTGAACATGGACTGGCTTGTGGCATAATAGCATAATTAAATATGGTGTGTTAATCGGAATAACTTGGTGTTTGAAAAAGTTGCAAGCACGATCGTAATAATTGTTTAAATGATTTTTTTTATTAATAGTCCACTAATAGCCAAATACATATTACATATGATTTACCAGGACATCAACTTCTTCAATTGTTTGCCCTACTCAATATGATAGGAAAATGTTAATTTTAAAATTACTAAATCGACCAAGTAATTGATTAATCAACATTTTTTTCATGATGTTGGTTTATTTTTTGGGGTGGGGGCATGATTCCCGATTGTATAATCAAGTAAAACTTCCAGGAAAAATATGCTTCTACATGAAACGGGTTGCAAAACATATTTATTAACCAGGGTTAAAAGGATAAAAAATCATATTATTAGTCGAGAACTTTAATTTGATATCCTACTATAACTTCATTATTAAATAAATAATTTAGTTATATAATTATTTATTAATTATCAAGAAATTAAAATGAATTAATAACACTTAATTATTGTGTTTTAAGGAGTTGGAAATATTTTTCATGTCATTGGGTCATAAAATAGAACATTGTATAATTTCCTGTCTCCAACCAATGACCAGAAATAACAGACAGGTAAAACGGGTGAAAAGAAGGGTTCAAACATCAATAAAAGTTATGAGAGGAAGAATCTCCTTTTGTGTTTTACATCTTCTTTTATTAAATAGCAGGTTATGGTATTCCATGGATAGTGTTCACTAAGTTATAGCAGCAGTAATGATTTTCATAATTTACATTCATGGCCTTCTAATCGGTCCCTCAACAACAACCTTGGTATTCTGAGGATTAAAAGCAAATTGATGCTGATACAATAAAAATCTGCTCACTTCAATAACAAGAACAGCATTTCTTTCATTGTGAATAAGATTTAGGATTTGCATTTATTATTTTCTACTAGTATTATACAGAAGACTAACTGTCCAATGTCTGACATCTAATAAAATATTCTAAATAAATAGTAAATAAAATAATAATTTAAAGCTGGTAGAAATCCCACTTATGATTTTTCTAAAAAATAAACTAAAGAACTTGGCATGCAATGTCTGAATGTGAGAATAAAATAAACAAGAACAATAATCAACAAAAAAATCAATAATCATGCAGTAAAAAAACAACAGTAAATCTACTCACATTACATATTTAGAAAATGTAGCCATCAAATAAAAGTAATGAGGAAGAATCTTCTTTTGTGTTTTACATCTTCTTTAATGCCATGGATAGTGTTCACTAAGTTATACCAGTAGTAATGATTTTCATAATTTAACATTCATATATATTTAAACTAAAAATTTACCTATTACCTAAAAATTAAGTGTGAATTTACCTTTGTAATGAATTATGTGACATTGGTGTTAATAGCTGTGAATTTACAGGTTATAGATGTATTTCATGGTTTGAAGATAAAAATGTTATATTTCTGAGCTAAAAAGCTGATTTCTATTGTGCAATTTCTAGTTTATTGTATAAGTTTTTTCAATGGTATCACTTAATTGAATGTAGTTACATTTATATTTTGCATATTTCAGTTTTGGGAAAATTGTTTTTTTTCTTCTTAAACCAACTTTACAGTGGCATTTAGAGTTCCTGTCACTTTAAATCTCAACAACTTAAGATTAGATGCATTTTGCAAGCTCTTAATTGCAGCCATTGCACAAAGTTGTTATAGAATAATTGCATAGCTAACAACTTCATAGCAATTTTCTGAGGTTATTTAGAAATGGCCTGTTTAAATTCAAGTTGGATTATTTTTTGAGTAGGTATAATTAGGTGTATATAAGTATTATATAAGTAATATTATAAGTAGGTGTAATGTGGGCCACTGTTAGCATACATTGAAATAAGATGTGTCTCATTCTTTGCACAACAACAAATCAGTGCGAACAAATCAACCATTAGTTTAAACCATAGCGTGAAAGACTGTATTTTTGCATTATAAGCGACTGCTTTATGGAAAATATAGTCTTTATGGAATAGTTATCTTTTTATTATGGTCGCTGAAAGTTAAAAATAAGCAAAAATAAAACTGGCCTATTGATTCTTAAAAATCCAACACAGTTGAAGCCTTAATTGAACTAGAGGTATGGTAGAGACAAAGTCTGAGCTTTAAAGTTTTGTCAAAAAAAAAAATTGTCTTTTTCCCTAAAAAATCTACCTTGGATTTTTTCCCAAACTTGTATGAATAATGTCCAAAGTAAGACCAGTAATGGACACACAAAATGATCAAAGTATTACAGGACATTGACACGTCGACCTCACATTACTAATGAAATGATGCAGCCAAAGTGCAACTAAAATGTCATGAAATTTTTTTTATTCCCGTTCAGCCTCATGTTGAGACTACTATAGAGTGTGTCAATTAAAACAAACAACTAGCTTTGAATCTACTCACTTCACTAAGTAGCTGGCTGTGCATTCGGGAGAATTTGAAAAGCATTATGTGATTGCAATATGTACTACCAAAAAATACGACAATAAACATAAAGGGTATAAGGTGCAATTAACAACTTAATTAAAAAAAGAAATTTATTATATTAGCCCTATTCTATTACTTTCAAGGTATACAGTGATTATACATATAAGTTTAAATAAGTTGCTACAATATATATTAATCAGAGAAACATTTCTTAGTAAGCTAATTATAAATAATTTTTAATCAAAAAAATAAGTGTACGGTTATTACGATAAATACAATATTAAGAATAATTTTATTTAAAAATGTTCCAGCAGCTGGAACATACAAAAATAATTAACTACAAAAAATAAAAATAAAAAACGTATAATAATAAAAAAAAGAAGCAAATTCATAGATTTTTCTTATTATTCATATGTTCTATTCATAACAGAATACAATATAATTCTTTTAATAATACTTCCATCATTTACAACTATAACAAGTATCTTATATCCTCATTACACTTATAAATAACTAATGATTTTGAGTTTAATGTTATTATTATTACCGGATTGAGGTTAGGTGAAGGTAGCTAAAATACTTTATATCTATTATCTTTACTTATTAAAAACAGAACTTAGGTTAGACTAGTATTAAAGCATTGTTTTTTTCAGTGAATACACACTTCTTAATGACCTCTATGTCAAAGGTTTTTTTTTTACGTCATAATCTAAATTCCCTGCAACTGGACACAGGTGCCATAATGTGTTGATTTACTGGGTACTTACATCGCACTGATCTCCGTCGAGGTGCTCATCGGAATTCTAAACAATGTTATTAAAGTCACAATCACAAAGCATCTCTAGTTATAGCACATTCTTAACTCTAGTTACATCTAATGGACATGTTAAGCACAAAAAAAAAAAATCAGAAAACCCTTTTTCTTTTTAGTTCATGCAGTAGAAAACCAGGCAGGCTTTAACAGTCAATATTTGTACTGTCTATATTTAAAAAAAGTAATTTTAAAGTGTGGAAAATACTATTTGTACCATTATAGCCAATAGCCAGGCTGGATATTCCATTTGTGGTCCAGTACTATTTATATGTATCCTATAATCTTTTCAAATAAAATAAAAAATTGTTATAATGAAGTAATCTATCATCAATAAGTTCATTATTATGTAGTATTATAAAAAATAGATTTTTAGCAGTTAAGTATGTAGTCTAGGCAGTGCTCTACAATGTCATTACTCAAACCAATCACATGCATAACGGAATTATTGATAAATCATCAATATTTTTTAAAATATTAAGCAGCACATGTCAAGTCTGAATAAATGTATTTCATAATTTTTTTAAGAACTGGTAAACATACAAAAGAAGTAAGCATTTAGAAATATTAAAGTTACCTGATAAAGCTAGAAAAGTAAAAAATATTTTCCTGTTTCTTTCAATTTTGATAGTATACTTAATAAGGTTTCATGGCCATGTATATAAGCACCTGACTTCGAGATTTATTGACTTTTTATCAGGTTTAAAAAGAAAAGTAATGATTTTTATGAAATTTTAAAATAAATCAAAAACAACTTCTTGTAATTTCCAGCCTCAGGATTAATTTGGGATATATGTCGTGGTTTTGGGGCTGTGATCTGCCAATAGATGCAGGGGATTAATTCCTCCCTCCTCTAAGGGATTTTTGCAATAGGCATTGGTCTGGAAGATGTTTAGAATGATGAGAAGAAGATGTTAAAGAAGCTACTTAAAAACAGAAGTATCAGGTACAGTTTAGAAATCCAAAATAATTGGATAATGTATTGCAAGGATTGCCTTGCACTAAATGTACTACTAGACCTTTGTGACATTTAATGATTATGATGGCAGCCATGGTAAGCGTCTCTGCCAGAGGTGATATGCCAAGGATTTGTAAATTACAAAATGTCAATAATAATAAACTACAAACTTAAGAAAATGAAAAACTGTTATTGTGTCACTGAGAATGGAATTTTATAATTGAAAATAGTTTCAAATATACAATATCAGAAACTTAATATATTCTTCTTTACTAAACAGAATGAATCCATTATTTAATTTTAATCAACCTCATTGAAAATCATCTATCTTCTAATCTATAAAAAATTTAGATATTCCTATTATAAATCATTATTTTTAAAAATTATTATTAAACAAAATAATTAATTTTACAATTTTAAAGTAATTAGAGAAAAAAAAATTAAAATCAAAACTGCTCTTATTTCCAAAAATACGCTAAATGAATCAGCTAAAATTACATTTCTCATTTTTAATTAAAATAAAATTCTGGTTCCAGAACATGCTTGCTATTTTAATATTAATATCTAGTGCATATTAAAAAACACATATTTGCATTTCTATTTAAAATATAATTAATATTTTTGCCTATCACAATAAATAATAAAAATTGATAGGACATGCTTCTATCCCTAATGTCCTCCCCTAGCAATGAGAAATCTAACCACATGCTGAAACCAAAAATATTTCATGATTAAATAAACATTGAAGTTATTGTTATACCTTTACTGTTCCCCCTCCAGCAATATGCTTAATGTTGTCTTTGGACCCGACCTTTGGTTTGGCTTTATCTTTGAAGTCCAACTTCACAGACTCTATTTTTTTATCTCCTCCACCAGGTTTGTGGGCTGCATTGTCGAGTGATCCAACTTTTGGTTTCGCATTCCATTGTAGTTTCACTTGTTGTATCTATCAGAAATTATAGAATGGTATTAATTTTAAAAAAACATGGCCTGAAGTACTTTCAGTAAGGGTAGAAAGAGCTCACAGAAAAAATAACATGGGTAGGAATCTCATGCTATTCTGGGACCTAAAAACTGAGCATGGACTCTAACCCATAAAATATGAAAAGGCCTTTTGAAGTTACTTGTATTTAGGTACATATACGAGGTGTGGCAGAAGTAAAACTTTTATGCTGTTGACTTAGTAACTTTTGTAATACAGAAGAAACAAAACTTTTTTTTTCCTTCTTAGAAACCATTGTTTACCAGGTTTCCTAGCATATAATGGCCCAATGACTTATACCAGAAAATGACAAGGGTCACTAAACTAGTTGGTCCAACCCTCGATTTGACACCGCAAATTTCTTATTGAAATTACTAAAAAAATATGGGTTTGATCTATTGAAAAATCAAAGATGTCTAAATATGTTTACTAAATTAAGTGAAAAATTGCTCCTATGGATTACAGTTATAGGAAAAATATGTTTAAAACTCAAACGCCAAAGAATTTATGTCTATTAGCTGCTATTCAGTAAAAACAAAATTATATAAATTACCTAATTAAATAAAAACCTAATTAAATAAAAAAAAATTGATTTAAAATATCAACCTTTTTATCACCACCTCCTGGAGAATAAGCATCATTCTTAGCTTCTATTTTTGGTGAAACATTGAAATTCAATTTTCTATGTTCGATTTTAACCTTTCCCCCTCCTGGTTTATGTTTTGCATTCTCAAGAGATCCAATCTTTGATTTGACACTTTTCAAATTTGGTGAAGGTGCAGCTCCTACTTGTACCTTATTCATAGGAACTTCTAGAACAAATGGAATATGTTAATGAGGTATCATGTCAACTATAAACACTGACTAATGTTAAATGGATATATAATTTTACTTTTCTTATCTGCTGTTCCTGGTGTTTCAGGTGTTTTTGGAAGTGGCTTATTTGGTGATTTGAGTGGTGACTGTGCAGTCCCCAACTTCTTTGGAGGGGCTGCCTTTGGTTTTTTAGGTGATTCATGATTTCCATTGACTACAGCAGGCTCTTGCGCCTAGGAAAACAGAATAATTTCTTTCAGTCATTTAAAAATAAACAAAAACAATAATAAAATATTCAAATAAAATTAGAGAAAACACACAAATATTAATAACATTATTTGGATTTGTGTATTAAATGGTGGATATGTATACTTTTGTATTGAGGTGAGATTCACTCACATTACTGAGATTCATTCAAAAACAGGTCGTCATAAAAAATCATCAACAGGTGTATTCAAGTGAACTTTTGAAGATAACTCACTTCATACCAAACAAATGTTTCTACATAAATGAACTTCTAAACTCATATCACCTCAATATAGCTGTAGACATGGTGACCAATTAATGAACAAGTGTCCCATATTTAAATGAATACTGGTTTTCTTTATTTCTGAAGTTGTAATTAAAAATAAAAATTACCTTGGTGGGAGTACTGTCTGTTTTGGAATTTTCAGCTTTAGGAGGCTCATTCTCTTTTGCAGTCTTTTCAGTTTCTTCGGCTGAAAAATGAAATAAGATTTTTAAAACGTAAACTTAATGTAATTATCAATCTAGGCATTATGCATACGAATTTTCATTTCACATTTAGTATAAGTAAATTTCATTGATTTTTTTAACAACAAACTAAACAGGTGTTTAGTTAATGGGAAGTGGCTGTTTACATCCTTTGTTTTAAATTTCTGGATTAAACATTTAAAGCCAATTATGTACATATGCTAATTAAAACTATTTATACATTATGTAAAGCGTAGTTAAAAAATAATGGATTCTTGAATGTAATTTGATTGGTTATTGTTAAATACCTGACTAGGAAGGGATTGTGGTAATATCAGATAAAGTTCAGTACGAAGTGAATGCAGATAACAATAGTTTTTCTGTGTTTTCTTTGTTTTGTATATTTAACCCCTCATAAATTAATGGCCATGATATAAGATTCATAAGTACATGTATACATAATCAAGAGGTATGCATTTTTGGGAAAAAAGATAACAACATGAACATTATTCTAAAATTAATATGTACTTCATGTCTGATATAAGCATATATATATTTTATTAAGTATCTAATTTAATTGGTATAAAGAATTTGAATGACCTTACCTTTTCCGGCTACTGATGAACTTTTTAAGTCTATTGGCCTCTTCAATGTAGCATCTACAACTACAGGTGGCATGTGCAATGGTTTATCTTGTAGACCATTCATTTTTTTTGGTGACACTTTTTCTTTTTGCTCTTCAATTGTTTTATTGTGATTCATTTTATCTTGTGTCTTTTTGATTTCTGGAATAAACTCAGGTTCTTGTGGTGCTCTATTTTCTTCCTTATTTAATGCTGCTTCTCCATCCTGCCTTTGGGATACTGAACTTTTTGGCGGTGAAGATGGTTGTGTGGTGTTTGTATTACGAGCTGGAGTGGGTCTCCTTGGTCCAACTGGGCTGGGAGGAACTGAGTTTTGGGTTGAATTTGGCTGTGCTGGGGGGACAGAAGGAGTTTGTGGCCCAGAATTTAAAATACTTTGTCCAGAATTTTGATTTGCAGTAGCTGAATTCTTAGGGGGTTGAGCTTGAATTTGCGGAGCAGTCACATTGCTTGTTGAGATCTGTGCTTGTGTTTGGGTTGTTGGTATTTGACCTTGAGGCTGTTGGCTTTGCTGCTGATGTGGAGAACTTAGGTTCTGCTGCATTGAGTTTTGTGGCTGTTGAGTTGGAAGATTTTGTGACTGTATTCCCTGAACCTGTGGTTGTGGAGCTATTGTTTGATTTGATACAATAGGTGTTTGAGATTTGTTAGAAGACAGCGGCCCTTGTGAAACATTTTGAGAAGTAACAGACTGTGTTTGAATCAGTGGTGGGGCCCCCGTTTGAGGGGTGGGAGCTTGATGATGTTGTTGCAATGCATTCTGAGTTTGAGGTTGTATATTAGGTGGAATGGGACTCTGTTGTGTTCTTGGTAATTGATTGATAATTTGTCCAGGAGGCTGCATATTTGGGGGATGGTTTGCGATTTGAATAATTGGACTTTGTGCCATAGTTGGTGTTTGATTCAGTAGTGGATTAATGATTTGCGGCCCAGGGCCTTTTTGTCCACTTGTAGGCCTCATCATTGAAGATTGATTTCTGATTTCGTTCACAGTGACATCTTCTTCTTCATCTTTGGATGATGATGAGGATCGACTAGATGGTCGAATTGGACTTGGCGAAGGCCGAGGACTGGATGGTGGTCTTCCTACAACCGAGTCACTCCTTTGTATATAAGGAGGTCGAACTGATTCTTGAGAGCCAGGCCTTGAAATAGGGGGCCTGCCTTGAGGTCGTGTTGCAGCTTCTGGATTTTGCATTCTTTGAATGATATGCTCGTTGCTGACACCAGGTCGTAAAACTGGTAGGTGCTCTCCTGCTGGTAACTTTGCTCTCAGTACAGCCCAAGGAGACGGCCTTCTAATAACAACTCCCTGTTGTATAGGCAATCTATTTTCTGGAGGAAAATCTCTTCTCACTCCTGGCCCAAATGTCACAGACTTTCTCCGTTCCTGGCTATCTCCCTGATAGGAAATATCTTGCTGTTGGAAATGATGCGGATTTTGTTGATGTTGTTGTTGTAGTAATGGCCGGTTTTGTGGCCGTGACCAGCTTTGTGATTGACTATGGGGTTTCTCTTGTAGGGGAGGCTCCTCTTTCTTTCCTCCACTTTTTAATTCCACCTAATAACCATTATACAAACATAGTTCAGATAACCACTTGGCGGTCATGAATTATTGGAAATAATAAATGCTACAGTTATGTTAATTTGAAATAGATTATCGTTTATGTAAATATAATTGAATCAGGTTCTGCATATAATAATAATTTTTCTGCATAAACAAATATTAACCAATTCATTCAAAACTAATTTTTTTTTAATAACTCCATAATTGGAGATAACAAATTTTAAGTTTAAGATGATAACAATGCTATGTCACATAATCAATGTTTGAACATTAATTCAGTAGCTATACTAGAAAGACGAAGAGGCACAAAAGTATGCATGAATGACAATATTGTTTAAAATTATGATTAGCAAACATTTATTTAACCTTATAACAAATTTATTTGTTTTGATTTTGTTTACTGTTGAGCTTTGTAACCAGTCCTAAAATATGATCTAAATAATGGAGAAACAATTGTAAGATTTGAGCGAAGAAACAGACTCTATTGAATAACGATTCCGTTTACTTTTATGATGCCAAGCCTTTCCATCCGAATCTCCAAATTCTGTGAAATCAAATGATTCCAAACTGACGTAACTAGTCAACTATAGTTTTAAATTTTTAACTATATTTAAATCAAATATAGCTTTATTTTCACATAAATAAAATATTTTTAGTTCTAAAAAATAAATTCAATTTTACAGAGATATTTTTCTTTGTGACACGTTTCTAAAAAATGATTGCTCATAATAAATGTAGCGCTATAAATAGGCAAGGAATTAATTCTAATGTTATCTATTTATAAAACCATAGCACAATCAATGGGGTCATAGTCGTAGAGTTTTTCAAAATTTTGGAAGTATTACGTCCACTTGAACGACCCAACAAATTATTTTACAAACGAAATAGTCCATCCAAGTTGACAGACGAGTGACAGTTTGACCCGGTTGGAGCCAGAGTTATAGGTTGGGATTTTGCCTGGCGCTGGTTGGCACGGAGCGCCCAGCCTTCCATAAAATAAACATCAACACGCTTCTGTTTTTTTGAGGACCCTCAGCAGCTGCACGGATATGATTCCACCCGGAGCTCTTCACTAGGACATACTCACTTTATTGTGCTGATAAATAAATAAATAAAGAAAAGGAAAAAATTGAACCCATATCAAACTCAGGCGGAGATAAGCTGTGAGAAATGATGAAGTAGGCACGCAAGTATAGCACTAGTAGGTCACGCACTTTCTGTCAACTTCACATCTAGTGTGAGCCAGTCTCAAAACGTTCAAGACACGTGGATAACCAGGGGGTGATTCTCTTTCCCCTAGGATATTTCGGGAGGAAGGCGGGCGCAAGATTATTGGGGGGAAATCCAAAGGGAGGCGTGTCAAAAAAATTGTTTGAAACTCACGAACGGATCTATGGATCAGTTAGCTAGCTAATTTTTCCCCCATTATATTTTGAAAGGAGAGGATCTACTTTAGTTCATATACGGAGCGATATTTTTTCGTCTGTCGGGATGCTCTACGTCAGCAGCCATAAAAGGTATTAAATCGACCAAACAAAGGTATTTCCCGCAACATGTCGAAATATTATCAGATTTTGGTTATATATACCTTTACTGAAACGATTATATGCAATCAATAAGTCTTGTTACTATTTTTTCGATGAAAAAGGCTCATAAGTCGAAACCACTAAGCTTGTCACTTTATCACATAGAGCTCATTGTAAACAACATGCTAGTTGGTTTTGTCAGTAGGCAACCTCCACCCTAGGCGTCGTTCTGGATTGCCGGGTATTCGATTGGAATACGTGAGTGTGCATTAGCATGCCGATTAGGATGACCAGGGAAGCGGGAATAGAAGAGCTTTTGGTTTTGGAAGTACGGAAATAAATTTAAACTTGATAAAAGTCGGGCGCTTTTTGTTAACGACTAATGTTTCCCAAGTATAGTTTAAAGTTATGATTTATTCCCATTGAAGACAGCGTTGCAAAATGAATTTCGAATATATATATGTAAAAAAAAAAAATTCCCCCCTCTTAACCCCTTTAATTATAAAATTTTAACAATTTTCAAATTACAAATTAACAATTTTCTCCTCTTTCTGCGATGCGCTGATGCGAAGGAGGTTGAGTTATATTACAATCAGATTGAAGTTAAAAGTCTATAACATATATACATTACTTGGTGATGGGGCTCACCTTCAGTTTACAAATGTAGGAAAACTTACAAACTAAAACCTAAAACTAGAATCTAAGACTAAAGTGTTCCTGCCGCGAAAGCGTTCTTATCGTGTTAAACACCGGGTTTGTTAAGTATTGCAAGGAGTCGAAAAAAATGATATGTCTACGTTGAATGAATTCATCCACCTTAGGCAGCTCAAAGCAATGGTGGGTAACTGATCTTTAGATTGACTAGTATAGTATGAGTCGGAAAGGATTTGGGAAGTTGATAATTCTGCACTGAATCCTTCATGCAAATACTTGCTGAAAGTAGCTCGACCAAAAAACACTGCAAGTAGATCCAAGTTGAAGTTCTGCAAGGCGCACAGGGTAAACACTACACTCAATGCTTAGCGCTCAAGACGGTTTTAGTCTACACTGTTGACTTGGCAGTATCTTAACAAGCAACATTTATACCCACACAATACATACACACATAAAAGAAGTTTATATAAAACGTAAACAAAACAAAAAAGGAAGAAAGTGAAAAAATAAGAAATAGAGATACTCCCGGGACTGTCCGAGAGTTAAGTAAGTATTTATTAAACTATTGTTAAATCATTAAATTAAAATGATTATTATTATTTCTTAATAATTCAAATTAAATTTATTAAAGATTATTAAATGATTGTGACAAAACGACTATAAATAAGGTGAGCCCCATCACTTTTAATAAATTCAGTACATTAATGTATAATGTACATCATTATAATTTTGTACAATGGAGATTTTGTAGAATATAGTAGAATTGCAGACAATTTGTAGAATAAAGAATTTGTATAAAATGTAGCCAAGCTACAGGATATATAATGAAGCAATTGTAAATAGATTCGTTTGTAGAATCTATATTTTGTAACATATATTAATTTTGTAACCAGGGGATATGAAAAAAAAAAGACAAAACGACTAAGTTTGTTTTTTTTACCAAAATTATTATACTTTATTTGTCAAGCCGTCTTGGTCACTGAAAATCACCATTTCCAACAAATAAAACAAAACTTGAAAATGGCTAAAATATCGGCATTTAAGTAAACTATTAGTCATAAGTAAAAACAGAATTTCCTGTAGCATCGCTACATTATATACAGGAAAAAAACAACAAAAAAAAAACAAAACTAATGTAACCGGCTTGGATTGTATTAAATGCGCAATTTCTATTAGCGGGACCCAAAACTTTTAGTTTTATAACATCATTTTTTTTGGGGGGATTATTTTCTTTAATTATCCTTAACCTTGGGGGCAAATCAGAACTTTGTATATTTTAAACAGCTTCTGAGTCGGGACCTGAAAATTTTTAAGAAGTCGTAAAAAGGGTCTGGTTTTTACACGTTTAATTTTTATTTTCATCCACCCCGTTTTTGTCTTTAAAAAAAAACAAACTAATCGGCATATTTTGAACTGTTGCAAAATACACCTTTAAAATTTCAGGTGGGTCAAATCGTCTTTACGACCGCAGTCGTTGAACATTTGTGCATGCATCCGTACGAGTACAGGCAGACAGCCAAAAGACGACCTGTCCAGTACTTGATTGAAAGTAAAACCTTTCATTCGGCTCCTGCTATGTGGTCTTCACTTAATAGCATAACTAGTAAATTGGATCACTGACATCGCATTTTATTTTATCAAACATTAATTTATAAAAATTTCATTTTTAATAATATGCTACGAGAAAATTTCCTGACAAAAAAACTAAACCATTAAAAATAAGATACTTCCGTCTTAGATTCCACTTATTATATGTTTAATGACATTTCAGCAAAGGATGAAAAATATTAGATTTATTCTACACGCCTTTTAATTCGATTTTTATTATTATTTTAAATATTTTTGTTAATATTTGTGTTTAACCTCTTATAAGTCATCGAAAATATTTTTTTTTTCAAACAAGTGTAAATAATTTATAGCATCAAGGTGAAAAATCTTACTAAACTGTTTCCGAGCTAACGATTTCTGTAGTTGGATCTAAAAAAAAAATTAATTTTTGTCATATGTTTTTTCAATAATTTGTTTAAATTATTAATAGCAGTTGGTAAATTATTCGGAGAAATTCCGGCACAGTGATCAGCTACACATTTGCTACTGCTACTGGTGCTACTATAGCCTTACCGAATGTTTGATTCTTTCATTCTCATTTTCATTTCCGTTATTTTCTTCCTCTTTTTCTCCGTTCACCAAAGGGATATGTTGAGGTTCAGCTGCCATTTTTCACTCGTTTTATTTATATATTTTTTAATTTCGACTTTGTAATTATTGATTTAAATTATCATTTTTTTTCTCGTATTTATTACCTCAATGTAGTTCCTTCAGTTCTTATATTTTTCATATCGGAGTGTTTTATTTTTTTAGACTTGTGTATTATTATTTATAGATATACGTTATTTTTGTTTTGTTTTATTTATTTATTCATGACGAACTGCAGACAAAATACAAAACACATTTAATACACAAAAATCAAAAAGAAAAAAAAAAACACAAAAGTTCTACACAGTAAATGAAAATGCTGATATTTTGAAAAAGCTAATTTTAAGGAAAAAAATCAATTCTAAAATGATTTGATCAACTTAAAATTCTATTAGAGAGAGAGAACATATTAGCCATAGCGCCCAACAATAGAATTAGTCTGACCAATTTTCAATTATTTGATATGTGAATTTATGTCATCGCGTTATCCGTTCATATTTTTATCCTTAAGCGGTGTTTGAATTAGCTTAGATTAGTTAGCTCTGAATTAGGCCACTGTAGCAGAGCTTAAGGTAGCGAAAAAAAGCGAGGATTTAAGCCTCATTCAACAGTAAGCATGAATGCAGCGACTGTACATTCAGCCCACCCAAGAGCATCAGATCAATTGTATGCACTATCCGAATATATTTGATCAGCGAATAGATTTTTAGATAAAGTGAACACAAGATAAAGTGATTAAAGTACAGCATTAAGACATTGACAATTCAGGAAACACCCCCCCCACCCCACCGCCCGCGGGAGCCTCTATATTGAAATCGAACAGATTTTATTTTATTTTCAAAATCGAATTTACCGTCATGGGGCACTACAAGAGTTTATTGGAGCGGTTCGACTCCTCTGCGAAACGGTGAAGCTCGCTGACCCTTAAATATTCTACCAAAGCTCCTTTTAAGAACAAACACTTTGGATAAATACATCATCAATATTTTCGGCATTCTTCTCAATTCCGGGTTGAGAACTCCGAATAAATAATAATTAAATTCCCCTCGATTATTTTTTGACTGGTTAGTAATCAACTCCATTGTCGTTGGGACATCATTCATGCGAAATGCAAATCCCGAAGTAGAAAAAGAGATGTACAATAAATGAAAACAACGCACAGCTTTCAACAAACTTTACATTTTCTCGATACGATAAGCCGCGAACATGATCATATAAAAAAATTCCTTAGTTAATGATTGTGGAGTGTTCCATGGCGTCGTGAAACACAAGCATAATATTATTAATCAGGGGGAAAAGATCATTAACACTGCTCAATGTGATAAAAAAAATATTTTTAATATATATTAAAATGTGCACTACTGGGCAAAATGAAGATTTATATCATCTCATCTACGGATGCCCAATTTACAATGAGCCCAAAGTTACTTTCTTACGTCAACTGCAGAATATGGAAAATATGTAACTTTTATAAAACCCGCAAACATCAAAGATAAAGAAATTTTTTAGTTGCTAGCATATTGGCTTTGAGTGATTCTCATCTTTATTGTGGATCTTGGGTATTGGTTAAAACAGGTGCGAAATGCCCGTGTGTGCATCGGGACCTGGTATAACTGATTTGTGATTTTTCACTTTGTCGTTAGTTATGTAATATGTATAATCGTATCACTAATAAATGATACGTTTGTCAATAACATCCTAATAACTGTATCTCTTCAACTTATCAGCTCTATTGTAATTATCAATAACTTATTTTTCTTCCCCACGACCTTTTAATAATACCTATACTATTATCATTCTGAATATTTGTCTCCCACGACCTTTCAGTGATATCTGTATTATTATCATTGCTATTATTATATATATACTGCCCTAGTCTTAAGAACAGGGTAGATCCCTTCAGGTAGTCAGTAAGCCCTCAGCTGTAACCATATATTATTGTACATATTGTGATTTATATCAAATAAAAGTTGTTGTTTTTTCACCTGGCCGGTAGCTAAATGCTAAAGTTTTTATGTTTATTTGCTTTGTCGTGGTTGAATCGTCTTTTCATTCGGGCTAATGTAAGGACGCTTATAGCGTTACATTACAAAAATATTCATTATAATGGATTTATGTGGTTATTACTTTGATGACTAATGATACTAGCTAATGTAATTATGTGGAAAAATTTATCCACTGTAAAGATAATTGTACGCTGCTACTATTAGTTATTAGAAAATAAAGAAATTGTACACATGGAATTTTAGTTTTTTGTTATTATTGATGGGCTTCAGGCTCTATTTTCATAAGGATTTTGCCCTTCGAGCAGATCATGTAATAAATAAATAAAGAGCAGTATATATTAGTAGTAACTTATTTTTATAGTCCGTACACAAGAAGAACCATTCAAAAAAATTGACCCGATCCGTTGGAAAAGAAACTGAAGCTCTTACCTAATATTTGGACGGCTATGTTTCTCAAATTGCTCTTTCTCGGGGGAAAAAATAAAAGAAAATCGATAATGGTTTATAGCGCTGAGGAAGGAAAGCTATGATAGGTCGTAAGCACGCGAAATAACCCAAGAGACCCATCCTCCTGCCCCGTCCTATTCTGTGAGGTCATACCCCACCCGCTTATTGGCAACTACAAGTGCGTTCATGCAAATTTCACTGGTTCTGCGGAATGCACGTTCTATTGAAGGCTACATAAAGACTACTAACACATAGATAATACCCGTTCACATGGCCTAAACAATAATGTTCATTTTTTTGTAATAATCTTCTGTTCTATTTAGTTTTTTTTATTGTACTAAGTAGTCGTGTAGGAAAACCCCAAAAATAGGCTATTCAGCCCCTAAATTGTTAAAAATTTTATTTCAGTTAGTTTAAAAAATAATAAATTTATATATTGAAAAACAATAGATGTCATTTGTATACCAAACTTAGGTCAATACAGTTTTTTTTACTCTATTCTTATCAATCTTTATTTGAAGATAATTACAATGTGCCCTAAAATGGCAATTGCGATGAAATAGGCCAAGGGTGATGCAATTCGTCCGCAGAATTGTCACCTTCCCGGCGATCGAGAATGGGCCAAGGATTGGAGAGAACCTCCACGCTACTGCAGCCGCGTCACCACTACGTAGCAGTTGAGGCTGAATGACAGCGTGAGAGTCTCGGACGCTAAGAACATGAGGGGAGATAGCCGTTCCAGAACTCCTACTGACTAAATATTTACAGTAGATCACGGGGCCACTTCCGTTTCAATCTCAGGGGAGTGTTGTAGGGATGGGTGACGCTTAAGAGTAATCTTGCTAGAGGCTTTGGATGGTCAGATAATTTCTTATGGAATTGTAAGAATTTTGAGGAAATCTGATCTTGGTTTTTTTACTTGGGGACGGAGAGGAAATTTTAAGGTCACTAAGCGATGTTCTTACGACTTTAGATTGGAAGGATTGGATGAGCTTGATGTTTGAGGGGTTGATCCCCATAGCCCAAACCTGTACAGATTATATGCTTATGCGATCGTTATGTATATGTTTCCTAATGTGAAGATTGGAATTCCTGTATGTTCCATGTTGGATTTGTTGAGTTCCTGTCTCTTAAGTCTCGTATGAGGTGTTCAAGGTTAATCTTTTGTCTAGGTGGAATCCAAAGTATCGCCCGATGCCTGATGTGGGATCAGGAGAAGCTTTGCAGACGGGTAGAGGCAGATGGATACAACTAATAAATAAATAGAAGACTGGTGAGCACTACCTGCCGCGTAGGGTAAATATATTGTCGGTGAGTGTTAACTGTATCAGGTTAGACTCCAGCAAAGCGGTGAGGTCTTGTGGGCGTAGTATTCGTACCACTAGTTTTTTCGCGGTTGAATTATACTTTAAAATCTTATTATAATAACAAAGTAAAGCTTATAACATTAGAGATTTTTCTTGTTTTTTTCTTTTCGGTCATGTCAACTGTAAGGTTGTGTTGTGTGTACGTATAACTTTACATAATAATCATGAGGGGTTTAATTGTTATTATTATTGTTTTATCACATGTATTTATTTTTTTACTTTCATGAAACAACGTCTGATGTGTTGTGAATCCAAAAGAGCATGAGAGCGAGCAAAGTGCCTTAAGTACTCCAAAGGCTGACTTGTGTCCAGGCGATTTGACAATTCGATGAATTTTTTAAATGCTGATGTCCGAAAATAATACAATAAATATCCTTACGTAATTAGAACAATATTTTAGAAATATTTTGCACAACATTATGTGCAAAGCACACAACCTGTCAATTACTTTTAGCGATTAAAGTCAATACAAAACACTAAAATAAAAAGTATTTTGAAAAAATATGGTATATTATTTGTGAAGCATAGAATACCCTTTTTAGTCAGTTGTTAGTTTAAATAACCCTACAAGTAAATTGTAGGTAGCTTATTCATGAAAAAAGGATTTGGAGCTATCTTGTGGTGTTTAACTCTTATATATTTAAACTCATGGTAGAACATCCACCAGCTGTAGCTCGCATGGTCATTTCAAACATATCATTGCAACTAAACTCCTTGCAGTGATTGAAGCATTTGCAATACCTCATTTATTATGATTCAGTTAACCATTTGTTATGTTATCTTCTTTTTTCAGGTAAAAGAGAATTTAAGAACACTGGGGGTCTCTGCCTCTTGAGTATTGTCAACAAATATTTCGGGTGGTACATGTTAGTTTCGTGTGCCTGCGATTAGACATCGCGTCTTATATTGCTGCAGTTCGCAGAATTCTCAACCACTCTTCTCTTTCACCCTGACATCTTGATGAATACCATGTTTCATTGAAGATTTTTTGGAAAACTTCACAAGTGTTTTTTATATTTTCAAGTTGCTAAATATTACACACTGGCCATATTTGTACGTTAAGCTCGCTCTAACAGTAGCCTGTCATAGTTTTTACTGAGATAAAATTAGCCAGGAGGGTGAACCATGGTGGTCAAGATAGAGGTTCCGGTATGTAAACAAAATACTTAATTCATGTTCATCATGTTGGTATATAGTAGTTACTGATGTGGTTGTATTCTTCATTAGTATATGTATAACACATTTTTTTACTTTATTAATATTGGAATATTAGCGTATTTATTAAAAATATTTTGGTTGGTTCAATATTAATTTTTTTTTCGTGAATAAACCGCTTTAAGAGAAATTGTGAAAATTCCTTTTTTTTCACGCTCGCTATCTCCTAAACAATTGACTCAACAGAAAAATACTTTTTTCTACAGGTACTCGCTTGCGACATATTTGAAAAACCCAGAAAAATTTACCTTTAAACCGCTCCTTCCAGCAATTGTACCAAATTTCAGAGCTACACATTTTTTGGCCTTCGTGGCTTGGTACATTATATACAGGTTTTGTACCAAGCCACGAAGGGGAAAAAAAACAAAAAAAAAAAAACTTGCCAACTTCACCCAAGCTGTCGCTTCGTCTCAAACTGGTGATCTATAAATGTGTTCTCCGGCCAGCTCTGCTGTACGGTGCCCCGCTATTTACCCACTTGACTAACAATACAGCCAAATGTCTCTAACATTTTCAGAATGGGATCATGCGAAAAGTGGTCAGACATACCTCTCTCAAGAGGTTAAAGAACGCTTAACTCCACCCGTTGCTGGGTGTGGGTTAGTTCATCCGCCGGAGGCACATCAAGTTTTTTGACTCGTTGCAGCACCTAACCAACCCAGTGTTTAACACTATGGCCCCACCACCCCTCCCGTATTGATGGCAACAGACGTCGGGGAAAAATTAGGTTAAGAATTAGTATGTAAGTTAGTTTTAAGTTTGATCAAAAAGGTGAGCCCCATCACCTTTATTAGTCAGTCTAGTCCAGTCACGTATAATTTGTATCATTATACTTGTTTATTCATTATTTTTATAAAATAACAAAACCTGTCTATAATGTAGCGATGCTACAGGAAATACAAAAATAATTTGTAAATAGATTCGCCTGAGGATCTATAATTGTATATAATTATCTGTAAATTTTAAGGGGCTATGAAAGAAAAAAAACCGGGTTCGTGTACCGATCCTATCAGTATGTATTTTCTTTGTTTGTTAATTATTAGTGGGACTGTACCACAACAAAAAATTGCTAACACTTCAAAACCTTTAGGAACGCAAATACTTAAAAAATATTTTGATTGACACGTTTTCGACTCGACCATCTCCTATTTTCAAATAGCCTTCCACCCTGTCTTAAAACTTTACGATCTGAACTAATAACAATGGTTAACTGCTAAGCTTACCACGATCTAAAAGAAATGCATTAGATAGATAGAGAAACGAATACGATCTGTTTGAAAGTAGAGGCTCCTCCATCTGTCTCGGCAACTATCAAACCAGGTTTAGTGTTGATAACTAAATATTTACACTGTTGCTTGACACATTATTTTTCATTTTCTAACATCGTCGAACTGACAAAGAATTGCAAAGGGCTGGCCTACACAATATGACCTGTTGCTACAGATGATTGACGATAAGGAAGGCAGTGGACAATAAAGGGCGGAGTCCAACGCCTTCTTGAGATCGATGCGCAGACCTTTTTATAATTGTGCACAGTTCCGGTTAGTGGTCATGTTGTGGAAAAAATGTGGTCATTGCCTTCGGTACACTTCCTTATTTGCCAGCCTACAAAATCGATATTACATCATCAGAACGACGTCATTATTGTATCTGGGTCATTCCGTATTACCGATAAATTGTTTTTTTTTGTGTAATCATCATTCACTTGTATTGAAACGCATAAATATGTTTATGGCATCACACGTAAGTTTCCTATTGCCGAATAAAGATTTCGCGTTCAACAATCAACCTTTTTTTACTTAGCAATACTTGGTATCTACTGTTAGCTATAATGGATTCAACTGTCTCGAGCCACAGCAGCCGATGTAACATTGCGCCATATTGCTTCCACGATTATATGGGCCGTTTATAATGAAAGTGGTGTGAGTCCGTTTAAAAAACATATCACATAATTTACTTATAATTTAGTGAGCACTTTTCATTTATAAATTTAGTATTTAGCGGTTAGTATTTTAAAATATCCATATGGTTTGATCAATTTAAAATTCGTCAATAAATAAAATTGCTTAACGATTGATTATGAAAGTGGAGTAAGTCCATTTTCCTTAGAATAACTAATTATGCACGTATACGAGATGTAAAAGTAACAATTTTACCTGCAAAAGTGTAAGAAACCTCCAGCCACTTCTGTGCAGAGGCAACAGTTATAATATTGTGTGTATTAACTTTATATAAACGAGAATTTTTGTTATTGCAAATCAGCAAAATGTTTGTGTAAAACGCATTCTTACAATCAGTAATAGTAATAATTACCTTACGCTTATTTACTCTTCTTCTATAAGTGGATAATTTAATATTAACATCAGATAGTGATACCGGTAGGAAGTAATAATAAATCATTATTTCACTTAAGTTCAAGATATTTGTTTTATTTTATTATAAATATGATCACACAGAAATCGAATTCAATAATTATGAAAGGGCGTAAGTCCGTTTAAGACCCAGAAAGAATATATTATTTTAGTTAAATTCAAATAAAAGTAATTAATACAATCAAATTTCATATTTCTAAATTTGTTGAAACATTGCCAAACTTAGTAAAATTTATTTATATTTTTTAATTGACTAAAATACCAACCTTTTAATATCTTGAAAGAAGAAATAAATAAATTCAAATTCAAAATAAACTGTCCATATAATAAAAATTTTACAGAAGATATAAAAAAAAACTATTTCGATTTGTTTACCCTAAATAAGAATATTTATAATACTATAATATTTATTAAACTCTTTATATACAATTTTTAAATATTAATAATAGTATTGTTGTCTGTTAGAAATACTACATAGCAAAAAATATTATTTTACAATTATTTTCCGTCTATTAAAGGGCGTGTATCTTAAATGCATTAGCCCTTCCCACTGTTCGTTCAGAAGTTACTTAAAGTTGCAATTTATAATTTTTTTCATCCATGTTAAGAATAAATTAAAGACTGTAACGCAAAACAAATTAAAAGCCTTTAACAAGAAACATAGAAAAACAATTTTTATATTTTAGGCTCAGCAATTAATGTGCTTTACACACCATTAAAATGATCAGTGAACTATTTAACTAAAAATAAAAACGTATGAATTCAGGGTTATTATGGGTAAAGCCGTGGGGTTCAGTAACGATTTAGTAAGGATTTCCGGTATTTGGAATTCAACCCAGCTTTGTGATTTCTCAGTGTATTTGTTCAAACGACTAAAATTTTTGATTATGAATTTTTTTTTCATGGTTCCTAGCAATATTTAAAAGGATAAAACTAAAAGCTATAGCAAAAAGGCTGATTTTTATTCGTCTTTTTTCAAACTAGGAACCCTTCTCGTGCTCCGGAGTAATATTTACTGTAAGAACTTACACGCATCCATTAATCTCAGAAAGGATCGGTATTTTTGAGGTGTGGTCTCGATTTCCTAACAGCTCTGTCAGTACAATATCGATCTTTCACAAATAATGATACAATTCAATAATAGTAATGACAACTACTAATAAATATAGCATATTTTATGAGCTATTATAAGGTTTGAACCTTTAGGGGCAATTTTTTTTAGCCAAATCTCTGTAATGATGGAAGCAAATGACTTCCAATAATATAACTAGCCCCCCCCCCCAATATGGACATTTAAATTCTAACTTCCAAAAAAGTTTTTTTTTCTATATTTGAACAAATAAGTTTATAGCTTTATAGTTACAATCAAAACCTTACGTTTTCAGGCGTATGTCAGCCGAGGCCTTTGTTTGACTGGTAGACATGAAATTCTGCATGGAAATACTACTTCATACCTATATAAAATTAAAAACAATAATATTTGAGTTCTCAATTTAGATTTAGTCAACTAATTGTAATTACAAAATGTCGATAAAAGATCTATGTTGTTTTTACAGTTTTTTCCGAGGCCCTAAAGACATAGCAGTTTTAATGTACTTCTGTATGACGTCCCAACCTCAGAAGCATTAATGTAAATATTATAAGCACATTATAGTAGAAATAGATAAGCTGACTTCATCAGCTTAAGCCGACATCTCAACAAGTTCATCCACTCCAAGAAAAACATTAAGTTGATTTAAAAAAATAATTTGAGATCATTTATAGATCGACTACAAGAATTGACATTTATTTACCTATTCAGGTAAATAAGCCGTTACGCTTATTTTATTTATTATTATTACCTTATTTATGTATCACTCTCTTTTTTTAAATACTTTACTGCACCATGCTAAAAAATCTATGATTTTCTCTTATTTGATTGATGTTGATGTCGTGTATCTACATGGTAGCTCCATACTTATTTTTTGGCACCAAACATTTGAAGCTCCCGGACATCAGTTGAAAAATCGAAATATTTCAAAGTAAATTTTTTCAAGTAATTAATTTATCCTGCCTCAGTGAAAACAAAATGATTTTTCTGACTCTTTAAAAAAAAAAATGTCCCTCCTTTCAAGCAGTGTGGACTACAGTGGAAAGGCAATTAGAGGTGAAGTCCTCTGTACATGGGGCAACACTATGACTCATCCTACCCTAGCTACACGTCCCAGAAGACCCACATTACCTCACTTTTTCGTGCTATCTCATTCACCACAGCCTGTGACAGGATAATGTCGTACTTTAGATTTGGTTTAGAGGTATTTTGGCCTTTGGCAAATTTTGGCAATATGTAATGTGGACATGTGCATAAATTAAAATATAGAATCTCTGCCAAAAAAAAAAAAAAAGGCAGCTTTTGGTGCTGTCTATTTAGTTAAAAAAATCGACCTATCCTAATCGGGACGAAACTTATTTTACTTAAAATCAGACTAAACTGTAAAAAAAACCCTAATATATATTTATAGAATTTAGTTTTTAGAAAAATATGAGATAAATCATGCGAAGACACTTTGAAGAAGAAACGTTTAGGTTTCGGAAACATTGACTACTTAAATGGGATAGAGGGAACTGAAGTTTCTTCAATAGCGATCTCCAGCCTTCACTGGCTCGTATCCGGTGACGCGGCTGACGGAGGAGTGTGAGGGACTTCCCAAGACTCCGCTTCCTCTTTCGCACGCGAGGGAGGTGACAACCATGTGGATTTGGGAGGTCTCTGTTTGTAAAGATGTATGAATGAACGAGTGAATGAATAATTGTAAATATGACATGAAGGAGAACATTGAACACAATTACTTACTACCCAATAAGGCAGATTGTAATTTTATCACAATGAAGATTTGTTTCATAATACCACGTAGCCCTTTCACAAGACTTAGCTGTCATTTTAAATGCAGGCATAACGCTTTAACGAAATTATTTTATGAGAAGCCATTTTAATATTGATACTATAACGGAGCATAATTAGTAATACGACGTATCATCATTAGCAAATCATAGATATAATGTATCTATTAAATGGTATTGAGATAATACCACGATAGTTGGTGTAGGAACAGAAGAGAGACATCTCCATCCAGTAGCGAGCTGGGAGGCACACGCTAGCAGAAGCTCATTACCTGAGAGAGTCTGATTAGACCTTTGGTTCGCACGAGACTGCACAGCACCACCCATCTATCCATTCTGTCAATCTACTGGCGTTCCCTAAAGCCGTCAACGTCATTAGTCGCTGAGCAATGCCTTATTAATTCTACAGCTGGGAAATTCGAAAAGGGATCAATGGGTGTTCTTTCCTGCATGTAATTCATGCCCGTTTATCACTATTAGCCTCTCACCGTCCATTTTTTGGTTATTCCATTTATTGTCTATGAATAAATCGATTCAATAAAAAAAATTAAGAGAGCGCCCACGTCATCTTTAGATGGAAGCACAGCTGGAGGACTGAGATGGGACGGAGAGATCACATCTTCCAACTAACAACTTAATTAATAATTATTCATAAATGTATCAAGTAATGGTTATGGTTCTTTGACTAAATTTTAACAGAAAGAACTCATATTTTAATATACAATGTATCTTCACAGGTTTCGGTGGGAAAAATACCTGCTGGATTGTTCATTTTGATGCGAGCTGATTCCCAATCTCATTATTCATCGTCATAGTTTTGGGCGCTACCACTACTGGCTTCTTATATCTTCATAGGCTATTTCACCTTACATGGAGATCGGGCAGAAAATAGCAGGGTTAAGGAAAATGCTTGGGGTTTCGAAGAGATAATCTTTAAATCCTGATATAAAATAACTACTAAGCTGCCGATGGTTGCCATGCTGAATGGATTCGTAAAGGAACTGGGCTGCGCTAAATTATTGATAAAGGTCCGCTAGAAGCGGGTAATATCGATTCCTATCCGTGTCTGTTTTTAGCCACGGGCCTGATAAGTTATCTTAACCACGGTGTGTGCCTTCGGCGTCCCAGTACTGACTAACTGTAACATTTATATGGTACTTCACTTCTTTGGTTTCAAGATCGACTACATAAAAGGGAACCTATTTTTATAGAAATAAAAAATAATTGTTTAGTAATATTTTGAAAAAATGATCCTTTGACGTAAAAGTTTAAGCTATTATTCCTGTACCTTGCAACAAAAAGGGCCAATGTCCAAAACATTGATATTTGTGTGACGTGTACGAGTGAAATCAGCGTAGGATATACATTAATTGTTAAATGGGCCAATGCCTTCCCCCTGTCTAAAAATGGCCTCCAATAGAAGGGCAATGGCCCTTTTAAAAATTAATGTATATCCTATCATGATTTCACTCTTGCAGTTCACTGAAATCTCGAAGTTTTGGACATCGGCCGTTTTTGTTCCAAGGTACAGATTTTAATACTTATGAATACTTGTCTTTGTTTCAATGGTTCAAATATTCTATCAAATAGGAATAAACTAGAACTAGTTATTAATTCTATGTAGTTAATAAAAAAAACTTTCTTTTTACAGCTGGTATTTAATAATTTTGAAGGCTCAAAGCTATGATGATCAAATACATCATTTCAACTCCCTTCTCCTCCACGACGCTACAATCCATGAATGAAAATTGGCCTCCTTAGTAGACTGTTATTGGGTTTTTATAAGACTTCCTTCCATTTGCTCCAAAAAGTCCTCGATAATCTGCAGGTAACAGATTCTTCCCATTCGATTTGTGGGGCGTTCAGCTCATCTTGAGCCAAATATGGGGACAGAAAAGGTTTATTCGTTATGTTTATTGCTCAATTCTGACCTAACGCCCAATCATGCCAGTTTTAATACACTTTACCACATATACATACTTGTTAAGAGCTTTCAATTCATGTTTATACGTTCTTCACAATTCTTCTATCGTCTAAACATTGACATAGATACTCCAAAGTATCATCGGCTCTTTGAATCCATTATAACACTGGTTTGTGAACATAATTTTTCTGTGTATTTAAGTAATAAGTATAAGTATAATTTTAAGTACTCAGATGAATGAAGGGTTTCACCCATTGGTGATGTGATGCTGATTCAAAGGTACAGTTACACATTTTCCTGGCTGTAATGTCTATGGCATTAAAAGTATCCTACACTACTGGCAGAGGTCTTTCAATATCTATGGCATCAACACAGCTCTAGTTCTGAAGTGACTTAATAAAAACAGTTCTAGTCGTCTGCTTTGCTTCCGTCATAACATTTTCTGGACTAATGTTAAAAAGTCAAGCAAGCCTTTAGAATTTTTAGTGGGCTCCAGAGGTTCAGAGGAGTCAGATGTTTCGATCAACCAAGGTCATCGTTATTTGCCTTCCAACCTTTTAAAATATGAATTGGCTTGAACCCTTGTGCAGCTGCTTGCCTAATCGTTAGACTGAAGGCCCAGTGTCTCCTTAACGATTGGAATCGCATGTGAACACCAAAATGAAATCTGACGTCATGAATGCTAAGAGCGTCCGATTGAATGTAAAACAGGCGAATGTAAGGAATCGGAATTAGTTACCATGGATGCCCTTGCGCATTGAATTAGCTAATAGGTCTCACCCCGGAGCGAAATGTGGTCACTTGTTGGGGCATTATTTGACCCATAACGTCGGCAATACGTCGCGTCATGCTATTTAGGTAAGCATTAAATAACTTTAAAGGAGTAATGTGTCTCAGACACATGGGGCAGAGTTTAAACTGCTAAAATGACTTTTGTAATTACAATCCATCAAAGTCCCAACATGTTACGACCGGGACCTTACCTACAACCAACTTATTATGGAAGAGACTCACCATGTAATACTTCGTGTTTGAACCTCAACGGAGTTGAGCTGAGGACTAACAATGGACAGATCAAAAAAAACAACAGCTAGGTGCAGGGGATGAAAACATAAAGGCTTTGTACTTTTGAAAAAAACAAAACAAGGAAACCAAAAAAACGGCCGTGAATGAAGGACTTTCTCATAAACTAACTCTTATAAATGTGTAGCGCCCCCTGCACATGCGCATCCCTAGCGAATTATGACGATTTACTATTTTCCAAATTAAGTATATGTAAAAAACAGCACAACAAATAATAATCTTAATTAAATATAGTTATTCAACCCTTAAACAACATTACTAAAAAAAAAAAAAAAAAATGTCTATAATGTTAATAGTCTTTGTCTTCAAGTTTTTTAATCTAATAATCCAACGTTTCGGGACATTCTCGCCAATTTGTAAATATGTTATAAAATATTTATTATTATGAATTAGTTGATGGTTCTGTTGGGAGATCGGTATTTGTGTTGATAAAAAAAAAGTAGCTAGGTTTCCCATCTGTAAATACATGATTATATATAATTTTGTTAATATTAGAGTCAAATATTTAAGAATTTGTTTTGTTAATTGTTCAAGAATTTTAAACTTATTTCACCTCCCCAAAGGAAAAATATATTCTCACTTGACTGATAAATATGCTGTTTATATAGCAATTTTATATAATTAAGCAGCCATACTTATTGTAAAGTATGTATATATTGTATAAAAAGACTATAAAGTTATTTTATCTTAAAAAAAAAATACAAGTTTATAGGGCACAACACCTCATGAAGAGCATAACTGATGTTAGCAGCTGTAATAGGTTGTAGCGACCGCTAACTACATAAGATAAATCACCTAATATATATACTCTATTGTATATATATTGTAAACAACATAACCAAAATATAAATCATTGTAAATATGGAAAACAATAAACAGGCAGCCAGGAGCAAATTAGTTATATGAGCTGGGGCACCAGCTGCCAGTGGCAGGTACTAGACCCAACCCGCCGAGAGACCCTTTCCCGGCTCACGTCTCTTTGTCAGCGGACAAAGAAAACCACATACTCAACGGGCATTGGGTACTATAAAAACAGTGCTGATTGACTACTGACGAAGCCAGCTGGGTATTTAAGACCGGCGGTTTGGGGCCTGTATATCATTCTCCTGGCAACTAACTGGGTCGTGGCTGCTCTGATGTAAACTCTGAAACTTGGCTTCTTCATTATGAAAACCTCCGCTCCTCACCTCGCTACGTTTTAGTCCGGCGTTGTCAGACCCCACACCTGCCTAGTGGGAATCTCTGCCTTCGTCTCGCTAAATCTAGCACCTCCTTGGGAGAGACCTCTCGCTAGTGGACAACGGTTGTCGTGGTCCTGCAAGCTTACCAACTCGTGTTCCCTACGGCAATTCAGTCTGATTCTCTCCGGTTCACATTCGCCTTTGGGATCCAGACGGATTTAGCCTACCCTCAGATACCGAGTGTGAATTCGTGGTCATTCCAAGACCACACAAACTACCTACACCACCTACCTTATACCTCTTCTCCTGAACATAGTGCATTGTCGGGGCACACACCTAACAAAAATGGAGTCAGATAGTAAGACCGTCATGAAACGATTGCCCAGGTTATAAACTTAATCAACCCTCACTTCGTGACGACCCGACATAGGTATTTGGCGTTGAAGTACCTCTCAACGTTAAATTCTGTTTTCTTAAATTGGATCCGTTATTTATTTATTAAAGTACCTAAAATATCTCATTTTGGGTTATACGATAAATGCCCTTTATTTTTGGTATGAAATGGTGAATTTATTTCTGGGTATAATAGTGGAACAATATTTGTGTAACTTTCCACGACAAAATGAACATATCCTATTAGATTGATATGTCGAGATATTGCTTCAGCGTGAGAGCCATGTAGTTTGCTTATTGTTGTGCACTATACCTTCAATTGCACAAACAGCAACAGCTGGTTGCACAAAATCATGTAATCCGCGGTTATGTAAATTCGCACTATGAATTATTGAGTGTCCGACTTAGTCACCCGGTCGATATTCTGCCCCAGGAGACAGCAAACTGTTGAAACTTATTGTCTGTTCCTACATATTTTAAATTAATTCAGGTAATAATATATATAATAGATTATACGATATAGTTCAGATTGTATTTGCAGCGGCCTTCCAGTGGCCGTGATGGCCGGTTGGTATACTCCCGGTTTGAAACGTAATGAGATTAATAAAAATATAAAGTAAACCCCATACTCGTTAGCCTTGGCGAGTACGTCGATAGGTTTTCCACGCCTTCAGTTTATTTTTTTTCCCTTTCGGGATCTGCTATTGCCTGGCTGCCAACAGAAGACAAAGCGTATAAGCGGATCACGGAAAGGGGAGGGGGAGTTGCATGCAAAGACACTATCTACCGCTACTGTTCCGACAACTACTCTTTATCGAATGCCCTATTTCCGATTCGGGCAGTAGTATTATTTCCAATGCTTGTATGTAAATTCGAAAGTGTTTTTTATCTGCTTCGGCGATGCTCAACCTCATACTAGCGGTTTCATGGATCGGTGACCTCGCGACTATACAGTCTTGGTACAACCATGACGACCCGCTCTGAAGGATAAAAACATGTTAATACATAACCCCAAATGTTAGAACAACATCTCAGAACTAACTAAATATGGCAACGAGGGTTTAACCGTCTCCACAGAGGGACAGAGTGAGTGGAGGCACAGAATAAGGTTCACGAGCGTTATGAGGGAAAATATATGGAACCATGAAAAATAATATTGTTTCGTATTTTAAATATTATAATTTTTTAATCTTAGGAGTTTGACTTTCCCATATTTATTTTTCATATTTTCTACATTGGCGTAGGATATTATGAAAATACATTACATTTGAATTCGCAATTTGTATTATTTTACGCACTAGATATTTGCATTACCGGTAAAGTTGAACTGGGCTTGTCGGTTAGTGGTTACGTTTAAATTTTCAGTTACACCATTTTGAGTTTACTTGAGCAGTTTTTAACTTCATTGTCAATTTACCCATTTCAAACTTCAATCTTATTATAATATTAATTTGTTACATTGTTATAGGGGAAACGTGGTAGAATAGGGCACAAAGGAAGACCCTGAATTCATGAACGTATAGACAGGATTGTAGAAAACTTGTGGAAGATTTCATGATCCGTAATTCCACAGAAGTATGTAAGAAATATTAATTGAATCTTTTTATTTGACTGTACTTATTGATCTACAGTAGGGACTGTTTTTGTGAACAATCAGTTAGCCGATCTAAGCTAAGAAAAGTCTGCTTTTGAACCTAAAGTAAAAATTGAAATCGATTTATTACAATCGAAATTTCTGCATTATCTATTATTAAATGCATCTGTCTATGCTTATTTACACGACAATCATTGAACATATAATCTTTTGAAGCTTCCGTTGTAAGATCACTGTTATTAAATGGTCATTAATATAAGAATATATTTATTTATTTCAACACGTTAAATAAGGAAGTGCATTGATAGACAGAGTTTAATTAGTAATGGAAACGGTTAGAGCCTAATTTAATTAGCCAATCAGTACTTTGAATGTTTATCTCTATGTATAAATAAATTGATAATGTTTATTGTGACAAGGTTTATAAATTTTAATTAAAATAAAAGCTCCTAAGGGAGAAAAAAACTTTTTCTTTGTTTTTTATGTTGCTGCAAGAATTAATGTAGATGGTTATGAATTTGAAAGGTTTTAGGTGATCTTTTGAGCAATTAGTTAATAACGCACATTGTTTCCGTTCTCAGAGAGTTGAATAATTAGTCATTTACGAGAGTGAAATTTATAAAAACTTCGTCCTCCGAAAACATGATGCAATGTTATTACACGAGTTCTTAAAAGTTATACAATATGAAAAAAAAAGGCAATTAAAACTGAGTTTTTACATCGAGGCAACAAGTTGAAGGCACACAATGGACGTACACAATAGACATGGAACTGGGCTATTCATTAGATGTAAGACAGTCTTGACTTGTTGAGAGAGAAGGGAACTTTTAAAAAAATAAACAGAACTAAGGCTTAAAAAAGAAAAAAAAGAAGCCAAGATCCTGAGAGTTAAGGCACGGACTTGCGATAGCACGGTATTCACTTTTAATGAGATTCTCCCATGGGCTAAATATAGGCGCCTTTGAAACCATTTCATCATCAGGTGGTCTAAGCGATATTTGAATCTTCAGCATCGTTTTGGTTTCCTGTAAGGTAGTTGTTTCGGCCACAACTATTGTAATAAGATTTTAGAACCAAAGTGAATTTATGTCATAGAAGCAGGTTGAGTTAGAGATTGAACTTTTGCTAAAATTCCCCACAATAGAGTGTTTAATGCTTGCATGTAAGCATGTTCGGGGACCTGTTAGGTACACCGAAGGTAAATTTCTGTTCGCACCTCCTCCTCGTCTAGCAGAGAAAGCTCTGAATTAACCGTCATCCAGGCAACATAGGAGTTCTCTCAGTACTAGTTAGACATTAGTGTTTATTTTAAAGAGGTTTTCAATCATAAGAAGTCTTATCTTTCTTTAATAATCACTCCCTGATCCGTAAATATCCTTATACCTAATTATAGCCACATGTAAGAGGTGGCACTAGATCTGCTGATGTTAAAGTAAGCGAATTAATTTTACATTGTCTAACGTTTTTATCGTTTGCTCCCCTAACTAGCGTGGGTACAATAGTTTTACCAGACCTAGGATAATCATTGGGAATCATGAAATTAGTATCGCTACAAAAATACTTGTTTTTGTATGCCTCTAAACTCCCGAAAGAAATATTAGCGGGATCACATCAATCAAAGCGAGATGAAGGGTGGTACTTGACGCAGTGTTGCTACATACGGACGGGTGGGGGACTAATCACTAGTTTGCTTATTGATTAAAGATTGACACTATCGAATTAAAGGGATCACGCGGATAGAAGATAAGTAGTGCACATAGTGACAACAGGGCTTGTCAAATTATGTAACTTAGATAAAAACTATGTGAACATCGATGACTTGTGCTAGATTATAAAGGAAGGTAGCTTGTTTTTCCAACAGTTTCTTTGGCCAGTCCCCATATTATCAAACACGTCCCCTGTCTACCAGACATGTGGGGCTGGTGTGTCGCCCTGGACCCGGTCGGCCTCTGGGGTGCTTAGGGATTGCTTCTAACCTCTTTCATTGATTCTCAATTAATAACGCCACTATGTACTTTGTAGAATCTATTTTATTTTATTAATATGAATATTATAGCCTACAATTTTCAAGTACGTAAATAACTTGACTGTTCCCTGTCTGCAACAATCGTATCCTAGAAACAACAACACTTAACTAAAACAATTCCTCTTTACATTACAGTGACAACACATATACTATGTGTATATATTACTTAAACCACAGTGCACTTAGCGGTCTAAAGTTTACAACTCATCAACAATCGACTGTTGGGAATTTTTTTTATCGTTATTAATCCTAAATTTTGAAGTTCACTCCTAAAAAAAAAAAACCATCTGACTAAACAAAAGTCTTTTAGACCCGTTGGATTAATTCATCATTAATTTAATCATGTGGCACGTTAATTTATTTTGAGACAGTACAGAGGAAGACAGAAATTTGTCCTAGTTTTACAAGGGTCGTAGTTTAGTCTTCAGGAAAGCAGAAAGAATTATTTGTTTGACTCTCAAGTTAGTATAATTTCAATATCATTCACTTTTTGATTTTGTGGTTTTTGAATTTGCACTGCAGCAAAAACTAACTCGTAAATAATGTATTTTTTGAATTCACAATTAAAAATAAATTCAACGGCCCCACAAATGTTCTTAGAGATATAGAATGTTTATTTCTAATATTTGTTATATAGTTTTTTGTTTTTTTTGGACAAATTAGAATTGACCAAATTAAAATAATATGTTATAGCCAATTATATAAGATTGTTTGGGCTTATCTACAATCACTGATTTTTTGAGAAACTTTATGAAATTAGTATGTAAGTCAACACATTTAGTTTTAAAAGAAGAAATAATTTTCTTTAGGATCATTTATAATTTGATTGGGTATATTTAATTTAAAACGAACGTTTAATCGAAAATCTAGTCAAAATATCAGCATTGAAACATTAATAAAATGACTAAAAAAAAAAAATATATATATATATATGTATATCTGTATATCAAAATCAAAAGGTTCTCTAAATCATGCACCAAAAAAAATGCGTATTTCTAAAAAGTGCAAAATACAATAATCACTTTCTATGATACATTTAAAAAAAAAAAAAAGAAAAAGAAAAAAAACAGTAGTAGAATTTGCAAATTATAAAAAAAACAACTTAAAAATATTTGCATTTTGCATTATCCACCTTAGTTGTTGGACGGCACTGATGTCCAGTAGAGTCAGTGATAGGCGATTTTTTAATTATTACTTTTTAATTCAAATAGCTACTCATTTTCCCTCCTAAGGCAGGACGGGGTCCACCCTCTTTTAAAAATATTCATCGAGGCGACGGAACATTGCAAACCACGCCATTGCATGAACAGTACCGATAGAACCAGAAAAAAATATATTTGTAAATAAAACGCAAAAGTGCGATGCCCCCGTCACTGTGAGTTTTAATGATAGGCGTGCCCAGTCTATAATTAATTCTTATCTCGCACGAGCTTTTAACTAATTGGGAAGCAATAAACTCAAAAAATCTAATAGTGCCGTCCGTATCTGTTTTATTTATTTTTTATTATTTATTATTATGTCTTTTAAGCTACGTCGAGGATTTTTCATTTCAGTAGAAGATACTTGGCAATCACTCAACTACTTTGACATCCTTACTTAAAAATATTATTCATTTTTGTTTTAGATTAATTTGCATGTAATTGATTTATGCGATCATAGCTATACAATATTATATGATCTACTGAAAATATTCACTGTAAATTACAAAAAAAACAAAAACATTATTTTATAAATCTAGGAGTAAATAATAGACTTTGTGGATAAAATTATCTTATATTGTATTGTTATTCCAGATGACTGTTAACGTTTACAGAACTTTTGTCAACATCACAGGTAATACCTCATTATATGCCAAATCTCATACCAACATGGCGAAAAGGGCTGGTTGGAACCCGATATTAACAAATGTTGTTTGTTTTGGTGGACTAACGTCATAAGAAATATTGTGTGCTTTTCATTAAGCACCCTGATTAATGAGATACTATTTTTTTAATTACTCAGTAATGAATTTGCCTCGTCGTGTCATAAAATGAATAATCTGTGTAAAATTACTTACAATCACCACAAGGGGATAAACTCACTATTATTTTAATAAAACCATGGTACATTCAAATTATATTTTATTTTATTTCACTTCGCGCAAAACAATTATTGTTATACCCTAACGCCGCAAGTAACGATTGTTTTGCTTGTCAAAAAATAATTTATCAAACTAAAAATATTCTATCCTGCTGTGGATTATGAAATATCTGAAGCTCCTTGTACATCAGAATACGGTCAGTAAGTTCTAAAATTGACTTAAGAGCCTTAATGCTGTATCAATATTGATCAATATCAAGTAAAACATGTGCTGGTTTTAGATATTTTCCTGGATTTTTGCTTAAAACATATTTCCCAACAATCAACCACATCTCACAATTTTCAAAATTTACTTAATAAACAAAATTGTCAATGAAAATTGAATTGAAGACTAAATATTCAATCAGCAGGCACCAAGTTAACAGCAAAGACGAATTGATTTTTTTTTCAAACTGACTAGTTTATTTACATTATTTAACAACCAGAACTTGATGGGTGCTCACTCTATATCAAAGCGAGTCTGCTGAAAAATTGCGAACCCAATTTAGATTACAATTTTTATGGCTTTTTGTATATTTACTCCGCTAAAGTCCCATAGATATATTAATTAAGAAGCCAGGATCTTTAATTTCATTGTCTAATTAGTAAAAGAAAATGTTTATTTTTAATTACGAATTGTGATTGATTATTAAACCTTTATTGTTTTATATTTATTTTATTTTGATCACCAAATATATTTAAAATATGCATCCAAAGAGGCGTAAAAAGTTGTAAAAACGATGTTAATGTGTTATTATTAAATATTTTTAAAAAACTACAAACTTTTAACAAAAACTACACAGGACTGTTAAGGTGGTCGTCCAGATCTTTGGTTCAGTACCCTACTCAAAATTATAGAAACATTCAATTGTTTAAATACCATGTAATGAATTATTTAATGGTGAAACCATGTTTGATAAATGCTATAATTTTTATGTTTTTTCCAATATCAAATGGGACTTTAAAGTACGATTTTTCTGAGTAGGGGACTCGCAAAGACCCGAACAGTCCGAAAGACACTCAGATGAAAACAATGGATTCCGTTTATTGTTTTTTCATAATGTAAGCTATGAAATTTTGAAAATTATTTTCCAGACTTGAAATACTTTTTGAATCTATTTATAAGGTTTATTTATTTATTTTATTGTAAATTTGTAGGTTTATTCTAAATTGAAAAACGGAATGATATTGTACAGTTATCTGAGAGAGGTAGAGTGACATTTAACCAGATCCACTATCAGTAATTTGTGAATGAAACTGTGACACCTCTGTCCAACTTGAGGAAAACTTCGTCGACAATGCAGCTCTAACATGAAACCAATGGTGATAAAAAATTGTTAATGACTTAATTAACGCTCTTTACGGTTTAACTTATCATTACTCAAACATTTCTAGCTTTTGTTTTATATTTTAAAGGGTTACAGTTTATTTTGAAGATTTCTTTTTTGTTCGTATGGAATTTATGTAGTACTAGTAATAGTATGAATTTTATTTATTATCATTTAGTTAAATAATAGAGATATGCAGTTAATTCGAAGCTTATATTCAATATCTATGAGCATTTATTACGTCAAGAAAGTTAGTTCTTTCAAGTATATCCACGGGATCCAAAAAAATCATCGAATTTCGATTGAAGTGTTTTAAACAAGCTCTAGCCTATTATATGAATAGTTTAATTTTTTAAAATAAAAATTAAACCACTTTGATGTATTATATTTATGGAATCCGAGAGCTATTTTTTTTTTTTTTAAGCTTGCTTAATTTTGTTTTTATATATTCTATAACTGGTTGAAGGCAATATAAATTGTTTTTTTTTTTTCATAATTTATATATGCGTAAGATGCTCAGAAATAAACGCGCTCGGGTCCAGGGATGGTATTTGAATGAAAAGCAAGTTAATTGCTGCAAGTGGCCATTACAAAATTTTCTACTTTTGTTCACACATCATAAAGGGTATTATAAAGTTGACCGGCTGAATTGATTTCAAATGATTATTTTTTTAAAATATTTTTGAAATCTAAAACGTACTTATTTTAGAGTGTTGGGATAATGAACTACGGGATACAATTGAAATTAATTTATGACATTCTAATGTATTTCGTTTATTTGGCGGATTGTTATACCATGGGATGTTCCTGACAGATTTTTATTTTTAACTATTTTCAGGTTTACTCCTAGATTTACGATAATTGACTGAAACGCTAATGATTGAAAGGTATGTGCTTAAAAAAATAAATACAAATTATAATAGACCTAATGACGCTATAAAAAAAAAAAAAAAACAACATAAATATAGGTAATTAATCATTGGTAAAATTGATAGGATTAATTAATAATGATAATACTATGAATGCTGTGCCAGGTAATTAATGTTTACAGGTGCGTTACCTGTCTAGCCCAGAGCTGGTCGGCTACTGATGGAAGAGGGTGGATCGAGTGACGTCACGGTCACGTGCCGATACAACCCACCCTTGCCAGTAGGGTCCTACCATTTCATAACTACCCCTTAACTTTCTACAGAAGGGTCTAGGGCACTAGTGCTATAGGGAGAATAGAATTATTGGTGGCCCCACGGAATACAAAGAAGGATTCACACTCTGAATAAAAGGAGTGATAATAAATTTTAAACAGAAGAAGGGATAAGGGATAGTAGAGATATTTATATTGATATATCTGTTGATAAATAAAAAAAAGAATAAAGGTAGATAAAATGGTATCTTATACCTTTATATAATGTTGTCCACAAGTAATTATCTTACGAGGAACGCTCAGAAAGAAACACATTGAAATAAACATATTGATGTTTAAATTGAGTATAATTAGACTTTTGAAAAATAAAAGCTAGAAGTCAAGAGAATATCTCGTATTATTGTTATTCCACCAATTGCCCATTAAATTAGCTAAATTATTGTCCCTTAATAAATTTCATGAAAATCGAACATCTCCCTTTCATCAGCTTAAGCCAATATTCCAAAAAATACACCCAATCATTTGTAATGCTAACTTTAAATTTGAGTGAAAATACATATAATATCTCTTAATATATTTTTATGTAATTTATAAATTTATTTTAATTTAACTGTTGATATTTTCATGTTTAGTCATTGATGTTTTCTCTTTGAAGAGTGTTGTTATATCATTGATGGTTTTATGTGTAACTATTTATCTTTTTTCACATAATCTTTAAAAAAAAATCATCCATTACCGCACAAGATATTTACTAACATTGAAACAGACGTATTTCCGCCATTATTGGTTCAGAAGTTGGAAATTTACCCAGTGATAGGTCGCAATTATTAATTATTGAGCTTTGAGACTTGATATATTTACATCTTATTTGCGAGTATCTCTTGGACGGTGTTAACTATTACGGTGTTAACTGGGTGTTCACCAACCTTGTATTTCATAATATAATAAATTATGCTTGGGCCTATTTTTTATGACAGTATGTCTGTGCTTACGATTAATCGACCAATTATGTTGGAAGAACAGTTGTGGGCTATTTATATTAGTTATTTTTTATTTTTTTTAGGCTCCATCCAATTATTTTAATTATAAGGTAACGGAGAATGGCGGTATAGCCGCTCAAAGCGAGCATACATTAAATTGTGGCTAGATCAGAAGGAGGTGTATATTTATTGAGTTTTCGAACCGGATATGAGATTTGTAATGAATTGGTAATAAAAAAATACTACCATTCGATTAAGTAGTTAATAATTAAAATCAGCTTAATAGTTAAAAGTTAAAAGAGAACTTTCTAGAAGAGGGTATCAAATGAAAGGTTTTGGTGTTATGGTCGCCAGACTTTTTCTTCTTTAGCTTCGCTCTTTAGTGCCTCTCAGCGTAGAGGAGCATCCAGCCAGGAATTCAATTCTTCCCTATTTCCAGCTAGGTTCCTCGCCTGTCGGAGGTCCTCCCCCCTCGCCTTACAGAGTCGTTCAATGCAGCTGAGATAGGACATCCTAGGGCGACCCCTAGGTCTTCTGCCATCTGGGACATATTTCATGGTCTTTAGAGGTTCTCTGTGGTCGTCCATCCTGATAACATGGCCGAACCACTTAATCTGACGAGTTTCTAGTTCTTTCAGTGGGGCTATCTGCAGTTCCTGACGAATCCTTTCATTGCGAACTCGGTCTCTCCTTGTTTTTCCAATCGTCCTTCGCAGAAATTTCTTATCCAGACTTCAACGCGAGATAATTACAAAACATTGAGAAGATTGTCAATAATTACATTTCTACGATTGCTTTTGTAGCTCATGCTTGATGCCGAATATTATAATTTCTAGGTCCCTTTCCCATTACCATAAAACAAATAAAAATCGAATATTTATTCGATTTTACAGAAGGATCATTTTTGGGGAATCCCAACAAATATCAGCAGGTTCACACAAATAACGGGTAAATTGATCAAACTCTACTTACAAAAATCAATTTTATGATGGTCAAATTGTGATTGGTTCCAGTCAAGAAATCTAATTAATGTTTTTTAACCTTTCCAGATGTTATATTCAACAAGATATGATGCAGTGAAATGAATCATTCCCGATCGTTCTTTCAATTTCTGCCACATTCTAAATATGTTCTTTTGGGAATATTTTTGAGTAAACAGTTGTGCATCAATAATAGCCCAAACTAACGGGTCAAATAAAATTATAACAATGTGCGAGGCTTGTTGATCACCAAAATCATTCACCCATTACGGTCTGTAATATCAGATTACCAGATTGACCAGTTAGAAGTTTAGTTCTTGGAAGTAAAAAAATTAGCATACCTGGCGCAATAAAAACCCACGCATGCCATGTTTAGAAGGTGACATTATATTATGTTTGAATATAATTTTATTTCAGCAGCGTCTGATTGCTTTCCTACAGTAAAAAGTAAAAAGCTTCATTGAGATAAACGCCATAAACATGCTGCACGAAACACTACCCTTACTCCCCCCCCCCCAAGCCGTTAATCATAGATATGCAGATATGCTAAACATGCGGCAATGACCCAAAACCTATCCGAAACTACCCCAGACCTCGATTTCCCCGTCTACTACATTACATACATCCATGGATGTAATTTATGATAGATTAACATAATACCCAAAACAAACTGTTCATTTTCAAAACACTCCCATCAATGGACAGCTAAGGTAGTAATTAAAAAAAAAATGAGTTTTTAGATTTTTTATAGAAAAGGCAGTAATAAGCAAGGTCATGAATAAGTTAGTTGTTATCAATAAGAAAAATTACAATTTTGCAAAAATAAAACATATTTCTGCTGTTCAAAACTGATTTTAGTCCTCTGTAAAAATCAACATTTTTTGACTTACTACCTTTTCCATATCAGCGCCTCTATGGTCAAGGAGACGATTTGAATAACTTTTTTGTAATTACGGTCTACTAAAGTCCCAACACAATATAAAAATATTTATTTTTTGATTATTGATCGTTAATTATGTTTCGTAATTACTTTTATTTGTAACATCGATGCTCGAAACATTGAGTAATACTTCCGTGCAAAGTATTGTCCATGTCAAACATGTGTTGAGTTTGTTGTGAGGACGATTGAAATGACAGCTTTTATGAACTTTTTGTGATTGTAGCCTGAAAAGGCAAACGAAAAATCCCATATTAATAATACGGATGTCGAGATCTTTGTATCCATTTATTATAACGATTCTCTATTTCTGCATTAATATAATTGATAGCTGTTTATTATATTAGGCTTCATTTTGGGCGATTCCACCCAGGGCGTATTACTCTCATCCTGGTTGCTGATTCCAAATCATCAGGGACTCTCCCCTCCCCCATCCAAAACCAAAATTTCTTGGATTTCCTATTATTGAGACTATCCCTTAATTATTGGCTTTTTATCAATACATATTCCAGTTTTTTTTTTTTTTGCTAGTTACTCATTTTAAAATATAATTCAATTGGTCATAAAAATAGCGTTATAATAGTTGTTGTCATTAGTTTATTAATCGTGTTTATGGAGTTGGAAGTATTTCCCGTCGAACATTAAGTGAAATCTTCTTGTCAAAATTTTGAAAGTTCTCTAAAATGGGTTTAAAAGAGGGCTCAAAATTAGAAAAACTGTTATCGATACTCATAAGCACATATACAGGTATAAACAATGATCGAATCAATGAAGGTAGGATATGGACAGAGAGTTACTATTTAGTATAATGGGTTCACTTACTACTTACACCAAATTTTAACGAACACAGCCAACTCCACGCCATCGCGGCCTGAAGCATACTATCTATCCGAGCAAAGACTGCAGTCTCATTTGTGACTGTGCCTAGGTCAGCATCGGATAGTGGTGTCGTAGATATAACCTAAAACCTTAAAAAATATTTAGGAGATGGCTCTTTCATCGTGGCAATGTTCATACTTGAGAAGTTAAATAAATAACTTGATTGATTTCTTCGATCCGACTCTTTCTGGCGTAAAATAGTCCTGATTAGTACACAGACATTAATTAATTATCATTAAAATGTTATTAGCCAGAATGTCACTGAAATCATAATTAAGTTGAAATTTAAGACTAAAAATACCCTGTTTTCTATATGGTTAGTGTAGGTTGTGGAAGGGTGTAATTAAATAATATATCTGCCATCTCTCCACAATATAAATATAGTTTATTTATTGACATCTCCAAGGTGCCATCTTCAGTTGCCAATTGATAGTGGGAAAAACTTATTATATTAATTCAGACCTTAAATTAGGTTTGATACCTCTACAGACTTCACTTTTATTAGCTTTTTATTTGCTAACCCCGCCTTTAAATTTAATTTACAATAAAAATACTTCAAATCACTAAAGTGATCGTAGGAATGAAGTATGTAAATATAGAAACCCTATTTTAGAGACTGAATTAATATAAATAATTTCAAATGTAATAAGTTTTTTGGCAGTTGAAGGCTCTAAGCTGTCGAAAATATTATTGGTAAAAATTGCGGAAAGACGGAAGGTTTATTATTCAATTACCCTGTTTTCGTTTAGACCTGTGCTCCCGTTAGGTTAGTAAATTCGTTCATTTTTCACCCTGTTCATTATGTTTTCGTTTTTCTTCTCCTGCCTACGATCAGTGGACAGAAATTGGATCCTGGAAGCCCAGATGACGCCGATTTGATGCACTTGGCCCAGTATTCCAGGGCACTTACAACAATTCCAAAACGGTATACTGATGAAAGTGGTCAGACATACTTCGTTCGAGCTGCGGAGCAACAGTGAACTTCACGATATCTTTGAGCTGCCTACGGTGGATGAATTCATCCAACGTAGACATAACAAATTTTTCGATTCCCTGCAATACTTGACAAACCCGGTGTTTAACACTATAACCCCCGCTCCGTTCCCCCCAACGATGTCAGGACGCTGTCGTTGCTGGAACGCTTTGGTCTTAGGTTCTAGGTATAGTTTTTTTAGTTTGTAAGTTTTTCTCCCATTTTTAAACTGAAGGTGAGCCCCATCACCTAGATTTGTATTCATGTTATTTCCTATCAACGTCAATCTGATTTATGTAACCAAACCTCCTTCAAATGCATCTGCGCATAGCAGAAAGAGGGTCAATTATTTTGCTTATATTTTCACATTGTATTAAATTCAAGGGGTTTAGAAAAAAAAAAAGAAAAAAAAAAGGGCACTTACACTGGACTGGTCATTGCCAATTATTTTGTCCAATTTCGTTATATACATATATGTTATTACATACCCTTGGATTTTTCCCTAACGTACATGAGTCTGTGTCAATAGTTTCCTTTACATAATTTTCTCTTTAAACGCTCTTAGTAAATCAGTAAATTATTTATATTAGATCTTTTTTGCCCTTGAACATTAGTGCTTGTACCCGTTTCTAATGTCTTTACACTGTAGAACTATGATAATAATGACATATATTATTGTATTGACAGGGAATGTAAGTGGATATGTGTATGTATGAAAGAATGGCTGCTTACAAATGTGGACCTAGTGAGATGGCTTTAAGACGTGATGCTATCCGTGATTTCAAATTGGTAATATGTAATGTCTGGCTAAACGAGTGTAGCTTAGTTACTGATAAGAAGAGAAAGATTGAACCTCGGTACGAAGTTTGGAATACATCCTACAGGCCCAACAGAACCTACCTCATGGCTAATGAAACCCGCCCTACCTGTGAATGCTGTGGATCAGAGCATTCAGTCAAGCTTATTAGTAGAGTAAGGCTTGTTGGCCATGTGGCATCTCTTATTTTCCTTATGAAGTCCTTGCCAATTCAAAAGAAACTCATCTGCAATACTCAACTCCTTAGATCCTGAATAATACTTCAAAATATTTAATCAATGCTCATTGAAGATGTTTATCTCATTTTTTATTGTCCTGGCACTTTTTACCTTTTCTATTTTTTACTGACATACACTAACATTTTTCTTTGTCTTTATTCCATTTTTTAAGCTTATCTTTTAAACGTGCTCCTTCTTATTTTATTTGTTTCTGTTTTATTTAAAATAACTTTTCTCCTTTTCTAGGAAAGATAGTTACAGAGAGAGTACAGTAAAGCTTTTCCATGGACAGATACACCAACAATGTACACATCAATGACTCATGTATGAAATATTAATTAACAACATGGTTTATACCAACATCCTCTGATCAGTCCTCGTGGAATTCAAAAAAATGGGAATGGTTGTCCTGTCAGGCAGAGGTGTCTGGGAGGTTTTTCTCTCTATCGTTCTCACTCGGTGTCATATGATATATAGCTATTGTTTTTAGTATAAAACTCCTCAAAATAGGTTTAAAATCTCTTCAAAATAATAATAAATTATAAATAATTAAAAAATCTAAAATGAGAAAATAATCGTATGTAACCATTCCTTTTCGGTCGACAAACCTTAAAACAAACAAAATAGCATTACCTTACATCGGTTCTAACAAAATAAAATTTTGTTTTTTCTATACATTTGATTTTGTACATGCATTCTGGGAAAGAAGTGATATCCACATGGAGTAGTTCTATAGTAAATCGATGATTAATTCATGTCAACATTCTCAAAAGAGTTCAAAGAAAATTCTCTTGCAAGTAACATTCATTCTTGCAGATTTTAAGAAAATGTGACAAAATAAAAATATAAATCCTTGCCAGGAAATTTGATTCAAGTGCCGGCTTACGCATTTATTGACTTCCCCCAATCTATCACTGCGTCTCAAGCTACTGATCTACAAGAGCATATTCAGGCCTACTCTGCTGTACGGTGCACTGATTTTTCGTTATCTGACGTATACAAAAGCTAAGAAACTCCAACAATTCCAAAACGGTATACTGATGAAAGTGGTCAGAGATACTTCATTCGAGCTGTGGAGCAACAGTGGCAGCTCAAAGATCTCGTGAAGCTCACTGATGGGTTCATCCAACGTAGACATATAAAATTTTTCGACTCACTGCAATACTTGACAAACCCGGTGTTTAACACGATAACCCCCGCTCCGTTCCCCCATCGATGGCAGGACGCTGTCGCGGCTGGAACACTTAAGTCTTAGGTTCTAGGTTTAGGTTTTAGTGTTAGTGTTTTCCACGGTTGCAAGCTGAAGGTGAGCCCCATCACCTAGTGAGTGTATGTGTATTGGACTTATTAACAACAATCTGAAAGTATTATATTTTATGCACTCCTTAATATGCATCTGCGAATGCAGCACGAGGAGACAGCTGTAATTCCAAATTTATTTATTTATTTTTGTCATTGTACATATATTATCAATAAAGAGGTTTTGAAAAAAAAAAAAAATGATACAAGTAGCCTTTTGACTAATTATAGCCTTGTAATTATTTTCAGCAGATCTGAATGACAGTATTCCTTAAGATTACGACATGTAATTATCTTGACCAAACTCTTGCAGATGAATTCATGAAGCCGGAGTAGTCCATTTGCCCGTTGGGTTTTGTTAAGAGACGATGTTAAGGTGCGATTTATTAAAAAGTTAAGAGTCTTGTGTGAATGAATTCACATGATAGCTGGAAATTAATTAGAGTGCCTCGTATGCACGATTCGAAATCTTCCATTTAAATCTAAGCTTACAAACAGTCTCTTGCTTATTTAATAAAGTCAGTCGTACCTCCTCCACACCGTTCTCGGCAGCATAAATAAAATATTTAAAAAATTAAAACACTATAAAAACCCACAGCTCCGAAGTGGGTCGCATGCAACATGCAACCGATCTGCTAGAGAATGAGGCCCCTGCCCCAACTAGAGCTAAGTAGTGAAACATCGCTGACTCTCAGTGACCAATTTGGACTATTAGGTCCCACTTGTAAACAATGCCGTTATTTCGCCAGCACTTAAAACTTGCCTCCTTTAATAGCCTCAGTTGCGTAGCATCGTAACAAGCACTATTGACGGTTTGTCAAGTGCGAAACAACCTCACAAAAAAGTGCATTTTCTGTTTTGTTTCGTAAGCTGTTAATACATAACGTTGTATGCGTCGTCTTTTCCTCAAGGACTCCAATCCAAGACAGTAAATTGTTAAATAAATGAATATATATAATGCTTTTGTGGACTAGTTCGGGAATCGCCAAGATCTAGTGAGTTTCAGATAAACTCATTGACGAGACTGTCCCGTTTGTATAATGCATTTAGCAGATGAATCATACTTAGCACTAGTATGGAGTAGACTCAAAAGCAGTAAACAAATAGTAAAATATGGAGTAAATCTAAAGCAGTAGCGTACCCAGTAGGGATCAATGATTATAATAAGTATGAAATTTAGCCAAAATACTTGGTGACTCGGTGGCGCGTGTCAACATTTTTACTTTTTATCAGTTGGTATACAATTTGACAGACTTTTCTTGTAAAAAATCAAGAAAATAAATATATAAAACGCATACATTGTATACAACAATGTTTTGTATACGTGTACAATCTGGGTGATTAATTGAGGACTACCTGAGGCGCCTTTTTCTAGGTACGCCACTGTTCATAAGTCATGTATAACATCGCATAGGTGCAAAAAATACCTTTCAAAACCTAAAATTCTCAACCGAAAATTGCTTAAAAAATAAATAGATTTAAAGTCCTTTTGTAAACCTATGGTTCAGGAGAATTACCGTTCCCTCATGCTTTAGACAGTTCCAGATAAACTAGCCGACGGGACTGCATTGTGCATTACGATAGCTCAGCACTAGAGAGCATGGATTTGACATAGAAACAGTGAACAAATTAGAAAAAGGCTTCTCTCGAGATGCTGAACCCATTTGACCCACCGGAGACAAATCAGGTTTTTTTAACTCGTTGCAGCCACCTACCAACCCGGTGTTTAACAGCATGACTCCACCGCTCTTCCCGCATCGATAGCAACATACTGGAAACTGAGGTTGTTAGGTTTTAGCTCACAATCAATCTGGATGTGGTGTTTAATGGGGTGAGCCCCATTAACTTCAAATTTCAAAATACTTGCATTATATAAATGCACTCAATAATATGTACAGTTTTACATAATTTTATATTCTGTATATAATGCAGCATAGCCCCAGGTTTAATTTTAGTTTATTTAATTTCTTAACTAATGTTAGAGATTAAATCGTTAAATGGTTTAAGTATTCCGTTTTAATTATTGCAGGTTTGCATATTTTTAATGTTTATATGGCTTATTAAATTGTAGCACAGAAGAGAAATGATTTATTACAGACTGTGAGCATAATTGTAACGGCCAAAATCCACGCATTTTCTCTGGAGTGCCTTTTGTTTGAGAGAGATAGGCATGTCTTTCTTATCTTGACTGTTTACGAATGGAGAGATATGACCTGAGCATATATACAAGACTACTATAAATGTAATATTGATTTTGAAAGATTAGTAAACACAAGATGGTGAACTGGAAAGAAGATGAAAATTACGTTTCTACTATTGTAGTCATAATATGTACATATGCAATTATTATTTTTCATTAACATGTATAGAATAGAACAAAAATTAATCAGTAACAAAGTCCCCTATGAATGACATCAATGTTCAGATGAAAAATTCTCATCTGACAAATTAAAAGAACTTTAACGTCATAATAAAAAAATCACAATTTAAATTAACTTGTAAACCTCTATAGAAAAGATAATATTAATTATGAAATAAAATAAAAAATGTTAACTGCTTTTAGTAAATAAACATTATAGATGGATCCATATTACACCTATAAGAAACTAACACAAAAAAAAAAACAATGTGCAGAAGTCTGTTCACTATGGCATTAAATAAAAACCATTAAATTAATCCAAAAGAAATCAAAAAAAGTGGCAAACAAACAGGCATTCAACATCAATCTGTATAATTTAAACAATTAAATAAAAATATTAATGACAAAAATAAAATGCAAAAAATATAATATAATGAATGAATCGTTCCCAGACTAACGATCGTCTCTTTGGATGGTAAGGAGATATTGGAATAGGAGAAAACGTATGCTGCCGTTTTCTGAGCAGTAGTATAAAGGGCAGAGAGGTGGGATCTCTTTTGTTCCAGGAGTGGACTGAGGATTTTAACTGTGAAATATTGAATATATAAGTGATGCGAATTGATGGTTTGAAAAAGGAATGAACCAAGGGAATATTGAGCACGGAAGGAGAAGAACTTGGCGTAGAGCAGAGATACATGGGAGCTCCGTGGAGTACCAAAGACAAATCACACGAAGCAATCCATGATTCCATGAGTTCCACACAGCTTTAGTCAAAGAGTGGGGAATTGATGGAGGGTAGAAGTGATTGGCGTGTTGGGTGGGGGAGGAGATGGAGAAAGCGATGGAATAATTTCAGGGTACCTGTTGACAAACATAAAATTTGGGAGATATGTTGGTTCCGAGAGAGAGTTTGGTCAATGGTTATTCCTAGGTTGACGGTGGAGCAGAAACTGATGGGGTGGTTATTAAGGCTTAAAGCGGGAATATCGGCAAAGGATCTGAGGAGGAAACTGGAGCCTATGACAATTGGCTGGGTTTTCGCTGGATTTAATCTCAGTTTATTCAGATTTGCCTAGACACTGATCTGATCTAGATCTCCCTAAATCTTGGCAAATGCTGCTAACAAATCGGAGGGGGGGATTACATTGATTTGGGAGTCGTCAGCGTAAAAGTGATGGCAACAATGATGAATAGTCAGGGAGATTATTTATGTAACAACTAAAAAAGAAGGAGAGAAATGCTCGATCGCTTGGCTTCGCCCGAAGGTTAAGTGAGGGAAGCAGGAAGGGAGGGAAAATTTGTATGTATGGAGAAAAACAGACAGGATGACTGGAAGGCAAAGTATTTTCAACTTGACGGGAATTTCATCAGGACCAGAGGTACTAGTGCGTGCTATCATTACAGTGGTTATAAGGTTTGTGGGAGAGACATGTTTAAAATAAAAATCATTACCATTAAATGAGAGCTCGCAAAAACTACAGGATGAGGGAGGTGGTGAAGTGGTCGAGTAGGCAGACACAAAATTTGAGTTTAGGCCTTTAGGTGAAACGGAGATAAAGGGACAGTTTTCGAAGGAGTTTTCATTTCAATTTGAATCAGGAGCAGAGCAAAGGATTTCATGAAAGTCCTTGGACTTTGCCTGCCGGACTGTTATCCGAAATATATGTTTATGATTGAGCAGGTTTTGTTGATGTTACTACATCCAAAGTTAATAATAACTATATCCATAGTTAAATAAACGGCGTTTCTTGGATGCCTATTAAAACCAGGTGTAGTGACCCTAACTACATAAGTGCTAAATCACCCTATACTCTGGTGCATATATAATGTATTGTAATTAGATGTAAAACATGGTAAAAGCTTTCTCTAGCAATAAAAACGCATGGGCCGGCAAGTGCAGGTACACCGGCCTAAAAGCTGGCCGTAATAAAACATACCGTTAGACCTAGGGTCACCTTCCGGCGGTCATAAAATCTAAAAGCCATGCCATAAAACAGTCCTTTAGGGGACGAGGGGTCACGTACCTCGTGGCAGGTGTGCGCATTTCCTACCCCCCCCCCCCCCCCCAAGCAGGAACTATATTTAAACCAGTGCGTTTAGCTAATCTCTCTCAGTCTCCTCATCTCCACAGCTATCACTTGGTCGCTTTACGCCAGGGCCCCGGGGCCCTGGAAGTAAGTCCACTCAGTCTTCTACTAGTCTACTCTCTCTTTACCCACTGTTACGCGGTGTCACTTTTACGCCAGGGCCACTTTGCCCTGGAAGTCAGTCACTTAGACTCCTCGTCAGCCTACTCTCTCTTCAGCGCCTCTGAGCCCGTCACTCTATTTCTCAGCCGCCTTGCAGACCCTCTGGCGCCTTGTGCCTGTTACGCTGCCGGGCCCCCGCCCGAACTCTGAAAACTTGTCTTATTCTTCATGAAACCTTTGTACCTCTTCTCTTGAACACAGTATATTGTCGGGACACATCCCTATCATAAAATGGAGTCAGATATTAACGCCGACATGGAACATGGTCCATGTTATAAACTACAACAATCCGCACTTGTCACCAGGGCTAGAGTGATTAGGCACTCCCCTAGTGGCAACCCGACACCAGGTTTATACCGACCCTAAGTTCGGCAAACATTTTAATTTAGTAAAATTTGGCAGATAAGCAACTCTTTTAACTGCATTAAATGATTATTGAAGACAATGGTTTAGCGATCAAGAGCACTCATTTGGCGAATAAATATTTGCCGGCAGAAGAGAAAGACTGTTTATGCTATGTAATGTTATGTTTACTAACAATATAAAAAGCCCAGCTTGTAAAAATTGTTTATTTATTTTGTAAATAAAAATCTTTCTTCCACATTATATATATTTGTTGCGTGAAAGCTCCGAAAAAGTTATGACAACACAGCAAATTAGGGTTTATAAGTTTGTTTTTTTCAGGATCTGCCTTGGGTTCAATACTCATTTCCCTGGAACATTCACTGCCCGTCACGCTTCCATTCCGCCGGAATTGTACTCTCCACAATGGAATAACAGCTCAGAAGAAATTTCTATTTGCGAATTACCACCCCGCTGGTAGCTTGTTACCTTCGGCCAATAGGATGGGAGATATCTCAGCCGATTTGGCGCACTTATACCAGGCCATTACCTTTGGGAAAGCCGTCCTCCTCACGCTATGGCAGGAAACCGATTTCGCAGTGCTCTTGATTGGCAGTATCCACTCAACAGGTAACAATAGTATCACTGACTGTTTCAATATTTTACTTTTATGTCAACAGAAAATATGGTATGAATGAGAGCATTTATCACAATTACTTATTGCTCAATAAGGCAGATCTACTACTATAAAGCAACTTCTACTATACAATAACGAACTACTGAAATGAAAGGAACTTGTGACATTGATGTGAAGGTACCGTGTATCTCAAGGACTTTAGTAAATGATTTTGAAAAAACTACCCCACATTTTGAACCAAAATATACTGTAGTCATTGAAAATTGTTTTTTGTAAATAACAATAAAATAATAGTTTATATCTTTTTTTGTTTTTAATATCTTTTAAAATCTTGTTGCATCGCCATCTTTTATGCGTCATTATCCATGGAATTCAAAGCTGGGACTTGAAAAATCTTGAAACAAGGATAAAAATCTTGAAACCTACTTTTTTCATACCTCCATTGATTGGGTTATAGGAAATAAAAAATAATAATAAGCATATTTCGAAGTGTAATAAAATATAAATTTCAAACCGATTGAATTATTTTCACGATAGCTATCATAGAACATTCAGACAAACAAACAAAAAACGATCGCTCCGTAATAAAACTATACAAGAGGCTTTTCCTTATGTCTCGACTAAAAGCATCATATGAGTTTCAGATGAATAAAAAAAAATGAAAAAAATTGGAAGACCCGCACGGAAACCAAGTGTCTTAAAATAATGTAACGATGCATTGAGTAGTGGTACTGTTTGTTCAACTGAGTAGAGAATGGGCATGTTTAATGACCTTATCGCGTTTTAACGACTTAATCGCGGGTACGATTCATACCCCACTTTAGATAAAGAGAATCTATGTGAAGTATCTTCGCATTTATCAGAAGACAATGCATATATCGGCATACTATTTATCAATTGGTGAAAATGTCAAGCATGCCTAAGAAGGTTCATAAAAAATAAAATTGTTACTTGTTGTCGAAAGGCACATGAAAAAATGAAAGTACTGCCCTCTTAACCATAAGCCGATTTCCTGCCTTACTAGAATAACAAAATTAGAAACTAATAGTAAGAATCCCAAACTTTAAAATGAACTAAATACCTTCATATGGGTCATTGCCATTAAAGTCCTTTTGGTGTTCCGGGATGATTTCACGCTGACCGCGAGCATCATAGGGCTAAACAATTCTTATATAGTAGCTTCCAACTAGTTTTAATAGGGACCTCAGTTTCAATGACTAAATCCGATTTTATTATATATTAAAAACATTTTTTAGTAGTAAAAATAGTCATTTTTACTTTTTACAGAAATGACGTTTTCAAATTTCATCATCCAGCTCTATAACCACACCTATTATAATTTTCCTCTTTGCATGTATTTATCATCTGTATAATTAAGTTGCAGAAATTGTAATAAAACAGTTATTGTTCAATTTTAAATAGGAAAATTCCTGTTGAAACGTAGTTTGCCGCTAACCTAGAGCATGTAGAAGGTAGGGGAGGAACCTCTAACGTTATTACGTCATCTTTTAAACAAGTAAACCACTTAGGGCGAACACAGTTGGCCTAGAGGCGTTTAAAGTGTCCAACTCTACGGTGTTACGTGATGTCAGCACTTCACCAGCCTCTACCAGTAAGTAATTCCAAGTCTAACTTTTTTTTTTTAATAATCTAACGTAATTTATAATGTTATGGTTTATGAAAATGTAGTATTTTTTTTCACAGACGTTCAACAGCAATACAAAGTTATAATTAGAAACTACACAGTACTGCTCCTGTGCTAAACTTAACAAACCATATTCGTGTCGTTCTGCAAACAAACTGTTTTCGCTACAGTTCATAGCAAGTGTTTAGGTCGTAGAACTGTTTCAAACAGACTACTGGTTGAACTGTTCACTGGGGAGCTATCTACAGGTGAGAGGATTATAAAGCTGTGGACTGTATTTGCTTAGTGTATGTTGGTCATTTCATAGAGAATGTGGCCATATTGGGAGGCTTGTACGTGGTTCAGCTGGATAAGAGTGGGGTGGCCGGCCAGACTTTCACAACCTTTACTGTGGCCTCCTGCTAGCGTCCTAGTCTCTAGACCTGTCTACGTGCGTTTAAGGCTACCTTCGACAACATATGTTTTATTTATAAACAATTATTTAAAAACTGTGAAAAATATTGTTGATAATGAGACATGGGTTTCTATCAACAAGTGATGTCAAAAAAAAAAAAAAAAAACGCTCAAGGTCTTCTGGGACCAACACCTACAGTTATGAGGTGTTAAAAATATTGAAGTAGAGAGGGCATGGGTTCTACTCAACCTCCCACACAGCCTAAGCCACCTGCGATCCTTGTGTACGTAACATTAGTAATTTTAAATTACTATGTACTCAAATGAGTAAAATCGTAGCTTCGGGCAAATGCACGTGCCTCAATCGGTCTCAGGACACGAACCTTTCTCCAGACACTGCCGATACATATCGAGCGATAGTTAAATACTTGGAAGAAACCAAGGCTGACTTCCATACTTACCAGTTAAAGCAGGAAATATCGCTACGATTATAGATCATAAATCTTCACCCAACCACACCAGCTGATGAAATCGAAGTCGAACTCTCAGCTCTCGGTTTCAAAGTTTGCCAAATAACAAACGTTTTACGTGAAGACAAGGAACAAGACGAAGCGATCAAGTCACCACTGCCCTTCTCCTTTATCGATCTAGAGTGAACACTAGGAGTAGGAAAAATCTACGAACTGACCCACCTGTATTACACAAGAGTACGGGTTGAAAAACCTTACCTCAAACGTGACATAGTCCCATGCCATAATTGCCAGGCATATGGGCACACAAAATCGTGCTGCCACCACCCTCCCAGGTGTATAAAGTGCAGAGGGTAACAAAAAATTGAATTGTGCAAGAAGCCCCTAAAATCACCTGCAGTATGCGTTGTCTGCAATCAAGGCTGTCTGCACCCGGCCAACTATTAGGTCTGCGACGCTTACAAAATCCTCAAGTCCAGGAGCCAACAATTTCGTCGGCCAGAAGAAGAGAAGCCAGCCACAGGTAGTACAAAAAGCATCCCAGCCAGAAATTTGAGGCCTTCTGTCACTTTTGCCAATGCAGTCCGCAACAGAGAGCAGTCACAGGCACCGCCCACTCTCTGTCCGCAAGTTCATCTTCCCCAGCATTCAGTTCACCCCGTCAACCCACAAACTCCATCCCACCCTCAACCACACATCTCGCATAATCCTCCACCTTCAAGCTCTTCAGATCTCACCAGCCTTTTAACCTCATTCCTTACAGAGTTCAGAACCCTAATTACCCCTCTCATTTCCCTTCTTACAAATCTTGTCTCCTACCTTATCCCCGTTGAACAAAATCCACTGACTCCTTATCCATTCTCCTCTGGGATTCGAATGGTGTTCGTACCCACTCTAACGAACTGACAGCACTACTCCACGATAAGAATATCGACGTAGCTCTTATTACTTAAAAAAGACTTACGAGTAAACGACCATTTACCGTTCGACAGTACCAGACTTATCGAACTGATCACCCAGATGGAAGAGCTCATGCAGCATTGCCCATAACTCCATTTTCCATCACATATTTCCTTTGGTAGGACATGATTTCCTTCAGTCCACTGCAGTGTCAATCAGCACCTTCACTTCCCCCTTACTCTAGCATCAGTGTACTGCCCTCCCAATAAATCCCTTTCCGATTCCCAATTTATCTCCTTTCTAGACTCCATCAGACATCGTTTCTTTGTGGGTGGGAACTTTAATGCGAAGCACTAGCATTGGGGATCATGATCCACAAATACACGAGGACGAGCTTTGCTCTCAGCACTCACACGAAAACATTGTTCCACTATCTCTCCTAACACAGCCACCTACTGGCCATCAGATTCCAGCCGAAATCCAGATCTCCTTGACTTTTTCTTCTACAATAGTTTAGGAACACTAAACTGCTAAGGCCAGATAAAGTTTTTATTTTGTTAAAAAAGTAAAGTAAATTGAATCATGATTTTTTCATTATTTAAAAAAATTAATTTGTTTGTTAAATTAATCATTTATTATTTTCGTCACTGACGTAAAAAAATGTAAAAAAAATCGTCATTTATTAGATCGTTCGTGTAAAATTTGATTATGTAATTTATGTTCATTTATATTTCGTAAGATTTAAATTGTAATCTAAGTTAAATGTGAAATAAGGGAAATACCTAAAGGAGAATTCCGTACCTTGGACCGTGGTACTTTGGACTTTTGGTAGGGGAACTTGTGGACCCAAGTCCCATTTTCGTCAGTGTTGAGGTAACGTCTGAACGGTTAAGTTGTACCGATCTTAGACTTGAATCGTCCATTTGGCCAAAAATTTCACCTCTACGATATTTAACGTTTAAAACTGTGTTTAACGTTCCATTTCAAACGTATTATTTTTTACGTTGTGTCTTCAACGACGTGAGAGTGTTAATGGTCCATTCTCTGAATTTCCTAAAATTCACGACAGGAAATTACGAACTTTTTCCGTTCCCCTTGGAGCTTTTCCTTGGTTAGGAAAATTGGAATCGCCACCCGGCGGTTGGTTTTTTTGAGCATCAATCTGACCACTGCAGCGCTACGCTTTGTCTACAACCTACACCCACGTGAACGCTTGACCTGCAACCTGCAACTACATGAAAGAACGCTTCATACGACTACGTGAATATACCCTTATTTTCACTTATTTCTTAATCGATTCCTTAATTGATTTATTACTAATTACCGTTTAACTATTATTGAAATGGCCTACTATTTTCGATTTATCAAAAGAACGATCTATTTGAATTAAAATTACGGAATATTTTATTGATAAATTTCATCGCCATTTTAAAGAAGATTATAAATTATACACTTTAATTTTGATTATTTATTTTATTTAAATGGCATTATATTTAAATTAGTTGAATTTATTGAAAATTTAATTATTGTGACTAGAATTTGGTTAATTATCTTAATTATTAAGGATAAAAGATATTTTTATTTTGAAACAAGTCTATGTCTTACATTGGTAAATTTTATATTATTACTAACCAGGCCTGGGTATTTTATTTTTGCTCCTCATTTTTTTATGTAATTTTGATAACATTTTGTTTAATTTTGAATAAATGTATTGTTATTTGGCATAAATTCTTATTTTCATTCATTTAACAGTTCACTAGTTTATGCTAATGAACCAACCTGCTTTTGAATTTTCACTTGAAAGTATATAATACTCCACGGGTAGTTCAGCGTATACACTAAACTATTCACTCACCCACCTCGATGACCTCTCCTCCGATCATAGTCCTTTATTATTAACCATTTCTCTAAGACCAATTCACAAACTGTCTCCTCCTTCACTTAATATGGGCCCAATGGACTGGGACCACTTCCGCCAGCTTCTTACAGATTCCGTAGACCTCAAAGTATCCCTGAAAACATCCCAAGACCTAGACGATGCAGTGCATTCTTTCACTACTATGGTCCAGAGGTTGGCTTGGGAGGCATCCCCATCGTCACCAAAAAATTCACAATCATAATAGTTTACCTCAGCATCTCAAAGATCTAATCCAATCCAAACGCCGCTCCAGAACAGTGTGGCAAAGATCCCGGCATCCTGCTGATCGCCGCACGTACAATCAGTACTGCACACCGGTAAAGCGGCGATTGGCATCCTTCCGTTCCGATTCCTTCAATTCCCACCTCTCCTCTCTGTCTACCAGGGATAACTCCCTGTGGAATGTAACTAAAAAAATCCGAAAGTATCATCCTGTTTCACACCCACTCCGACGTGATGATGGGTCCTGGGCGGCTTCGGATGGGGATTGGTCGGAGGAATTTGCTCTGCATCTAAAAACATTTCAATAAGGTGACGCGATCAATGAAGGCACCCTAATTTTTCAAATTTGATTTGAAAAGTCAAATCCTATAAAATGAATTGACTCTTTGGTGATTTTCTTAGAAGATTAGAAAAAAATCCATACTCCGAGGAATGTTAAACCAAATTACAGTAATGGCTGTTTCGCACTGTGGCTCTTTAACTTAATTAATTGTCCCTCTTGATTATTTTTACATTGGTTTAATTTTGTTGCTGTGATTTTGTTTTTCTCTCTTAGAGTACAGAATCAATTTTGCTTTGTTCTGTTCTTTATCGTCTACATATTAAATCCTTCCATCTACCACATCTACTACCACATTTTATATACTATTTATATTGACATTTTAATTTACTGATATTTATATTAAGATTTTTATATTTAAATTTACAGATTTAAACTACAATGATCGTGATCTACTGACTTTCAGGTTTCATGAGGAATGCAATGTAGAACATTCATGATTTTTCTAATAATGTAAAGTGGTTACATTAATAAAAATAAAAGAGGTTGAAATGTACCTTTTTGGTGGAATGACCTATATAATAGGCCTACGACGTACATTGGAGGTAAATCTATATATCGATTCTTACCAGCTTATCAGCGTATGAATATATAGGTTTCAAATGAAGACCTTGCGATGTATAGATTTTGAAGAAGTGAATGAAGAGGTTCTGGCGTGGGGGTGTAAAATATACACATATGAAGTCCCGACAGTTCTGGGATGTTGTTAATTTTAGTGCTGGGGATTGATTGGCAAATTTCTTGGGATTGAATGTACAACTGAAAACAGAGATTTGTACTATCTTTGTTAAGTTTGGCTCATCTCCATAACACGCTCATTTCTTTCACAATCAATTGCCTGAGTTATTTAAGGGCTGAGAATAAAATTTGATTGTTGTGTTTTATAGAAGTACATATTTATTTCGAACAGATTACATCGTAAAGCATGCCAGTAAGACGCGATACAGCCGTACTATCACGAGAGTTATGAACACCTTTCACATAACTTACAAAAACATAATTCTGGTGTAAAACATGGAAAACAAAAATTAAACATCAACCTAAGACATGCTCCCCACCGAACCTAAGGAATTACTGAACCCAAATGCTGACAGAGTTCATTATTTAGAACTAACGTTTGCAAGTTCATTATTTAGAACTAACGTTTGCAAGTTCATTATTTAGAACTAACGTTTGCAAGTTCATTATTTAGAACTAACGTTTGCAAGTTCATTATTTAGAACTAACGTTTGCAAGTTCATTATTTAGAACTAACGTTTGCAAGTTCATTATTTAGAACTAACGTTTGCAAGTTCATTATTTAGAACTAACGTTTGCAAGTTCATTATTTAGAACTAACGTTTGCTAGGAGAATGATATGGAATCCACAAACAAGAAAAAAAAAAAAAAAAAAAAAGGCAGAATCTCAACAACAGATTGCTATACTCACTACACTACTTCACAGACAATCCAAATTACCACTTGGACTCAATACATACACTTACTTACTTATTAAGCAAATTATTAATTATTTAATTAAACATAATCTATTGATAGAACTAAAAATCGAATTCAGAAACGATATAAACATATCAACCACAAGTTTTTAAGCCTTGCCGAACATGTACCATCTTTTTGTATCGATAACAAGACATTCCACACATTATGAAGATTTTGAAAATACATGAGCATAAACCAGACAAATAAACAAATTTTATGAGAACTCATACTCCACGCACACATCAGAGTCTTGATTTAGAAGCAAATTTATATTTTAAAAATATATTAAAACAATATTAGGTATAAAATATTGTGTGGATTTTGTGGCATAAATAGGACAGCAAATTATTTCTCGGCCTTGAATTCTAGGTTAAAGGGAATGTATGCGCCCTTATCTTAAAGCCGCACCTGCTCTTAAGCGGTAACGTGCTGAAGCACGAAGCACTGACGTTTTGATGTTGAATTTAATTGTCTTAAGTAGTTAATTGCCCTTAATTGTATAGCGTTATCTATTTTTAATGGCTCATCATAGTCCAAACGAAAAAATCCTGAAAATCAAACTTCGACTATTTTGTGTTTTTATAGCCCGTTGTAGGTTTCAAGAGAGGCTAGCGACAAAATGTTATTGTTTGAAACAATTGCTACAGAATAAATTAGAAAATCGTGACAAAACATATACAGTATTAACAAATACTAAACGAATATTTACTGTTAAATTAAATTATTATTTTCCACCTTTTTAAACTACCCTTATCATAGAATCTTATCCGATAATGTTTTTCACCAACTCTTCATTCCAAAAAGTGAATTTTCTTGCCATTTATTTATAAATTTCATCAGTATTTCGATTTTCCGGATAAATATTTAATATATTCTAGATTGTAATATCAAAAATGTAATATAGTAATTAGGCCAGTGGCTTAGCCTATGCTATCAAATCAATTAAATAAAACTCTTCCTTCTCAATTTTTTATTTCTTCTAATAAGTTTTCTGCGGCTCTGAGATGACATCGCAGGTATTAAAAAGTTGTAGATAAATGTTACATTTAATTTGCACGTGGAAATAACTGATACGGACAAGTCAAGACAATGAAAAATAGTAGCATAATTATTAAAACTTATTTCATTATTAAACGCATGATTTTTTTTTTTGTTAAGAAAGTTAGTAGCATCAATTATGAGACAAAGGGAAATTATACGAACAGTTATTTTCATGAATTTCAGCTTCGCATCTTTGTCGATTATGTGCACTTTGCTGTCCATTCTTGTTTAATATATTTCATCACTTTATTGTTTGTCGATTTGGTAAAAATCCATGTGTTTTGTTTATTTCTTTTATTGATAAATTCAAAACTGTCACAAATATCATAACCAGGCAATGTCATTTTGATAAAATAGAAATGCATGTGTGATGAAGACATGAAGGTAGATGATATACAAAAATAGCTACCTTAGTTGCTTCAATCAAAACTATATTTGAAGGTTTTGTGTTTTATAAATTATAAAATCTTTAATGCAACTTCCCTTCAGCCGTCGTGGAATGGGTAGAGCAGTTGTATCCAATCCTTGTATTAGTGGATTTTTAATGTTTCTGTATATGATTTCTAATGAAGTCACGGAACTCTTACATAAAGTGGTGCATTAGTCCTCTATATTTTCCTGGTGTATTTTTTGAGAATGGTTTGTGTAAAATTTGGTTTTAGTACTAGGTTGTGTATTAACAGTAAATGAACCATGCAAGTTTTGTCCAATAAGTTATTTTTTTAATAGTTTAAGTTGATCATTTTCTTTTACGGTTTCCAATAATGACCATGGAAAAAGCAAGTATTAAGTATGTTTCAAAGATTGGACAATGCTTCAGCATACTATTTATGTCTGCATCAGGGCCTCATAGCAAGAAAAGAAAGCTGGTGTTAAATATGATTGGTAATAATTCTAAGTCACACACAAATAGGTAGAAAAGAATAAGAACAAAATGAGGCAGGCTTACGAGTAAGTGCAGTGTGGGTGGCTAATAAACTGATGTTAATATGTAACAATTGATAGGTTTGAATCACAAAATTTAAAAAATAGCAAAAGCAGGCATATGAAAAACACGGATATAAATCTAGGTTAACACCTGTCTTTCATCAACCTAAGGCGATCTCTCAACAAGCTTTCCTACTAAACACATATAATCAAGGCTCAACAATGAACTCATAGAATAAAATAAAATAAAATTAAATCAAAGAGGCAAAACCCCCTCCCTGATAAAATAGGGCGGACAGAAGGTTGTTAGGGCACACTATTGGTTTGTTAGTGTGGTTAGCACTAGGTATTAGCTCATAACCTTAAGTTTCGTTTTCCTAACTACTTCTCAATCCAAGTAGCTACTCATATACCCCATAGCTGAATGAAAGTCGTACCCCTCCCTTTGGGATGGATGTAAATAAATTATAAATGATTAAGATTATTTTTAGAATTAATGTAATGAGTAAACCAAGGAGACTGCTGTGGTTAGTTCTCTGCTTTTCATATCTACTACACATAGTCTTCGGATTAAAAGTTCTCATCCAGGATTTTTTTTTTCCTAAACCCCTTTAATTATAACATTTTTAACAATTAACAATTTGCAAATTACAAATTTCAAATTAACAATTTTATTCTCTTTCTGCGGTGCGCTGATGCATTTGAAGGAGGTTGGGTTATATAACAATCAGATTGAAGTTAAAAAGTCTATAACATATATACTTTACTAGGTGATAGGGCTCACCTTCAGTTTACAAATCTGGGAAAACTTACAAACTAAAACCTATCACTAGAACCTAAGACTAAAGTGTTCCTGCTGCGACAGCGTCCTGTCAGCGATGGGGGAACGGAGCGGGGGTTATAGTGTTAAACACCGGGTTTGTCAAGTATTGCAGGGAGTCGAAAAATGGCTGAGCGTTCAAATTTATATTGATTCATTAATACCAGTTGGTAATACTTCTTTTCAGGAGCATCTTCAGCTTTTGACCCTTGCCAAAATGTTTCACAGAAGAGACAACTATATAAGTGTAAATTGAAGTTCAGTTCTCTGAGAATAAAGACTTTTGTCATCACTGTAAAAATGTTATGTGCACATCTGGGCTTTTCATCTTGTTTTTGTTCAAAATGGTTCAATCACAACTAAAATGTCCTCGTAGTACTGCATATTAGGTATGCAGTGTTCTTAAAAGTAACTTTAAAACATGTTTTTAAAAGTGAGAATGAGAAAATAACAATGAAAATAAACTTTTCATTGATTTAGTTTATTTAATATTAACTAAACATTTATTCTCACCGAAAGAATTTGAAACTGCAACAGCAATAGTGCTCACCTGAAACAAATAAATGTGATCACCAAACAGAATTTAAAAAGTTAATATAAATTAGAAAAAATCATTACAAAGCTGAATCTTCTTCTCTAAAAATAATGTATGTACAACTTACAGCATTCTTATCGAAGTATATGTTATAAAAAAATGACTTTTGGAATATGACCAAAAGAAGCAATAAGTTGAGTACATAACACATAATTAGAATTAAAAAATAAAAAAGACATACACTAATTAAACTTCTATTTTATCAAATTATTCATTTTTTAGAAAACTAAAGAGTTTCTGGTTTTGAAAAAAGATCTTTTGAGGGATATATAAAACTCATTGTTTATACGACTGTAGTCTTTCTACTGATGCTTCATAATCAGTCATATTTTCAAGATTCAAGGTTCAAGGCTCATGGATTCCATGAGGACATCCAAGTAAATTTTTGCCATGAGCTGTGGAGATAAAACACACCGAAGCCATCAGCAGAAAGTCTAAATCAGCACTATTTGAATAGAATTTCACCATTGTCATTCATCTTAGTGTGTGGGCGGCCTTAATACCTTTTAGTCATTCATTGAAATTTTGCATCTTGGAGATAAATTTAAACTTATTTTTAAAAATAAATTAAAATAAAACATACAAAATGCTTTAGCAAGAGCATGTCTTCAGGGGTGAATGCAGAGAAGCTATCTTCATGCCAATGATCATTTACTTTTATCAAGTCAGAATCCATTAATAATAACTAAATTATATTGAAGCCATCTTTTTAATAGCAGCTGTATGCAGTTAAATTAAATATATTTACAAGTAATTTCTTAAAAAGCACTAAATTATTGAAGAAGATATAACAAGAAAGACTTAAAGTACAGATATGAGAAATCTATGTTTTAGGGGTGAGCCCATCAGTCAGCCCTATTTTGGTTTGTTTAGCTTTTGATCGCATACCACTGTTAATTCTATGTATTACCTTCTTAAAATGCATTTCTGGAATAAATCCTTCAGTACAAGGAGAAAAAAAAAAAACCACCAGCAGAAGGTCTAAATCAGCACCAGTTGAATAAAATGCTATTCATTTCATAGATTTTTTATTTATTATGTATATATTAAAAATATTATTAACAGTTTTTAATTGTACTAGAATAGAGGGGTAATTTCAAACTTAGTACAGTTCAACTCTGTTAGTGGAATACATTTTATATTTTACCCAATGACTGTCGCCATTGTTACATATAATAATAGTAATATGTTTGGCTCCATAAGCGCAGGTAAAAGTTTTTTATCATTTGACTTTTATTTTATTATAGAGATAACTGAAGATGACAGCTTAGAGCTGTCAAAAGCACTATTACAATAAAGAAAAGGTTATCAGTTGTGGAAAGACAAGAAAACTGTTTTTATTAAGAACATTTTATAATTTTATTTTATAACATCATAAATATTTTATAACATTTTTATAATGAGCTTCCAATTCAAAAAAAAGTATTGAGTGAAGCAGTAGAAAAATTGTGTATTGAAAACATTAATTAGAATATTCCAAGAATTAAATAAATGGGCAGATAAAGCATGAGTATAAGTATAAAAATTACATTTGGTATGTGGAGAAAATTGGTACTATATACCTACATTAGAATAATTAAAAAATAGAAGTCGGATAATACACACAATTAAATTTCAGTATTGTTGTTGGTGTTTCATAGTTATCACTAAGTTCTTATCACACTGTGCTTCTAGTCATTGCATTTTTCAAATAAACGATCTTACTAAAATTGTCCACCATTGCAAATATGAAACAGACACCAATCATGCCCTTTACTGTGCATCCTAGAAACTTAACACTAACCAATTGTAAGGGTTCTCTACCTATATAGTTAGGGCTCCACATAATATGTCTTGTTAAAAAAGTTTGATATAAATAACATTAAATTATCAAATGATTTACTTTCAGCTTAGATGTTTAAATTGGGATTTGAGATTCTAGTAAGTTTAGTCATGCCAAGTTGTGTTAATTGGTAATTAAGACAGCTATTATAAAATTATCTGCTACTGCATTAAAATTAAAAAAGGATGATTTTTTTAATTTGGAAATGACATCTCCACACTAAGTTCTTTAATTTGATACCTTACTCAGTATGACAAGAAAATATAAATTTTTTTAATACAAATAATTTGTTAATTTTATTTTGCATTTATTTAGGTTGCATTTATTTTTTTCACATTTGGGGAATCAAGAACTTCTATACAAGATGTCAACCCTCTAAGTAAAACCTAGTAGGTAGTAAACATCATTTTGATGACTTTTCATATAATAGTATAATATAAAAACATAATATAATTCTAGGCCAACCACATGGTACAGCTTATTAACAAAGATTAAGTGACCTTTGATTGATTAATGATTTGATGTATCACATTTTTTTTTTACTTTGATTACATTCACTTGAAACATGAATTGTATTGCTACCTAGCGCCAGCAAGGTAAACTAAGTGAGGTTGAATAGTTTCTCTTACTCAAATGAAGGTAGAGCGCTGCAGTAGTCAACTGATCAAACATCCCCATTTGTCTTTATTTGTTATTAAACAATTGAGTTTATTACCACTTCATGCATAAATAAGAAAGTTAAGATCTCTTAACATAAATTAAAGAGTCTCACATTCCATTCTATTGTGTAAATAACCATAAATATTTCAATTTTACAGGAAAATTATTCATATCCCATAAATTAAAAAAAATTAAGGCCATTGATGCATCAAACAATTTTTTTTAAAAGTATAGTCCAATAAAGTTTAAAGGCCCTACATAATTTTTCACAGGGATTGTAATCAGCATTATTGGTTCATCAAATGCATAATCCATTCACAATATGGTGCTGAGAAAACCACTGCTTCAGTTGAAGCTGTGAACACGATGTAATGAGAGTTTTTATGGATTTTTGTAACTATTTTCGCTAACAAAACAAACAATTGAAATTACATATACTTTATCAGAATGCCAAGATCTTTTATTTGATACTGTATTCAAAATATATTTGTTTTCCATCATTATATCTTTAAAAAACATTGGATGTTCTAGAAAATATGGGACACACATACAGGGACAGGAGAGGATGATGACCACGACTAAATAAACCCAATCAATCTAATACATTCATTGTCCAGAGTCTGTTATTTGTATGGGTTTATTTTTGTTTTTTACTGAATAAGTACAATAAGTCAAACTCAAATGAACTCACCCAAATGGAAATGGAAAGAGAAATCCTGAATCATAACAAAATAAACTTTTGCTACAAATCTAAAAAAGTAAAATATACTTAATTATATTTCAGTTTCACCAGTAGCACACGTATTCTTTACTTATAATGAAATACTGTTAATAAGACACGCATCTTGACATTTGATAGTGTCGGTTGTGATTATGTGTTATTCTGAAGTTAATAATTGAAAAGAAAGCAACAGTTATCAAACAAAATAATATATTTCTGATTCCCCAGTGTATTCAAGGGGTATAATAATAATATGTGACACACATGCAAGTAAACCAAAGTAATTAAAGTAATTTTTGTGATTTCGCATAAGTTAAAAAGGCGGCAATGTAGTTTCTAGCATACAGATGAGCGAAGATATCTCGTATTTTGTGTTCAGCTTCTTCCCCACCCAGAGTCCTATTTCTGCGAATCTTTTCCTCTGCCGACACAACGGCCCACTTGATGTTCCCAACCATCATCATGGGAATGAAGAAACAGGCGATCATGTAGCCATAAACAGCTCTGCTGGAAAAGTGATCCAGGAAGTCTTGGAAGGACGGCAGCTCGATGTGGCCGGGAACACACTCCCTCAGAGTACGCCAGTACAAGGACAGATAATAGTCCCAGAACCTTTCTCTGCCTTCCTCATCGGTGTGCATGTACAGGAAGTAGGCGAGGTCCAAGGCAGGAGTGCCGTAGCGAGCCATCTGGAAGTCAAACAGGGCGCACGCTTCAGGCTCGCCACCTCCACCATAACGGTACATGACATTGTTGTTGCAGAAGTCGCCGTGGCAAATGGCCCCGAAAGGTTCAGTGGGCAGAGACAAAACATGCCTGGCCAGTAGTGGGCGTCGCACCGCCATCAGCAGCTCCTCCACTGACTTTTCGCCGCCGAGGCATCGCGCTCGCTCGAAGGCTCTCACTCCCCTTTCCACCGACACCAACTGGCCTATTTCGAACTTCTCGTCCTCTTCTTCTAATACTGTTCTCTTCTTTAATTGTCCACACAGCTTGTGGAATTTTCTTGAATCTTCGTGCTTGAGAATGTAAGACAACGAATGGAACTCTGCGATTTTCTTGATGGCAAGTGAAATGTGATCGAAATCGAGAAACAGTTTATCTTTACTGTTGTGAAACTGTTTGCATCTTAGGTTTTGGAATATGAATAGGTCCTTGTCAGCTTGAAGCTCGGAGACGTGGGCGTGATACAGCCTCGGGTAAGAGCCCGGATCAAAACCCAAAGCAGGTATGATGTCCTTGTACATAGCGAACTCATTGTGGAAATAAACGTGAGTTTGATATGCTTTGCGAGTATGTTCATCTTTGAGTTGCACCTTAATGACCAACGGTAGAGTCCCCTCTTCCCCAGATGTTCGCCCTTTTAACTTCAGACTTACAAAATATACCTGAGAAGCCAACTGAGATCCAATGTCCGGCGGACGGTCTTCTAATTTCAGATCGACAAACTCCACATGGCCAAAGGTACCGTGCTGCACCAGAGATGTCACTAGATGAGTCAAGGCACTGTCCATATCAAGATGAATATTGAAATTATTCTGTACTTACCTTGCTCGTTATCTATTTTCAGACAGAGTCAACAGCAAGAGAAACACTGATAGCAGTTTAAACAATCTGTCAAAGATATGAGCTGATATATCTCTCCTATTGTTTAAATGTATACAATCCTCCATGTAAATAATTCTCAAAAGCATAATTAGAAGAAAAGAAATATATTCTACATCAAAGTTAATATTATCAACCCGAATTAAAAAAAAATGTGAACAGTGCGTAGACTTGGATATTTATATGTTATGCGATAACACATTTTGTTTCATAAATATTTGTAAGTTTCAAGATTACGACTAGTTATCATCTATCCTTTTCACCTTTTATAACTTTATAATGCTAATTAGAGAATCTGTCAATCCTACACCGCTTGATACTTTTAAGGAAGATATTGTTTCTCTTAAGAAATCAACGGACTAGCCTAATTTTTTATCTCAGATGGTCTGTCTTTGTATGTACTATTTCTAATTGAATAATACGGAGCCCGTATTTACGAGGAAAGCAATTTTGAATTTTGAATTATAGTGTGCCGTCTGCCTCTTGAAAATCATAGTTTGATTTATTCCTAATGATTTAGACACCCGAAGAGAGTGCTATGGGATGATAAACATTTATCTTAAATATCCTCCTGTAATAAATACCCAACGGCTAATAGTTTTCGGATTTCTTTAGGCCTTCGTTCGGCCTATCCGAGGAACGGAGGTGCGTCCCATTAACACTTGCTCGTGCACTCATTAGATGGGCGGGAGACGTTAGGCTGACCGGTCCCATCTTGCCCGGGGGAGAGCCGGCTGCAGGCGAATATCAACCCATGCCGATGCTCTGTCCGATGTTATATCTATCTATACGATACGGGGTGAGCCCCCCTTCCAGTTTTTATATATGTAGTCTCTTCTAGACATAATTATCCAAATATTTAATTAAAGTAGAGCCCGGATAAAAACTAAACTATCCGATTTTGAATTTTCCTCATTGTACTATAAACATTGATCAATCAATCAATCAATTTTCACGGAAACGTTGGGCTAGGTATGACGACGCGTTATTGAGATGATGAGATACAATGATCATCTCATTGTGGAGGATTTTCTCTGCCTCGGAGAGGGGGGGGGGGAAAAAATTATGAATCTCATCATCAATGTGAGTCAGTTAGTTTATCAGGTAGGGAGGGGGTAGTGTCGAGTAGTAGTAAGTAGGTAGAGAGAGAGAGGTAAGACGACGACGACGGGACGGAGTCTGAAGCTTTTGCTGTACTTTTTATTAGACAGACGGTGGTGATGATTGATTATCTGTCTGTATGTCAACAAACCAGGTGTGTGAAAAGCTTGCACTAAGTACAACAAACAGCGGGAAGCGGACGTCCGGAAGGAGGCCCTACAGGTGGTAGGTCTACAGTAGAGGTAGGTAGGTCTCCCCTGTACACCTTCCCTTATATTGAATGATGTGGTGAAATTATAACGGGAAAGCGCGAACGCAGTCCCGACTACCAAAAATTACGCGCCCGAGATACCCGCATTTGGGGTATTCGCAGGGGTCAGCTCAACCGAAGTGCAATGGAAAAGCCTCACCCTGGGGGAACCGCCTTGTTGATCACGGTAGGCCCCCACGCCAGGTAAGTATGCTATAATTTGGGAAAATCCGATAGTTGTCAAGTCAAACCTAACTTCACTTGCGAGATTGAACTGGATTCGGAGAAGACGAATGGCCGTCTAGCGAACCACCAGATGATGTAATATACAAAAAAATGTTTCGTTTATCTTACTACACAATATATTATCGAGTATAAATAGTTTAAACGCACCGAAAACATTTCCCTACCCGTATTAGTGCATATATCTCTGCATCCCTCTCGATCCCACAGGTTAGCTAGCGATCACACAGGTGGCGCTAGTGTAGCTTCCTTCCCGGTATCCACCCTTCAACTTCAACCAATCTCCCGAGCTATTATTAGTAAACGCTCCAAAACGTATTATTTATTATATTTTTGAGATTTCCCTCATCTTATTTGCTACTATTTATAATGACAATATTTTATAAGATTTTTTATTTTTGGAGTTACACATAAAAAAAATATTGGGTATATATGTTATCTTTTAGGAATCCACCGAGATCCGTTCATTAAATTATTTTTAATATTACTTTGCCGCCGAATTAAATAGTGACTCTTGCTGTAACTTTATTTATGAATCATTATTCCTAATCCAACCATGATCTCGAATGATAGTATCAATCGAGTGACTCCCGCAATAATCTTTTGGTGCCTGTTTATCCTTAGCTCACAGATAAAACCTCCTCCTGTAGTAAGCCGTAAACATTTACTGATCCCGACCTCACTAATCCGGAACTAGTGATCCTTTCACTTTCAGTCGTTATCCCCACTATTATTTTTTTTCATCTCAACAATTTTAATTCTGTCTGTTCCCTGGAGTAGTGTCTTTTACATGGACAACCCCAGTTGTGATTAGCTAATTAAAAAATATCTTTCTCTATTTTGTCTTTGAAATACATATATAAAATTGGGCTCACCTTATCATTATTTTACTTAATTTCTTTTCTTTTAAATGAAATCATTTTGCTCATCGCTGATATTGAAAATAGTATTCGTCGGAGATTTGATGATATGTCGGGCCGGCTCGGCTATCCCTCGGACTGGGCTCCACCTTTAGAGGACGTCGTGAGGAGCGATATAGTCTCTAGATACCCTTAAAAATTATTTTAATATCCAGAACATACATCGTTTGTGGTATCCTTTAATATGAAAAATGGTTATCATAGTAACCCGACGCTGCCAAATCCAACTATTATATGATATATACACTGTATGTACTATTTCTAATTGAATAATACGGAGCCCGTATTTACGAGGAAAGCAATTTTGAATTTTGAATTATAGTGTGCCGTCTGCCTATTGAAAATCATAGTTTGATTTATTCCTAATGATTTAGACACCCGAAGAGAGTGCTATGGGATGATAAACATTTATCTTAAATATCCTCCTGTAATAAATACCCAACGGCTAATAGTTTTCGGATTTCTTTAGGCCTTCGTTCGGCCTATCCGAGGAACGGAGGTGCGTCCCATTAACACTTGCTCGTGCACTCATTAGATGGGCGGGAGACGTTAGGCTGACCGGTCCCATCTTGCCCGGGGGAGAGCCGGCTGCAGGCGAATATCAACCCATGCCGATGCTCTGTCCGATGTTATATCTATCTATACGATACGGGGTGAGCCCCCCTTCCAGTTTTTATATATGTAGTCTCTTCTAGACATAATTATCCAAATATTTAATTAAAGTAGAGCCCGGATAAAAACTAAACTATCCGATTTTGAATTTTCCTCATTGTACTATAAACATTGATCAATCAATCAATCAATTTTCACGGAAACGTTGGGCTAGGTATGACGACGCGTTATTGAGATGATGAGATACAATGATCATCTCATTGTGGAGGATTTTCTCTGCCTCGGAGAGGGGGGGGGGGAAAAAATTATGAATCTCATCATCAATGTGAGTCAGTTAGTTTATCAGGTAGGGAGGGGGTAGTGTCGAGTAGTAGTAAGTAGGTAGAGAGAGAGAGGTAAGACGACGACGACGGGACGGAGTCTGAAGCTTTTGCTGTACTTTTTATTAGACAGACGGTGGTGATGATTGATTATCTGTCTGTATGTCAACAAACCAGGTGTGTGAAAAGCTTGCACTAAGTACAACAAACAGCGGGAAGCGGACGTCCGGAAGGAGGCCCTACAGGTGGTAGGTCTACAGTAGAGGTAGGTAGGTCTCCCCTGTACACCTTCCCTTATATTGAATGATGTGGTGAAATTATAACGGGAAAGCGCGAACGCAGTCCCGACTACCAAAAATTACGCGCCCGAGATACCCGCATTTGGGGTATTCGCAGGGGTCAGCTCAACCGAAGTGCAATGGAAAAGCCTCACCCTGGGGGAACCGCCTTGTTGATCACGGTAGGCCCCCACGCCAGGTAAGTATGCTATAATTTGGGAAAATCCGATAGTTGTCAAGTCAAACCTAACTTCACTTGCGAGATTGAACTGGATTCGGAGAAGACGAATGGCCGTCTAGCGAACCACCAGATGATGTAATATACAAAAAAATGTTTCGTTTATCTTACTACACAATATATTATCGAGTATAAATAGTTTAAACGCACCGAAAACATTTCCCTACCCGTATTAGTGCATATATCTCTGCATCCCTCTCGATCCCACAGGTTAGCTAGCGATCACACAGGTGGCGCTAGTGTAGCTTCCTTCCCGGTATCCACCCTTCAACTTCAACCAATCTCCCGAGCTATTATTAGTAAACGCTCCAAAACGTATTATTTATTATATTTTTGAGATTTCCCTCATCTTATTTGCTACTATTTATAATGACAATATTTTATAAGATTTTTTATTTTTGGAGTTACACATAAAAAAAATATTGGGTATATATGTTATCTTTTAGGAATCCACCGAGATCCGTTCATTAAATTATTTTTAATATTACTTTGCCGCCGAATTAAATAGTGACTCTTGCTGTAACTTTATTTATGAATCATTATTCCTAATCCAACCATGATCTCGAATGATAGTATCAATCGAGTGACTCCCGCAATAATCTTTTGGTGCCTGTTTATCCTTAGCTCACAGATAAAACCTCCTCCTGTAGTAAGCCGTAAACATTTACTGATCCCGACCTCACTAATCCGGAACTAGTGATCCCCACTATTATTTTTTTTCATCTCAACAATTTTAATTCTGTCTGTTCCCTGGAGTAGTGTCTTTTACATGGACAACCCCAGTTGTGATTAGCTAATTAAAAAATATCTTTCTCTATTTTGTCTTTGAAATACATATATAAAATTGGGCTCACCTTATCATTATTTTACTTAATTTCTTTTCTTTTAAATGAAATCATTTTGCTCATCGCTGATATTGAAAATAGTATTCGTCGGAGATTTGATGATATGTCGGGCCGGCTCGGCTATCCCTCGGACTGGGCTCCACCTTTAGAGGACGTCGTGAGGAGCGATATAGTCTCTAGATACCCTTAAAAATTATTTTAATATCCAGAACATACATCGTTTGTGGTATCCTTTAATATGAAAAATGGTTATCATAGTAACCCGACGCTGCCAAATCCAACTATTATATGATATATACACTGTATGTACTATTTCTAATTGAATAATACGGAGCCCGTATTTACGAGGAAAGCAATTTTGAATTTTGAATTATAGTGTGCCGTCTGCCTATTGAAAATCATAGTTTGATTTATTCCTAATGATTTAGACACCCGAAGAGAGTGCTATGGGATGATAAACATTTATCTTAAATATCCTCCTGTAATAAATACCCAACGGCTAATAGTTTTCGGATTTCTTTAGGCCTTCGTTCGGCCTATCCGAGGAACGGAGGTGCGTCCCATTAACACTTGCTCGTGCACTCATTAGATGGGCGGGAGACGTTAGGCTGACCGGTCCCATCTTGCCCGGGGGAGAGCCGGCTGCAGGCGAATATCAACCCATGCCGATGCTCTGTCCGATGTTATATCTATCTATACGATACGGGGTGAGCCCCCCTTCCAGTTTTTATATATGTAGTCTCTTCTAGACATAATTATCCAAATATTTAATTAAAGTAGAGCCCGGATAAAAACTAAACTATCCGATTTTGAATTTTCCTCATTGTACTATAAACATTGATCAATCAATCAATCAATTTTCACGGAAACGTTGGGCTAGGTATGACGACGCGTTATTGAGATGATGAGATACAATGATCATCTCATTGTGGAGGATTTTCTCTGCCTCGGAGAGGGGGGGGGGGAAAAAATTATGAATCTCATCATCAATGTGAGTCAGTTAGTTTATCAGGTAGGGAGGGGGTAGTGTCGAGTAGTAGTAAGTAGGTAGAGAGAGAGAGGTAAGACGACGACGACGGGACGGAGTCTGAAGCTTTTGCTGTACTTTTTATTAGACAGACGGTGGTGATGATTGATTATCTGTCTGTATGTCAACAAACCAGGTGTGTGAAAAGCTTGCACTAAGTACAACAAACAGCGGGAAGCGGACGTCCGGAAGGAGGCCCTACAGGTGGTAGGTCTACAGTAGAGGTAGGTAGGTCTCCCCTGTACACCTTCCCTTATATTGAATGATGTGGTGAAATTATAACGGGAAAGCGCGAACGCAGTCCCGACTACCAAAAATTACGCGCCCGAGATACCCGCATTTGGGGTATTCGCAGGGGTCAGCTCAACCGAAGTGCAATGGAAAAGCCTCACCCTGGGGGAACCGCCTTGTTGATCACGGTAGGCCCCCACGCCAGGTAAGTATGCTATAATTTGGGAAAATCCGATAGTTGTCAAGTCAAACCTAACTTCACTTGCGAGATTGAACTGGATTCGGAGAAGACGAATGGCCGTCTAGCGAACCACCAGATGATGTAATATACAAAAAAATGTTTCGTTTATCTTACTACACAATATATTATCGAGTATAAATAGTTTAAACGCACCGAAAACATTTCCCTACCCGTATTAGTGCATATATCTCTGCATCCCTCTCGATCCCACAGGTTAGCTAGCGATCACACAGGTGGCGCTAGTGTAGCTTCCTTCCCGGTATCCACCCTTCAACTTCAACCAATCTCCCGAGCTATTATTAGTAAACGCTCCAAAACGTATTATTTATTATATTTTTGAGATTTCCCTCATCTTATTTGCTACTATTTATAATGACAATATTTTATAAGATTTTTTATTTTTGGAGTTACACATAAAAAAAATATTGGGTATATATGTTATCTTTTAGGAATCCACCGAGATCCGTTCATTAAATTATTTTTAATATTACTTTGCCGCCGAATTAAATAGTGACTCTTGCTGTAACTTTATTTATGAATCATTATTCCTAATCCAACCATGATCTCGAATGATAGTATCAATCGAGTGACTCCCGCAATAATCTTTTGGTGCCTGTTTATCCTTAGCTCACAGATAAAACCTCCTCCTGTAGTAAGCCGTAAACATTTACTGATCCCGACCTCACTAATCCGGAACTAGTGATCCTTTCACTTTCAGTCGTTATCCCCACTATTATTTTTTTTCATCTCAACAATTTTAATTCTGTCTGTTCCCTGGAGTAGTGTCTTTTACATGGACAACCCCAGTTGTGATTAGCTAATTAAAAAATATCTTTCTCTATTTTGTCTTTGAAATACATATATAAAATTGGGCTCACCTTATCATTATTTTACTTAATTTCTTTTCTTTTAAATGAAATCATTTTGCTCATCGCTGATATTGAAAATAGTATTCGTCGGAGATTTGATGATATGTCGGGCCGGCTCGGCTATCCCTCGGACTGGGCTCCACCTTTAGAGGACGTCGTGAGGAGCGATATAGTCTCTAGATACCCTTAAAAATTATTTTAATATCCAGAACATACATCGTTTGTGGTATCCTTTAATATGAAAAATGGTTATCATAGTAACCCGACGCTGCCAAATCCAACTATTATATGATATATACACTGTATGTACTATTTCTAATTGAATAATACGGAGCCCGTATTTACGAGGAAAGCAATTTTGAATTTTGAATTATAGTGTGCCGTCTGCCTATTGAAAATCATAGTTTGATTTATTCCTAATGATTTAGACACCCGAAGAGAGTGCTATGGGATGATAAACATTTATCTTAAATATCCTCCTGTAATAAATACCCAACGGCTAATAGTTTTCGGATTTCTTTAGGCCTTCGTTCGGCCTATCCGAGGACCGGAGGTGCGTCCCATTAACACTTGCTCGTGCACTCATTAGATGGGCGGGAGACGTTAGGCTGACCGGTCCCATCTTGCCCGGGGGAGAGCCGGCTGCAGGCGAATATCAACCCATGCCGATGCTCTGTCCGATGTTATATCTATCTATACGATACGGGGTGAGCCCCCCTTCCAGTTTTTATATATGTAGTCTCTTCTAGACATAATTATCCAAATATTTAATTAAAGTAGAGCCCGGATAAAAACTAAACTATCCGATTTTGAATTTTCCTCATTGTACTATAAACATTGATCAATCAATCAATCAATTTTCACGGAAACGTTGGGCTAGGTATGACGACGCGTTATTGAGATGATGAGATACAATGATCATCTCATTGTGGAGGATTTTCTCTGCCTCGGAGAGGGGGGGGGGGGAAATTATGAATCTCATCATCAATGTGAGTCAGTTAGTTTATCAGGTAGGGAGGGGGTAGTGTCGAGTAGTAGTAAGTAGGTAGAGAGAGAGAGGTAAGACGACGACGACGGGACGGAGTCTGAAGCTTTTGCTGTACTTTTTATTAGACAGACGGTGGTGATGATTGATTATCTGTCTGTATGTCAACAAACCAGGTGTGTGAAAAGCTTGCACAAAGTACAACAAACAGCGGGAAGCGGACGTCCGGAAGGAGGCCCTACAGGTGGTAGGTCTACAGTAGAGGTAGGTAGGTCTCCCCTGTACACCTTCCCTTATATTGAATGATGTGGTGAAATTATAACGGGAAAGCGCGAACGCAGTCCCGACTACCAAAAATTACGCGCCCGAGATACCCGCATTTGGGGTATTCGCAGGGGTCAGCTCAACCGAAGTGCAATGGAAAAGCCTCACCCTGGGGGAACCGCCTTGTTGATCACGGTAGGCCCCCACGCCAGGTAAGTATGCTATAATTTGGGAAAATCCGATAGTTGTCAAGTCAAACCTAACTTCACTTGCGAGATTGAACTGGATTCGGAGAAGACGAATGGCCGTCTAGCGAACCACCAGATGATGTAATATACAAAAAAATGTTTCGTTTATCTTACTACACAATATATTATCGAGTATAAATAGTTTAAACGCACCGAAAACATTTCCCTACCCGTATTAGTGCATATATCTCTGCATCCCTCTCGATCCCACAGGTTAGCTAGCGATCACACAGGTGGCGCTAGTGTAGCTTCCTTCCCGGTATCCACCCTTCAACTTCAACCAATCTCCCGAGCTATTATTAGTAAACGCTCCAAAACGTATTATTTATTATATTTTTGAGATTTCCCTCATCTTATTTGCTACTATTTATAATGACAATATTTTATAAGATTTTTTATTTTTGGAGTTACACATAAAAAAAATATTGGGTATATATGTTATCTTTTAGGAATCCACCGAGATCCGTTCATTAAATTATTTTTAATATTACTTTGCCGCCGAATTAAATAGTGACTCTTGCTGTAACTTTATTTATGAATCATTATTCCTAATCCAACCATGATCTCGAATGATAGTATCAATCGAGTGACTCCCGCAATAATCTTTTGGTGCCTGTTTATCCTTAGCTCACAGATAAAACCTCCTCCTGTAGTAAGCCGTAAACATTTACTGATCCCGACCTCACTAATCCGGAACTAGTGATCCTTTCACTTTCAGTCGTTATCCCCACTATTATTTTTTTTCATCTCAACAATTTTAATTCTGTCTGTTCCCTGGAGTAGTGTCTTTTACATGGACAACCCCAGTTGTGATTAGCTAATTAAAAAATATCTTTCTCTATTTTGTCTTTGAAATACATATATAAAATTGGGCTCACCTTATCATTATTTTACTTAATTTCTTTTCTTTTAAATGAAATCATTTTGCTCATCGCTGATATTGAAAATAGTATTCGTCGGAGATTTGATGATATGTCGGGCCGGCTCGGCTATCCCTCGGACTGGGCTCCACCTTTAGAGGACGTCGTGAGGAGCGATATAGTCTCTAGATACCCTTAAAAATTATTTTAATATCCAGAACATACATCGTTTGTGGTATCCTTTAATATGAAAAATGGTTATCATAGTAACCCGACGCTGCCAAATCCAACTATTATATGATATATACACTGTATGTACTATTTCTAATTGAATAATACGGAGCCCGTATTTACGAGGAAAGCAATTTTGAATTTTGAATTATAGTGTGCCGTCTGCCTATTGAAAATCATAGTTTGATTTATTCCTAATGATTTAGACACCCGAAGAGAGTGCTATGGGATGATAAACATTTATCTTAAATATCCTCCTGTAATAAATACCCAACGGCTAATAGTTTTCGGATTTCTTTAGGCCTTCGTTCGGCCTATCCGAGGAACGGAGGTGCGTCCCATTAACACTTGCTCGTGCACTCATTAGATGGGCGGGAGACGTTAGGCTGACCGGTCCCATCTTGCCCGGGGGAGAGCCGGCTGCAGGCGAATATCAACCCATGCCGATGCTCTGTCCGATGTTATATCTATCTATACGATACGGGGTGAGCCCCCCTTCCAGTTTTTATATATGTAGTCTCTTCTAGACATAATTATCCAAATATTTAATTAAAGTAGAGCCCGGATAAAAACTAAACTATCCGATTTTGAATTTTCCTCATTGTACTATAAACATTGATCAATCAATCAATCAATTTTCACGGAAACGTTGGGCTAGGTATGACGACGCGTTATTGAGATGATGAGATACAATGATCATCTCATTGTGGAGGATTTTCTCTGCCTCGGAGAGGGGGGGGGGGGAAATTATGAATCTCATCATCAATGTGAGTCAGTTAGTTTATCAGGTAGGGAGGGGGTAGTGTCGAGTAGTAGTAAGTAGGTAGAGAGAGAGAGGTAAGACGACGACGACGGGACGGAGTCTGAAGCTTTTGCTGTACTTTTTATTAGACAGACGGTGGTGATGATTGATTATCTGTCTGTATGTCAACAAACCAGGTGTGTGAAAAGCTTGCACAAAGTACAACAAACAGCGGGAAGCGGACGTCCGGAAGGAGGCCCTACAGGTGGTAGGTCTACAGTAGAGGTAGGTAGGTCTCCCCTGTACACCTTCCCTTATATTGAATGATGTGGTGAAATTATAACGGGAAAGCGCGAACGCAGTCCCGACTACCAAAAATTACGCGCCCGAGATACCCGCATTTGGGGTATTCGCAGGGGTCAGCTCAACCGAAGTGCAATGGAAAAGCCTCACCCTGGGGGAACCGCCTTGTTGATCACGGTAGGCCCCCACGCCAGGTAAGTATGCTATAATTTGGGAAAATCCGATAGTTGTCAAGTCAAACCTAACTTCACTTGCGAGATTGAACTGGATTCGGAGAAGACGAATGGCCGTCTAGCGAACCACCAGATGATGTAATATACAAAAAAATGTTTCGTTTATCTTACTACACAATATATTATCGAGTATAAATAGTTTAAACGCACCGAAAACATTTCCCTACCCGTATTAGTGCATATATCTCTGCATCCCTCTCGATCCCACAGGTTAGCTAGCGATCACACAGGTGGCGCTAGTGTAGCTTCCTTCCCGGTATCCACCCTTCAACTTCAACCAATCTCCCGAGCTATTATTAGTAAACGCTCCAAAACGTATTATTTATTATATTTTTGAGATTTCCCTCATCTTATTTGCTACTATTTATAATGACAATATTTTATAAGATTTTTTATTTTTGGAGTTACACATAAAAAAAATATTGGGTATATATGTTATCTTTTAGGAATCCACCGAGATCCGTTCATTAAATTATTTTTAATATTACTTTGCCGCCGAATTAAATAGTGACTCTTGCTGTAACTTTATTTATGAATCATTATTCCTAATCCAACCATGATCTCGAATGATAGTATCAATCGAGTGACTCCCGCAATAATCTTTTGGTGCCTGTTTATCCTTAGCTCACAGATAAAACCTCCTCCTGTAGTAAGCCGTAAAAATTTACTGATCCCGACCTCACTAATCCGGAACTAGTGATCCTTTCACTTTCAGTCGTTATCCCCACTATTATTTTTTTTCATCTCAACAATTTTAATTCTGTCTGTTCCCTGGAGTAGTGTCTTTTACATGGACAACCCCAGTTGTGATTAGCTAATTAAAAAATATCTTTCTCTATTTTGTCTTTGAAATACATATATAAAATTGGGCTCACCTTATCATTATTTTACTTAATTTCTTTTCTTTTAAATGAAATCATTTTGCTCATCGCTGATATTGAAAATAGTATTCGTCGGAGATTTGATGATATGTCGGGCCGGCTCGGCTATCCCTCGGACTGGGCTCCACCTTTAGAGGACGTCGTGAGGAGCGATATAGTCTCTAGATACCCTTAAAAATTATTTTAATATCCAGAACATACATCGTTTGTGGTATCCTTTAATATGAAAAATGGTTATCATAGTAACCCGACGCTGCCAAATCCAACTATTATATGATATATACACTGTATGTACTATTTCTAATTGAATAATACGGAGCCCGTATTTACGAGGAAAGCAATTTTGAATTTTGAATTATAGTGTGCCGTCTGCCTATTGAAAATCATAGTTTGATTTATTCCTAATGATTTAGACACCCGAAGAGAGTGCTATGGGATGATAAACATTTATCTTAAATATCCTCCTGTAATAAATACCCAACGGCTAATAGTTTTCGGATTTCTTTAGGCCTTCGTTCGGCCTATCCGAGGAACGGAGGTGCGTCCCATTAACACTTGCTCGTGCACTCATTAGATGGGCGGGAGACGTTAGGCTGACCGGTCCCATCTTGCCCGGGGGAGAGCCGGCTGCAGGCGAATATCAACCCATGCCGATGCTCTGTCCGATGTTATATCTATCTATACGATACGGGGTGAGCCCCCCTTCCAGTTTTTATATATGTAGTCTCTTCTAGACATAATTATCCAAATATTTAATTAAAGTAGAGCCCGGATAAAAACTAAACTATCCGATTTTGAATTTTCCTCATTGTACTATAAACATTGATCAATCAATCAATCAATTTTCACGGAAACGTTGGGCTAGGTATGACGACGCGTTATTGAGATGATGAGATACAATGATCATCTCATTGTGGAGGATTTTCTCTGCCTCGGAGAGGGGGGGGGGGGGGAAAAAAATTATGAATCTCATCATCAATGTGAGTCAGTTAGTTTATCAGGTAGGGAGGGGGTAGTGTCGAGTAGTAGTAAGTAGGTAGAGAGAGAGAGGTAAGACGACGACGACGGGACGGAGTCTGAAGCTTTTGCTGTACTTTTTATTAGACAGACGGTGGTGATGATTGATTATCTGTCTGTATGTCAACAAACCAGGTGTGTGAAAAGCTTGCACTAAGTACAACAAACAGCGGGAAGCGGACGTCCGGAAGGAGGCCCTACAGGTGGTAGGTCTACAGTAGAGGTAGGTAGGTCTCCCCTGTACACCTTCCCTTATATTGAATGATGTGGTGAAATTATAACGGGAAAGCGCGAACGCAGTCCCGACTACCAAAAATTACGCGCCCGAGATACCCGCATTTGGGGTATTCGCAGGGGTCAGCTCAACCGAAGTGCAATGGAAAAGCCTCACCCTGGGGGAACCGCCTTGTTGATCACGGTAGGCCCCCACGCCAGGTAAGTATGCTATAATTTGGGAAAATCCGATAGTTGTCAAGTCAAACCTAACTTCACTTGCGAGATTGAACTGGATTCGGAGAAGACGAATGGCCGTCTAGCGAACCACCAGATGATGTAATATACAAAAAAATGTTTCGTTTATCTTACTACACAATATATTATCGAGTATAAATAGTTTAAACGCACCGAAAACATTTCCCTACCCGTATTAGTGCATATATCTCTGCATCCCTCTCGATCCCACAGGTTAGCTAGCGATCACACAGGTGCGTCCCATTAACACTTGCTCGTGCACTCATTAGATGGGCGGGAGACGTTAGGCTGACCGGTCCCATCTTGCCCGGGGGAGAGCCGGCTGCAGGCGAATATCAACCCATGCCGATGCTCTGTCCGATGTTATATCTATCTATACGATACGGGGTGAGCCCCCCTTCCAGTTTTTATATATGTAGTCTCTTCTAGACATAATTATCCAAATATTTAATTAAAGTAGAGCCCGGATAAAAACTAAACTATCCGATTTTGAATTTTCCTCATTGTACTATAAACATTGATCAATCAATCAATCAATTTTCACGGAAACGTTGGGCTAGGTATGACGACGCGTTATTGAGATGATGAGATACAATGATCATCTCATTGTGGAGGATTTTCTCTGCCTCGGAGAGGGGGGGGGGGGGGAAATTATGAATCTCATCATCAATGTGAGTCAGTTAGTTTATCAGGTAGGGAGGGGGTAGTGTCGAGTAGTAGTAAGTAGGTAGAGAGAGAGAGGTAAGACGACGACGACGGGACGGAGTCTGAAGCTTTTGCTGTACTTTTTATTAGACAGACGGTGGTGATGATTGATTATCTGTCTGTATGTCAACAAACCAGGTGTGTGAAAAGCTTGCACAAAGTACAACAAACAGCGGGAAGCGGACGTCCGGAAGGAGGCCCTACAGGTGGTAGGTCTACAGTAGAGGTAGGTAGGTCTCCCCTGTACACCTTCCCTTATATTGAATGATGTGGTGAAATTATAACGGGAAAGCGCGAACGCAGTCCCGACTACCAAAAATTACGCGCCCGAGATACCCGCATTTGGGGTATTCGCAGGGGTCAGCTCAACCGAAGTGCAATGGAAAAGCCTCACCCTGGGGGAACCGCCTTGTTGATCACGGTAGGCCCCCACGCCAGGTAAGTATGCTATAATTTGGGAAAATCCGATAGTTGTCAAGTCAAACCTAACTTCACTTGCGAGATTGAACTGGATTCGGAGAAGACGAATGGCCGTCTAGCGAACCACCAGATGATGTAATATACAAAAAAATGTTTCGTTTATCTTACTACACAATATATTATCGAGTATAAATAGTTTAAACGCACCGAAAACATTTCCCTACCCGTATTAGTGCATATATCTCTGCATCCCTCTCGATCCCACAGGTTAGCTAGCGATCACACAGGTGGCGCTAGTGTAGCTTCCTTCCCGGTATCCACCCTTCAACTTCAACCAATCTCCCGAGCTATTATTAGTAAACGCTCCAAAACGTATTATTTATTATATTTTTGAGATTTCCCTCATCTTATTTGCTACTATTTATAATGACAATATTTTATAAGATTTTTTATTTTTGGAGTTACACATAAAAAAAATATTGGGTATATATGTTATCTTTTAGGAATCCACCGAGATCCGTTCATTAAATTATTTTTAATATTACTTTGCCGCCGAATTAAATAGTGACTCTTGCTGTAACTTTATTTATGAATCATTATTCCTAATCCAACCATGATCTCGAATGATAGTATCAATCGAGTGACTCCCGCAATAATCTTTTGGTGCCTGTTTATCCTTAGCTCACAGATAAAACCTCCTCCTGTAGTAAGCCGTAAACATTTACTGATCCCGACCTCACTAATCCGGAACTAGTGATCCTTTCACTTTCAGTCGTTATCCCCACTATTATTTTTTTTCATCTCAACAATTTTAATTCTGTCTGTTCCCTGGAGTAGTGTCTTTTACATGGACAACCCCAGTTGTGATTAGCTAATTAAAAAATAGCTTTCTCTATTTTGTCTTTGAAATACATATATAAAATTGGGCTCACCTTATCATTATTTTACTTAATTTCTTTTCTTTTAAATGAAATCATTTTGCTCATCGCTGATATTGAAAATAGTATTCGTCGGAGATTTGATGATATGTCGGGCCGGCTCGGCTATCCCTCGGACTGGGCTCCACCTTTAGAGGACGTCGTGAGGAGCGATATAGTCTCTAGATACCCTTAAAAATTATTTTAATATCCAGAACATACATCGTTTGTGGTATCCTTTAATATGAAAAATGGTTATCATAGTAACCCGACGCTGCCAAATCCAACTATTATATGATATATACACTGTATGTACTATTTCTAATTGAATAATACGGAGCCCGTATTTACGAGGAAAGCAATTTTGAATTTTGAATTATAGTGTGCCGTCTGCCTATTGAAAATCATAGTTTGATTTATTCCTAATGATTTAGACACCCGAAGAGAGTGCTATGGGATGATAAACATTTATCTTAAATATCCTCCTGTAATAAATACCCAACGGCTAATAGTTTTCGGATTTCTTTAGGCCTTCGTTCGGCCTATCCGAGGAACGGAGGTGCGTCCCATTAACACTTGCTCGTGCACTCATTAGATGGGCGGGAGACGTTAGGCTGACCGGTCCCATCTTGCCCGGGGGAGAGCCGGCTGCAGGCGAATATCAACCCATGCCGATGCTCTGTCCGATGTTATATCTATCTATACGATACGGGGTGAGCCCCCCTTCCAGTTTTTATATATGTAGTCTCTTCTAGACATAATTATCCAAATATTTAATTAAAGTAGAGCCCGGATAAAAACTAAACTATCCGATTTTGAATTTTCCTCATTGTACTATAAACATTGATCAATCAATCAATCAATTTTCACGGAAACGTTGGGCTAGGTATGACGACGCGTTATTGAGATGATGAGATACAATGATCATCTCATTGTGGAGGATTTTCTCTGCCTCGGAGAGGGGGGGGGGGGAAATTATGAATCTCATCATCAATGTGAGTCAGTTAGTTTATCAGGTAGGGAGGGGGTAGTGTCGAGTAGTAGTAAGTAGGTAGAGAGAGAGAGGTAAGACGACGACGACGGGACGGAGTCTGAAGCTTTTGCTGTACTTTTTATTAGACAGACGGTGGTGATGATTGATTATCTGTCTGTATGTCAACAAACCAGGTGTGTGAAAAGCTTGCACTAAGTACAACAAACAGCGGGAAGCGGACGTCCGGAAGGAGGCCCTACAGGTGGTAGGTCTACAGTAGAGGTAGGTAGGTCTCCCCTGTACACCTTCCCTTATATTGAATGATGTGGTGAAATTATAACGGGAAAGCGCGAACGCAGTCCCGACTACCAAAAATTACGCGCCCGAGATACCCGCATTTGGGGTATTCGCAGGGGTCAGCTCAACCGAAGTGCAATGGAAAAGCCTCACCCTGGGGGAACCGCCTTGTTGATCACGGTAGGCCCCCACGCCAGGTAAGTATGCTATAATTTGGGAAAATCCGATAGTTGTCAAGTCAAACCTAACTTCACTTGCGAGATTGAACTGGATTCGGAGAAGACGAATGGCCGTCTAGCGAACCACCAGATGATGTAATATACAAAAAAATGTTTCGTTTATCTTACTACACAATATATTATCGAGTATAAATAGTTTAAACGCACCGAAAACATTTCCCTACCCGTATTAGTGCATATATCTCTGCATCCCTCTCGATCCCACAGGTTAGCTAGCGATCACACAGGTGGCGCTAGTGTAGCTTCCTTCCCGGTATCCACCCTTCAACTTCAACCAATCTCCCGAGCTATTATTAGTAAACGCTCCAAAACGTATTATTTATTATATTTTTGAGATTTCCCTCATCTTATTTGCTACTATTTATAATGACAATATTTTATAAGATTTTTTATTTTTGGAGTTACACATAAAAAAAATATTGGGTATATATGTTATCTTTTAGGAATCCACCGAGATCCGTTCATTAAATTATTTTTAATATTACTTTGCCGCCGAATTAAATAGTGACTCTTGCTGTAACTTTATTTATGAATCATTATTCCTAATCCAACCATGATCTCGAATGATAGTATCAATCGAGTGACTCCCGCAATAATCTTTTGGTGCCTGTTTATCCTTAGCTCACAGATAAAACCTCCTCCTGTAGTAAGCCGTAAACATTTACTGATCCCGACCTCACTAATCCGGAACTAGTGATCCTTTCACTTTCAGTCGTTATCCCCACTATTATTTTTTTTCATCTCAACAATTTTAATTCTGTCTGTTCCCTGGAGTAGTGTCTTTTACATGGACAACCCCAGTTGTGATTAGCTAATTAAAAAATATCTTTCTCTATTTTGTCTTTGAAATACATATATAAAATTGGGCTCACCTTATCATTATTTTACTTAATTTCTTTTCTTTTAAATGAAATCATTTTGCTCATCGCTGATATTGAAAATAGTATTCGTCGGAGATTTGATGATATGTCGGGCCGGCTCGGCTATCCCTCGGACTGGGCTCCACCTTTAGAGGACGTCGTGAGGAGCGATATAGTCTCTAGATACCCTTAAAAATTATTTTAATATCCAGAACATACATCGTTTGTGGTATCCTTTAATATGAAAAATGGTTATCATAGTAACCCGACGCTGCCAAATCCAACTATTATATGATATATACACTGTATGTACTATTTCTAATTGAATAATACGGAGCCCGTATTTACGAGGAAAGCAATTTTGAATTTTGAATTATAGTGTGCCGTCTGCCTATTGAAAATCATAGTTTGATTTATTCCTAATGATTTAGACACCCGAAGAGAGTGCTATGGGATGATAAACATTTATCTTAAATATCCTCCTGTAATAAATACCCAACGGCTAATAGTTTTCGGATTTCTTTAGGCCTTCGTTCGGCCTATCCGAGGAACGGAGGTGCGTCCCATTAACACTTGCTCGTGCACTCATTAGATGGGCGGGAGACGTTAGGCTGACCGGTCCCATCTTGCCCGGGGGAGAGCCGGCTGCAGGCGAATATCAACCCATGCCGATGCTCTGTCCGATGTTATATCTATCTATACGATACGGGGTGAGCCCCCCTTCCAGTTTTTATATATGTAGTCTCTTCTAGACATAATTATCCAAATATTTAATTAAAGTAGAGCCCGGATAAAAACTAAACTATCCGATTTTGAATTTTCCTCATTGTACTATAAACATTGATCAATAAATCAATCAATTTTCACGGAAACGTTGGGCTAGGTATGACGACGCGTTATTGAGATGATGAGATACAATGATCATCTCATTGTGGAGGATTTTCTCTGCCTCGGAGAGGGGGGGGGGGGGGGAAAAAATTATGAATCTCATCATCAATGTGAGTCAGTTAGTTTATCAGGTAGGGAGGGGGTAGTGTCGAGTAGTAGTAAGTAGGTAGAGAGAGAGAGGTAAGACGACGACGACGGGACGGAGTCTGAAGCTTTTGCTGTACTTTTTATTAGACAGACGGTGGTGATGATTGATTATCTGTCTGTATGTCAACAAACCAGGTGTGTGAAAAGCTTGCACTAAGTACAACAAACAGCGGGAAGCGGACGTCCGGAAGGAGGCCCTACAGGTGGTAGGTCTACAGTAGAGGTAGGTAGGTCTCCCCTGTACACCTTCCCTTATATTGAATGATGTGGTGAAATTATAACGGGAAAGCGCGAACGCAGTCCCGACTACCAAAAATTACGCGCCCGAGATACCCGCATTTGGGGTATTCGCAGGGGTCAGCTCAACCGAAGTGCAATGGAAAAGCCTCACCCTGGGGGAACCGCCTTGTTGATCACGGTAGGCCCCCACGCCAGGTAAGTATGCTATAATTTGGGAAAATCCGATAGTTGTCAAGTCAAACCTAACTTCACTTGCGAGATTGAACTGGATTCGGAGAAGACGAATGGCCGTCTAGCGAACCACCAGATGATGTAATATACAAAAAAATGTTTCGTTTATCTTACTACACAATATATTATCGAGTATAAATAGTTTAAACGCACCGAAAACATTTCCCTACCCGTATTAGTGCATATATCTCTGCATCCCTCTCGATCCCACAGGTTAGCTAGCGATCACACAGGTGGCGCTAGTGTAGCTTCCTTCCCGGTATCCACCCTTCAACTTCAACCAATCTCCCGAGCTATTATTAGTAAACGCTCCAAAACGTATTATTTATTATATTTTTGAGATTTCCCTCATCTTATTTGCTACTATTTATAATGACAATATTTTATAAGATTTTTTATTTTTGGAGTTACACATAAAAAAAATATTGGGTATATATGTTATCTTTTAGGAATCCACCGAGATCCGTTCATTAAATTATTTTTAATATTACTTTGCCGCCGAATTAAATAGTGACTCTTGCTGTAACTTTATTTATGAATCATTATTCCTAATCCAACCATGATCTCGAATGATAGTATCAATCGAGTGACTCCCGCAATAATCTTTTGGTGCCTGTTTATCCTTAGCTCACAGATAAAACCTCCTCCTGTAGTAAGCCGTAAACATTTACTGATCCCGACCTCACTAATCCGGAACTAGTGATCCTTTCACTTTCAGTCGTTATCCCCACTATTATTTTTTTTCATCTCAACAATTTTAATTCTGTCTGTTCCCTGGAGTAGTGTCTTTTACATGGACAACCCCAGTTGTGATTAGCTAATTAAAAAATATCTTTCTCTATTTTGTCTTTGAAATACATATATAAAATTGGGCTCACCTTATCATTATTTTACTTAATTTCTTTTCTTTTAAATGAAATCATTTTGCTCATCGCTGATATTGAAAATAGTATTCGTCGGAGATTTGATGATATGTCGGGCCGGCTCGGCTATCCCTCGGACTGGGCTCCACCTTTAGAGGACGTCGTGAGGAGCGATATAGTCTCTAGATACCCTTAAAAATTATTTTAATATCCAGAACATACATCGTTTGTGGTATCCTTTAATATGAAAAATGGTTATCATAGTAACCCGACGCTGCCAAATCCAACTATTATATGATATATACACTGTATGTACTATTTCTAATTGAATAATACGGAGCCCGTATTTACGAGGAAAGCAATTTTGAATTTTGAATTATAGTGTGCCGTCTGCCTATTGAAAATCATAGTTTGATTTATTCCTAATGATTTAGACACCCGAAGAGAGTGCTATGGGATGATAAACATTTATCTTAAATATCCTCCTGTAATAAATACCCAACGGCTAATAGTTTTCGGATTTCTTTAGGCCTTCGTTCGGCCTATCCGAGGAACGGAGGTGCGTCCCATTAACACTTGCTCGTGCACTCATTAGATGGGCGGGAGACGTTAGGCTGACCGGTCCCATCTTGCCCGGGGGAGAGCCGGCTGCAGGCGAATATCAACCCATGCCGATGCTCTGTCCGATGTTATATCTATCTATACGATACGGGGTGAGCCCCCCTTCCAGTTTTTATATATGTAGTCTCTTCTAGACATAATTATCCAAATATTTAATTAAAGTAGAGCCCGGATAAAAACTAAACTATCCGATTTTGAATTTTCCTCATTGTACTATAAACATTGATCAATAAATCAATCAATTTTCACGGAAACGTTGGGCTAGGTATGACGACGCGTTATTGAGATGATGAGATACAATGATCATCTCATTGTGGAGGATTTTCTCTGCCTCGGAGAGGGGGGGGGGGGGGGAAAAAAAATTATGAATCTCATCATCAATGTGAGTCAGTTAGTTTATCAGGTAGGGAGGGGGTAGTGTCGAGTAGTAGTAAGTAGGTAGAGAGAGAGAGGTAAGACGACGACGACGGGACGGAGTCTGAAGCTTTTGCTGTACTTTTTATTAGACAGACGGTGGTGATGATTGATTATCTGTCTGTATGTCAACAAACCAGGTGTGTGAAAAGCTTGCACTAAGTACAACAAACAGCGGGAAGCGGACGTCCGGAAGGAGGCCCTACAGGTGGTAGGTCTACAGTAGAGGTAGGTAGGTCTCCCCTGTACACCTTCCCTTATATTGAATGATGTGGTGAAATTATAACGGGAAAGCGCGAACGCAGTCCCGACTACCAAAAATTACGCGCCCGAGATACCCGCATTTGGGGTATTCGCAGGGGTCAGCTCAACCGAAGTGCAATGGAAAAGCCTCACCCTGGGGGAACCGCCTTGTTGATCACGGTTGGCCCCCACGCCAGGTAAGTATGCTATAATTTGGGAAAATCCGATAGTTGTCAAGTCAAACCTAACTTCACTTGCGAGATTGAACTGGATTCGGAGAAGACGAATGGCCGTCTAGCGAACCACCAGATGATGTAATATACAAAAAAATGTTTCGTTTATCTTACTACACAATATATTATCGAGTATAAATAGTTTAAACGCACCGAAAACATTTCCCTACCCGTATTAGTGCATATATCTCTGCATCCCTCTCGATCCCACAGGTTAGCTAGCGATCACACAGGTGGCGCTAGTGTAGCTTCCTTCCCGGTATCCACCCTTCAACTTCAACCAATCTCCCGAGCTATTATTAGTAAACGCTCCAAAACGTATTATTTATTATATTTTTGAGATTTCCCTCATCTTATTTGCTACTATTTATAATGACAATATTTTATAAGATTTTTTATTTTTGGAGTTACACATAAAAAAAATATTGGGTATATATGTTATCTTTTAGGAATCCACCGAGATCCGTTCATTAAATTATTTTTAATATTACTTTGCCGCCGAATTAAATAGTGACTCTTGCTGTAACTTTATTTATGAATCATTATTCCTAATCCAACCATGATCTCGAATGATAGTATCAATCGAGTGACTCCCGCAATAATCTTTTGGTGCCTGTTTATCCTTAGCTCACAGATAAAACCTCCTCCTGTAGTAAGCCGTAAACATTTACTGATCCCGACCTCACTAATCCGGAACTAGTGATCCCCACTATTATTTTTTTTCATCTCAACAATTTTAATTCTGTCTGTTCCCTGGAGTAGTGTCTTTTACATGGACAACCCCAGTTGTGATTAGCTAATTAAAAAATATCTTTCTCTATTTTGTCTTTGAAATACATATATAAAATTGGGCTCACCTTATCATTATTTTACTTAATTTCTTTTCTTTTAAATGAAATCATTTTGCTCATCGCTGATATTGAAAATAGTATTCGTCGGAGATTTGATGATATGTCGGGCCGGCTCGGCTATCCCTCGGACTGGGCTCCACCTTTAGAGGACGTCGTGAGGAGCGATATAGTCTCTAGATACCCTTAAAAATTATTTTAATATCCAGAACATACATCGTTTGTGGTATCCTTTAATATGAAAAATGGTTATCATAGTAACCCGACGCTGCCAAATCCAACTATTATATGATATATACACTGTATGTACTATTTCTAATTGAATAATACGGAGCCCGTATTTACGAGGAAAGCAATTTTGAATTTTGAATTATAGTGTGCCGTCTGCCTATTGAAAATCATAGTTTGATTTATTCCTAATGATTTAGACACCCGAAGAGAGTGCTATGGGATGATAAACATTTATCTTAAATATCCTCCTGTAATAAATACCCAACGGCTAATAGTTTTCGGATTTCTTTAGGCCTTCGTTCGGCCTATCCGAGGAACGGAGGTGCGTCCCATTAACACTTGCTCGTGCACTCATTAGATGGGCGGGAGACGTTAGGCTGACCGGTCCCATCTTGCCCGGGGGAGAGCCGGCTGCAGGCGAATATCAACCCATGCCGATGCTCTGTCCGATGTTATATCTATCTATACGATACGGGGTGAGCCCCCCTTCCAGTTTTTATATATGTAGTCTCTTCTAGACATAATTATCCAAATATTTAATTAAAGTAGAGCCCGGATAAAAACTAAACTATCCGATTTTGAATTTTCCTCATTGTACTATAAACATTGATCAATCAATCAATCAATTTTCACGGAAACGTTGGGCTAGGTATGACGACGCGTTATTGAGATGATGAGATACAATGATCATCTCATTGTGGAGGATTTTCTCTGCCTCGGAGAGGGGGGGGGGGGGGGAAAAATTATGAATCTCATCATCAATGTGAGTCAGTTAGTTTATCAGGTAGGGAGGGGGTAGTGTCGAGTAGTAGTAAGTAGGTAGAGAGAGAGAGGTAAGACGACGACGACGGGACGGAGTCTGAAGCTTTTGCTGTACTTTTTATTAGACAGACGGTGGTGATGATTGATTATCTGTCTGTATGTCAACAAACCAGGTGTGTGAAAAGCTTGCACTAAGTACAACAAACAGCGGGAAGCGGACGTCCGGAAGGAGGCCCTACAGGTGGTAGGTCTACAGTAGAGGTAGGTAGGTCTCCCCTGTACACCTTCCCTTATATTGAATGATGTGGTGAAATTATAACGGGAAAGCGCGAACGCAGTCCCGACTACCAAAAATTACGCGCCCGAGATACCCGCATTTGGGGTATTCGCAGGGGTCAGCTCAACCGAAGTGCAATGGAAAAGCCTCACCCTGGGGGAACCGCCTTGTTGATCACGGTAGGCCCCCACGCCAGGTAAGTATGCTATAATTTGGGAAAATCCGATAGTTGTCAAGTCAAACCTAACTTCACTTGCGAGATTGAACTGGATTCGGAGAAGACGAATGGCCGTCTAGCGAACCACCAGATGATGTAATATACAAAAAAATGTTTCGTTTATCTTACTACACAATATATTATCGAGTATAAATAGTTTAAACGCACCGAAAACATTTCCCTACCCGTATTAGTGCATATATCTCTGCATCCCTCTCGATCCCACAGGTTAGCTAGCGATCACACAGGTGGCGCTAGTGTAGCTTCCTTCCCGGTATCCACCCTTCAACTTCAACCAATCTCCCGAGCTATTATTAGTAAACGCTCCAAAACGTATTATTTATTATATTTTTGAGATTTCCCTCATCTTATTTGCTACTATTTATAATGACAATATTTTATAAGATTTTTTATTTTTGGAGTTACACATAAAAAAAATATTGGGTATATATGTTATCTTTTAGGAATCCACCGAGATCCGTTCATTAAATTATTTTTAATATTACTTTGCCGCCGAATTAAATAGTGACTCTTGCTGTAACTTTATTTATGAATCATTATTCCTAATCCAACCATGATCTCGAATGATAGTATCAATCGAGTGACTCCCGCAATAATCTTTTGGTGCCTGTTTATCCTTAGCTCACAGATAAAACCTCCTCCTGTAGTAAGCCGTAAACATTTACTGATCCCGACCTCACTAATCCGGAACTAGTGATCCTTTCACTTTCAGTCGTTATCCCCACTATTATTTTTTTTCATCTCAACAATTTTAATTCTGTCTGTTCCCTGGAGTAGTGTCTTTTACATGGACAACCCCAGTTGTGATTAGCTAATTAAAAAATATCTTTCTCTATTTTGTCTTTGAAATACATATATAAAATTGGGCTCACCTTATCATTATTTTACTTAATTTCTTTTCTTTTAAATGAAATCATTTTGCTCATCGCTGATATTGAAAATAGTATTCGTCGGAGATTTGATGATATGTCGGGCCGGCTCGGCTATCCCTCGGACTGGGCTCCACCTTTAGAGGACGTCGTGAGGAGCGATATAGTCTCTAGATACCCTTAAAAATTATTTTAATATCCAGAACATACATCGTTTGTGGTATCCTTTAATATGAAAAATGGTTATCATAGTAACCCGACGCTGCCAAATCCAACTATTATATGATATATACACTGTATGTACTATTTCTAATTGAATAATACGGAGCCCGTATTTACGAGGAAAGCAATTTTGAATTTTGAATTATAGTGTGCCGTCTGCCTATTGAAAATCATAGTTTGATTTATTCCTAATGATTTAGACACCCGAAGAGAGTGCTATGGGATGATAAACATTTATCTTAAATATCCTCCTGTAATAAATACCCAACGGCTAATAGTTTTCGGATTTCTTTAGGCCTTCGTTCGGCCTATCCGAGGAACGGAGGTGCGTCCCATTAACACTTGCTCGTGCACTCATTAGATGGGCGGGAGACGTTAGGCTGACCGGTCCCATCTTGCCCGGGGGAGAGCCGGCTGCAGGCGAATATCAACCCATGCCGATGCTCTGTCCGATGTTATATCTATCTATACGATACGGGGTGAGCCCCCCTTCCAGTTTTTATATATGTAGTCTCTTCTAGACATAATTATCCAAATATTTAATTAAAGTAGAGCCCGGATAAAAACTAAACTATCCGATTTTGAATTTTCCTCATTGTACTATAAACATTGATCAATAAATCAATCAATTTTCACGGAAACGTTGGGCTAGGTATGACGACGCGTTATTGAGATGATGAGATACAATGATCATCTCATTGTGGAGGATTTTCTCTGCCTCGGAGAGGGGGGGGGGGGGGAAAAAAAATTATGAATCTCATCATCAATGTGAGTCAGTTAGTTTATCAGGTAGGGAGGGGGTAGTGTCGAGTAGTAGTAAGTAGGTAGAGAGAGAGAGGTAAGACGACGACGACGGGACGGAGTCTGAAGCTTTTGCTGTACTTTTTATTAGACAGACGGTGGTGATGATTGATTATCTGTCTGTATGTCAACAAACCAGGTGTGTGAAAAGCTTGCACTAAGTACAACAAACAGCGGGAAGCGGACGTCCGGAAGGAGGCCCTACAGGTGGTAGGTCTACAGTAGAGGTAGGTAGGTCTCCCCTGTACACCTTCCCTTATATTGAATGATGTGGTGAAATTATAACGGGAAAGCGCGAACGCAGTCCCGACTACCAAAAATTACGCGCCCGAGATACCCGCATTTGGGGTATTCGCAGGGGTCAGCTCAACCGAAGTGCAATGGAAAAGCCTCACCCTGGGGGAACCGCCTTGTTGATCACGGTAGGCCCCCACGCCAGGTAAGTATGCTATAATTTGGGAAAATCCGATAGTTGTCAAGTCAAACCTAACTTCACTTGCGAGATTGAACTGGATTCGGAGAAGACGAATGGCCGTCTAGCGAACCACCAGATGATGTAATATACAAAAAAATGTTTCGTTTATCTTACTACACAATATATTATCGAGTATAAATAGTTTAAACGCACCGAAAACATTTCCCTACCCGTATTAGTGCATATATCTCTGCATCCCTCTCGATCCCACAGGTTAGCTAGCGATCACACAGGTGGCGCTAGTGTAGCTTCCTTCCCGGTATCCACCCTTCAACTTCAACCAATCTCCCGAGCTATTATTAGTAAACGCTCCAAAACGTATTATTTATTATATTTTTGAGATTTCCCTCATCTTATTTGCTACTATTTATAATGACAATATTTTATAAGATTTTTTATTTTTGGAGTTACACATAAAAAAAATATTGGGTATATATGTTATCTTTTAGGAATCCACCGAGATCCGTTCATTAAATTATTTTTAATATTACTTTGCCGCCGAATTAAATAGTGACTCTTGCTGTAACTTTATTTATGAATCATTATTCCTAATCCAACCATGATCTCGAATGATAGTATCAATCGAGTGACTCCCGCAATAATCTTTTGGTGCCTGTTTATCCTTAGCTCACAGATAAAACCTCCTCCTGTAGTAAGCCGTAAACATTTACTGATCCCGACCTCACTAATCCGGAACTAGTGATCCTTTCACTTTCAGTCGTTATCCCCACTATTATTTTTTTTCATCTCAACAATTTTAATTCTGTCTGTTCCCTGGAGTAGTGTCTTTTACATGGACAACCCCAGTTGTGATTAGCTAATTAAAAAATATCTTTCTCTATTTTGTCTTTGAAATACATATATAAAATTGGGCTCACCTTATCATTATTTTACTTAATTTCTTTTCTTTTAAATGAAATCATTTTGCTCATCGCTGATATTGAAAATAGTATTCGTCGGAGATTTGATGATATGTCGGGCCGGCTCGGCTATCCCTCGGACTGGGCTCCACCTTTAGAGGACGTCGTGAGGAGCGATATAGTCTCTAGATACCCTTAAAAATTATTTTAATATCCAGAACATACATCGTTTGTGGTATCCTTTAATATGAAAAATGGTTATCATAGTAACCCGACGCTGCCAAATCCAACTATTATATGATATATACACTGTATGTACTATTTCTAATTGAATAATACGGAGCCCGTATTTACGAGGAAAGCAATTTTGAATTTTGAATTATAGTGTGCCGTCTGCCTATTGAAAATCATAGTTTGATTTATTCCTAATGATTTAGACACCCGAAGAGAGTGCTATGGGATGATAAACATTTATCTTAAATATCCTCCTGTAATAAATACCCAACGGCTAATAGTTTTCGGATTTCTTTAGGCCTTCGTTCGGCCTATCCAAGGAACGGAGGTGCGTCCCATTAACACTTGCTCGTGCACTCATTAGATGGGCGGGAGACGTTAGGCTGACCGGTCCCATCTTGCCCGGGGGAGAGCCGGCTGCAGGCGAATATCAACCCATGCCGATGCTCTGTCCGATGTTATATCTATCTATACGATACGGGGTGAGCCCCCCTTCCAGTTTTTATATATGTAGTCTCTTCTAGACATAATTATCCAAATATTTAATTAAAGTAGAGCCCGGATAAAAACTAAACTATCCGATTTTGAATTTTCCTCATTGTACTATAAACATTGATCAATCAATCAATCAATTTTCACGGAAACGTTGGGCTAGGTATGACGACGCGTTATTGAGATGATGAGATACAATGATCATCTCATTGTGGAGGATTTTCTCTGCCTCGGAGAGGGGGGGGGGGGGGGAAATTATGAATCTCATCATCAATGTGAGTCAGTTAGTTTATCAGGTAGGGAGGGGGTAGTGTCGAGTAGTAGTAAGTAGGTAGAGAGAGAGAGGTAAGACGACGACGACGGGACGGAGTCTGAAGCTTTTGCTGTACTTTTTATTAGACAGACGGTGGTGATGATTGATTATCTGTCTGTATGTCAACAAACCAGGTGTGTGAAAAGCTTGCACTAAGTACAACAAACAGCGGGAAGCGGACGTCCGGAAGGAGGCCCTACAGGTGGTAGGTCTACAGTAGAGGTAGGTAGGTCTCCCCTGTACACCTTCCCTTATATTGAATGATGTGGTGAAATTATAACGGGAAAGCGCGAACGCAGTCCCGACTACCAAAAATTACGCGCCCGAGATACCCGCATTTGGGGTATTCGCAGGGGTCAGCTCAACCGAAGTGCAATGGAAAAGCCTCACCCTGGGGGAACCGCCTTGTTGATCACGGTAGGCCCCCACGCCAGGTAAGTATGCTATAATTTGGGAAAATCCGATAGTTGTCAAGTCAAACCTAACTTCACTTGCGAGATTGAACTGGATTCGGAGAAGACGAATGGCCGTCTAGCGAACCACCAGATGATGTAATATACAAAAAAATGTTTCGTTTATCTTACTACACAATATATTATCGAGTATAAATAGTTTAAACGCACCGAAAACATTTCCCTACCCGTATTAGTGCATATATCTCTGCATCCCTCTCGATCCCACAGGTTAGCTAGCGATCACACAGGTGGCGCTAGTGTAGCTTCCTTCCCGGTATCCACCCTTCAACTTCAACCAATCTCCCGAGCTATTATTAGTAAACGCTCCAAAACGTATTATTTATTATATTTTTGAGATTTCCCTCATCTTATTTGCTACTATTTATAATGACAATATTTTATAAGATTTTTTATTTTTGGAGTTACACATAAAAAAAATATTGGGTATATATGTTATCTTTTAGGAATCCACCGAGATCCGTTCATTAAATTATTTTTAATATTACTTTGCCGCCGAATTAAATAGTGACTCTTGCTGTAACTTTATTTATGAATCATTATTCCTAATCCAACCATGATCTCGAATGATAGTATCAATCGAGTGACTCCCGCAATAATCTTTTGGTGCCTGTTTATCCTTAGCTCACAGATAAAACCTCCTCCTGTAGTAAGCCGTAAACATTTACTGATCCCGACCTCACTAATCCGGAACTAGTGATCCTTTCACTTTCAGTCGTTATCCCCACTATTATTTTTTTTCATCTCAACAATTTTAATTCTGTCTGTTCCCTGGAGTAGTGTCTTTTACATGGACAACCCCAGTTGTGATTAGCTAATTAAAAAATATCTTTCTCTATTTTGTCTTTGAAATACATATATAAAATTGGGCTCACCTTATCATTATTTTACTTAATTTCTTTTCTTTTAAATGAAATCATTTTGCTCATCGCTGATATTGAAAATAGTATTCGTCGGAGATTTGATGATATGTCGGGCCGGCTCGGCTATCCCTCGGACTGGGCTCCACCTTTAGAGGACGTCGTGAGGAGCGATATAGTCTCTAGATACCCTTAAAAATTATTTTAATATCCAGAACATACATCGTTTGTGGTATCCTTTAATATGAAAAATGGTTATCATAGTAACCCGACGCTGCCAAATCCAACTATTATATGATATATACACTGTATGTACTATTTCTAATTGAATAATACGGAGCCCGTATTTACGAGGAAAGCAATTTTGAATTTTGAATTATAGTGTGCCGTCTGCCTATTGAAAATCATAGTTTGATTTATTCCTAATGATTTAGACACCCGAAGAGAGTGCTATGGGATGATAAACATTTATCTTAAATATCCTCCTGTAATAAATACCCAACGGCTAATAGTTTTCGGATTTCTTTAGGCCTTCGTTCGGCCTATCCGAGGAACGGAGGTGCGTCCCATTAACACTTGCTCGTGCACTCATTAGATGGGCGGGAGACGTTAGGCTGACCGGTCCCATCTTGCCCGGGGGAGAGCCGGCTGCAGGCGAATATCAACCCATGCCGATGCTCTGTCCGATGTTATATCTATCTATACGATACGGGGTGAGCCCCCCTTCCAGTTTTTATATATGTAGTCTCTTCTAGACATAATTATCCAAATATTTAATTAAAGTAGAGCCCGGATAAAAACTAAACTATCCGATTTTGAATTTTCCTCATTGTACTATAAACATTGATCAATAAATCAATCAATTTTCACGGAAACGTTGGGCTAGGTATGACGACGCGTTATTGAGATGATGAGATACAATGATCATCTCATTGTGGAGGATTTTCTCTGCCTCGGAGAGGGGGGGGGGAAATTATGAATCTCATCATCAATGTGAGTCAGTTAGTTTATCAGGTAGGGAGGGGGTAGTGTCGAGTAGTAGTAAGTAGGTAGAGAGAGAGAGGTAAGACGACGACGACGGGACGGAGTCTGAAGCTTTTGCTGTACTTTTTATTAGACAGACGGTGGTGATGATTGATTATCTGTCTGTATGTCAACAAACCAGGTGTGTGAAAAGCTTGCACAAAGTACAACAAACAGCGGGAAGCGGACGTCCGGAAGGAGGCCCTACAGGTGGTAGGTCTACAGTAGAGGTAGGTAGGTCTCCCCTGTACACCTTCCCTTATATTGAATGATGTGGTGAAATTATAACGGGAAAGCGCGAACGCAGTCCCGACTACCAAAAATTACGCGCCCGAGATACCCGCATTTGGGGTATTCGCAGGGGTCAGCTCAACCGAAGTGCAATGGAAAAGCCTCACCCTGGGGGAACCGCCTTGTTGATCACGGTAGGCCCCCACGCCAGGTAAGTATGCTATAATTTGGGAAAATCCGATAGTTGTCAAGTCAAACCTAACTTCACTTGCGAGATTGAACTGGATTCGGAGAAGACGAATGGCCGTCTAGCGAACCACCAGATGATGTAATATACAAAAAAATGTTTCGTTTATCTTACTACACAATATATTATCGAGTATAAATAGTTTAAACGCACCGAAAACATTTCCCTACCCGTATTAGTGCATATATCTCTGCATCCCTCTCGATCCCACAGGTTAGCTAGCGATCACACAGGTGGCGCTAGTGTAGCTTCCTTCCCGGTATCCACCCTTCAACTTCAACCAATCTCCCGAGCTATTATTAGTAAACGCTCCAAAACGTATTATTTATTATATTTTTGAGATTTCCCTCATCTTATTTGCTACTATTTATAATGACAATATTTTATAAGATTTTTTATTTTTGGAGTTACACATAAAAAAAATATTGGGTATATATGTTATCTTTTAGGAATCCACCGAGATCCGTTCATTAAATTATTTTTAATATTACTTTGCCGCCGAATTAAATAGTGACTCTTGCTGTAACTTTATTTATGAATCATTATTCCTAATCCAACCATGATCTCGAATGATAGTATCAATCGAGTGACTCCCGCAATAATCTTTTGGTGCCTGTTTATCCTTAGCTCACAGATAAAACCTCCTCCTGTAGTAAGCCGTAAACATTTACTGATCCCGACCTCACTAATCCGGAACTAGTGATCCTTTCACTTTCAGTCGTTATCCCCACTATTATTTTTTTTCATCTCAACAATTTTAATTCTGTCTGTTCCCTGGAGTAGTGTCTTTTACATGGACAACCCCAGTTGTGATTAGCTAATTAAAAAATATCTTTCTCTATTTTGTCTTTGAAATACATATATAAAATTGGGCTCACCTTATCATTATTTTACTTAATTTCTTTTCTTTTAAATGAAATCATTTTGCTCATCGCTGATATTGAAAATAGTATTCGTCGGAGATTTGATGATATGTCGGGCCGGCTCGGCTATCCCTCGGACTGGGCTCCACCTTTAGAGGACGTCGTGAGGAGCGATATAGTCTCTAGATACCCTTAAAAATTATTTTAATATCCAGAACATACATCGTTTGTGGTATCCTTTAATATGAAAAATGGTTATCATAGTAACCCGACGCTGCCAAATCCAACTATTATATGATATATACACTGTATGTACTATTTCTAATTGAATAATACGGAGCCCGTATTTACGAGGAAAGCAATTTTGAATTTTGAATTATAGTGTGCCGTCTGCCTATTGAAAATCATAGTTTGATTTATTCCTAATGATTTAGACACCCGAAGAGAGTGCTATGGGATGATAAACATTTATCTTAAATATCCTCCTGTAATAAATACCCAACGGCTAATAGTTTTCGGATTTCTTTAGGCCTTCGTTCGGCCTATCCGAGGAACGGAGGTGCGTCCCATTAACACTTGCTCGTGCACTCATTAGATGGGCGGGAGACGTTAGGCTGACCGGTCCCATCTTGCCCGGGGGAGAGCCGGCTGCAGGCGAATATCAACCCATGCCGATGCTCTGTCCGATGTTATATCTATCTATACGATACGGGGTGAGCCCCCCTTCCAGTTTTTATATATGTAGTCTCTTCTAGACATAATTATCCAAATATTTAATTAAAGTAGAGCCCGGATAAAAACTAAACTATCCGATTTTGAATTTTCCTCATTGTACTATAAACATTGATCAATAAATCAATCAATTTTCACGGAAACGTTGGGCTAGGTATGACGACGCGTTATTGAGATGATGAGATACAATGATCATCTCATTGTGGAGGATTTTCTCTGCCTCGGAGAGGGGGGGGGGAAATTATGAATCTCATCATCAATGTGAGTCAGTTAGTTTATCAGGTAGGGAGGGGGTAGTGTCGAGTAGTAGTAAGTAGGTAGAGAGAGAGAGGTAAGACGACGACGACGGGACGGAGTCTGAAGCTTTTGCTGTACTTTTTATTAGACAGACGGTGGTGATGATTGATTATCTGTCTGTATGTCAACAAACCAGGTGTGTGAAAAGCTTGCACAAAGTACAACAAACAGCGGGAAGCGGACGTCCGGAAGGAGGCCCTACAGGTGGTAGGTCTACAGTAGAGGTAGGTAGGTCTCCCCTGTACACCTTCCCTTATATTGAATGATGTGGTGAAATTATAACGGGAAAGCGCGAACGCAGTCCCGACTACCAAAAATTACGCGCCCGAGATACCCGCATTTGGGGTATTCGCAGGGGTCAGCTCAACCGAAGTGCAATGGAAAAGCCTCACCCTGGGGGAACCGCCTTGTTGATCACGGTAGGCCCCCACGCCAGGTAAGTATGCTATAATTTGGGAAAATCCGATAGTTGTCAAGTCAAACCTAACTTCACTTGCGAGATTGAACTGGATTCGGAGAAGACGAATGGCCGTCTAGCGAACCACCAGATGATGTAATATACAAAAAAATGTTTCGTTTATCTTACTACACAATATATTATCGAGTATAAATAGTTTAAACGCACCGAAAACATTTCCCTACCCGTATTAGTGCATATATCTCTGCATCCCTCTCGATCCCACAGGTTAGCTAGCGATCACACAGGTGGCGCTAGTGTAGCTTCCTTCCCGGTATCCACCCTTCAACTTCAACCAATCTCCCGAGCTATTATTAGTAAACGCTCCAAAACGTATTATTTATTATATTTTTGAGATTTCCCTCATCTTATTTGCTACTATTTATAATGACAATATTTTATAAGATTTTTTATTTTTGGAGTTACACATAAAAAAAATATTGGGTATATATGTTATCTTTTAGGAATCCACCGAGATCCGTTCATTAAATTATTTTTAATATTACTTTGCCGCCGAATTAAATAGTGACTCTTGCTGTAACTTTATTTATGAATCATTATTCCTAATCCAACCATGATCTCGAATGATAGTATCAATCGAGTGACTCCCGCAATAATCTTTTGGTGCCTGTTTATCCTTAGCTCACAGATAAAACCTCCTCCTGTAGTAAGCCGTAAACATTTACTGATCCCGACCTCACTAATCCGGAACTAGTGATCCTTTCACTTTCAGTCGTTATCCCCACTATTATTTTTTTTCATCTCAACAATTTTAATTCTGTCTGTTCCCTGGAGTAGTGTCTTTTACATGGACAACCCCAGTTGTGATTAGCTAATTAAAAAATAGCTTTCTCTATTTTGTCTTTGAAATACATATATAAAATTGGGCTCACCTTATCATTATTTTACTTAATTTCTTTTCTTTTAAATGAAATCATTTTGCTCATCGCTGATATTGAAAATAGTATTCGTCGGAGATTTGATGATATGTCGGGCCGGATCGGCTATCCCTCGGACTGGGCTCCACCTTTAGAGGACGTCGTGAGGAGCGATATAGTCTCTAGATACCCTTAAAAATTATTTTAATATCCAGAACATACATCGTTTGTGGTATCCTTTAATATGAAAAATGGTTATCATAGTAACCCGACGCTGCCAAATCCAACTATTATATGATATATACACTGTATGTACTATTTCTAATTGAATAATACGGAGCCCGTATTTACGAGGAAAGCAATTTTGAATTTTGAATTATAGTGTGCCGTCTGCCTATTGAAAATCATAGTTTGATTTATTCCTAATGATTTAGACACCCGAAGAGAGTGCTATGGGATGATAAACATTTATCTTAAATATCCTCCTGTAATAAATACCCAACGGCTAATAGTTTTCGGATTTCTTTAGGCCTTCGTTCGGCCTATCCGAGGAACGGAGGTGCGTCCCATTAACACTTGCTCGTGCACTCATTAGATGGGCGGGAGACGTTAGGCTGACCGGTCCCATCTTGCCCGGGGGAGAGCCGGCTGCAGGCGAATATCAACCCATGCCGATGCTCTGTCCGATGTTATATCTATCTATACGATACGGGGTGAGCCCCCCTTCCAGTTTTTATATATGTAGTCTCTTCTAGACATAATTATCCAAATATTTAATTAAAGTAGAGCCCGGATAAAAACTAAACTATCCGATTTTGAATTTTCCTCATTGTACTATAAACATTGATCAATCAATCAATCAATTTTCACGGAAACGTTGGGCTAGGTATGACGACGCGTTATTGAGATGATGAGATACAATGATCATCTCATTGTGGAGGATTTTCTCTGCCTCGGAGAGGGGGGGGGGGAAATTATGAATCTCATCATCAATGTGAGTCAGTTAGTTTATCAGGTAGGGAGGGGGTAGTGTCGAGTAGTAGTAAGTAGGTAGAGAGAGAGAGGTAAGACGACGACGACGGGACGGAGTCTGAAGCTTTTGCTGTACTTTTTATTAGACAGACGGTGGTGATGATTGATTATCTGTCTGTATGTCAACAAACCAGGTGTGTGAAAAGCTTGCACAAAGTACAACAAACAGCGGGAAGCGGACGTCCGGAAGGAGGCCCTACAGGTGGTAGGTCTACAGTAGAGGTAGGTAGGTCTCCCCTGTACACCTTCCCTTATATTGAATGATGTGGTGAAATTATAACGGGAAAGCGCGAACGCAGTCCCGACTACCAAAAATTACGCGCCCGAGATACCCGCATTTGGGGTATTCGCAGGGGTCAGCTCAACCGAAGTGCAATGGAAAAGCCTCACCCTGGGGGAACCGCCTTGTTGATCACGGTAGGCCCCCACGCCAGGTAAGTATGCTATAATTTTTTTTTTTTTTTCTTAGCTCTCAAACTTATAAATTAGGATGTGGGAAAATTATTTTCCCATCGAGTGACTCCCGCAATAATCTTTTGGTGCCTGTTTATCCTTAGCTCACAGATAAAACCTCCTCCTGTAGTAAGCCGTAAACATTTACTGATCCCGACCTCACTAATCCGGAACTAGTGATCCTTTCACTTTCAGTCGTTATCCCCACTATTATTTTTTTTCATCTCAACAATTTTAATTCTGTCTGTTCCCTGGAGTAGTGTCTTTTACATGGACAACCCCAGTTGTGATTAGCTAATTAAAAAATATCTTTCTCTATTTTGTCTTTGAAATACATATACATATACATTCCCCCTATAATTTGGGAAAATCCGATAGTTGTCAAGTCAAACCTAACTTCACTTGCGAGATTGAACTGGATTCGGAGAAGACGAATGGCCGTCTAGCGAACCACCAGATGATGTAATATACAAAAAAAAAATATTTCGTTTATCTTACTACACAATATATTATCGAGTATAAATAGTTTAAACGCACCGAAAACATTTCCCTACCCGTATTAGTGCATATATCTCTGCATCCCTCTCGATCCCACAGGTTAGCTAGCGATCACACAGGTGGCGCTAGTGTAGCTTCCTTCCCGGTATCCACCCTTCAACTTCAACCAATCTCCCGAGCTATTATTAGTAAACGCTCCAAAACGTATTATTTATTATATTTTTGAGATTTCCCTCATCTTATTTGCTACTATTTATAATGACAATATTTTATAAGATTTTTTATTTTTGGAGTTACACATAAAAAAAATATTGGGTATATATGTTATCTTTTAGGAATCCACCGAGATCCGTTCATTAAATTATTTTTAATATTACTTTGCCGCCGAATTAAATAGTGACTCTTGCTGTAACTTTATTTATGAATCATTATTCCTAATCCAACCATGATCGCGAATGATAGTATCAATCGAGTGACTCCCGCAATAATCTTTTGGTGCCTGTTTATCCTTAGCTCACAGATAAAACCTCCTCCTGTAGTAAGCCGTAAACATTTACTGATCCCGACCTCACTAATCCGGAACTAGTGATCCTTTCACTTTCAGTCGTTATCCCCACTATTATTTTTTTTCATCTCAACAATTTTAATTCTGTCTGTTCCCTGGAGTAGTGTCTTTTACATGGACAACCCCAGTTGTGATTAGCTAATTAAAAAATATCTTTCTCTATTTTGTCTTTGAAATACATATATAAAATTGGGCTCACCTTATCATTATTTTACTTAATTTCTTTTCTTTTAAATGAAATCATTTTGCTCATCGCTGATATTGAAAATAGTATTCGTCGGAGATTTGATGATATGTCGGGCCGGCTCGGCTATCCCTCGGACTGGGCTCCACCTTTTAGAGGACGTCGTGAGGAGCGATATAGTCTCTAGATACCCTTAAAAATTATTTTAATATCCAGAACATACATCGTTTGTGGTATCCTTTAATATGAAAAATGGTTATCATAGTAACCCGACGCTGCCAAATCCAACTATTATATGATATATACACTGTATGTACTATTTCTAATTGAATAATACGGAGCCCGTATTTACGAGGAAAGCAATTTTGAATTTTGAATTATAGTGTGCCGTCTGCCTATTGAAAATCATAGTTTGATTTATTCCTAATGATTTAGACACCCGAAGAGAGTGCTATGGGATGATAAACATTTATCTTAAATATCCTCCTGTAATAAATACCCAACGGCTAATAGTTTTCGGATTTCTTTAGGCCTTCGTTCGGCCTATCCGAGGAACGGAGGTGCGTCCCATTAACACTTGCTCGTGCACTCATTAGATGGGCGGGAGACGTTAGGCTGACCGGTCCCATCTTGCCCGGGGGAGAGCCGGCTGCAGGCGAATATCAACCCATGCCGATGCTCTGTCCGATGTTATATCTATCTATACGATACGGGGTGAGCCCCCCTTCCAGTTTTTATATATGTAGTCTCTTCTAGACATAATTATCCAAATATTTAATTAAAGTAGAGCCCGGATAAAAACTAAACTATCCGATTTTGAATTTTCCTCATTGTACTATAAACATTGATCAATCAATCAATCAATTTTCACGGAAACGTTGGGCTAGGTATGACGACGCGTTATTGAGATGATGAGATACAATGATCATCTCATTGTGGAGGATTTTCTCTGCCTCGGAGAGGGGGGGGGGGAAAAAAATTATGAATCTCATCATCAATGTGAGTCAGTTAGTTTATCAGGTAGGGAGGGGGTAGTGTCGAGTAGTAGTAAGTAGGTAGAGAGAGAGAGGTAAGACGACGACGACGGGACGGAGTCTGAAGCTTTTGCTGTACTTTTTATTAGACAGACGGTGGTGATGATTGATTATCTGTCTGTATGTCAACAAACCAGGTGTGTGAAAAGCTTGCACTAAGTACAACAAACAGCGGGAAGCGGACGTCCGGAAGGAGGCCCTACAGGTGGTAGGTCTACAGTAGAGGTAGGTAGGTCTCCCCTGTACACCTTCCCTTATATTGAATGATGTGGTGAAATTATAACGGGAAAGCGCGAACGCAGTCCCGACTACCAAAAATTACGCGCCCGAGATACCCGCATTTGGGGTATTCGCAGGGGTCAGCTCAACCGAAGTGCAATGGAAAAGCCTCACCCTGGGGGAACCGCCTTGTTGATCACGGTAGGCCCCCACGCCAGGTAAGTATGCTATAATTTGGGAAAATCCGATAGTTGTCAAGTCAAACCTAACTTCACTTGCGAGATTGAACTGGATTCGGAGAAGACGAATGGCCGTCTAGCGAACCACCAGATGATGTAATATACAAAAAAATGTTTCGTTTATCTTACTACACAATATATTATCGAGTATAAATAGTTTAAACGCACCGAAAACATTTCCCTACCCGTATTAGTGCATATATCTCTGCATCCCTCTCGATCCCACAGGTTAGCTAGCGATCACACAGGTGGCGCTAGTGTAGCTTCCTTCCCGGTATCCACCCTTCAACTTCAACCAATCTCCCGAGCTATTATTAGTAAACGCTCCAAAACGTATTATTTATTATATTTTTGAGATTTCCCTCATCTTATTTGCTACTATTTATAATGACAATATTTTATAAGATTTTTTATTTTTGGAGTTACACATAAAAAAAATATTGGGTATATATGTTATCTTTTAGGAATCCACCGAGATCCGTTCATTAAATTATTTTTAATATTACTTTGCCGCCGAATTAAATAGTGACTCTTGCTGTAACTTTATTTATGAATCATTATTCCTAATCCAACCATGATCTCGAATGATAGTATCAATCGAGTGACTCCCGCAATAATCTTTTGGTGCCTGTTTATCCTTAGCTCACAGATAAAACCTCCTCCTGTAGTAAGCCGTAAACATTTACTGATCCCGACCTCACTAATCCGGAACTAGTGATCCTTTCACTTTCAGTCGTTATCCCCACTATTATTTTTTTTCATCTCAACAATTTTAATTCTGTCTGTTCCCTGGAGTAGTGTCTTTTACATGGACAACCCCAGTTGTGATTAGCTAATTAAAAAATATCTTTCTCTATTTTGTCTTTGAAATACATATATAAAATTGGGCTCACCTTATCATTATTTTACTTAATTTCTTTTCTTTTAAATGAAATCATTTTGCTCATCGCTGATATTGAAAATAGTATTCGTCGGAGATTTGATGATATGTCGGGCCGGCTCGGCTATCCCTCGGACTGGGCTCCACCTTTTAGAGGACGTCGTGAGGAGCGATATAGTCTCTAGATACCCTTAAAAATTATTTTAATATCCAGAACATACATCGTTTGTGGTATCCTTTAATATGAAAAATGGTTATCATAGTAACCCGACGCTGCCAAATCCAACTATTATATGATATATACACTGTATGTACTATTTCTAATTGAATAATACGGAGCCCGTATTTACGAGGAAAGCAATTTTGAATTTTGAATTATAGTGTGCCGTCTGCCTATTGAAAATCATAGTTTGATTTATTCCTAATGATTTAGACACCCGAAGAGAGTGCTATGGGATGATAAACATTTATCTTAAATATCCTCCTGTAATAAATACCCAACGGCTAATAGTTTTCGGATTTCTTTAGGCCTTCGTTCGGCCTATCCGAGGAACGGAGGTGCGTCCCATTAACACTTGCTCGTGCACTCATTAGATGGGCGGGAGACGTTAGGCTGACCGGTCCCATCTTGCCCGGGGGAGAGCCGGCTGCAGGCGAATATCAACCCATGCCGATGCTCTGTCCGATGTTATATCTATCTATACGATACGGGGTGAGCCCCCCTTCCAGTTTTTATATATGTAGTCTCTTCTAGACATAATTATCCAAATATTTAATTAAAGTAGAGCCCGGATAAAAACTAAACTATCCGATTTTGAATTTTCCTCATTGTACTATAAACATTGATCAATCAATCAATCAATTTTCACGGAAACGTTGGGCTAGGTATGACGACGCGTTATTGAGATGATGAGATACAATGATCATCTCATTGTGGAGGATTTTCTCTGCCTCGGAGAGGGGGGGGGGGGGGGGGAAAAATTATGAATCTCATCATCAATGTGAGTCAGTTAGTTTATCAGGTAGGGAGGGGGTAGTGTCGAGTAGTAGTAAGTAGGTAGAGAGAGAGAGGTAAGACGACGACGACGGGACGGAGTCTGAAGCTTTTGCTGTACTTTTTATTAGACAGACGGTGGTGATGATTGATTATCTGTCTGTATGTCAACAAACCAGGTGTGTGAAAAGCGGACGTCCGGAAGGAGGCCCTACAGGTGGTAGGTCTACAGTAGAGGTAGGTAGGTCTCCCCTGTACACCTTCCCTTATATTGAATGATGTGGTGAAATTATAACGGGAAAGCGCGAACGCAGTCCCGACTACCAAAAATTACGCGCCCGAGATACCCGCATTTGGGGTATTCGCAGGGGTCAGCTCAACCGAAGTGCAATGGAAAAGCCTCACCCTGGGGGAACCGCCTTGTTGATCACGGTAGGCCCCCACGCCAGGTAAGTATGCTATAATTTGGGAAAATCCGATAGTTGTCAAGTCAAACCTAACTTCACTTGCGAGATTGAACTGGATTCGGAGAAGACGAATGGCCGTCTAGCGAACCACCAGATGATGTAATATACAAAAAAATGTTTCGTTTATCTTACTACACAATATATTATCGAGTATAAATAGTTTAAACGCACCGAAAACATTTCCCTACCCGTATTAGTGCATATATCTCTGCATCCCTCTCGATCCCACAGGTTAGCTAGCGATCACACAGGTGGCGCTAGTGTAGCTTCCTTCCCGGTATCCACCCTTCAACTTCAACCAATCTCCCGAGCTATTATTAGTAAACGCTCCAAAACGTATTATTTATTATATTTTTGAGATTTCCCTCATCTTATTTGCTACTATTTATAATGACAATATTTTATAAGATTTTTTATTTTTGGAGTTACACATAAAAAAAATATTGGGTATATATGTTATCTTTTAGGAATCCACCGAGATCCGTTCATTAAATTATTTTTAATATTACTTTGCCGCCGAATTAAATAGTGACTCTTGCTGTAACTTTATTTATGAATCATTATTCCTAATCCAACCATGATCTCGAATGATAGTATCAATCGAGTGACTCCCGCAATAATCTTTTGGTGCCTGTTTATCCTTAGCTCACAGATAAAACCTCCTCCTGTAGTAAGCCGTAAACATTTACTGATCCCGACCTCACTAATCCGGAACTAGTGATCCTTTCACTTTCAGTCGTTATCCCCACTATTATTTTTTTTCATCTCAACAATTTTAATTCTGTCTGTTCCCTGGAGTAGTGTCTTTTACATGGACAACCCCAGTTGTGATTAGCTAATTAAAAAATATCTTTCTCTATTTTGTCTTTGAAATACATATATAAAATTGGGCTCACCTTATCATTATTTTACTTAATTTCTTTTCTTTTAAATGAAATCATTTTGCTCATCGCTGATATTGAAAATAGTATTCGTCGGAGATTTGATGATATGTCGTGCCGGCTCGGCTATCCCTCGGACTGGGCTCCACCTTTTAGAGGACGTCGTGAGGAGCGATATAGTCTCTAGATACCCTTAAAAATTATTTTAATATCCAGAACATACATCGTTTGTGGTATCCTTTAATATGAAAAATGGTTATCATAGTAACCCGACGCTGCCAAATCCAACTATTATATGATATATACACTGTATGTACTATTTCTAATTGAATAATACGGAGCCCGTATTTACGAGGAAAGCAATTTTGAATTTTGAATTATAGTGTGCCGTCTGCCTATTGAAAATCATAGTTTGATTTATTCCTAATGATTTAGACACCCGAAGAGAGTGCTATGGGATGATAAACATTTATCTTAAATATCCTCCTGTAATAAATACCCAACGGCTAATAGTTTTCGGATTTCTTTAGGCCTTCGTTCGGCCTATCCGAGGAACGGAGGTGCGTCCCATTAACACTTGCTCGTGCACTCATTAGATGGGCGGGAGACGTTAGGCTGACCGGTCCCATCTTGCCCGGGGGAGAGCCGGCTGCAGGCGAATATCAACCCATGCCGATGCTCTGTCCGATGTTATATCTATCTATACGATACGGGGTGAGCCCCCCTTCCAGTTTTTATATATGTAGTCTCTTCTAGACATAATTATCCAAATATTTAATTAAAGTAGAGCCCGGATAAAAACTAAACTATCCGATTTTGAATTTTCCTCATTGTACTATAAACATTGATCAATCAATCAATCAATTTTCACGGAAACGTTGGGCTAGGTATGACGACGCGTTATTGAGATGATGAGATACAATGATCATCTCATTGTGGAGGATTTTCTCTGCCTCGGAGAGGGGGGGGGGGGGGGGAAAAAATTATGAATCTCATCATCAATGTGAGTCAGTTAGTTTATCAGGTAGGGAGGGGGTAGTGTCGAGTAGTAGTAAGTAGGTAGAGAGAGAGAGGTAAGACGACGACGACGGGACGGAGTCTGAAGCTTTTGCTGTACTTTTTATTAGACAGACGGTGGTGATGATTGATTATCTGTCTGTATGTCAACAAACCAGGTGTGTGAAAAGCTTGCACTAAGTACAACAAACAGCGGGAAGCGGACGTCCGGAAGGAGGCCCTACAGGTGGTAGGTCTACAGTAGAGGTAGGTAGGTCTCCCCTGTACACCTTCCCTTATATTGAATGATGTGGTGAAATTATAACGGGAAAGCGCGAACGCAGTCCCGACTACCAAAAATTACGCGCCCGAGATACCCGCATTTGGGGTATTCGCAGGGGTCAGCTCAACCGAAGTGCAATGGAAAAGCCTCACCCTGGGGGAACCGCCTTGTTGATCACGGTAGGCCCCCACGCCAGGTAAGTATGCTATAATTTGGGAAAATCCGATAGTTGTCAAGTCAAACCTAACTTCACTTGCGAGATTGAACTGGATTCGGAGAAGACGAATGGCCGTCTAGCGAACCACCAGATGATGTAATATACAAAAAAATGTTTCGTTTATCTTACTACACAATATATTATCGAGTATAAATAGTTTAAACGCACCGAAAACATTTCCCTACCCGTATTAGTGCATATATCTCTGCATCCCTCTCGATCCCACAGGTTAGCTAGCGATCACACAGGTGGCGCTAGTGTAGCTTCCTTCCCGGTATCCACCCTTCAACTTCAACCAATCTCCCGAGCTATTATTAGTAAACGCTCCAAAACGTATTATTTATTATATTTTTGAGATTTCCCTCATCTTATTTGCTACTATTTATAATGACAATATTTTATAAGATTTTTTATTTTTGGAGTTACACATAAAAAAAATATTGGGTATATATGTTATCTTTTAGGAATCCACCGAGATCCGTTCATTAAATTATTTTTAATATTACTTTGCCGCCGAATTAAATAGTGACTCTTGCTGTAACTTTATTTATGAATCATTATTCCTAATCCAACCATGATCTCGAATGATAGTATCAATCGAGTGACTCCCGCAATAATCTTTTGGTGCCTGTTTATCCTTAGCTCACAGATAAAACCTCCTCCTGTAGTAAGCCGTAAACATTTACTGATCCCGACCTCACTAATCCGGAACTAGTGATCCTTTCACTTTCAGTCGTTATCCCCACTATTATTTTTTTTCATCTCAACAATTTTAATTCTGTCTGTTCCCTGGAGTAGTGTCTTTTACATGGACAACCCCAGTTGTGATTAGCTAATTAAAAAATAGCTTTCTCTATTTTGTCTTTGAAATACATATATAAAATTGGGCTCACCTTATCATTATTTTACTTAATTTCTTTTCTTTTAAATGAAATCATTTTGCTCATCGCTGATATTGAAAATAGTATTCGTCGGAGATTTGATGATATGTCGGGCCGGCTCGGCTATCCCTCGGACTGGGCTCCACCTTTTAGAGGACGTCGTGAGGAGCGATATAGTCTCTAGATACCCTTAAAAATTATTTTAATATCCAGAACATACATCGTTTGTGGTATCCTTTAATATGAAAAATGGTTATCATAGTAACCCGACGCTGCCAAATCCAACTATTATATGATATATACACTGTATGTACTATTTCTAATTGAATAATACGGAGCCCGTATTTACGAGGAAAGCAATTTTGAATTTTGAATTATAGTGTGCCGTCTGCCTATTGAAAATCATAGTTTGATTTATTCCTAATGATTTAGACACCCGAAGAGAGTGCTATGGGATGATAAACATTTATCTTAAATATCCTCCTGTAATAAATACCCAACGGCTAATAGTTTTCGGATTTCTTTAGGCCTTCGTTCGGCCTATCCGAGGAACGGAGGTGCGTCCCATTAACACTTGCTCGTGCACTCATTAGATGGGCGGGAGACGTTAGGCTGACCGGTCCCATCTTGCCCGGGGGAGAGCCGGCTGCAGGCGAATATCAACCCATGCCGATGCTCTGTCCGATGTTATATCTATCTATACGATACGGGGTGAGCCCCCCTTCCAGTTTTTATATATGTAGTCTCTTCTAGACATAATTATCCAAATATTTAATTAAAGTAGAGCCCGGATAAAAACTAAACTATCCGATTTTGAATTTTCCTCATTGTACTATAAACATTGATCAATCAATCAATCAATTTTCACGGAAACGTTGGGCTAGGTATGACGACGCGTTATTGAGATGATGAGATACAATGATCATCTCATTGTGGAGGATTTTCTCTGCCTCGGAGAGGGGGGGGGGGGGAAATTATGAATCTCATCATCAATGTGAGTCAGTTAGTTTATCAGGTAGGGAGGGGGTAGTGTCGAGTAGTAAGTAGTAAGTAGGTAGAGAGAGAGAGGTAAGACGACGACGACGGGACGGAGTCTGAAGCTTTTGCTGTACTTTTTATTAGACAGACGGTGGTGATGATTGATTATCTGTCTGTATGTCAACAAACCAGGTGTGTGAAAAGCTTGCACTAAGTACAACAAACAGCGGGAAGCGGACGTCCGGAAGGAGGCCCTACAGGTGGTAGGTCTACAGTAGAGGTAGGTAGGTCTCCCCTGTACACCTTCCCTTATATTGAATGATGTGGTGAAATTATAACGGGAAAGCGCGAACGCAGTCCCGACTACCAAAAATTACGCGCCCGAGATACCCGCATTTGGGGTATTCGCAGGGGTCAGCTCAACCGAAGTGCAATGGAAAAGCCTCACCCTGGGGGAACCGCCTTGTTGATCACGGTAGGCCCCCACGCCAGGTAAGTATGCTATAATTTGGGAAAATCCGATAGTTGTCAAGTCAAACCTAACTTCACTTGCGAGATTGAACTGGATTCGGAGAAGACGAATGGCCGTCTAGCGAACCACCAGATGATGTAATATACAAAAAAATGTTTCGTTTATCTTACTACACAATATATTATCGAGTATAAATAGTTTAAACGCACCGAAAACATTTCCCTACCCGTATTAGTGCATATATCTCTGCATCCCTCTCGATCCCACAGGTTAGCTAGCGATCACACAGGTGGCGCTAGTGTAGCTTCCTTCCCGGTATCCACCCTTCAACTTCAACCAATCTCCCGAGCTATTATTAGTAAACGCTCCAAAACGTATTATTTATTATATTTTTGAGATTTCCCTCATCTTATTTGCTACTATTTATAATGACAATATTTTATAAGATTTTTTATTTTTGGAGTTACACATAAAAAAAATATTGGGTATATATGTTATCTTTTAGGAATCCACCGAGATCCGTTCATTAAATTATTTTTAATATTACTTTGCCGCCGAATTAAATAGTGACTCTTGCTGTAACTTTATTTATGAATCATTATTCCTAATCCAACCATGATCTCGAATGATAGTATCAATCGAGTGACTCCCGCAATAATCTTTTGGTGCCTGTTTATCCTTAGCTCACAGATAAAACCTCCTCCTGTAGTAAGCCGTAAACATTTACTGATCCCGACCTCACTAATCCGGAACTAGTGATCCTTTCACTTTCAGTCGTTATCCCCACTATTATTTTTTTTCATCTCAACAATTTTAATTCTGTCTGTTCCCTGGAGTAGTGTCTTTTACATGGACAACCCCAGTTGTGATTAGCTAATTAAAAAATAGCTTTCTCTATTTTGTCTTTGAAATACATATATAAAATTGGGCTCACCTTATCATTATTTTACTTAATTTCTTTTCTTTTAAATGAAATCATTTTGCTCATCGCTGATATTGAAAATAGTATTCGTCGGAGATTTGATGATATGTCGGGCCGGCTCGGCTATCCCTCGGACTGGGCTCCACCTTTTAGAGGACGTCGTGAGGAGCGATATAGTCTCTAGATACCCTTAAAAATTATTTTAATATCCAGAACATACATCGTTTGTGGTATCCTTTAATATGAAAAATGGTTATCATAGTAACCCGACGCTGCCAAATCCAACTATTATATGATATATACACTGTATGTACTATTTCTAATTGAATAATACGGAGCCCGTATTTACGAGGAAAGCAATTTTGAATTTTGAATTATAGTGTGCCGTCTGCCTATTGAAAATCATAGTTTGATTTATTCCTAATGATTTAGACACCCGAAGAGAGTGCTATGGGATGATAAACATTTATCTTAAATATCCTCCTGTAATAAATACCCAACGGCTAATAGTTTTCGGATTTCTTTAGGCCTTCGTTCGGCCTATCCGAGGAACGGAGGTGCGTCCCATTAACACTTGCTCGTGCACTCATTAGATGGGCGGGAGACGTTAGGCTGACCGGTCCCATCTTGCCCGGGGGAGAGCCGGCTGCAGGCGAATATCAACCCATGCCGATGCTCTGTCCGATGTTATATCTATCTATACGATACGGGGTGAGCCCCCCTTCCAGTTTTTATATATGTAGTCTCTTCTAGACATAATTATCCAAATATTTAATTAAAGTAGAGCCCGGATAAAAACTAAACTATCCGATTTTGAATTTTCCTCATTGTACTATAAACATTGATCAATCAATCAATCAATTTTCACGGAAACGTTGGGCTAGGTATGACGACGCGTTATTGAGATGATGAGATACAATGATCATCTCATTGTGGAGGATTTTCTCTGCCTCGGAGAGGGGGGGGGGGGGGAAAAAAATTATGAATCTCATCATCAATGTGAGTCAGTTAGTTTATCAGGTAGGGAGGGGGTAGTGTCGAGTAGTAGTAAGTAGGTAGAGAGAGAGAGGTAAGACGACGACGACGGGACGGAGTCTGAAGCTTTTGCTGTACTTTTTATTAGACAGACGGTGGTGATGATTGATTATCTGTCTGTATGTCAACAAACCAGGTGTGTGAAAAGCTTGCACTAAGTACAACAAACAGCGGGAAGCGGACGTCCGGAAGGAGGCCCTACAGGTGGTAGGTCTACAGTAGAGGTAGGTAGGTCTCCCCTGTACACCTTCCCTTATATTGAATGATGTGGTGAAATTATAACGGGAAAGCGCGAACGCAGTCCCGACTACCAAAAATTACGCGCCCGAGATACCCGCATTTGGGGTATTCGCAGGGGTCAGCTCAACCGAAGTGCAATGGAAAAGCCTCACCCTGGGGGAACCGCCTTGTTGATCACGGTAGGCCCCCACGCCAGGTAAGTATGCTATAATTTGGGAAAATCCGATAGTTGTCAAGTCAAACCTAACTTCACTTGCGAGATTGAACTGGATTCGGAGAAGACGAATGGCCGTCTAGCGAACCACCAGATGATGTAATATACAAAAAAATGTTTCGTTTATCTTACTACACAATATATTATCGAGTATAAATAGTTTAAACGCACCGAAAACATTTCCCTACCCGTATTAGTGCATATATCTCTGCATCCCTCTCGATCCCACAGGTTAGCTAGCGATCACACAGGTGGCGCTAGTGTAGCTTCCTTCCCGGTATCCACCCTTCAACTTCAACCAATCTCCCGAGCTATTATTAGTAAACGCTCCAAAACGTATTATTTATTATATTTTTGAGATTTCCCTCATCTTATTTGCTACTATTTATAATGACAATATTTTATAAGATTTTTTATTTTTGGAGTTACACATAAAAAAAATATTGGGTATATATGTTATCTTTTAGGAATCCACCGAGATCCGTTCATTAAATTATTTTTAATATTACTTTGCCGCCGAATTAAATAGTGACTCTTGCTGTAACTTTATTTATGAATCATTATTCCTAATCCAACCATGATCTCGAATGATAGTATCAATCGAGTGACTCCCGCAATAATCTTTTGGTGCCTGTTTATCCTTAGCTCACAGATAAAACCTCCTCCTGTAGTAAGCCGTAAACATTTACTGATCCCGACCTCACTAATCCGGAACTAGTGATCCTTTCACTTTCAGTCGTTATCCCCACTATTATTTTTTTTCATCTCAACAATTTTAATTCTGTCTGTTCCCTGGAGTAGTGTCTTTTACATGGACAACCCCAGTTGTGATTAGCTAATTAAAAAATAGCTTTCTCTATTTTGTCTTTGAAATACATATATAAAATTGGGCTCACCTTATCATTATTTTACTTAATTTCTTTTCTTTTAAATGAAATCATTTTGCTCATCGCTGATATTGAAAATAGTATTCGTCGGAGATTTGATGATATGTCGGGCCGGCTCGGCTATCCATCGGACTGGGCTCCACCTTTTAGAGGACGTCGTGAGGAGCGATATAGTCTCTAGATACCCTTAAAAATTATTTTAATATCCAGAACATACATCGTTTGTGGTATCCTTTAATATGAAAAATGGTTATCATAGTAACCCGACGCTGCCAAATCCAACTATTATATGATATATACACTGTATGTACTATTTCTAATTGAATAATACGGAGCCCGTATTTACGAGGAAAGCAATTTTGAATTTTGAATTATAGTGTGCCGTCTGCCTATTGAAAATCATAGTTTGATTTATTCCTAATGATTTAGACACCCGAAGAGAGTGCTATGGGATGATAAACATTTATCTTAAATATCCTCCTGTAATAAATACCCAACGGCTAATAGTTTTCGGATTTCTTTAGGCCTTCGTTCGGCCTATCCGAGGAACGGAGGTGCGTCCCATTAACACTTGCTCGTGCACTCATTAGATGGGCGGGAGACGTTAGGCTGACCGGTCCCATCTTGCCCGGGGGAGAGCCGGCTGCAGGCGAATATCAACCCATGCCGATGCTCTGTCCGATGTTATATCTATCTATACGATACGGGGTGAGCCCCCCTTCCAGTTTTTATATATGTAGTCTCTTCTAGACATAATTATCCAAATATTTAATTAAAGTAGAGCCCGGATAAAAACTAAACTATCCGATTTTGAATTTTCCTCATTGTACTATAAACATTGATCAATCAATCAATCAATTTTCACGGAAACGTTGGGCTAGGTATGACGACGCGTTATTGAGATGATGAGATACAATGATCATCTCATTGTGGAGGATTTTCTCTGCCTCGGAGAGGGGGGGGGGGGGAAATTATGAATCTCATCATCAATGTGAGTCAGTTAGTTTATCAGGTAGGGAGGGGGTAGTGTCGAGTAGTAAGTAGTAAGTAGGTAGAGAGAGAGAGGTAAGACGACGACGACGGGACGGAGTCTGAAGCTTTTGCTGTACTTTTTATTAGACAGACGGTGGTGATGATTGATTATCTGTCTGTATGTCAACAAACCAGGTGTGTGAAAAGCTTGCACAAAGTACAACAAACAGCGGGAAGCGGACGTCCGGAAGGAGGCCCTACAGGTGGTAGGTCTACAGTAGAGGTAGGTAGGTCTCCCCTGTACACCTTCCCTTATATTGAATGATGTGGTGAAATTATAACGGGAAAGCGCGAACGCAGTCCCGACTACCAAAAATTACGCGCCCGAGATACCCGCATTTGGGGTATTCGCAGGGGTCAGCTCAACCGAAGTGCAATGGAAAAGCCTCACCCTGGGGGAACCGCCTTGTTGATCACGGTAGGCCCCCACGCCAGGTAAGTATGCTATAATTTGGGAAAATCCGATAGTTGTCAAGTCAAACCTAACTTCACTTGCGAGATTGAACTGGATTCGGAGAAGACGAATGGCCGTCTAGCGAACCACCAGATGATGTAATATACAAAAAAATGTTTCGTTTATCTTACTACACAATATATTATCGAGTATAAATAGTTTAAACGCACCGAAAACATTTCCCTACCCGTATTAGTGCATATATCTCTGCATCCCTCTCGATCCCACAGGTTAGCTAGCGATCACACAGGTGGCGCTAGTGTAGCTTCCTTCCCGGTATCCACCCTTCAACTTCAACCAATCTCCCGAGCTATTATTAGTAAACGCTCCAAAACGTATTATTTATTATATTTTTGAGATTTCCCTCATCTTATTTGCTACTATTTATAATGACAATATTTTATAAGATTTTTTATTTTTGGAGTTACACATAAAAAAAATATTGGGTATATATGTTATCTTTTAGGAATCCACCGAGATCCGTTCATTAAATTATTTTTAATATTACTTTGCCGCCGAATTAAATAGTGACTCTTGCTGTAACTTTATTTATGAATCATTATTCCTAATCCAACCATGATCTCGAATGATAGTATCAATCGAGTGACTCCCGCAATAATCTTTTGGTGCCTGTTTATCCTTAGCTCACAGATAAAACCTCCTCCTGTAGTAAGCCGTAAACATTTACTGATCCCGACCTCACTAATCCGGAACTAGTGATCCTTTCACTTTCAGTCGTTATCCCCACTATTATTTTTTTTCATCTCAACAATTTTAATTCTGTCTGTTCCCTGGAGTAGTGTATTTTACATGGACAACCCCAGTTGTGATTAGCTAATTAAAAAATAGCTTTCTCTATTTTGTCTTTGAAATACATATATAAAATTGGGCTCACCTTATCATTATTTTACTTAATTTCTTTTCTTTTAAATGAAATCATTTTGCTCATCGCTGATATTGAAAATAGTATTCGTCGGAGATTTGATGATATGTCGGGCCGGCTCGGCTATCCCTCGGACTGGGCTCCACCTTTTAGAGGACGTCGTGAGGAGCGATATAGTCTCTAGATACCCTTAAAAATTATTTTAATATCCAGAACATACATCGTTTGTGGTATCCTTTAATATGAAAAATGGTTATCATAGTAACCCGACGCTGCCAAATCCAACTATTATATGATATATACACTGTATGTACTATTTCTAATTGAATAATACGGAGCCCGTATTTACGAGGAAAGCAATTTTGAATTTTGAATTATAGTGTGCCGTCTGCCTATTGAAAATCATAGTTTGATTTATTCCTAATGATTTAGACACCCGAAGAGAGTGCTATGGGATGATAAACATTTATCTTAAATATCCTCCTGTAATAAATACCCAACGGCTAATAGTTTTCGGATTTCTTTAGGCCTTCGTTCGGCCTATCCGAGGAACGGAGGTGCGTCCCATTAACACTTGCTCGTGCACTCATTAGATGGGCGGGAGACGTTAGGCTGACCGGTCCCATCTTGCCCGGGGGAGAGCCGGCTGCAGGCGAATATCAACCCATGCCGATGCTCTGTCCGATGTTATATCTATCTATACGATACGGGGTGAGCCCCCCTTCCAGTTTTTATATATGTAGTCTCTTCTAGACATAATTATCCAAATATTTAATTAAAGTAGAGCCCGGATAAAAACTAAACTATCCGATTTTGAATTTTCCTCATTGTACTATAAACATTGATCAATCAATCAATCAATTTTCACGGAAACGTTGGGCTAGGTATGACGACGCGTTATTGAGATGATGAGATACAATGATCATCTCATTGTGGAGGATTTTCTCTGCCTCGGAGAGGGGGGGGGGGGGAAATTATGAATCTCATCATCAATGTGAGTCAGTTAGTTTATCAGGTAGGGAGGGGGTAGTGTCGAGTAGTAAGTAGTAAGTAGGTAGAGAGAGAGAGGTAAGACGACGACGACGGGACGGAGTCTGAAGCTTTTGCTGTACTTTTTATTAGACAGACGGTGGTGATGATTGATTATCTGTCTGTATGTCAACAAACCAGGTGTGTGAAAAGCTTGCACTAAGTACAACAAACAGCGGGAAGCGGACGTCCGGAAGGAGGCCCTACAGGTGGTAGGTCTACAGTAGAGGTAGGTAGGTCTCCCCTGTACACCTTCCCTTATATTGAATGATGTGGTGAAATTATAACGGGAAAGCGCGAACGCAGTCCCGACTACCAAAAATTACGCGCCCGAGATACCCGCATTTGGGGTATTCGCAGGGGTCAGCTCAACCGAAGTGCAATGGAAAAGCCTCACCCTGGGGGAACCGCCTTGTTGATCACGGTAGGCCCCCACGCCAGGTAAGTATGCTATAATTTGGGAAAATCCGATAGTTGTCAAGTCAAACCTAACTTCACTTGCGAGATTGAACTGGATTCGGAGAAGACGAATGGCCGTCTAGCGAACCACCAGATGATGTAATATACAAAAAAATGTTTCGTTTATCTTACTACACAATATATTATCGAGTATAAATAGTTTAAACGCACCGAAAACATTTCCCTACCCGTATTAGTGCATATATCTCTGCATCCCTCTCGATCCCACAGGTTAGCTAGCGATCACACAGGTGGCGCTAGTGTAGCTTCCTTCCCGGTATCCACCCTTCAACTTCAACCAATCTCCCGAGCTATTATTAGTAAACGCTCCAAAACGTATTATTTATTATATTTTTGAGATTTCCCTCATCTTATTTGCTACTATTTATAATGACAATATTTTATAAGATTTTTTATTTTTGGAGTTACACATAAAAAAAATATTGGGTATATATGTTATCTTTTAGGAATCCACCGAGATCCGTTCATTAAATTATTTTTAATATTACTTTGCCGCCGAATTAAATAGTGACTCTTGCTGTAACTTTATTTATGAATCATTATTCCTAATCCAACCATGATCTCGAATGATAGTATCAATCGAGTGACTCCCGCAATAATCTTTTGGTGCCTGTTTATCCTTAGCTCACAGATAAAACCTCCTCCTGTAGTAAGCCGTAAACATTTACTGATCCCGACCTCACTAATCCGGAACTAGTGATCCTTTCACTTTCAGTCGTTATCCCCACTATTATTTTTTTTCATCTCAACAATTTTAATTCTGTCTGTTCCCTGGAGTAGTGTCTTTTACATGGACAACCCCAGTTGTGATTAGCTAATTAAAAAATAGCTTTCTCTATTTTGTCTTTGAAATACATATATAAAATTGGGCTCACCTTATCATTATTTTACTTAATTTCTTTTCTTTTAAATGAAATCATTTTGCTCATCGCTGATATTGAAAATAGTATTCGTCGGAGATTTGATGATATGTCGGGCCGGCTCGGCTATCCCTCGGACTGGGCTCCACCTTTTAGAGGACGTCGTGAGGAGCGATATAGTCTCTAGATACCCTTAAAAATTATTTTAATATCCAGAACATACATCGTTTGTGGTATCCTTTAATATGAAAAATGGTTATCATAGTAACCCGACGCTGCCAAATCCAACTATTATATGATATATACACTGTATGTACTATTTCTAATTGAATAATACGGAGCCCGTATTTACGAGGAAAGCAATTTTGAATTTTGAATTATAGTGTGCCGTCTGCCTATTGAAAATCATAGTTTGATTTATTCCTAATGATTTAGACACCCGAAGAGAGTGCTATGGGATGATAAACATTTATCTTAAATATCCTCCTGTAATAAATACCCAACGGCTAATAGTTTTCGGATTTCTTTAGGCCTTCGTTCGGCCTATCCGAGGAACGGAGGTGCGTCCCATTAACACTTGCTCGTGCACTCATTAGATGGGCGGGAGACGTTAGGCTGACCGGTCCCATCTTGCCCGGGGGAGAGCCGGCTGCAGGCGAATATCAACCCATGCCGATGCTCTGTCCGATGTTATATCTATCTATACGATACGGGGTGAGCCCCCCTTCCAGTTTTTATATATGTAGTCTCTTCTAGACATAATTATCCAAATATTTAATTAAAGTAGAGCCCGGATAAAAACTAAACTATCCGATTTTGAATTTTCCTCATTGTACTATAAACATTGATCAATCAATCAATCAATTTTCACGGAAACGTTGGGCTAGGTATGACGACGCGTTATTGAGATGATGAGATACAATGATCATCTCATTGTGGAGGATTTTCTCTGCCTCGGAGAGGGGGGGGGGGGGGAAAAAATTATGAATCTCATCATCAATGTGAGTCAGTTAGTTTATCAGGTAGGGAGGGGGTAGTGTCGAGTAGTAGTAAGTAGGTAGAGAGAGAGAGGTAAGACGACGACGACGGGACGGAGTCTGAAGCTTTTGCTGTACTTTTTATTAGACAGACGGTGGTGATGATTGATTATCTGTCTGTATGTCAACAAACCAGGTGTGTGAAAAGCTTGCACTAAGTACAACAAACAGCGGGAAGCGGACGTCCGGAAGGAGGCCCTACAGGTGGTAGGTCTACAGTAGAGGTAGGTAGGTCTCCCCTGTACACCTTCCCTTATATTGAATGATGTGGTGAAATTATAACGGGAAAGCGCGAACGCAGTCCCGACTACCAAAAATTACGCGCCCGAGATACCCGCATTTGGGGTATTCGCAGGGGTCAGCTCAACCGAAGTGCAATGGAAAAGCCTCACCCTGGGGGAACCGCCTTGTTGATCACGGTAGGCCCCCACGCCAGGTAAGTATGCTATAATTTGGGAAAATCCGATAGTTGTCAAGTCAAACCTAACTTCACTTGCGAGATTGAACTGGATTCGGAGAAGACGAATGGCCGTCTAGCGAACCACCAGATGATGTAATATACAAAAAAATGTTTCGTTTATCTTACTACACAATATATTATCGAGTATAAATAGTTTAAACGCACCGAAAACATTTCCCTACCCGTATTAGTGCATATATCTCTGCATCCCTCTCGATCCCACAGGTTAGCTAGCGATCACACAGGTGGCGCTAGTGTAGCTTCCTTCCCGGTATCCACCCTTCAACTTCAACCAATCTCCCGAGCTATTATTAGTAAACGCTCCAAAACGTATTATTTATTATATTTTTGAGATTTCCCTCATCTTATTTGCTACTATTTATAATGACAATATTTTATAAGATTTTTTATTTTTGGAGTTACACATAAAAAAAATATTGGGTATATATGTTATCTTTTAGGAATCCACCGAGATCCGTTCATTAAATTATTTTTAATATTACTTTGCCGCCGAATTAAATAGTGACTCTTGCTGTAACTTTATTTATGAATCATTATTCCTAATCCAACCATGATCTCGAATGATAGTATCAATCGAGTGACTCCCGCAATAATCTTTTGGTGCCTGTTTATCCTTAGCTCACAGATAAAACCTCCTCCTGTAGTAAGCCGTAAACATTTACTGATCCCGACCTCACTAATCCGGAACTAGTGATCCTTTCACTTTCAGTCGTTATCCCCACTATTATTTTTTTTCATCTCAACAATTTTAATTCTGTCTGTTCCCTGGAGTAGTGTCTTTTACATGGACAACCCCAGTTGTGATTAGCTAATTAAAAAATAGCTTTCTCTATTTTGTCTTTGAAATACATATATAAAATTGGGCTCACCTTATCATTATTTTACTTAATTTCTTTTCTTTTAAATGAAATCATTTTGCTCATCGCTGATATTGAAAATAGTATTCGTCGGAGATTTGATGATATGTCGGGCCGGCTCGGCTATCCCTCGGACTGGGCTCCACCTTTTAGAGGACGTCGTGAGGAGCGATATAGTCTCTAGATACCCTTAAAAATTATTTTAATATCCAGAACATACATCGTTTGTGGTATCCTTTAATATGAAAAATGGTTATCATAGTAACCCGACGCTGCCAAATCCAACTATTATATGATATATACACTGTATGTACTATTTCTAATTGAATAATACGGAGCCCGTATTTACGAGGAAAGCAATTTTGAATTTTGAATTATAGTGTGCCGTCTGCCTATTGAAAATCATAGTTTGATTTATTCCTAATGATTTAGACACCCGAAGAGAGTGCTATGGGATGATAAACATTTATCTTAAATATCCTCCTGTAATAAATACCCAACGGCTAATAGTTTTCGGATTTCTTTAGGCCTTCGTTCGGCCTATCCGAGGAACGGAGGTGCGTCCCATTAACACTTGCTCGTGCACTCATTAGATGGGCGGGAGACGTTAGGCTGACCGGTCCCATCTTGCCCGGGGGAGAGCCGGCTGCAGGCGAATATCAACCCATGCCGATGCTCTGTCCGATGTTATATCTATCTATACGATACGGGGTGAGCCCCCCTTCCAGTTTTTATATATGTAGTCTCTTCTAGACATAATTATCCAAATATTTAATTAAAGTAGAGCCCGGATAAAAACTAAACTATCCGATTTTGAATTTTCCTCATTGTACTATAAACATTGATCAATCAATCAATCAATTTTCACGGAAACGTTGGGCTAGGTATGACGACGCGTTATTGAGATGATGAGATACAATGATCATCTCATTGTGGAGGATTTTCTCTGCCTCGGAGAGGGGGGGGGGGGGGAAATTATGAATCTCATCATCAATGTGAGTCAGTTAGTTTATCAGGTAGGGAGGGGGTAGTGTCGAGTAGTAAGTAGTAAGTAGGTAGAGAGAGAGAGGTAAGACGACGACGACGGGACGGAGTCTGAAGCTTTTGCTGTACTTTTTATTAGACAGACGGTGGTGATGATTGATTATCTGTCTGTATGTCAACAAACCAGGTGTGTGAAAAGCTTGCACTAAGTACAACAAACAGCGGGAAGCGGACGTCCGGAAGGAGGCCCTACAGGTGGTAGGTCTACAGTAGAGGTAGGTAGGTCTCCCCTGTACACCTTCCCTTATATTGAATGATGTGGTGAAATTATAACGGGAAAGCGCGAACGCAGTCCCGACTACCAAAAATTACGCGCCCGAGATACCCGCATTTGGGGTATTCGCAGGGGTCAGCTCAACCGAAGTGCAATGGAAAAGCCTCACCCTGGGGGAACCGCCTTGTTGATCACGGTAGGCCCCCACGCCAGGTAAGTATGCTATAATTTGGGAAAATCCGATAGTTGTCAAGTCAAACCTAACTTCACTTGCGAGATTGAACTGGATTCGGAGAAGACGAATGGCCGTCTAGCGAACCACCAGATGATGTAATATACAAAAAAATGTTTCGTTTATCTTACTACACAATATATTATCGAGTATAAATAGTTTAAACGCACCGAAAACATTTCCCTACCCGTATTAGTGCATATATCTCTGCATCCCTCTCGATCCCACAGGTTAGCTAGCGATCACACAGGTGGCGCTAGTGTAGCTTCCTTCCCGGTATCCACCCTTCAACTTCAACCAATCTCCCGAGCTATTATTAGTAAACGCTCCAAAACGTATTATTTATTATATTTTTGAGATTTCCCTCATCTTATTTGCTACTATTTATAATGACAATATTTTATAAGATTTTTTATTTTTGGAGTTACACATAAAAAAAATATTGGGTATATATGTTATCTTTTAGGAATCCACCGAGATCCGTTCATTAAATTATTTTTAATATTACTTTGCCGCCGAATTAAATAGTGACTCTTGCTGTAACTTTATTTATGAATCATTATTCCTAATCCAACCATGATCTCGAATGATAGTATCAATCGAGTGACTCCCGCAATAATCTTTTGGTGCCTGTTTATCCTTAGCTCACAGATAAAACCTCCTCCTGTAGTAAGCCGTAAACATTTACTGATCCCGACCTCACTAATCCGGAACTAGTGATCCTTTCACTTTCAGTCGTTATCCCCACTATTATTTTTTTTCATCTCAACAATTTTAATTCTGTCTGTTCCCTGGAGTAGTGTCTTTTACATGGACAACCCCAGTTGTGATTAGCTAATTAAAAAATAGCTTTCTCTATTTTGTCTTTGAAATACATATATAAAATTGGGCTCACCTTATCATTATTTTACTTAATTTCTTTTCTTTTAAATGAAATCATTTTGCTCATCGCTGATATTGAAAATAGTATTCGTCGGAGATTTGATGATATGTCGGGCCGGCTCGGCTATCCCTCGGACTGGGCTCCACCTTTTAGAGGACGTCGTGAGGAGCGATATAGTCTCTAGATACCCTTAAAAATTATTTTAATATCCAGAACATACATCGTTTGTGGTATCCTTTAATATGAAAAATGGTTATCATAGTAACCCGACGCTGCCAAATCCAACTATTATATGATATATACACTGTATGTACTATTTCTAATTGAATAATACGGAGCCCGTATTTACGAGGAAAGCAATTTTGAATTTTGAATTATAGTGTGCCGTCTGCCTATTGAAAATCATAGTTTGATTTATTCCTAATGATTTAGACACCCGAAGAGAGTGCTATGGGATGATAAACATTTATCTTAAATATCCTCCTGTAATAAATACCCAACGGCTAATAGTTTTCGGATTTCTTTAGGCCTTCGTTCGGCCTATCCGAGGAACGGAGGTGCGTCCCATTAACACTTGCTCGTGCACTCATTAGATGGGCGGGAGACGTTAGGCTGACCGGTCCCATCTTGCCCGGGGGAGAGCCGGCTGCAGGCGAATATCAACCCATGCCGATGCTCTGTCCGATGTTATATCTATCTATACGATACGGGGTGAGCCCCCCTTCCAGTTTTTATATATGTAGTCTCTTCTAGACATAATTATCCAAATATTTAATTAAAGTAGAGCCCGGATAAAAACTAAACTATCCGATTTTGAATTTTCCTCATTGTACTATAAACATTGATCAATCAATCAATCAATTTTCACGGAAACGTTGGGCTAGGTATGACGACGCGTTATTGAGATGATGAGATACAATGATCATCTCATTGTGGAGGATTTTCTCTGCCTCGGAGAGGGGGGGGGGGGGAAATTATGAATCTCATCATCAATGTGAGTCAGTTAGTTTATCAGGTAGGGAGGGGGTAGTGTCGAGTAGTAAGTAGTAAGTAGGTAGAGAGAGAGAGGTAAGACGACGACGACGGGACGGAGTCTGAAGCTTTTGCTGTACTTTTTATTAGACAGACGGTGGTGATGATTGATTATCTGTCTGTATGTCAACAAACCAGGTGTGTGAAAAGCTTGCACTAAGTACAACAAACAGCGGGAAGCGGACGTCCGGAAGGAGGCCCTACAGGTGGTAGGTCTACAGTAGAGGTAGGTAGGTCTCCCCTGTACACCTTCCCTTATATTGAATGATGTGGTGAAATTATAACGGGAAAGCGCGAACGCAGTCCCGACTACCAAAAATTACGCGCCCGAGATACCCGCATTTGGGGTATTCGCAGGGGTCAGCTCAACCGAAGTGCAATGGAAAAGCCTCACCCTGGGGGAACCGCCTTGTTGATCACGGTAGGCCCCCACGCCAGGTAAGTATGCTATAATTTGGGAAAATCCGATAGTTGTCAAGTCAAACCTAACTTCACTTGCGAGATTGAACTGGATTCGGAGAAGACGAATGGCCGTCTAGCGAACCACCAGATGATGTAATATACAAAAAAATGTTTCGTTTATCTTACTACACAATATATTATCGAGTATAAATAGTTTAAACGCACCGAAAACATTTCCCTACCCGTATTAGTGCATATATCTCTGCATCCCTCTCGATCCCACAGGTTAGCTAGCGATCACACAGGTGGCGCTAGTGTAGCTTCCTTCCCGGTATCTACCCTTCAACTTCAACCAATCTCCCGAGCTATTATTAGTAAACGCTCCAAAACGTATTATTTATTATATTTTTGAGATTTCCCTCATCTTATTTGCTACTATTTATAATGACAATATTTTATAAGATTTTTTATTTTTGGAGTTACACATAAAAAAAATATTGGGTATATATGTTATCTTTTAGGAATCCACCGAGATCCGTTCATTAAATTATTTTTAATATTACTTTGCCGCCGAATTAAATAGTGACTCTTGCTGTAACTTTATTTATGAATCATTATTCCTAATCCAACCATGATCTCGAATGATAGTATCAATCGAGTGACTCCCGCAATAATCTTTTGGTGCCTGTTTATCCTTAGCTCACAGATAAAACCTCCTCCTGTAGTAAGCCGTAAACATTTACTGATCCCGACCTCACTAATCCGGAACTAGTGATCCTTTCACTTTCAGTCGTTATCCCCACTATTATTTTTTTTCATCTCAACAATTTTAATTCTGTCTGTTCCCTGGAGTAGTGTCTTTTACATGGACAACCCCAGTTGTGATTAGCTAATTAAAAAATAGCTTTCTCTATTTTGTCTTTGAAATACATATATAAAATTGGGCTCACCTTATCATTATTTTACTTAATTTCTTTTCTTTTAAATGAAATCATTTTGCTCATCGCTGATATTGAAAATAGTATTCGTCGGAGATTTGATGATATGTCGGGCCGGCTCGGCTATCCCTCGGACTGGGCTCCACCTTTTAGAGGACGTCGTGAGGAGCGATATAGTCTCTAGATACCCTTAAAAATTATTTTAATATCCAGAACATACATCGTTTGTGGTATCCTTTAATATGAAAAATGGTTATCATAGTAACCCGACGCTGCCAAATCCAACTATTATATGATATATACACTGTATGTACTATTTCTAATTGAATAATACGGAGCCCGTATTTACGAGGAAAGCAATTTTGAATTTTGAATTATAGTGTGCCGTCTGCCTATTGAAAATCATAGTTTGATTTATTCCTAATGATTTAGACACCCGAAGAGAGTGCTATGGGATGATAAACATTTATCTTAAATATCCTCCTGTAATAAATACCCAACGGCTAATAGTTTTCGGATTTCTTTAGGCCTTCGTTCGGCCTATCCGAGGAACGGAGGTGCGTCCCATTAACACTTGCTCGTGCACTCATTAGATGGGCGGGAGACGTTAGGCTGACCGGTCCCATCTTGCCCGGGGGAGAGCCGGCTGCAGGCGAATATCAACCCATGCCGATGCTCTGTCCGATGTTATATCTATCTATACGATACGGGGTGAGCCCCCCTTCCAGTTTTTATATATGTAGTCTCTTCTAGACATAATTATCCAAATATTTAATTAAAGTAGAGCCCGGATAAAAACTAAACTATCCGATTTTGAATTTTCCTCATTGTACTATAAACATTGATCAATCAATCAATCAATTTTCACGGAAACGTTGGGCTAGGTATGACGACGCGTTATTGAGATGATGAGATACAATGATCATCTCATTGTGGAGGATTTTCTCTGCCTCGGAGAGGGGGGGGGGGGGGAAAATTATGAATCTCATCATCAATGTGAGTCAGTTAGTTTATCAGGTAGGGAGGGGGTAGTGTCGAGTAGTAAGTAGTAAGTAGGTAGAGAGAGAGAGGTAAGACGACGACGACGGGACGGAGTCTGAAGCTTTTGCTGTACTTTTTATTAGACAGACGGTGGTGATGATTGATTATCTGTCTGTATGTCAACAAACCAGGTGTGTGAAAAGCTTGCACTAAGTACAACAAACAGCGGGAAGCGGACGTCCGGAAGGAGGCCCTACAGGTGGTAGGTCTACAGTAGAGGTAGGTAGGTCTCCCCTGTACACCTTCCCTTATATTGAATGATGTGGTGAAATTATAACGGGAAAGCGCGAACGCAGTCCCGACTACCAAAAATTACGCGCCCGAGATACCCGCATTTGGGGTATTCGCAGGGGTCAGCTCAACCGAAGTGCAATGGAAAAGCCTCACCCTGGGGGAACCGCCTTGTTGATCACGGTAGGCCCCCACGCCAGGTAAGTATGCTATAATTTGGGAAAATCCGATAGTTGTCAAGTCAAACCTAACTTCACTTGCGAGATTGAACTGGATTCGGAGAAGACGAATGGCCGTCTAGCGAACCACCAGATGATGTAATATAGAAAAAAATGTTTCGTTTATCTTACTACACAATATATTATCGAGTATAAATAGTTTAAACGCACCGAAAACATTTCCCTACCCGTATTAGTGCATATATCTCTGCATCCCTCTCGATCCCACAGGTTAGCTAGCGATCACACAGGTGGCGCTAGTGTAGCTTCCTTCCCGGTATCTACCCTTCAACTTCAACCAATCTCCCGAGCTATTATTAGTAAACGCTCCAAAACGTATTATTTATTATATTTTTGAGATTTCCCTCATCTTATTTGCTACTATTTATAATGACAATATTTTATAAGATTTTTTATTTTTGGAGTTACACATAAAAAAAATATTGGGTATATATGTTATCTTTTAGGAATCCACCGAGATCCGTTCATTAAATTATTTTTAATATTACTTTGCCGCCGAATTAAATAGTGACTCTTGCTGTAACTTTATTTATGAATCATTATTCCTAATCCAACCATGATCTCGAATGATAGTATCAATCGAGTGACTCCCGCAATAATCTTTTGGTGCCTGTTTATCCTTAGCTCACAGATAAAACCTCCTCCTGTAGTAAGCCGTAAACATTTACTGATCCCGACCTCACTAATCCGGAACTAGTGATCCTTTCACTTTCAGTCGTTATCCCCACTATTATTTTTTTTCATCTCAACAATTTTAATTCTGTCTGTTCCCTGGAGTAGTGTCTTTTACATGGACAACCCCAGTTGTGATTAGCTAATTAAAAAATAGCTTTCTCTATTTTGTCTTTGAAATACATATATAAAATTGGGCTCACCTTATCATTATTTTACTTAATTTCTTTTCTTTTAAATGAAATCATTTTGCTCATCGCTGATATTGAAAATAGTATTCGTCGGAGATTTGATGATATGTCGGGCCGGCTCGGCTATCCCTCGGACTGGGCTCCACCTTTAGAGGACGTCGTGAGGAGCGATATAGTCTCTAGATATCCTTAAAAATTATTTTAATATCCAGAACATACATCGTTTGTGGTATCCTTTAATATGAAAAATGGTTATCATAGTAACCCGACGCTGCCAAATCCAACTATTATATGATATATACATTGTATGTACTATTTCTAATTGAATAATACGGAGCCCGTATTTACGAGGAAAGCAATTTTGAATTTTGAATTATAGTGTGCCGTCTGCCTATTGAAAATCATAGTTTGATTTATTCCTAATGATTTAGACACCCGAAGAGAGTGCTATGGGATGATAAACATTTATCTTAAATATCCTCCTGTAATAAATACCCAACGGCTAATAGTTTTCGGATTTCTTTAGGCCTTCGTTCGGCCTATCCGAGGAACGGAGGTGCGTCCAATTAACACTTGCTCGTGCACTCATTAGATGGGCGGGAGACGTTAGGCTGACCGGTCCCATCTTGCCCGGGGGAGAGCCGGCTGCAGGCGAGTATCAACCCATGACGATGCTGTGTCTGATTTTGGGAAGATGATGTGTGCATATTTTACATGGCACAATCAACCCGTTCAAGTAAGAATGTGGATGTCACTACATGTACGTTTATGGATCCGTCACACATTGATAATTGTAAATATACTAAAGTAATGCATGAGAGTGTTCACCTTTGTAAGACAAAATCAGATCAGAAGGTCTAGAACGAGTCATATTTAATTTTTTAACCGTAATCTGATCTTTTTAGCTTTTAAGCGAGTAGCGATGCGGTACAAGAAGCCGATTTTAGTATTTTTTACACTTTTTTGTGTATGTTTGTTTTTAATAAATAAACAGGTGTTAAAAACGGGGGGAGGGTATACTTCGGCGAGGACTTCAATTAGAAATGGCACACTGCCCTTTAACAGATTCTATTGGGCCTATGGTGACTTTCAGCTAGTGCATAGCCTGCATTTTCAACATCCAGGAAACTGAAGACATCATGAGTACAAATTAGTACTAGTATGTTTTGAGCTCATATACATTTAAATCAAATCCTTCAGTTTTCTTTTTGTAATCTATAATCATTTTTGCTTATTATTCATCCTGGAATATCGACTAAATATATGCATTGACCATTATGTTTCTTTTTAAATAAAATAATCCGTCCTTATATTACATTTAAAGATTACTTTTTTTTTTTTTTTCCTTAGCTCTCAAATTTTTAAGATAATAGATAAGGGAAAAATAAAGGGAATTTATTTGGGGTATGCGGATCCTTTTTTTTTTTTTTTTTTTTTTTTTTTTTTTAATTTTAGAACTTTAAAATAATACAATGAATAAAATAATTGAATAACAGATTTCTCCTCTTCCTGCATTTACATGCATTTGGAGGAGTGCATAAATATATAATAATTTTGTTGTGGTTAAAAGTAGTAGTAAATTAAAGTAATTTTCTTTAATACATCTAGATAACCTTCAATTGATCAATAAGGAACACCTCTGTGAGAGGAAGAATGGGAATAGTGCCAATTCATTAATTAAATAGTTTATTTTTTATCCAATGAAATCCCTTATTTGTGTTATGACTGAGTGGTCAAGTTCGTTCAAATGATACCTGAACTGACATCCCATTAAAGTATTGCTATATTCTATTAACGGAAAGTTAACTAATTATATTCAGAATGTATTTTTTCAAAACGTAACATACTGCGGCCGACCTTCAAGGCAAGCTAATATGTAGTTATGCACTTGGAGACAACCACGTAAAGCAGTTCTTATATGTACTTGGAAATTGATTTAATTTCAAATTTCAAAAATTAACTAATCTTCTCCCTGGAGCTAATCTCAAAGTAAGACGGAGGACTTGTCTTCAGACAAAGGATAGAAATGAACTAAATGATTCTTACCAGAGTGGCCGAAATATCTGTGGAGGACGTTGCTCCTTCAACAAATGGTGGGAAAAAAATTGTATTGGTCTAACCGAAATAGTGTGACACATTAGTGTAGAATAACGAAAAACACGGGAAAAATACCTAAAATTAACAACTTTCAAAACCACTAAAGAAATTTTACTAGCGGAATTTTTAGTGGATAGTGGCAGACAGAGATAAGAAGTTTCCCCTTTACCGAAAAAAAGTATATCCTCTCCCGTGAAGCTCGGCAATAAATGATCACGTGTGCAGCTGGGTTTACCTATGCAAACTTCTGAAAGGGCCTAGACCACTTGTTACTCACAGGATCTCTTTATATCCATCTTTTTTGTGATAAAACCGACTTGTCTCCTACTCCAACACTGTCACGCCAATCACGCTATAAGCTATAAAAGGTTTGTTTATAAAAAGTCTGGGACCATGAACTTGACAGCGATAGGTGGGGCTGTGCGGCGAAGAAGTGGTGGGGGCTCGGGATGCGGATCAATACCCATCCGGGATCCGTGGACCACTGTTCCAAACCTACATTAGGTCTAAGCGGGGCTTCGGGTAGCAAATTAATTATCGATAGTGATTAGAAGCAGATGTACACTTTGGGTAAAATAAACGCCTCGTCACAGACTTACAAACTTATTTCAAAATATTCCTCAAAGGATCATCATATACCGTAAACTACATCTTTACATGTGAGACAACTGAGTTTAAAATTAACGGTAGCAGATGAGGCCAAACGAGAGATTGAAGAAGGATTGATACTGATCTTCACGCGAATCTTTTTCGTTCGCAAATGAAATTTAAATTTAATAACTTGCGTTGAGGTATAGAACCACTATTATTACTAATTATTACCCATTCTCGGGATCAGGGACCTCCCCTGAGACCCTTCTCGACCCTAACCAGGGAGCTCCCCAAGAGACTTCTAAATCATTCTATAAACGTGTGATTCTAAATGAGTTATATGATTAAACCAATAAACTGAAACATCATTGGTTGAAAATACCAAGTCACTTAAGACTGATCGGGAATAAAAATATACTTCATACATATTTAATTTCGATTATAAATATTACAGGATTAATGCTAACTAATTTAGAGTGGTAAACTTTCTTTTTGATTTAGTAGAAGATAAAATGAGTCTGCAATTTTTTCATAATTAAAGTGAACCCTTCGCATCATTTTACCCGTTATGGTAGTTTTGGGTGGCAGTGTCATGATAGATTTTAAAAAAGAAATAATATTTTAAAACTTTTATTGAAGAATACAAATAATTTCACTAAAACTACTAGTAATAAACAAATTTATTGTGTTAAGTGGTTAACTAAATATCAAATGTTTTACGTATTCGTTTTTATACCGGTTGCCATATTAAAGTTTGTAAGATTTTCCGATGACAAATTCAATCAGATGCAATTTTCATTGCTCTTGTTGAAGTGAGTATGAAGTAGTAAAATTTAGTAGAGTAGTGAACTCACCACCATTGATCCAGTTTTATTTCCAGTAACTTATGGAAAGTTATTTAATGAAATAAAATTGAGAATCAACAAACATTTTGAACTTCCATATTAGATACTCCATATCTAAATGCCTTTAATGAGCAGAAAGTTCACGTCAAATATGATTGTAAACTCACTAATAATGTTGCTTTTGAGGTCCAAATAATTAGTTTATGTCTTATCCACGTCAAATCCAATTTCTTTAGTAACTTATCTGTTTCAAAAAACCAAAATGTAAATATTTGATAGCTGCAAAGCTCTTATGAAGGTTTAACCGGTAGCAAATATTTGACAGACGACTGGGTCCCACCCCTCTTAACTACGGCTTAGTACCTGCTCCTCATCCCCCATCGCCTTTTGCGAAGCCCCTGACTAGCTCGGCCTAAAATGGATTTACCTTTTGAATGAAAATGAACTCTCGCGTATGGATTCATCACCTTTAATGAACGACTAATGGAATAATAATGAAAGGACGTCATCGCTCATGATTTCCTTTGTTTGATTAAATGCACATGTATTTTAGAGACATAAGTCAAGTGACGATATTATTTCTTTAGGCAGGGCTGAATAGATTTAACGGCATCTAATATAAAATGTGTGACACATTCAACATTTGACTGTCTAGTCTCAGAATGGTGAGCACGACAAAATAAATAGCGGAAATAATTTAAATAAAGTAGTAAATGCAGGTTTTTGGGGGTTAATAAAAATGGTGATGTCGGTTGCCAAGTTTACGACTGTTTATGGCATGCCAGGTAGTACCCCTGGCCCCCTGGCTCTTAGGCCTGTGTGTACCTGGCTGTTTATGACTTGTTTTGCTTCCGAGTTTTATTGCTTAGCACTTTACAATGATTTACATACACTTAGTTCCTGTTATTTTACTTTTGCTTACAATATATATGCACCAGAGTATATGCTGATTTAACTTATGTAGTTAGCGGTCGCTACAGGTGATAATAAGGAAAAAAGAACAATTGCTGGTTTAGTATATCCCTCTTTTCTTATCTCGAGTATAAACATGCATTTTTCCCCTATTTCTTCATAACCTCTTGTTATTAAAATTATAGAGCTCAATATAGATTCTATATAAATGACTCTATTTACAATAGGTTAATATTATATGGCCTGTAGCTTGGCTACATTTTATACAATTTTACACTGTGATTTGCGATTGTTGCAAAAGTATAATGTACATTATACATGCATTGTGTATACATATTTAAAAAGTGATACCGCTCACTTTATGCATCGTAAAACTTAAAACTAACTTACAAACAAAGTCTTAACCTAATTTCCCCCGACATTCTGCTGCCAACGAAGCGGGAAGGGTTGTGGGATAGTGTTAAATACTGGGTTTGTTAGGCGCTGCAACGAGTCAAAACATTATACAAACAAAAATTCAGTTGTATATTACGTGACCACCATTATACAGAACCATTTTGATAATCCAACAAATATGAAGATATTTACAATAATCTTAGATTATCACGAAGTCCACAGTATTGTAATATTATAACAATTATCACATAATTAGTCTAATTTTTCATATAGTTTACGTTTAACCGACAATGAGTAGGTTTATAATAAAGATAATTATCCTTATTAGACTTTTGGCTTTCGTATTAAAATTTCATTTCCATCAAAATGATTATAAATACTGGCAAATTTCCTTTTAGTGATTTTAAAATTTCATTATTTTTCTAGGAAAACATGATTGAATGATGTTATAAAAAATTATTGACAAAAAATACTCTTTTTGATTTGTTTAACTCTTTTGATTAATGAAAATCACCTTTTCAACAAATTAAGGAAAAATATCATTAGCTATAATATGGTTATAAAAAAAGCTATTAATACTGACATGGGACCGAAAGTCCCATTGCCATTATTATGGCAATACTAGAATGGTAATACCATTACCAGTAAGAGTATAATGCAATGTATATTTTTTGGAATATTTTTTAAGGTATTTTTGCGTTACCGTATTTATTGTGTCTTTAACCTTTTAAACCTTAGCTAGGTTTGGAATATACGTTTGAGATTCCAGATATATTGAATCATTTTTGAAACATATAGACAGATGAATGGCATGCAGGTACCGGCTGCCAAAAAACAAGGTTTTCCCTCCAGGCTCCGCAATCTAGCTGGAAGAATATATAAACCTGTGGACAACATGTTTTGTTTTTTAACTTGACGCGTTCAGCTCACAACAAAAACAATCTGAGCAGCACCATCTGGCCGTTTTTTAACAAAATATTTTTTGTGTTTCCTTCTTTCTGACCTACATATTTTGGATGTTCCCATGACGCTTTTTCGAAGGCCATTTTCTGTATGATTTTTAAAAAAAGAAAGATTAATAATTCTGAGGATATTCCTACACGAAGACCGTTTATTTTTGTGCATGTACCGCGTTATTCCCCATAAACGTAAATTAATAATTTTGATGAACACCTACCTCCTTCATCAGTCTAATCCGATATTCCAACAACCTAATCATATAATGTATAAGTATTACAATTACTAAAAATTAAATTTTTTACCTTATTCTTAGGTTCTGATTTATTTGTAAAATTTGTTTTATCAATTGTTGAAACTACTGTAAGTTTATTTCTATATTTTTCCTCCTTTTTACAAGGGAGCCTAAAGGGCACTACGTGCTAAATAAACGGATTTGACAAATTCACAATGGATATTCCTAATTCTTTAAAATTCTTAAAATTTAAATCTCGATGTGTCCTAGAAAATTCTGATTGCTGAAATTCATATTAGGCCGATATTCTCGCGAATATGTAATTTGTGAAATTTGAAGGATGCCAAAAATTTAGTCACAGGTGGCCTTAGGCGAGAGTGCAATAAACTTGGATTCTAGAATGTCTATATAATCGATACCAACAGGTCGCGTGACGAAGCCAAAATGAATCAAATCCTCTTTTCGAAGCAGATATTCATTAATTAGGAAAATTGAGAAATTAACTCGGAAGAGAAATACCTGCAATGTTATCAATGAATTTTTATCTTCTGAGTAAGGGGAAATAAAGACAAATCAAAACCATTTAAGCATGATATTGAAAATGGAATAAGTAGGTATAGTATAGTAGTATGTATGCTGGAGAGTAGGACAGTAAAGAAAAAGGCAAAGAGGAACGTATTTAGTACTTGAATAGGTAGGTAATCGACTTCGTACTGTTCACGTTGGATGTTCAGGGCTAGGGTAAGATGGAACCCTTAAAGAGCTTACACATAAGGGTAATTCAATTTAAAAATAGTTCACGCCCTATCATAGCAAAGATTTCAAACACCCACATATAATCAAGCAGAAATACCCTAGGCCTCAGATCATGATCAATTCTTGTTGATTTATTTTGCTTAAGCTTGAGTGATGCAAAATATAGATGTTGTAATGGTAATAATTAATTAACCACCTCTAACCCTTTCTTGGTTAAAACAATATTAACAGTTCTCCAGGTGTTACTTTGTGTTTAAGATCTACAGCGTACTTAATTCGCATACGGAGATCACAAATTCCATTAACGTTTCCGGCGCGGGTACATTGCCAGAAACAAATGCAAACTAGTAAAATCCATAATACAAAAAATGACATGGAAATAATTAATTTCCTTATAATAAAATAATTGAATTTTAATCAGATGTAAAAGCAATAAAACAATGCACACCAATTAATCAATATTAATTACACAAGAAGAAGGTTTTGTCAGGAAATCGGCTTTGAGTGAAGAGAGTGGTTAGGTTTTTATCAAATTTGGACTAAATGGAAGTTTACTTGACTGCATGCATGTATGCAGTAGGCCGCAGGGTGAGATGGTAGGGGGTGCTGACTGTTTGAAACCTTAAATACCCTAAATATTTTAAACATCCCATACTATCTCACATTGCCAAAACGTTGTCCATTAATAAATTTGTTGTAAACCTAACAAGTCTCATCCATCGACCCAAGCCGATTTACCAACTTATTTATACATTCACTTAAACGACGAACTCACAAGATAAATAATAAATTGTCTGATGTTTCAGTTTCAGACCTTGATTTTACATAGCCGGGGGGTGCATCGTTAAGTATAATGCTCGAAGAGGTGGTTGACATTGCAGTGAATCGGCAAATTGCCACCGTTTCTGTAAATGGTCACATGTAAACTGGCAACATCTCAGGGAGAGGATGTGTTATCATGCTTGCCTATTAGCCATTACATCCCATCATGCGTGACGACTCCTTCCTTTCCTAGTGACACTGATTCAAGTGTAAGCATATGAGAGATGAGATATGTAAGCAAGATGTTATACGTTTAAGGCTAGGATTGGATTCAATAGATCCCCTTCATTATGTTGTGGTGCTTATAAGGTATATAATAGGCGCTCTTATTAAAACAGCTGCGGAACATTCAGGATGTGCCAATTGATCACATAATCGGCTGTTCGAGTAAGTAGAAACATTCTAGGTTTTTCTTAACCCACATATAGAATGTTCCTGAAAGTAAGTAAATTAAACAAATAAACACGGATTACAATCAACTGTATCTAGAGTGAGATAAGCATCACCCGAACTAACCAAACAAAACCGGAGATATGTTTGAATCAAAACTCCGTCGATTATCTACAATTAGGTCACCTGATCCTTTTTTTAAATATCCGTGATATTGGCACCACTTCTTCAACATCACGGGAGGTATTCACTTCCATGGACTTCAAATCATTTTCCAGCTCCGCCCATACCTTTAGAGATCAACATACACTTCTTGCCCAGTAACATGGTTTTTATCAGATGATTAACTTTTGGACGTTACAGACAAGGCCTTTTGATCAAATGAACTTTGGGAAAGAATAAAATTTTAAGCACTAATATTTCTTTTTTTATGAAATGATACCTGACCGTAGGTATTCCTGTGTGTTTTAAGCTTTACTAATTTGAAGTTCCGTCACAAGACAACATTCTATTGCCTGGAGATGATGGCGCTATTTCATCTCCCAATGAGGTCATACTGAAAAGATACTTTCAGCTAAATTGGTTCCTACTTTTTACAACGAAACTTTAAACACTTTGGTTTAGCGTGTTTTATAGAAAAAAATTAGGTTTTAGAAACACTTATCGCCCGGCTCATAAACCTTTCCGAAACTACAGATGGATACCTGAAACATGTCAACCGTTACATGAGAGGAGATTTTCAATGGTTATTTACTTAATAATGTATGGATTCAGGTAGTTCAGTATAATCCTTTCAGGAATTGACTGTAGGTATCCATGACACTCTCCACAAACTTTCAGGGATCCAGGATAAGGCCAAGGACCTAAAAAAACGGCTAGACTGGGAGTACTTAACTTAAATCCAACTAAAATTTCCACTTCAATTAATATGCCTCCTAGAAATTGGACGCTGGTAAGGCTGATTTTGACTGGACACACGCCAACACTACTTGATCCTCATTCTCGTTTCACGTAGCATCCCAATTTATCATAAGAAAAGGACGTGTCTATGTTACTGCTCCAGCAATTTCAGAACAGAGTTCTCCGCACCTCCCTCAAACATACCCCGTTCGACCGAATGAAGGCGGACGAGATGCATAAAAAATTTGAAGTGCTCACCATCCAAGATTTCATCAAGAGAAGACACATCAAATTTTTCGACTCACTCCGACACAGCCACAACCCACTATTCTCCGACCTTCAACCACCACCAATGCCCGTCAGATGGAAGCACTGCTGGACCGCCGAAGCCTGGAGACAGATGGACGTGATCGAACCCTAGCCCCCTGACGGAGACTGAAGATCTACACCCAGCCGAGAGATCGAGGCCGATCTCCGAAGCTACAAGACCCTATCTACCTGTTTAAGCAGGGTCGACCTTCCGGCCGAGAGGCCGACTTATTTCAGGCCCCTGCCGGGGCTGGCCAGGCTTGACCTGGCCGACTACAAACCCTTGCCTAGGTACCCCTAGGCTCCACCCTCAGTAGACTCTCACTACCTTCCTGATTCCACCCGCCTCCTTTAGGCATACCCCCCCCCCCCCTATATCATTCTCATACATCCTTCAAATGGGGGACTCCCCTTAGTGAAAGGCACTCATTAGCCCAAAGTAATTTTCCCACATCCTATTTTATAAGTTTGAGAGCTAAGGAAAAAAAAAAAAAAAAAAAAAAAAGTTACTGCCGAGGAGAGGGATCACCCAACTCGTAAACCAGTACAATTCATACACGATACTCCTCGACAGCGTGGAAAAAAAGCAATCTTGTTCCGACTGTGGAAGCCCACAAGAGAAGCCCACTATCGCCCGATCAGTTTCCCCCCTCGCATGGGGAGGATTCCTGAAAGGATTATACTGAACTACCTGAAGGAGTTCTGGAAGGAATGTTTCTTACAAACAAACAGGCTTTCAGGTCCATCTGGGTACAGAACATCCACTTGTGAAGGTACAGACGGAAACTACCTTTGGTATCAGCAGAAACATCTCGTTGGACTGCAGGGAGGCTTTCGACTGGTATTCCACGGGATGCTGTGGCAAAAGCTCTGTGACTGAGAATACTCAGAGCAGCTATGTTGGTTTCCTTCCTGTACTATCTGTCTGTAGTAAGTAACAATAAAAAAGTTAGTGTTTCATTTCTCTCGTATGTAAGTTATTGCCACACCGATGTTTCTCCTCACCACCCAGGTTCATCAATGGGTGACCAGAGATGCCAGTAACTTAATCCTAGCTTAGAACCTAAAAGACAAATACTACCCTGAGTGGTCTGTTGTTATAAAGTGCAAAGTACACAGTGAGGCTCTGGGTGGAGACTCACTCAAGATTGCTCATTCTCGGTGTAACTTTTAGAAGGGCTAACATTTTTTTTTTTTTTACATCACCATGCCAATATATTCTAGTTTCAAGCAAAAAAGTTTTGAATTCCTATAAAACCACCGTCAAAACAAAAACAAATCCCCGTTTTCGGTTTAGAATCACAAAGGCATTACTTTAAACAGTTTCTATTGGTTACCAAATTTCAAAAGCTGCGATACCTAACCACTTTTTTCTTCTATTTTAATTTCTATCGAGTAACCGTCAGCTATCTTTGAGCTACAAATTACCCTCAGCCAGCAAATAGGAATTTAAACTAGGTCTGTCTAGAAGAACCTCTCAACCGTTGTCTATTCAGAGCGATTCTATTCAAATTTGATAATTGCGTTTCAATAGAATCTCTAATACAAATCAGCTGAGTCACAGGATGACCGAGATTACAATCTGTATAAATTTACATGGTCTAAATTATTGTTTGTTATGTGTGGAGATTTCCTCATGACCGTTTGAGGCACTAAAATGGTCGGGGTAACTGAACAGCTACCATAGAACAGTCTATTCTTGAGTACACCAAGTCTGCGTGGGAGCCGTTTGTCCTAGACACGTCAAATGAGTCACGCAAGTCAAACACTTTAAAGTAAGGACGTTCAAGGAAATTTGGTCATTATCACATTGCTAATACCTGTTCATAGATAAGTTGCTCCAGTGAAAGTTTTCAATCGGGTTCTAACTAATCAAGACACGTGATCAAGTATCCATTCCGAAAGTAATGAAATAGGTTACAAATATGTTCTGACACCATACTTTTATTGTTTATGCAAATATTTTTATTTAATTTGTAAACTTTTACGTTTAATTGGTAAAAAGTTTTTTTTTTTGCACTGAATAATTTTTGCATCGAAAAATTTATAAATATATTACTATGACATATAAGGTAAGGATTATCGTTAGATTAGAAACAATAAGTAATTTAATAGGAATTGAAAAAAAAAAAGTTCTAAAAAAAAAGAAAATAAAGTTTTGCCTTATGTTAACTAATACACACGATGAAATATATTTGTATTTAAGATTTGTTTAAATTTGTCTTAAGACGTTTATACAACTGATTTAAACTTTTTTATTGGTTTTTTTAAAACTTTATTTTTTTGATTTTCTTGGTAGCTTTATGATTTTCTAAACAGGCAACTTTAGTGCAATAGGTAATAAAAACAGCTACAACGTTTACAACTGTACTTAGACGTTTGTACAAAACAATTCTTTATCGATTAATAGATTTATTTTTCATTTAGAAGCTATATAATTTTGTAAGCACAAGAATATACTTATACCAATTTACAGCAACAAAAAAAATACTTATTCGTTAATTAGTTGAGTAACTCTCAAGCTCATAAGTAAAGCTCATTTAACATTGCTGTATTGTTGGATTTTCTATTAGTCGGTTTTATTCAGTACAATAATTCTTCTTTGAAAATTTTTTGTTCTTTCTAATTTCACTGTCTTTCTAATTTTCTTTTATTCATTTTGCCGATCTTCAAGATCAACTGAACATGTTCTGAGGAAGTATAAATTTTTAATCGTATGATTTCTGTGGGGTGCAATTCATTGCCTTATGTCAGTAGTGTTTCACTAAATAAAGAATTTCATAATCTCCACTTTACTCTCGTAAGCAATTCATAGTTTCTAATATTTACCGTCTCATACGCTGGACTATAATCTTTCCAAAAAAAAAAAAAAAAACCTTGAAAATTTCGTCTTATATGATCTATTAAACAATTAGCAATCACTGAACATTTACATGTTAAAATGCCAAAGTGATTCATAAATAAATGGTTGGTTGGTAATTATGTTTTCAGGGAGTTCCCATTGATATCGTAGGGCATCGAGTGAAACCTGAATGTAAAATTGTCTCAAGGCAACAGTAGGGACTTTTAATCAAAGAGTGAACTAATGCTTCCGGTTTTGAAAACCCAACGAAAACATGCTTTAGTTCAAATCAATTGTTTTTTATCACACATTAAGGGAATCGTTTCGGTCTTCTAAACATAAGAAGAATAGTTTTTGATGACTGGGTTAACACCAGGGTTGAGTTAAAATTGTTAACACGAGCTCAATGAATGTTTTAATGGATTTTGTTGTTATAGTTTAAAAAGATAAAGTAAAGTTCTTATTAATAAATACGATTTTAAGATCTTCAACCTGGTACTCTACTTAAGATAGTATAAAAATATCAATATTTTATTGTTAATTTATTAATTAATATTAAACACGTTTTATGTAGTTGAAAGCATTTTTAAATGCAGTCGAAACAATTAAATGGGAACTCCATGTATTATATAACGATTTATGTATGTAATTCTTTAATAGAATGCTTGTAAATATTTCGTTTTTAATGCGGGCATACATTACATTTTATTTGATATTTTTTTCTTGGAGATGTTTAGTTATTTTTTGTTGGCCAAATCTGAATTAATTTGTTTGTACGTTATTGTTGGCTATAGGGGAACATGTCCAGCAATATACGTTGTTATCTATTCAATTTTATTCATGTCTATAGCTCAATAAGAGCACTTATAAAGATCAGAACAGATGGTAAGACAGAAAGGAATTAAGCGTCAGCTTCAAATCGGGTGTGACGAATAACACTACTGACTGATTGGTATGTAACGCTAAGCGTTTATTAATCAGCTGATGACTCGACTCTAAGGTGGCAACCTTGGTCGTCTTTAAACAATTTAAAACGAGAGACTGATCTACACAACGATATTCCAAAATACCTGGCTCGGGGAGTGCCAAGGCCTATAACATTCTTCGCATCCAGTCCCTGCAATCCAAAATCCTCCGAAAGATAGCCAAACGCTCCCTTCTAAATCAGCGCTGATCTCAACAACCTATCAATCCCCAACCCTCTACCAGAACCTCCATTCCCACCTCCCTGGCCATCCTAATCTGTGTGTTGATGCTCTATACTCCCATATCAAAACTGGCAAGCCTAAGGCCAAGGTAGCCTCGAGACATACAAAACCTACAGAGATTTTGTTTAAAGACATCTTCATAGAGCGGTAATCATCAAAGTAGCAAGTTATGTGGTTTTGGCTAATGAGCCTTTTCCCTTCCAAAAAGTAACGAGACGTTAAAAACTTAAGTCGTTTAATCTGTCCGATGGTGTTTAATCGCGAAAGCTTCCTCTACTCTGACAGACACCTCCACGGAGTTCGAATCCAGCGCAAACAGGGAATTTCATAGAATGGGTGGCTCACGCCAGGATAGCTGGTCCGGTATTGAATAGAAATACAGTAATAAGCAGACAAAGAAAAATAATTCCTAAAATTGTTTAAAGTTTTTTTACTGCACCGCCATTAAAAACAATTAGAAACTCCTTGAGAATGTTGAAATTGTGAGATAATGTATAGTATTGTAAATTAATTTTTAAGTGTCACCCCATCGTAATGTTACTGTCTTTCAGGCACAGTACAACTTATATATGGTAATTAATTTATTGTATTTTTCTCTGCTCACAGTTTTTAATAACACAAGTGCTTTCAAAGGCTTAAACCATCATCTCCAGGTATTCTTTAATGATTTTTAATTTATTTGAATTAATTGGCTTAAAGCATCGAAAGCTCTTGCAATATTAAAAATAACTGTGGCAGACAAAAGTTGTTATAAACTATTATCAAGGTTCAACCCACATTTATTAAAATGCTTTGTGTGGTTGTAATCATTGACTGGCTCAAATTGTGTTGTAATCAATAAATGTTGATTGACCGTAATCATTTTAACAAGGATATATATCAAAACCCTTTATGAGGTTAACACCACATATATTGAAATACCAAGTGTTTTTTCATTATACTTAACTGTATTAGTTTTCTCTACTTAAGGGTGAAAAATGGAATGGTTAATCTTCTATAAGCTATTGTCCTTAGCGACGCCAGTTGCCAAGATGCTATCGACCCCAGAAGATGCTCTGCATGAAGACAATAAAGGAGCTGCTCTTCCGTCTGTGACCATTGGCTATTAAGAGGAGAATCACAGGCGTGGTCCCCCGCCCAGTAGGAGTGGCGCAGCACCTTCCTCCTCTTCTTGATAGTGAATCACATGTCTTTTGTGCAGCGATAACTCCGGGAGTACAGTAAGAAACAAATTTTAATTCACCTTGAAGTACAATATATGATTTAAATTCAACTTGACATGCCCCCCCCCCAAAAAAAACAACAATAAAAAGAAATGTATAATTCTTCCTACGGAAAATTTCTCATTCATTGAGTTGTACTGCCGGACTTTCAACTTTCAAATACACTGGACTTGAACGTTATGCACTTAAGGAAATGAAAGTGGAACAAGCAGATCAAGGAATTTTGAGATAACAAAGACAACACTATTTCTTCTTCATCTTTCATATGCTCCTGAATGTTATTCGCCTTGAGTTTTTAACTTATTCTAGGCCATAATTTGCAGGGTTGGCAATGTAGGAGGTATAGTTAGTGATTGCTTAGAATAGCATTGATGGAATCGCCAAGGCTTATTGTCATGGATCTTCATAAACGCCTTACTCAAGAACGGATGTAGTAAACTTGCACGAGTAAAATAAATGGGCTCTTTCCGTTATTATACGATTATAAAATCGAAATAGTTAGTAGCCTTTATTTATTATTTCACTAAGAAGTAACACGAGCAGATGTTATGAATGATAAGTGGAAGATGGCCTAGTTAAATCTTGATCTTCGCACGAAGGCGTTGATGATCTTTATCTTTAGAAGAGTTGTGTGAGAAAAAAAACAACACAGGAACCGACAAATTATAGACAATGAGAGCTTGGGAATTTAACGGAATGTGATGAAAGCAATAATGAGCTTACAACTAGCTTACTAAATATATCTAGTTGAAATACATTAAACCCCGTTTGAGGTTTTAACCTCAGGAAGGGAGGGAAAAAACAAAAAAAGTTGAAATACATTAAAACGATAAATTAAATTACACCTCTCCTACTTTTAATATTAGCCTGAAATCCCAAAGAAGAATTTAAAAAGAAGAAGAGACACTCGGACGATGACAAGTCCCATGGGAAGAAAATATTATACTAAATAACAAAACAAAATACATCCATCCCGTTTGAAGTAAGAAAAGAGTATTGAATCAAAGGATCGATGGAAGGACGTTGGAATTCAATTTACTGCATACCTCAATGGAGAGGGAACTTTTGACGTGAAAACATTTTTAAAATTATTCTAATACTAGTCATACCAAAGTTAAAACAAATACTTAACAACATAATAATGATAATACATAATACATAATACGATAATACTGACAAGTTGAGTGGCCAGTGAAGTAAACCTAATTAAACTGTGATACCTTAGGCTAAAAAAAAAACCCAGTGTTTTTTGTCTATGAGGGAACCCTATCGTTCCGTAGCAGGGTGAAACAATTAAATCATACCACAGTTAGAGATGTGACATAATTATGTTTTTTCATTTAGGTATTGCTATCATGTGGCGATGTTGAATTATGTTAAAATAGCGGCATAAGCTTCTCTTAACGTCGGCCAGGGTTCCAGGCTGGTTGCATATTCAAGGATGCAAATTGGGGTCTTGATCAGCTCTCCAAGCGGACAAAGAATCAGTCCTAGCTTGGTAACGGAACGAGATATACATACAACTCTTACAAGAAGAAGTTGCCAAGCTTAATATAAATTCCTTAAAATGTTACTTGTGCATAAAGAATTTAATGGCGTATAAAACCGAAAATTGTAAAATCAACACAAATTTAGCATGGAATTTTAGAAGATTATGGAAGATCATAATGTTTCAAATAAGAATAGAATACATAATGACATTCGTTTTATCTTAAGGACAAATAGAAATTACTCTTTTAATGTAGGTTTTTTTTGTTTTTTGTTTTCCTACATAAAAATCAGTGGACATTTTAGTCATAAAATTAATTGTATTTTAGTTTTAGCTGAGAGTCTGGTGTCAGTCAAATATAGCCATGTGCATAAAATGAAATGAAGATAATTTTCTGAACCTTACATAAATTTGAAAATAAGAGAACTTCCGCCTTTTTCCCAAAAAAATAAACAAGACTTAAGTCATAACCACTGTTTAAAACACTGTATTAATTGCATGCAAATATTCTGATGGTAAAGCTATTTCAAAAATAAATTTGTTTACAACTCTAAACACAATAAGTCATCAACTTTTTTATGTACACATAAAAAAAAAAATGAATTAATGATGTTTGAACTAAGAAGCTATGAAATATTTCTTGTAATTATTGTTAATGCGTTATTTCTGTAAAATGGCCTTCGAGCTGTTTTATATCATACAGAGATGGTTTATTGTACATCTGTTGATCTGTTGTAACATTTTGCATAATTATGCACCTTAGATATGTCCTTGCAATAATTGTTTCGTTCATAAGATGTAATCTTTCCACCCTTCAAGTTTCCTCATGTTGCCAGTTAAATATATATATTCCTGTTAGAATACTCTTTGAAGTGATGATGATGAAACAACATAGCTCACAATCTCATACGATTGCTTTACAGACAAACACAAACCCAATATAACATTAAACTACTTTCACTCACTATCAGGGAACGCACAAAGTGAGGTGGAGATTCGGCAACTCACCTGAAAAATATAAAAATAAAATAAAAATATATTTGGAAAATAATAATATATAACAGTGATAAGCAAAGTGGTGGAAAGAAAATGATCAGAAAATTTAGTTCTAACATAAATTGTGTTGTAGCTTAGTTTAACAATGTTGAACAGATCTCTAGCGATGTTGGGAGTAGGTTGGATAGTGTCTTAGTATTTTGTGCTAAAAACAATTGTTTTTTCAGTTGAATATTTGTGAAAGAGAAATTTTCGGGATGATAAAACGGTATCTAATAACTTGAAGTATTCAAAGAAAGGTTTCTTGATATAAGGACCTGATTCAGGTAAATATAATATGATGAAACATTGTCAATTAATAAAGTTTATGAACATCTCTCTTTCATCAACCTAAGCCCATATCCCAACATTTCCCCCATTTCCCCTCAACCAGAACCAAAGCATTATCTACTATAGACTTTAGCAATAACTTATACCAAACAAATACGGTACCAGTCAACTATGCATGTAATGGCCGGCTCTTGAAGGAGAGCTGTCCCATTGATTTAGTATATATACATATATATTTAGAATAAAAATAGAAATTGCATGAAACTGCTCTTATCATGAAGAAAGCAAGTTTTTCTTCAAAATCAGAAGTATTACTTGGTTAATTTTTTGACCTGGAAATGACGCTCAACCCAACATATGCTGGCTGTTAAATTATTTTCACCGTAGAGAAACGTCCGCTATCGAGAAGCTAGAAGAAAAATAGCAAGACAATAAAAGTTAGTGAAAAAAGTTATATATAATCAATTATAGTAATTAAAATGTATCAGACCATCCAATTAACGCCTTCAAGTCAATTTAAGTCAAATTCTGGGGAAATAATCCTCACTGACTCCCTGCTGTCCTCTATGGAGAAAGTTTTCAATCTAATTCCTTACATCAAGCCGCCCGTTACTCAGAAGTCCTTAATACTTTAAATTGATTGAAAATGAGTTAGGGTTTTCAAATTTCTCCGGTATGGAGAGAGATCCGCTTCGAGAAGTTTCAATGGAGCTCAAAACGCTGTGTAACAAAATAAGATTTACATGGAAGGATGTTTTGCCCATGTTTTATTTTTACTTGTTGAACATTTTCATTTTTCGAAGTACTAAATCAAGATTTTATTTAATGCACCATCTTGCTCACTGGAAATCACCTTTCAAAAAATTTTATGAGAATAGTTAAAAATAAATACGCCGTTTGTGTTGGGGATCTCAAAATCTAGATAGAAAATCTTTGAAGTTATTTTTGTGTTAGCACCCACGTGTCTACAACCATATCGGAAAATTGTTAACTTCCATTATTAGAATAGCTTCTGGAAATCTTAAAAGTAAAAAAAATTGGTCTGTTCAGTTCGATTGAATACAAGGCAGGTGTACATAAGAAATTCGATGAATCCTTACCTGTATGAAAGTATGGCTCCCTTTGGGCTAGGGAAGAAACGTGAGATTAGGTTAGTTCAGTCAGTTGAAATCAAGTGCGTTGATTACCTCTGATGGAATAATTATTTCTCCCTAGCGAAGCAACGTGGAAGGGATATCGACATAAAATCGCGTAATGGTTTCACCCTATCCCTTTTTAATACACTCCGTGTCACCATCCCTTATACGGCCCGATTGGCTCTCTCTCCCTCTACTAGGTCGGACACAGGGTGGTATGCTGAGATGATTAAATTATGGCTATAAATTTCCACTATCAAATACGGCAACCCAAGTTATCAACAGCTTCGGAGAAAATATTTTCTTCTTACTATCTTATTTTGCAAATGGTGTAGTCTTTGTAAGCTAGTATACTAAAAAAATAACATCACCTTTCCCGAAAGGAGAGGCTCGACAAACAAGCACTTTCTAAAAGCAATCATATTTCCTGACCAACACGAAATTCAACTTTGGATTAGAATTAATTGGGACAAAATGAAATCAATATTAAGCAATTTTATTTTATTACACCACTGCAACACGCTCTGAGTTATATGAAGTAATAAAATCTAGCTTGAATAATTAAATGGCATTCCAAATCAATTCAATTTAATTAAATAAGTTATTTTAATTATTAGACTTGAGCGTAGAGGAGGCGTGGTTCTCCGGATATGGCAGGTGAAAAGACATGTTTATTGCTGGATAGATACAAAATTTCATACATTGGTTATACTTGCATTCATTATATATATGTTTATTTTATATGTATTCAAAAAATATTTGCCCCTGGAGCCGAATGTAGCGATAAATATGTCTTAGTAGCCATGATAAATGAAGTGATTATATTATTAAATGAAAAAAAGATTTTACGTTTCCCTACAATTTTATTTTGGAAAAAAGCGAGTCAGAAATCGAAGCCCACGGCTCACAGTTGTCTGGGAGCGGCAAAAACCCCGAATTTATAAGTGTTCAGATAATGTAAATACACTATATTTTCGGCGTGAGGGATAGTTCATAAATACAAAGCCTATTTTCATGACTTTCATAAGTACTTTGCGCTAAGGTGTTGTTGGAATCAAAATGTTCTTTAAGCCCTTTGCTAAAGATAAATGGAACCAGTCATGGTAACTTGCGATTTTGGTAATCATCTGACAAATTCAGTCAAGTAAGCTGTTCAAACAAAAGTCTAATTCGTACCTACATATAAATACAAGCTTTATTTGATACCTAATATAATTCAATCATTTTCGTCAGTCTATTATTGATGCTTGTTACGACAGGACACTATGGCTTTTGTTGCCCATAGGAATGCTGACAGAGGAGGCCCAAGAAACAAGAAACAAAGATTATCGATCTCATCGACGAGAACATCCCCGGAAAAGCAGCAGGACTCACACGAATGAAGATGTTTTCAATTTCCTCGTGGTTTCATCAGATCCATTCATAAATACCTTACGTGCCGAACCAAAAACCAAAATCAAATTAGATCATTAGACGCTAAAAATTATTTACACTAAAACTAACTTAATTTTTTTTAAGATGTTTTTTGTTTTTTAAAATCAATGAGCGGTTCATTAAATTTCAATAGTTTTTCATTTTCTGTACACTACTTAACTGTTCCTCTATCACCCGTCCTTACAGCCGAAAGGAAAGCTATACCTGTTTACATATCCGGTAAAATAAATAATTAAATAATAATCATAATAATAATAAGCAATAAAGTTGGTCTTACTTCTCTGGAGCTTGTCTTTAGTCTAGCCCAAGATTCTATGAAAAATCCGTTTTTCATATATTCTGCTCAAATTAAAGGATTCCCAGAGGTCGGCTTTTTTGAAAATAAAATTTTAGGAGACATAATACTTGTTTGATTACTTCATGTGAAGCAGTATTTATAGAAGACAAAAAAATAATGGATTTATCTTTCTGGTGCTATAACTGCTAAAATACCGTGATTAACTTAAGCGGGACATTTTAACAAACACGAACAATGATTTACGACCCCAGAGCAGGGAACCAGGGGTGAGATGGCGTGTAATAAATCTTTATAATCCGCATCACGAATCAAGTTGCCGCTTCTTCGCTGCTAAACGATCTTAATTCGGTGCTGCTCGACTTGTTTCCGGATCGTTCAGATGGAAGGAACGTGAAACAGTTTTTTAGGTTTACTGTTAGTAACCGTAATTTTTTTTTTTTTTTTTTTTATTTCAAAACCTCAAACAAACAATAATACAAGTGATAATATATACAAGAAACAATCGATCTTACAAATTTCTCCTCTTCCTGCATTTAAATGCATTTGGAGGAGTGCATAATACAATAAATTTTTTATGTTGTGAAAAGTACTCAGTCTTGTATTCACACTAGGTGATGAGGCTCACCTTCGATTTGTCACCGACACCAAACACTAAAGACTAGGAACAAAACAAAACAAAACAAAACAAACTAAACAAAACAAACTAAATCTCTACCTAGAACCTAGGACTAGAGTGTTCCAGCCGCGACAACGTCCTGCCATCAATAGGGGAACGTAGCGGGGGTTATAGTGTTAAACACCGAGTTTGTTAGATATTGTAATGAGTCAAAAAATTTGATATGTCTACGCTGGATGAATTCATCCACCGTAGGCAGCTCAAATATCTCATGCAGCTCACTGTTTCTTCGCTGCTCGAATGAAGTACCTCTGACTACTTTCATCAGTATACCGTTTTGGAATTGTTGGAGTTTCTTAGCTGTCGTATACGTCAGATAACGAAATAGCGGTGCACCATACAGCAGAGTGGGTCTGAGTATGCTCTTGTAAATCAGTAGCTTGAGACGTAGTGATAGATTGGGGGAAGTCAATAAGTGCGTAAGCCGGTAAGACTTCATGCGTGTATGCTTCAACTTCTTCGCAAAATGGTTACTAAAATGGAGGTGTCTGTCCATTTTAATTCCCAGATATACTAGGTTGTTGGCTGGTGAATTTTCCTCCGTTCCTACTATGTAACTAGTTGGGAGCGGGCTTTTTCCCTTTTGAAAAGAGAAAATTACACAGTCAGTCTTACCCGCGTTTACAGAGATATTGAGTCTCCCCAATCTCTCACTGATCTGGTTACAGGCTGCTTCAGCCTGTCTTAGAGCTACCTTGGCACTCATGCTGCTACTGTACACCGCTATGTCATCTGCGAAAGTAGTAACTTATGAAGGGTGTGGTTGCTGACGTAATAAGTGACATTTACTATTGTTCTCAGGACTTTTGATTGAAAGGATTGGATACGGTTGATGTTCGACTTTTTTGCTGTCCCCCATAGCTCTATTCCATATGTCCAGATTGGGTTAAGTATAACTTTGTAGATTAGTAATTTTTTTTCTATTGAGAGATGGGATGTTCTTCGAAGTAGTCTGTGCAGTTGTCCAAAGCGTCTGTTTAGTTCTTGTATTTTTAGCCTCGTATGTGGGTTCCAGGTTAGTCGTTTGTCGAGATGGAAACCTAAGTACCGTACTGTCTCAGATACAGGGAGAGGAATAGAATTAAAATAAACTAGTGGACAAGACTTGCGGCAGAGGGTGAAGGTAATGTGGGAACATTTTGCTTCATTAACTTTGATCCGCCATTGGCTGCACCAATGCTCGATCTCATCAAGGTGTTTTTGGAGGTTATGGGATGCTATATCGGGGTCTAAGTGGGATGACAAGACTGCAGTGTCATCTGCAAATGTTGCCAAGAAGGTATTGGGGGTAGAGGGGATATCAACGGTGTATAGGTTATATAGGATGGGACACGTTTTTTTCAGAAGGTATTTGACCTCAGAGGGGTTAAAGGCTTTTGGTGGAAGTGAGAGAGGGATAGGTGGAGTGAGGGAATCTTCAACAGTTGTGCTATGAGAATGGTTTTGATGAGAAAGGTCAGAGAGAAGTAGTTAATGCCCTTATTAAGTGTACAACAGAACCCTCCATAACAGTGTTGATATACCTTACATTCTGGACCTAATCCCGAGCTTCTGCTTTTTCTTTCGCGAAGAATGTGACAATTATGCGAACCCTAGGCTGTATTTTTGTACATATCGTTTGAATTAGTGAGTGAATGCTCAACTGTAAATATGGGATGAATGGGTTCGTTTATCATCATTAACTATTGCCCAATACCAATTTCCATATTAAGATTTTCCAATAAGGAAATAAATTTCAACCATAGACATAAAAATTAATACAATGATAGTGAACCAAGTATTGGACCGGTGTACGGCATGACCTTCGTGTTCTAGCTAAACGCCAAGCTGTCACTCTGGTATGAGATGTGCGTGGTATAGATAAAAATATAAATAGTTACTTCGCCTAGCACGAGCATCGCTAACAAACTTGCAGAAGAGCTTTAGCAAATGAGATGCAGAAATAGTTTTTCTTCCACTAAACATAAAACACAACTCTACTTTTTAAACAAGATAAACTGTATTAGACTGAAGGTAATCTTCAAGGGGGTTTCCAAATAATAGCATAAGTTTAATAGCATGAAATGTTTCAATGCTACCATATGGGAATTCCTAGTTTACGTCTGATGCGCTGACGAAAGATACATTGGTAATAACGGTCAGATGCATTGGTAATAACGTGGCTATTTCCCCGGTTGATTGTTCCCTCTAATTGGGGGGGGGGTCATTGAGGGAGGTTATCATAAGAGATTTAAGATAGATATGTGATATCAAAATTAGAGGAGGCTGGCTGATGACATCAGCATGCGTCAACCAGTCGTATGGCCTGGTCCAGTACATATGTTTGTCAAAGGGTTCAATTTGGAAAAAGTGATAAATACTTTATTTATTTTTGACAATTTCTCTAAAACATGATTTAAATGTTAGTAGTTTTATTTTATTCATCATGTATTCCTGTGGTGAAGATTATATTTGCCATTATGTACGCGCCTGTATGTTTGAGTATGTGGTATGAATTTAATAATTAAGTACGTTTAAGTACTTGTGTATTGGTTTATTAGTAATGCCCAAGCGTAACATTCTTACGAAGGGTAACTTCCCTACTAACCTAAACTACTCATGCTCTCCAAATACTACTACTTAAAAAGTATTCTCAATGACATTTCAAAGAATGCGCCAAAAATAAATGTAAATTGAATTCTTTGACCGTTAATCTCCTTGCCCGTGACGCACAACTAACTTATTATTTAAATTTACCTTGAGATCAATTGAAGGTGAGAGTTTGTCCTCCCATGTTCTTCATTAAGAAGAGCTTCTTCGGGGAGACACACTTTAGCGAAGAGGACAACATTGGGACCATTAGGTGATTAGCTCCATAGAACTAATAACTACATTATTTATCATAAATAGGTTATTTATTTAAAGGAGATTACGAAAATAAAAGGAGGGTGACATAATAGAAGGACCGAACCGAATGTAGATGCTGGGACATCACATGAATAACAAGGCTCAGATGAATAAATGATTTATTCAGCCGGCCAGCTGGAGGGCTGATGGAGCAATCCCATGAAAAGCCTGCGTCGAAAAGCAATTCTGATATCTATTGAGGACCGCAAGGGATATTTGAAACCCTCTAAAGGCTCGAAAAATAAATGTTTATATTAATCTTCTGTTCGACGTCTTTTTCTTATCAATGGTTTTTGTTGGAAGTAGGGAGTATAAAGAGCTCATTTTTCTACATAGATTACGATAAAATTAGAAAAGTGTAAAAAATAGAGTTACTATTTTATTTCTTGAAAAGGTTTCAGAGACTTGTTATGAGTATTTGATCTTATAAAAAGAGTTCTTTGAAATCGCTTTTATTCGCCTCTATGTTGTCACCACAACCGTCGCCACCCCCCAAAAACAGTGATAAAATACAATTTAATTACATAAATTAAAAAACAATGCAACTAAGTTGAACAACAATGTGAAACATAAAATAATAATGATTTAATTAATTAACTAATTAGCAATTGTTTCATAAATAAAAAACTTTACTACACTTAGTATTCGTTACAAGCCATAGGTATACTATAAGCTTTTGTTGGGAGATCGGCGTTTCGGCGACACTCTGCGTATTTCTGCATCAGCTTTTGGACAGTAGACACCGTCCTTCTTTACACTGGTGCCTATCAACAGCATATAAACAGCAATGTAAACAAATGTAAATTCGTCTGCAAATAAACTTGATGAAAACGTTAACATTGCTATTTCATCAAATTAAGTAGATCTCCCAATAAATGCTTTAGCTGGTTGATATACTCACGGTTTACAGCGAACACAAAGTCTAGTCAAGTTTTTTAATTATGAAACATTTAGTAATTAGTTAATTATTTAAATAATCATCTTTAGGTGATCTTTAAAATCTTTTTAACATTGCTGTTCAATATACTATGTTATATTGTTTTTAAATTTATATAATTATATTGTATTTTACTACTGTACAAAGGTTTTGGGGGGTGGTGACGATTGCAGTGACATCATAGAGGCGAACTAAAGCATGGGAGCTTGCTGGCGGGAAAATGGGTTTTCATGTTTTAAATGAGTTGGGTTGTGAATACATTGATCGCTGTAAATCGGTTTGTGTTCAGCGAAATTGAATTTGTGGGAATAAAGAGAGTTAGCCTCAGCTGAAGTTTTATTTATCATTTCGTATAAATTTGGGATCGTTAGTACATCAGAATGTAATTCTTGTTGAAACAATGTGGCGTGCAATGCTTATTGCCCAAATAAGTGATTTGTGCCTAATTTCCACTTTAGATATTTTCATCGGTGCAGAGTAAAAATATTTAAAGGGAATGTATTTTTCACGCTCTCAATAACTGTTAGGCTATTGTAACTTTTATTGCTCACATGGACCTTGAAATCACTTGTGACCGTATTATATTATAATTTATTATAACACAAAACTAGAAGGAAATCATGAAACACAGACTTGTAGTTACAGGCAAATCTAAAAGTTTATCCGGAGCGGATAGTGTAAATATTTTTGCAAGCCATTGGCAAAAAGACGCGCATAAGGAATGGGCTTGGAAAGAATCCAAAAGATTAAAAGGTAAGCAGAGAAATTGACTGCTTACAGAGTCGGTTTAGTCTTAAATTTAATGTAATATAAAAATGTATAAATACGGAAATAAAATGATATATATCTTTTTCATAATAACCATATTTTATTTAGAATGACCAACTTGTTATAACTGGGCTTGGTTCGTATTCAGTTTATCAAATTTCGAAAAAATAAATTCTGTGGAGGTAATGATTTCTAAGTTTGATAAAGTTTATGAAAACACATATATTTGTTACTACGCCCTTATAGCTTGTATACCGTATATATTTTTATAAAAAATTATGTTTAAATATCATATGAACAAAAGTTTGAATAAATTTAAATTATTTTTTAAAACAAATTGTGTGTATATATGTAATTAAATTTTGGCTTGCTACCCAGTTTTAGCGAAATGTAGATTCGCTAAGTTTGATGTTTATTATCATTTTTAATTATGACGTAAGTTTAATAATTTTAAGCATTCTTCTCGAAATATCATAAAACTATAAACTTGTCAGTTTTTTTTTCATTTCCTTTTTGTTTAATCTAGATTGATGCTGCCAATATCTGCCATTTTACACGTCCAATTAATTATACATTATGTTATAGATGATTTAGTAAAAAGGCAAACTGCTGCCAATAAGGTTAGAGTTTTATTCATCATTGCGAAGAACTAAAATTTCTTTTATAAATCGACAAGTTTTACTAAGTGTGTTCACAGACGTTCTACGTCCCTGCCGTTGTATGGATTGCCTTAGTTTCATGGTGAAGTGCATGACTAAAATTGATATAAATCAATTCCCGATTGTCTGATACAAAGAGATGAAAACCGGAAGCAGAAAGGTGTATGATCGATAAGTTGGTATCCTAGTGGTGTTCATCAATCATATTAGACATGTTTCTTTTTTCCACTGAGCCAAGAGACATAAAGAGAGATCTGAAGGTGTTATCACTATTAATGTTATTAGTTAAGTTTTTAAATTTACATATAGTTGGAAAACCCGTAAGCTATAGGCAGTTAGCAGACTAGAAAAACGGTGTTCGTTTTATAGATAGATAATAGATAGACTATAGATAATAGATAGACTATAGATAATAGATAGACTATAGATAATAGATAGACTATAGATAATAGGGTATTGATATTTATTTGTATGCTAGTCATGATAGCCTAGGACGATTCCATATATATATATATATATATATATATATATATAACTTATCATCTCCCGGCTGTAGACGATCAAGAAAAAGGAATGAATCAGGAGGTAGATGATATAACGTGATGTTTTGGTTTATAACTGGCTTTATTCTCCTCCTGATCCTCTATACACACGTTACGGGTTTGTTTACCTTAGGCTATGTGGTATTAAGCTTAACATTGGCGTACCACTAGCCATAACTTATATATATATATATACTTTTTATTTTATTTTTAGAAAGTACTTTATTTGTAACATTACAATTCCCTTACCTAGGTATTATAATTGTGAATAACAGCTCAATCATAGCTTATAAACAGTTCCTCTCACCAAATATGTACAGTTCGCAATTATGTCATAATTGATACAGTTATTGTCAATAATTATCGATACCCACATCCGTGATTATTTTAAAATACGTCAAAGGTTTAATTGGGTTTGTATCGTAATATACTTGTGTCAAATTCGATTAAAAAACACAACTGTAAAGCACATTTTTTTTTCTGAATTGATATTTTGATACAGCGCATTATATAGTATTGAATGATTCTTATCCTGTAACTGGCATACGGTCGTGGGAGAGCAGTGGTTAGAAGCATAATTCGTGGATCATTTTATATTGCTCCAGCTCCACCGAATAAGGGATACGAAGGAATTTCTAGAATTCAGACCGAAGCCTGCGGGATAAGCGAATATTCATGACCATAGGGAAATGAAAGAATCTATTATACTCCATAAAGGGAATTCCAAATATGCACAAACGTTCGACGTACGTGTTCCGAACATTTCTGCTCATTGAGTGGTTTTTATCTTCATTCTTTTGGGAGGTGACATTTTATTTCGATAGTGAAACGAGTTAATTCAATGGCAGGTGATCTGGAGGTCCTTGTTCGACCCCCGGTCCTATATTCTTTTAATTGTCTTATAATTATTAAACCAGTGAAATATACAATTTATCAGTGCAATAGTCAGGTGATAATTTTAGCTCGAAATCTTTTTAAAAAAAAATTTATGATTTCTGTTAATAATGAATTTAAATACATAATTCAGAACTAGTTAACTACGGACTAAAGCGCTAAGTCTAGTTATTATCGGCACATATTGTAGCACTTTGGTGCTACGTTCCTCATTTGTGTGTTCGGCGTAACCACGCTGAGAACACACAGGAGATTTTGTACATTTGGTTGTAGGGGGAGAATACTTGAGAAATAAGTGGGGATAAGATCAATTAATTTCATGCAAAAAAACAAGAGGGGCTTATTAGGGGTTACGATATGAAGATTCTGTGAATTTATTTCGTTTCAATGACTTGAAATGGTCGACTGTATATTTATTGATAGGATTGACCTAAATGGATTATATAGGGATTTGTTGGTATTCTTTAATTTTTAGGCTATTCAATATAGATTAAAAACTAGAATAATAAATAATGCATATATTTATTATAAAGACAATTTGTGAGTTGCCTATCCCAGATATGAGTTTCGTTGCTATCCAGCTAGCTATTACACCTCTGAAAAATAAATAATTAAAGTATAAAGGTACATTTTAGTCAATTTCGTCTTAATAAGAATGAAGGAGATTAATCCATAATGAAATCCATAGTATTCTCCCTCTGGCAACATCGTACGATAGGGTGTCGATCTTAATTTAAAAAAAAAATACCTTTAAGAAATAATGCTAATTAATATAAATGCGCTACTTTCTGAAACACCTCTCAACATCGCTCGTCCTTCGAATACTCTATTCTACCATTTTTAGGCCACAGTACAACCAAAAAAATTGTTCTACCAGGCAACTTACGTGAGCTGGTCACGAGGGAGCCCTCAAGACGTAAGTAAATCGCTTATTTCATTTGTGTAGAACAAAAGTAAAAGTGAAATCGGATCGAAAAGTCGGCCAGTTTGAGAAGCATTTGTCATAGCGCCATCGGATCGTTCACTAACGTCACTCAATTATAATCTCTGAGCCGCTACGTTCTGGTGGCTCAGAGCCAAGACCCGTGACTCGTGAATGAAACATGCGTTTCTATCAGCAGCTAATGTCAGCAGATAATAAAAAAAAAACATACAAGGTCGTTGGGACCTACCCCCACTCCGTCGCCGGTTAAACGTAAGCCGCGGCGATCTAACCGAAACATAGCACCTGAAAACTCTTCGGCTCCCAGCAGCTCTATGGAGGAACTACCATCACTACCTAGCACATCGAAAAAAACAGCAACAACCACTCATGAGCCTCCGTTTTTCACGCCCAATAGCTACGAGGTGTTGACAAATATCGAAATAGAGGACATGGACTCTACACAAACACCCACACAGCCCAAGCCACCAGCAATATTCATACGAAACATCAGTAATTTTAAATTACTATGCACCCAACTAAATAAAATTGTAGGTACAGGAAAATACACTTGCCTCAATCGGTCCCGGGACACAAAAGTATCGCCGGACACTCCCGAAACATACCGTACAATAATTAAGTACTTAGAAGAAACTAAGGCCGATTTTCACACATACCAATTAAAGCAAGAAAGATCACTGCGGGTAGTGATTAGAAACCTGCATCCCACTACACCAGCGGACGAGATAGAGAAGGAGCTATTAAGCCTAGGATACAAGGTTCACCAAATTACCAATGTGCTCCGTGAGGAAATAAAATAAAATAATGCAAGCACCAAGATACCACTGCCCTTATTCTTTGTGGAACTAGAGCGAACACCTGGAGTGGAAAAAATCTATGAGGTCACCCACTTGTATTACACAAGAGTACAGGTCGAAAAGCCTTACCCGAAACGCGATATAGTACAATGCCATAATTGTCAGCCATATGGGCACACCAAATCATACTGCTACCACCCTCCCAGGTGTGTAAAGTGCAGTGGGCAGCACAAAAGCGAATTGTGCAAGAAGCCCATACAATCACCTGCTGTATGCGTGCTCTGTCAGCAAGGGCACCCGGCAAACTATAAAGGCTGTGAGGCCTATAGAATTCTAAAGTCCAGAAGCGAACAACGTCGTCGCCCAGAAGAAGAAACGCCAGCCACAGGTAGCCCAAGAAGCGCCCCCGCCAGAAGTTTGAGGCCTTCAGTATCTTTTGCTGACGCAGTTCGGAACATAGAGCAGTCACAGGCATTGCCTACTCCTCCTCCGCAAGTTCTTCCTCCCAGCACTCCATTCATCTCAGCAACCAGCAAACTCAATCCCATCCTCAACCACACATCTCGCATATCCCGCCACCTTCAAGCTCTTCAAATCTCACCAGCCTCTTAACCTCATTCCTAACAGAGTTCAGAACCCTAATTACCCCTCTTATTTCCCTTCTTACAAATCTTGTCTCCTACCTTATCCCCGTTAAACTAAATCCATAAGTGGATCCTTCCGACTCCTTATCCATTCTCCTTTGGAATGCGAATGGTGTTCGCACCCACACTAACGAACTGACAGCATTACTCCATGACAAAAACATCGATGTAGCTCTTATTACTGAAACAAGACTCACAAGTAAACGATCATTTACCGTTCGACAGTACCAGACTTATCGAACTGATCACCCAGATGGAAGAGCTCATGCAGGCACCGCTGTCATTGTCCATAACACCATATCCAATCACATAGTTCCTTTGGTAGCACATGATTTCCTTCAATCCACTGCAGTGTCAATCACCACCCTCACTTTTCCCCTTACTCTAGCATCAGTGTACTGCCCTCCCAATAAATCCATTTCCGATTCCCAATTCATCTTTTTTCTAGACTCCATCGGGCATCGTTTCCTTGTGGGTGGGGACTTTAACGCAAAGCACCAGCACTGGGGCTCAAGATCCACAAATACACGAGGACGTGCTTTGCTGTCTGCACTCACACGGAGACATTGCTCCACAATCTCTCCTGACACAGCTACCTATTGGCCATCAGACCCCAACCGAAATCCAGATCTCCTTGACTTTTTCTTCTGCAATAGTTTAGGAACACTAAACTATTCACTCAAGCGCCTCGATGACCTCTCCTCCGACCACAGTCCCTTATTATTAACCATTTCCCTAAATCCAATTCACAAACTGCCTCCTCCTTCATTTATTAGGGGCCCAGTTGACTGGGACCACTTCCGTCAGATTCTTACAGACTCTGTAGACCTCAAAGTACCACTGAAAATATCCCAAGACCTAGATGATGCAGTGCATTCCTTCACTACTCTGATCCAGAGGTCGGCCTGGGAGGCATCGTCACCCCATCGTCACCTAAAATTTCACAATCAAAATCCTTTACCTCAGTATCTCAAAGACCTAATCAAATCCAAACGCCACTCCAGAACAGTGTGGCAAAGATCCCGACATCCTGCTGATCGTCGCTCATACAATCAGTACTGCAGGCTTGTAAAGCGGCAATTGGCATCCTTCCGTTCCGATTCTTTCAATTCCTATCTCTCCTCCCTGTCTACCAGGGACAACTCCCTGCGGAATGTAACTAAGAAAATCCTAAAATATCATCCTGTTTCACACCCACTCCGTCGTGATGACGGGTCCTGGGCGGCTTCGGATGGCGAGAGGGCGGAGGAATTTGCACTGCATCTTTCCCGTACTTTCACTCCTCATCTTACCCCTCAAAACAATAATCACCGTCCAACTGTCGAAGATTTTCTCACTTCCCCTATCCCTCTCTCACTACCACCAAAAGCCGTTAACCCCTCTGAGGTTAAATATCTTCTGAAAAAATTACCTTACCGAAAATCTCCAGGATATGATCTCCTTACTTCTCGAATCCTCCAACAACTTCCTCTTAAAGCCATAATCTTCTTAACCTATATATATAATTGCATTATCCGAACGACGCACTTTCCTCTCCTCTGGAAACATTCCATTATTGTCCTATTCGCCAAACCCGGCAAACCACCCAATGACGCCTCATCTTACCGTCCAATTAGTCTACTCCCTATCCTCTCAAAAATTTTTGAAAAACTCCTATTAAAACGCCTACTTCCAATCGTTGAATCCAAAAACCTTTACCCTACTCACCAGTTTGGTTTCCGCCAACGACGTTCCACAGCTCAACAAGGCCTTCGCGTTGTTGATCACATATCCTCAGCCCTTGAAACCAAACAGTATTGCACTGCTGCCTTTCTGGACATAGCTCAAGCTTTTGACAGGGTCTGGCACGCAGGTTTGCTTTACAAACTCAAAGGAAATTTACCGCAAACCCTATTCCTAATCCTACAATCCTACCTTTCAAACCGTTTCTTCCAAGTCCGCTGTGGTTTGGAATATTCTAACTACTATCCCATTAAAGCAGGAGTTCCACAGGGCAGTGTCCTGGGTCCCATCCTCTATAATCTATACACTGCTGATGTCCCCTCTACTACCAATACCTTCTTGGCAACATTCGCAGACGACACTGCAGTCCTGTCAACCCATCCAGACCCTGATATAGCATCCCAAAACCTTCAAAAACACCTTGACGAGATCGAGTATTGGTGCAACCAATGGCGAATCAAAGTCAACGAAGGAAAATGTTCCCACATAACCTTTACCCTCTGCCGCAAGTCCTGTCCGCCAGTCTTTTTAAATTCAATTCCTCTCCCTGTGTCTGAGACAGTACGGTATTTAGGCTTCCATCTCGACAAGAGACTGACATGGAACCCACACACGAGACTAAAAAGACAAGAACTAAACCGACGCTTTGGACAACTGTACAGACTACTTCGAAGGACATCCCACCTCTCAATAGAAAACAAACTACTTATCTACAAGGTTATACTTAAGCCAATCTGGACATACGGAATAGAGCTATGGGGGACAGCAAAAAAGTCGAACATCAAGCCCATCCAATCAAAAGTCCTGATAATAATAGTAAGTTCCCCTTATTACGAAGCAAAAAAACCCTTCATAATGATCTGCATATACCCTACGTTCTTGAACTCATCCCTTCCAAGTTCATAAAATTCCATAGTAACCTATCAAGCCACCCTAATTCCGTAGCACAGTCCTTGCACTGCACCACTCATCCCTATAATCCTCCTCGGAGACTAAAACGGCAGTGGCCGCATGACCTGCTATAAATAAGTGACATTGGGAGTCCTGGAAATGGCCAGTTTCTCTAATCATGTCCTGACCGTCTGTGGTTCTCGCTCTCTTGGTCAGCCTCCGCTGGCTCTTATTCAGTGACGCGGCTGACGTAGGAGCGTGGGGGATTTCCCAAGACTCCGCTTCCTCTTTCGCACGCTAGGGAAGTGACAACCATGTGGACTTGAGGGGCCTCTGGGCTGTTTGTATATATAGTATGAATGAGCGAGTGAATGATGAATTGTAAATATGGTATGAATGATGACACTTATCTCAATTACTCATTGCCTAATAAAAGGCAGATTGTAATTATCTTAATAAATTGTTGTTTTCTCTCATTATAATTAATATAAATTCGTAAAAAAGTAATAAAGTGAGGAGCGTGGGTGTAGCAACCTTAGTTATACAAGTGTAAAATGTACGAGTGTTTTAGATGAGTTAGATATCCCAGATAACCATTTGGATATATTGTTACCAATAGATATACCATTGATATATAGTTGTGTTTTAAGTAGGTTTTTGATTATTTTATAACAACTTGTTGACAATATTTAATAATTTGTAATGGTTTTAATGGTTACTTGATAGTTTTTTAATTTTTTTATGGATTTTAATTATTTACTACATACGTGTTTATTTTAAATTCTAGTAGAATTTAATTTAATAGTAGAAAGACATTTTAAAAATAAGTAACCATTGTTACGTATAATAGTTTGCCACCGTATGAGCAGGTAAAAGTTTTTATCGTTTGTCTTTTTATCTTATTTTAGAAATAACTGAAGATGACAGTTCAGAGCTGTCGAAAGCGCTATTACAATAAAGAAGTGGTTATCAGCTGAGGGAAGACAATAATGCTGTTTTATAATTCTATACCATTTGGATTGCGCCAACGGTATCGTCAAAAACGATTCCTCGAATAAGAACGTTGAGAGATTACCTCCAAAATAAACGCATTAACAAAGAACATTAACATTTACAAAAGTGACAGAAGAGAGACAAGGTAACTGTGCAAAATTAAACGGCCCCCCATTCGATATAAACATTCTGGTGCCTCCTCTGTCCCTGGAAACAAAGCGGTGCACTGTGAGCCGAGTCTGCCCCCATACACGGTATGGCATCTACAGAAGTGACCATTTGACGGACTGAGCAGTGCAAACAAGATGTTCCATTTGTGGGGAATCGCTGTCATTTGGATCCACAAGCATGGGAGTGATCTCGCTCAACCACGTGCGTCCACTTATAGAGAGCCTGGTTCACTGCTTGTCGCACAGTTCAGCAGAGACATCGTTAGGCTGAAGGGAAACTAGAAACATATTACTAAAATATAGGATATTTGCAAGGGTGCAGATGTTGGTTATGATTAAATGTGCGCATAATATCCTTACCAATTTTATTAACTAATAATTTATGATGCGTTCTACACTGAAATGCATCAGACATGAAATGTTGGGTCATACAAATAAAAAACGTAAATTTTTTTTATTTTTAGATTTCCGGTATGAACATTATTATATACTATTAATTAATAAAATTTGGAAAGATATTGTACACATCTTTTTATCATTAGAAACATATTGCTTAGTACTAGAAGATGAAAGGTTCAGTAGTCTTGCCATGTAATATTTTTTTCAATTTTATCACATACTCATACATACTTAAATACTTATAACAATTATGTGATATGTTGATGCCATTTTTCTGGTTAAGATAAAAAAAATTAAATAATGTAAAAAAAACCAAATATTTAAACTTATATTGGAGATGGTACCCATTTACTATTAACTAATAAAAGTTTTTAAATAAAAATAGTTTTGTTTATCGTCCTCGGACGTTAATACAAAATTAGGAAATACCAAAAACGTCAAAGAATAAACATAAACTAAATTTATTTTTTACTGGTCAATCAAATTACTAAATGAAAAAAAATACATTTGATGTTCGACTAAAGTATTTTTTCGGTAGTTTATTTGCCATGTGCGACCTTTCTACAAGTCAGCCAATTTTTACGACTGTTTGAGTACTATTTCAAATTTCAAGCTCTCAAAACCTTATGAGTTTGGTTTGTAATGTAGTGTTTCATTTCTTTATAACATTTGAAAAGTACAATTTTTTTCTAATAGAAATTCTAATTTTTCCTTCACGTTTATTTATGTGGCTAACGCTAAATTTCTTGTCCGTAAAATTGTCAACGTGGAGTAAGGCCACCGGGGTCAACTCGCATTTTCGTTAAATTTCCTAATTATTAGAACCATTGATTCTGTTTATTACAGGATTATTATTTAGTTAATAATAATATAAATTAGACAGAAATATTTAAAAAAATTTGGACCTCCCCTATTGCCCCCCCCACCCCTATAGGTGCGCTACTTTTATTATATTAGTTCACATACACAGATATCATGGTATAATGCATCATCATCAACTGATTTATCGTTCGCCTTGGAATGATGAATTTATTGTCATCACTAGCTAATAGATGAAGTTACGTGCATCGCTATAAAGGGGAATGATGTCAGCTAGTTTAACTGCATTTCTCGCCTCGAATTTATGTAGTGACTAGAACGCTCATGTAACAATATAACTGCTACAATATAACCCTAACTAACAATATAACCCGATAACTGCTTTTGGGTCAGAAAGGATTAAAACTTAATTAAGATCGAATGAGGTTTCCTTCAATGGTGAGAAATGACAGGTGCATGGACTCTTTCATCAGGAACGAACTAAATGTTTTTCATTGGATTTCAGAAAGTTCTTTACCTATTTGGTATTAATAGTTGTGATTTAAGAGCTCATTTTTACCTTAGTATAATTCCCTTCAATCAATATGTACAGTTTAATCTCGTACCGACATTCATACCATCTACATCCGCTATACAATCAGATGTAATTTTAGTTTTATAAAACTATAAAAACCTGAAGCCCATACTTATTCACCCGTGTCTGTCCTTTCACCAGAACTGACTTATAACATAAAGTGACTACACTTCAAGCCCCCTGGTCTACTTAAAAAAAATGTCATTTCAGACAAACCCTTTTGATGACTCGACGACATAAAAAATACTGTGACTCCATCGAACACGATTGAAAAACATTAGTTAAGTGACCAATCACTTGATCATAAAAAAATAATATTTTCGATAATATTTAGCAGGGTTTCAAATTAAGGATTTTGAGACCCTGGTCAATGGGTTAAAGAATTATTTTATTTTCAATATTTATTACAACAAAGGCATTACACTTAACGTTTAAACCATGCTTGGAACATTTTCACTGAAGCTGCAATATTCTTATTGCACCCCAACTTGATCTGAATTTTTTACTACTACTACTTTGCTACTTTACGAACAAGACTTCAATTGATGAAATGGTAAGCTTAGTAACTAGCCAATGATTGTGATTCCGAGTAATGGTCCTGTTGCGAATATGATTTTAATAACTTTTGATCAATTAAGTACGTCAAATAACAACATTTAAACATTACATTTGAGCAAAGAGCAGAATAACGACTATATTTAACGATCAGTTACTTTTAAAATTTGCTATTCTCAATCGGATTAGCTAGTTTTAATTCAAGTAGCTACAACTCAACTATCCTCGTGTGAACCCCGACCAGACCCATCTCACAACGTTCATCAAACAAGCAAAGAAAAACGTTTAGTGTGTGCAGGGGATCGAACTTTAGTCTCCACAGATAAATGCTAGGTGCAGAATAAATATTAAAATAAGTCATATTCTAATATATTTTATATATTACTGTAGCGACCGCTAACTACATAAGATAAATCACCCTATACTCTATTGCATATATATTGTAAGCAAAAGTAAAATAATATGAACTAAATGTATTATAAACAAATGTAAATCATTGTAAAAGTGTTAAGCAATAAAAGGCGGAAGCCAACTAAATCATAAACATGAAAGGGTCACCATCTGTCAGTCATAAACATGAAAGGGTCACCAGCTGGCAGTCATAAACAGTCCTTTAGGGGGCCTCTCTACCTCCACGGGGACGAGGGGTCGGGTAATTAAGCGTGGGTACAGTACCACAGGTTTCCACAGCCCCCAACCCGGATTTGACCCTCGCAGCCTCCCAGCAGGAAGTAGAGAGGGTACTTAAGGCAGGGCTACTGGCCCTGTTAGTCAGTCTCCTCATCCACCTCTGAGTCTCTCGCGACCTTTACTCGGTGACGCCTTAATCCAGGGCTCCTGGCCCTGGAAATGAGGCCCTTAGTCTCCTCGACAGTCTCCTCGCGAGGCTCTCGCGAGTCTCTCACGACCTTTACTCGTGACGCTTGCTTGGTTTCCGCTCGAACTCTGAAAACTTGACTAATTCTTTGTGAAACCTCTTTACCTCTTCTCTTGAACATAGTGCATTGTTGGGGCACATACCTATCATAAATGGAGTCAGATAGTAACGCCATCATGGAACGATTGTCCATGTTATAAACTCGAAAAATCCGCACTTGTCACCAGGGCTAGGGTGATCAGGCACCTCCCTAGTGACGACCCAACAATTACTTTTTACAATCATACCAGACGAATGATGATTATTCAGTTGGAGGGTGAGAACGCGTTGAAGGAACGTGGCAGGCTGTATTGACATTTTTTTTCAAACTTCCTTTTGGTTGTATTTTAACAACAACAGAATATTTTGAAGGATTGTGGAATATTCCATTAAAAGTTTAGATTTATTATAGTTTTTACTGCCACCATAATTATATAATATAATATTATATATATTTATATTATATATTATATAAGCATGCAGGCAAAAGCAAAAAGACTCACCCAGGGCGACCTATTTATATATTATTTATCATTTGACATTATACCAAGAATTATTTATGTTTTAGGATCGTTGATCTGACCTTTTTGTGACGAACTTTTCTTACACTGCTTGTATCGTGAATAAATTCTGAATCAGTCATATTGAGGGCATATCTAATACTATCACTTGACGTAGTGGTGTACCAACTGTAGTTATCACTTTCTCACTTTGATGGCTCTAAATTATTATGTTATTATGTTAGTTTACATTACAGAATTTATATTGTTTATTTATTTCTTTGAGCTATCCTTCATCTGTTTGATTCCTGATTTCTATATTGATGATATAAATATATTTGTGAGTTGATAATTGCAGTTTTTCTTAATTTAGATCAAAATTAGGCTGCAAAAACGTATTTTTCGATTATCCGGATATGCTCTCCTAGCCACTACCCCGAGGTTGTACTGTATTTATGCAGAGTAAAATACATGATCATTTCTTTATTATACTTTCTTTTGGTTTGCATTCCTGTCTAAATTACGGCCACATCGTCAAAACGTCTCCATTTTTCCATGTTATTTATTCGCCCAGTTCCCATTATAAAGAATAAGAAAGAAAAATAATGTAACACCGGCAGTTACGAGGTATTTGCACGAAGCTAAAACGTCCCTACAACCCGGACTGGGCCTGCCAGGGAACACGCACAGGTGGAAATAATGGCTTCAGAAACTTTTGTCTTCTGACTCTATTTAGCGAAGGCATCTTTGAAAACGTTTTCTAGTTAGCCTATAGATTAGAAACATTTTTACCAGAGTAAAATATTAATATAATTAATACAGAAATTTAAAGTCCTACCTTCAAACCGCTTCTTCCAAGTCCGCTGTGGTTTAGAATATTCTAACTACTATCCCATAAAAGCAGGGCAGTGTCCTGGGCCCCGTCCTCTATAACCTATACACCGCTGATGTCCCCCCTACCCCAAATATCTTCTTGGCAACATTGGCAGATGACACTACAGTCTTGTCATCCCACTTAGACCCCGATATAACATCCCATAACCTCCAAAAACACCTTGATGAGATCGAGTATTGGTGCAGCCAATGGTGGATCAAAGTTAATGAAGCAAAATTTTCCCACATTACCTTCACCCTCTGTCGCAAGTCTTGCCCACTAGTTTATTTTAATTCTATTCCTCTCCCTGTAACCGAGACAGTACGGTACTTAGGCTTCCATCCCGATAAACGACTGACCAGGAACCCACACACGAGGCTAAAAAGACAAGAACTAAACAGACGCTTTGGACAACTGTATCCCATCTCTCAATAGAAAATAAATTACTAATCTACAAAGTTATACCTAAGCCAATCTGGATTCCATATGTCCTGGAACCCACATACGAGACTAAAAAGACAAGAACTAAACAGACGCTTTGTACAACTGTACAGACTACTTCAAAGGACATCCCATCTCTCAATAGAAAATAAACTACTAATCTACAAAGTTATACTTAAACCAATCTGGACATACGGAATAGAGCTATGGGGGACAGCATAAAAGTCGAACATCAACCGTATCCAATCCTTTCAATCAAAAGTCCTGAGAACAATAGTAAATGCCACTTATTACGTCAGCAACAAAACCCTTCATAACGATCTTAATATAACCTACATTCTTGAACTCATCCCTTCCAAATTCATGAAATTCCATAGTAACCTGTCCAACCACCCTAATCCCGTAGCACAGTCATTGCACTGCTCCACTCATCCCTATAATCCTCCTGGGAGACTAAAACGGCAGTAACCTCGTCACCTGCTATAAATGCGTGACAGTGAAGTCTTGGCAATGGCCAGTTTCTCCAATCATGTCCTGAGCGTCTGTGGCTCTAGCGCTCTTGGTCAGCCTCCACTGGTTCGTATCCGGTGACGCGGCTGACGGAGGAGCGTGGGGGACTTCCCAAGACTCCGCTTCCTCTTAAGCATGCAAAGGAGGTAACAACCATGCGGACTTGAGAGGCCCCTGGGCTGTTTGTAAATATTGTATGAATGTGCGAGTGAATGATGAATTGTAAATATGGTATGAATGAGAACATTTATCTCAATTACTTATTGTCTATTAAGTATTAAGGCAGATTGTAATTTTATCAAAAAAAACAAAAACAGAAATTTGACAGAAACTGAAGCAGTAAACTTTCGTGACCTGACAGTAGGCAGAAGTGAAAACAAACATGGATTAAAAACATATGGGTAGGACACGATGACCTACGCTTTAAGACTTCTTTGCACCATCTCAGTCACAAGATGGCAATGTTTCATTTCCTCGGTGATAGGTTGAACAACATCCCACTAAAAACTAAAAGAAAGAGCTTAGCCGTACACACCATATAGTAATACACAACATTACAGTCAACTATTTTAAGTGAAAAATATTTGGCAATATTTCCGACAAGCTAGGGAATATTTTGAATAAACCTGGAATTGGTGTAACCTTTAAGATTAAAATTACTTTTCGCAACTCAATTGCAGACACGATTCAGTTAAAATATAGATCGGGCGTATATTGAATTGAGTTTGGGGAATGTAATAAATCTTATGTTAAATTAAACAGAAAATTATTTCTTAGATCTAAAGAGCATCTTAAACAAAAATCAAGCCAGTTCTACCAGCATCTATAGATGGATATGCATCATGATGCACAACACAGAGTTAGCACGACTATACGAATAATACAAAATTAATCGACATCCTAGAAAACATAGAAATGAAATTATATTTTCTATAATCGGGTGATTTCAGTAGAAAAGAAGAAATAGTGAATACACGAATGCTAAGGAACCCAGTCGTTGAGTGAAGTAAGTACAAGTACCCAACCTCTTTTAACTGTGCTGCTTTAGAATAAGATGTTTTAAGTATTACATACCATCCATCAATTGGGTGGCCACGGGATTAACATATTATTGTGTTTTTCATTGTTATTTATGTATAGAATTATAAATGATCTTATCGTAAATAAAATTTGGGGGGGGGGATTACCAGCACCGCTTACATCAAATACTTCAACCACCAAAGCACAACAATTGACTCCGCTAAAAACAAAACATAATAGAGAACTGTAATAGAGAATTGTAAATATGGTATGAATGAGAGTGTTTATCGTGATTACTGATTGCCTTATAAAAGGCAGATTGTAATTATAGCCCAATAAAGAGTATAAAGAATAAAAAAAAAAAAATTTTTTTTTTTCGTTTTCTTTTAAGTACATATAAAAACTAACTATATTTAATAAGATGCAGTATTTTGGAACAGGTCAAAAATTTATAATCTATAATTGGCCCGATTCACATAAACATGTATGTTTTTTTTATTTCATAGCCCCTTCAAATTTACAGATAATTATATATTATTATAAATCCTCAGGCGAATCTATTTACAAATTATTTTGTATTTCCAGTAGCATCACTACATTATATACAGGTTTTGTTATTTTATAAAAATGATATAATCAATAAACAAGTATAATGATATACATTATACGTGATAAACGTATAAACATGTATGTCACATAATTTGTTTATTTAATTAAAAAAAAACATTTTTCGCTCTCCTTTACTCACAATACTTGACAGGAATGGCTTGACAAAAGTGAGTGGTGAACTTATTCAACTGTAGTTCTGAATAACCCGGTTTGGCTGAGAGATACAAACGACCCATTGTCTACTGGTTAGCAGCAGAATTAAGACGAGGAGCTGTTAATAATCCGTATTGAATAGGCTAGCCACCGAGCAGCCATTTTCCATCAATCTCAGTGCTGCGTCCTTCCCGTTCAATCTAAGCAACAATAGAGTAACTAGTAAAAATAGTCAGTCTCTCTCGACTACAGGGAATGGTGCAGCGAATCCCCGGGATTAGTTATGACTAAACATTCCAATCTATCGAATAGAATAGAAATAAAAATGTATTCTGGGACCTTGTCCTATGTGAATAATAGCAATCCACAAATAAATTTAGCTCCGGCCAACAAAAACGAAATATCACATGAGGAGAGAAACTAAAATAAAACTAGAAGGTATAAGTCAAATTAAAAAATATACGTCAAGAATTTGTACAAACACAAAATAAGGAAAAAGTATAACAGACAATTAAACAAAAAATTACATAAATACTAGTAGCTACTCTTCTTAAATATTGTATATTATATCGGTTAATCTACAGACCAGTTAAATGATAGTAATCATATATAGTTTTTTACAAAAATAAGATAATTTTAAAAATATACGAAGATCGATGGTTTGCAAGTGTCTGACTGACTGGCCAGGAACTGTTGTAATAGACGGGTTTTACAATTAGGTAGGGATGGCGCATGACGGATATGTAGAGGGAGAGAAATTCAGTTTTTTTTTCCTTTCTTAGCCCCTTTAAGTTTATAGATAATTATATGCATTTATAGATCCTCAGGCGAATCTATTTACAAATCATTTCTGTATTTCCTGTAGCATCGCTACATTATATACAGGTTTTGTTATTTTATTTATTTATTATAATCCTTTATTGTGCTAAAATTACAATCTGCCTTTTATAAGGCAATAAGTAATTAAGATAAATGCTCTCATTCATACCATATTTACAGTTCATCATTCACTCGCTCATTTATACAATATTTACAGACAGCCCAGAGACCCCCCAAATCCACCGCGAAGAGAAAGCGGAGTCTTGGGAAGTCCCCCACGCTCCTCCGTCAGCCGCGTCACCGGATACTAGCCAGTGGAGGCTGACCAAGAGCGCGAGAGCCACAGACGCTCAGGACATGATTGGAGAAACTGGCCATTGCCAGGACTCCCACTGTCACGCGTTTATAGCAGGTCACGAGGCCACTGCCGTTTCAGTCTCCGAGGAGGATTATAGGGATGAGTGGCGCAGTGCAATGACTGTGCTACAGGATTAGGGTGGTTGGAAAGGCTACTGTGGAATTTCATAAACTTGGAAGGGATGAGTTCTAGAATGTAGGGTATGTTAAGGTCGTTATGTAGGGTTTTGTTGCTGACATAATAAGGGGCATTTACTATTGTTCTCAGGACTTTTGATTGAAAGGATTGGATACGCTTGATGTTCGACTTTTTTGCTGTCCCCCATAGCTCTATTCCGTATGTCCAGATTGGTTTAAGTATAACTTTGTAGATTAGTAGTTTATTTTCTATTGAGAGATGGGATGTCCTTTGAAGTAGTCTGTACAGTTGTCCAAAGCGTCTGTTTAGTTCTTGTCTTTTTAGTCTCGTATGTGGGTTCCAGGTCAGTCGTTTGTCAAGATGGAAGCCTAAGTACCGTACTGTCTCGGATACAGGGAGAGGAATAGAATTAAAATAAACTAGTGGACAAGACTTGCGACAAAGGGTGAAGGTAATGTGGGAGCATTTTGCTTCATTAACTTTGATCCGCCATTGATTGCACCAATACTCGATCTCGTCAAGGTGTTTTTGAAGGTTATGGGATGCTATGTCGGGGTCTGGGTGGGATGACAAGACTGCAGTGTCATCTGCAAATGTGGCCAAGAAGGTATTGGGAGTAGAGGGGACATCAGCGGTGTATAGGTTATAGAGGATGGGGCCCAGGACACTGCCCTGTGGAACTCCTGCACTTATGGGATAGTAGTTAGAGTATTCTAAACCACAGCGGACTTGGAAGAAGCGGTTTGAAAGGTAGGACTGTAGTATTAGGAAAAGGGTCTGTGGTAAATATCTTTTGAGCTTGTAGAGCAAACCTGCGTGCCAAACCCTGTCAAAAGCTTGAGCTATATCGAGAAAGGCAGCAGTGCAATACTGTTTGGTTTCAAGGGCTGAGGAGATGTGATCAACAACGCGAAGGCCTTGTTGAACAGTGGAATGTCGTTGGCGGAAACCAAACTGGTGTGTGGGAAAAAGGTTTTTGGATTTAACAATTGGAAGTAGACGTTTTAGTAGGAGTTTCTCAAATATTTTTGAGAGGATAGGGAGTAGGCTAATTGGACGGTAAGATGAGGCTTCATTGGGTGGTTTACCGGGTTTGGCGAATAGGACAATAATGGAATGTTTCCAGAGGAGAGGAAAGTGCGTCGTTCGGATAATGCAATTGTATATATAGGTTAAAAAGATTATGGCTTTAGGAGGAAGCTGTTTGAGAATTTGAGGAGTAAGGAGATCATATCCAGGGGATTTTCGGTAAGGTAAGTTTTTCAGAAGGTATTTGACCTCAGAGGGATTAACGGCTTTTGGTGGAAGAGAGAGAGGAATAGGTGAAGTGAGGAAATCTTCCACAGTTGTGCTGTGAGTATGGCTTTGATGAGAAAGGTGAGGTGTGAAAGTATGGGTAAGATGCAGAGCAAATTCCTCCGACCTATCCCCATCCGAAGCCGCCCAGGACCCATCATCACGACGGAGTGGATGTGAAACAGGTTGATACTTTAGGATTTTTTTGGTTACATTCCACAACGAGTTATCCCTGGTAGACAGAGAGGAGAGGTAGGAATTGAAAGAATCGGAACGGAAGGATGCCAATCGCCGCTTTACCAATCGGCAGTACTGATTGTACGAGCGGCGATCAGCAGGATGTCGGGATCTTTGCCACACTGTTCTGGAGCGGCGTTTGGATTGGATTAGGTCTTTGAGATGCTGAGGTAAACGATTATGATTATGGATTTTTGGGTGACGATGGGGTGACGATGCCTCCCAAGCCGACCTCTGGACCAGAGTAGTGAAAGAATGCACTGCATCGTCTAGGTCTTGGGATGTTTTCAGGGACAATTTGAGGTTTACGGACTCCGTAAGAAGCTGGCGGAAGTGGTCCCAGTCAACTGGGCCCCTAATAAATGAAGGAGGAGGCAGTTTGTGAATTGGTCTTAGGGAAATGGTTAATAATAAAGGACTGTGATCAGAGGAGAGGTCATCGAGTCGCGTGAGTGAATAGTTAAGTGTTCCTAAACTATTGTAAAAAAAGAAGTCAAGGAGATCAGGATTTCGGTTGAGATCAGATGGCCAATAGGTGGCTGTGTCAGGAATGATAGTGGAGCAATGTTTCCGTGTGAGTGCAGACAGCAAAGCACGTCCTCGTGTATTAGTGGATCTTGACCCCCAGTGTAGGTGCTTCGCATTAAAGTCCCCACCCACAAGGAAACGATGTCCTATGGAGTCTAGAAAGGAGATGAATTGGGAGTCGGAAATGGATTTATTGGGAGGGCAGTACACTGATGCTAGTGTAAGGGGAAAAGTGAAGGTGGTGATTGACACTGCAGTGGATTGAAGGAAATCATGTGCCACCAGAGGAACTATGTGGTGGGATATGGAGTTATGGACAATGACAGCGGTACCTGCATGAGCTGTTCCATCTGGGTGATCAGTTCGATAAGTCTTGTACTGTCGAACAGTAAATGGTCGTTTACTCGTTAGTCTTGTTTCAGTAATGAGAGCTACGTCGATGTTTTTGTCGTGGAGTAGTGCTGTCAGTTCGTTAGTGTGGGTGCGAACACCATTCGCATTCCAAAGGAGAATGGATAAGGAGTCGGAAGGATCCACTTATGGATTTTGTTTAACGGGGATAAGGTAGGAGACAAGATTTGTAAGAAGGGAAATGAGAGGGGTAATTAGGGTTCTGAACTCTGTAAGGAATGAGGTAAAAAGGCTGGTGAGATCTGAGGAGCTTGAAGGTGGCGGGATATGCGAGATGTGTGGTTGAGGATGGGATTGAGCTTGAGGGTTAACGGGATGAATGGAATGCTGGGAAAGGTGATCTTGTGGACAGGGAGTGGGCGGTGCCTGTGACTGCTCTCTGTTACAAACGGCATCGGCAAAAGAGACAAAAGGCCTCAAATTTCTGGCTGGGCCGCTTCTTGCTGCAAGTTTTTTCTCTTCTGGCTGTCGACGTTGTTCTGTCCTGGACTTCAGCGTTCTGTATGCCTCGCAGCCCTTGTAGTTGGCTGGATGTCCTTGCTGGCAAAGCACGCATACTGCAGGTGATTTAAGGGGCTTTTTGCACAATTCGGTTTTGTGCTGCCCACTGCACTTAACACACCTGGGAGGGTGGTGGCAGTAAGATTTTGTATGCCCATACGCCTGACAGTTATGGCACTGGACGATATCGCGATTGGGATACGGTTTTTCAACCTGTACCCTAGTGTAGTACAGGTTTGTTAGGTCGTATATCTTCTCAACTCCAGGTGTCCTCTCGAGATCAACAAAGAACAGTGGCAATGCCGTTTTTATTGTGTTATTTTATAAAAATTATATAATGAATAAACAAGTATAATGATACACATTATACGCGACTGGACTAAACTGACTAATAATAATGATGGGGCTCACCTTTTTGATCAAACTTAAAACTAACTTACATACTAATTCTTAACCCAACTTTTCCCCGACAGTCTGTTGCCATCGATGCGGAAGGTGCGGTGGGGTCATAGTGTTAAACACTGGGTTGGTTAGGTGCTGCAACGAGTCAAAAAACTTAATGTGTCTCCGGCGGATAAACTCACCCACCGATGGCACACCAAGCAACGGGTGCAGGTCAGTGTTGTACTTTTTCTATTTTATTACTAAAATGAGTAGAGAAATGGAGATGCCTATCCATTTTTATACCCAAATAGTGCATTGAGAAAGCTGGTGAGTTCTCTTGCCCTCCTATGCTATACGATTTTGGCATGGATTTTTTCCCCTTTTGGAGGGAGAAGATCACGCAGTCGGCCTTCCCTGCGTTTACACTGATGTTTAACATGCCTGGTCTGTCACTGATAACGTTACAAACTGACTCGGCCTGTGTAAGAGCTATTTGTGGACTCATATTGCTGCTGTAAACAGCAATGTCGTCGGCGAAAGCGATTACAGTAGCTTTCTTATACTTTATCCCTACAATTTCAGATGTGTACATACTGAAAAGAACCGGAGACAGAACCGCTCCTTGAGGAACTCCTCAAGTCAGAGGGAATGGTTTAGACAGGAAATCACCCATCCGTACCCTCAGAGATCTGTTCTTCAAGAAGGAAACAAACATGGTGTATAGCTGCTCTGGGTATTCCCAGTCGCAAAGCTGTCGGCACAGCATCCCGTGGTACAGTGAGTCGAAAGCCTGCGTGCACTCCAATGAGATCATAGCAGTTGCTGTGTTCTTGTTGATACCGAGGGTAGCTTCCCTTAGGACCACTACCCGGAGAATTCCAGAGAGTGGTGGAGCGAACAAGGTCGAATGCACTTCTGTGGGAGGGGAAGTCCGAAAATATTGGACCTAGTATGTTAGTATAATAAGTATGTTATATATGCTTGGAAGTGAGATGTTGACTGCTTTCCTCAAACTTAAGGAATGAGGAAGAGAGGCAGGTCATGCAAAATATTTTCCAGCAGAGATTCTGACTCAAACCCCCTAAAAAGGTAGAATTTTAAAGGGGTCGGGAGGAAGTTCATTTTTTAAAAACAATATTGTATATAGTGCTATTTCAGCAATTGGACGTCGGCAGGCAAGAAGCATGTACGATATAATGTAGAAATTGTAGAGGCATTGAGTGTTCTAGTTTCTGATTGGCTGTCTGCACCCATGCTTTGAGACCACGTTCATAAGAGGAATGTTCTCCTGATAGTTTGTGTGTTATTTTTTGACATATGCCATCCGTTTATTAACAGGGTTCGTATGATATGCAACCGCATTCCCTACCAATCCACCGTTTCATTAGAAAAATTGCATTTCGGCCCTTTCACCAACTTTATTAATATATTCATCAAGGTAAGCATTAATACTTTAATTTCCTATTCTTACCTGAGCCTACCAGAATACTCATACCTTTTTTTATTTTGTCGTTTTATAATTTTTGTAGAGCGATAAATCGGATGATTACATAGGATAAAAAAATTCATTCTATTAGCATTATCGCTAGTTTTAAGAGTTACCTCAATATGTATACCCAGACCTCCACACTCCTTCCAGACTTTTTCTCTAATTTTTCGCCGAAGCAGCAACAAAGTATATTGATCGTAAAAATAACGAGATTACAGTTCATTGCTACTGCTTATAAAGCATTAAACCACCTTACATATATTTCCCTTAAACCGAACTGGTAGTGTAATTTAACGGATTTCGAACGAGAGCTCCAGAGGAATGCACATACCGAGCTGCTCTGAGGTTGGGGGTCTTCGGTCAACGTCAGGTCCTAAGTGCCTCTCATTAACTACAGTCTCAATTATTTAATTAGACCAATTAATTAATTGAGCTAAGGCCTGCCGGGCGGCTGGTGGCCCTGTAAACACCAATTCCACCCATGTTAACAACTACTCAACGTAATGGAATGATATACCTAGAAATGTATTCATTAGATTGGGCGTTGACTTTCTGTATTTAATCATTGTACATGGGAAATGAGTATTATTTTCTTTGGGAAGATGAACAAATATCACAATGAACAAATAACAACTTCAGTTCACGATATGGTGGCAGTTTCAAAATCAGGAACCTTACAATTTTTGCAAAAAAGAGTTTTGCCAGTAATTTGCTTTTTTTGATAGAGCTTTATGAATTGGATATAAAGCGTGGGTTCTAATGTTGAAAGAGGAAAATAAATTTTAAGAATTAAATCACGTAAAATCGTCACAGTTATTACCTTTCCTGACATCGATGAGATAAAAAATTGAGCTTAGATTGTCTTGATACTGACATACCGTCAAAAAATACGAAAGACTTTTATATATGTATGATAAAATTAAGAGTTTTATTGTTGTTATTATTATTTACTTCATTAAGTGTTGCTAATCCTTGATTGACTTTCATTAGGTTTCCTTCTGGAACGCGAGTTTGATAATAGTTTTCATGATTGAAAATTTTACTACAAATATTCTGTAAATATTGGCCACAAAATCCTTTTTGTCATCTAACGGCCATAAAAAAGTTGTATTGCGTCAACGTGAATTTATAATAGACTATTAAATATTATTGTCTAATTTCGGTATCACTAACACTACACAGGTATGACAAAGAGATCTTTGATTTGGTATCATACTAAAAAAGAAAAATATTTATTTTAAATTGCAGTAACTAACAACCCTTCGTATATATATTAGTTTTAGCACCAATGGAACATAGAGTAAAACTGACGTAATGATAAACTAAATAAGAAAAAAAGTACCCTTCTGAGTGGTTGTTGTGGCGTTGGAAAAATGTTAATGATTTTAATTACGTATTTATGGTCTACCAAAGCCCCAACACATAATGCATACTTGAAATCATGATATCGATACCTTCAATTGATATGCTACTAAATGCAATTGAAAAATGTTTATATTTTGCTTTGGTGAATACCGAATGGTTTATTAATTACTTATCATGAGATTAGTTTAATATCTATCATCTTACGGATATATAATAGAACTAATTTGCGAAATATGAGGCCCACAGCCATAAACTGATTGAGCTGACTTTGTGAATGAATTTTTGTAAAGGTGGTCCATAAAAAATACCATGATTTTTTAAGTTGTGCCATCACGATTATCCGAGTAAAATATTTGGCAACCGACGAAAAATGAAAATGAGCAATAATAATGAAAATATGACTACAAAAAAAAAAATCTTTTTTGTCATCTAACGGCCATAAAAAAGTTGTATTGCGTCAACGTGAAATTATAATAGACTATTAAATATTATTGTCTAATTTCGGTATCAACAAATAATTTATTATTGTTTATTACTGTTTGTATTTAATTAGAACTGCAGGCATGAGAATTGTTGATATGACAGTAAATCAAATATTGGATCCTTGGCATGACCTTCGTGATCTAAGTTGATGTCAAGCTGTCGTTTCAATAGGAGACGTGACTTGTCTAGAAAACAACAAAATCACTTTTAGATAGGACTCGATAATATTATATTGCTTGTGTTGAAGGAAGGCTCTGGGCTGGAATAGTAACATGAAGAAAACAAGACCTTATATCTTATCATTAACGATGACTAAAGATTCAAACGACACTTGAAAGTTTTTGTGTGCTATCGTTTTAATCTTTTAGAAAACCTTAGATAGATCGGTTGTACCGATGAATAAGTGGAGCGTGCCCAAAATATACCCTTTTGACTGCTAAAAAATTAATGTAAAAAAATGGATGCGTTATCAGACGATTGGTACAGGTCTTGAGTTTCATCACTGAAAACAACTATATACCTTTTTGCAGTTGTATGTGCTGCTAATATTTATTGTATGTACAAAAAATAAATTTTATTGCTAAGCTGCTATTAATCTTTGTACGGTAAATTTTATGGCCAGTGCTTCTTTATTGCCAAATCAAAATTTCTTGAACACATTATTGTGGATATTTTAAGTAAATAAGGCATGACTGGTTATGATTTTGGCGCGAAATGTACCTTTTGAGTTACACCTAATTTGAGATTCCTTATTTTGACAATATCTATGGCCTGAATTCAACCCAATTTCTATTATTATAAATCAATTATTATTAAGTCCCAACACATTTTACATTTTGATTTAGGAATGTTTTTTATTTGTAAAATTGCAATTTGTTTATCCAACATTGATAGTTGTGATTTATGAACTCATTTATAGCTTTTGCACAATTCCTCAGCTCACACTCGTACAAAAATGTATACAATATGTACAAACAAAAACTGGCCAGGAACCTCAATACCCCTAAGCGGGTGGTAGTGAGCGCCATGAAACTCCCCCTTACTCTCCGACCATTTCTCTATGTGGTGAAGACTGGAATGAGGGTGTAGCGACCGCTAACTACATAAGATAAATCACCCTATACTCTATTGTATATATGTTGTAAATTAATTTAAACAAATGTAAATAACATTACCAAACCATAAGTCATACCAGTGTAAACATTGTAAACAATAAAAAACGCAGCTGCAAAAATCTAGTCAGAGGCCCTTGAAGGGAGAGTCAAGTAGCAGGCTAGGAGGCTATGTGGGTCACATCCAAGAACAAGCAAGCGTCACCGCAGCGCTGCGGTGTGGTTGGTCAGAATAACACCCCAGATCATTGGTTACTGGGGGCTATAAATAGGGCTTCGTTTTGGCCTGTAAATCATTCATCCAACGTAGACATATCAATTTTTTTGACTCTTTACAATACTTGACAAACCTGGTGTGTAACACGATAATCCCCGCTCCGGTCTCCTATCGATAGCAGGACGCTGTCGCGGCAGGAACGCTTTAGTCTTAGGTTCTAGTTTTAGGTTTTGGTTTGTAGTTCCCACATTGTAATCTAAAGGTGAGCCCCATCACCTAGTCCTGTACCCAGTGATTTGTAATTTTAACTTCAAATAGAAAATTGTTATTGTAATTCTACCCTCCTTTGAATGCATACGCAGATATGCAGTAAGAGGAGAAATCTGTAAATCAAAAATTTGTAAATAGTTAAAATTTTGTTAAATAAACGGGTTTTGAAAAAAAAACCCTGTAAATCATTCTAACTATGGCTTCCTCTCTGACTTGAATCCTGCAGCTGCACTGATGTTTCAAGATTTGGCTTTTTCGTTTATGAAAACCTCTGGATCTCTCTTGCTGACCTCACTATGTTTTAGTCTGGCCTAGTCAGACCCCACACTTTCCTAGTGGGATTCTCTGCCTTCGTCTCGCTAAAACTAGCACCTCCTTGGGAGGGACCTCTTTCTCGCGGACGACGGTCACCGTGGCCCTACAAACTTTACCTAGTAATGTCTCCCACGGCAATTCAGTCGGTCTCTCACCGGTTCACACTCGCCTTTGGGAACCGGACGGTTTTCGCCTACCCTCAGATACCGAGTGTGAATTCCTGGTCATCCCAAGACCACATAAACTACCTACCCTATACCTCTTCTCCTAAACATAATGTATTGTAAGGGCACATACCTATCAAATATGGGGTCAGATAGTAAGACCCGTCATGAAACAATTGTCCAGGTCATAGGCTAACCTACCCTCACACCCTCACTTCGTCACTAGGGCTAGGGTAACTAGGCACCCTCCTCATGACGACCCGACAAAGATCCACAGACGCTAAGGACTTAAGTGACGACGGTAGCTAGTTTTGGGGCCCCCATGACTTACACATCTATTCACATTAATCGTTAGGGCAGCGCCGCTTTAGGCGACGGGGAGAATCGTATGGATGATAGAACATGCGATTTGGTTGTGCAGAAAAGATCAATGACTGTACTTACATTGAGATAATTGTGAAGGGACGAGTATTTGATGTTGTACGTAGCGTTAACTCTAGTTTTGAAGACTTTAGGTAAAGGACTTCGAAGGTTTTGCTGTAACCTGCCGTATGATTATTTTTCTAAATTAACAGTTACTTTTATATTGTATGTTGTGATTATGTCAATGACGATTTTAATCATATCCAAGAACGATGGTGTTTTGTTTTAGCCTAGATAGCAAAAGATTATTTTTATGAGCTGATTTGAATTTGAATTCAAATTACTGACCAACGATGGATTATCCCCCTCAATAGGCATCAAAGGCGCGAAGGCAGCTGAACTGAGGATATTGGCTGGTCTGAAATGCAAAGCGGAACTAATCGTTTAATAAGGATGAGAGGCTCTATGGCCCAATTCATTCATGCCCCTACACCATTATTTATACATCTCGCACACACTCCACCCTTCAGTTCACTGTATTAGGATTAACTGGACTATTGAACATGGCTACTTGTCGACATTTATTCAAGACATATTAATTTTGAAGGACGGTGCCAAAACTATAACTGACGTACAACAAACAAATAAATAAACTGCAAACTCGAAAGTTATGCCAAATCACAATACACTTTATTAAAAAAATTCACATCAAACCAACACTAATAAAGGTATGTGACAGACAGAACTGACTTTCATTATTAATTATTTATTTATCGTTATTGTGATAAAATTACAATCTGACTTATTGGGCTATAATTAATTGTGTTCAATGTTCTCATACATACCATATTTACAATTATTCATTCACTCGCACATCCTACAGTATTTACAAATAGCCCAGAGACCTCCAAAATCCGCATGATTCCCCTCGAATTCGAAAGAGGAAACGGAGTTAGGGGAAATCCCCCACGCTACTCCGAGAGCACGATAGTCACATGAGCTCAGGACAAGATTGGAAAAGCTGACCATTGCAAGGACTCCCATTGTGACGTATTTATAGGGCATGAGGTCACTGGCGTTTTAGTCTCCGAGGAGGATTATAGGGATGAGTGGTACAGTATAATAACTGTGCTAAGGGATTAGAGAGTGGTTGGATAGGTTACTATGGAATTTCATGAACTTGGAAGGGATGAGTTCAAGAATGTAAAGTATATTAAGATCGTTATGAAGGGTTTTGTTGCTGACGTAATAAGGGACATTTACTATTGTTGTATGCAATTAAATCAAAAATACATTTAATCCTTCCTTGTAAATAAACGTAAATATAATAAAAATATTATCACGGGTCGTATAAGTATATTTTAGTGACTAAACATTTCATAAGATGAAACCACCAACTGGTATTAAACTGAAGCTGCTAGTATAGAATTTGGGAGTATCTCAAGTGAAAAGGACATTAAAACAAGATGGGTTTCATTTTGTCACATTCAGAGCTACGTTACGAGGGACGTTTTAGCCATTTTATTCAAATACTCGTGACATGCAGTGGTTCTATTAATACATAAAACAATCTCCTGGGACAAGAACTCCACCCACAACGGACATTGTAGGGAAAATGAGTTGACACCTAAATAAATAAGTGGGGAATCCGGTTCAGAGAACAAAATTAAAGATTGCAAGGTGTTATCCTCGCTTTAATGCCCTAGTACTTGAGCATCATCTATAAACTTGTACCATTGATTTATTAATAAATTAATAATAAAATAAATGCTTGATGCAGTGATAAGTATACTAACTCTTATGGGGTAATGGCAGAGCTAAATATTTATTACGTCAGCTACACATGGAAGGATTCTGAAGCCATACTTTCACCAGCCGTCGCGACGGTTCATTGAAACATTAGCTTGTCACGATATGTTGGCGGGTCACATAATGTAACGAGAATTTCACGTAAATGTTACAACCATTTTAATGCGTCTGCAATGTTTTCCCGTGTTGGCACCCATATTTTACTGCTTCAAAACCGACGAACGTAAACACTTTTTTCAATTAATCCAGATTTGAATTCTCAATTCACTCAAATGCAAATTCCCTCATACGCTGAATAATAAAATGCTATTTGAAGTTATCACACAGTTGCATTGACATTTTTTGGGGAAAAAATACTCATTAAAGAAGTGTTAATTAACCCTATATATAGCGATATTTATTGTAACAGTGTATTTCGTTGATGAAATTCATGTCATTATGACGACACAATAGAACTAATTAACACTGCTTCTAGCCACCGATAGTGTAGTTCGAACTTAGTGGAAACTTCACCTGTCTCGTCTACCAGCCCGCACAATGAGCCCTCTCTTAACTTGACGTTACCATTCCTAACGCTATTCCATTTTAGCTCCATGAGAGCCCTAATCGATATCCTTTCATGTACTATATGAAGTGATTTCCAGTCAATTTAAAGCCGTAAGTGTATGACGAGATGAGAAACTATTAAACTCCAATATCCAAACTAAACGTCGCTTTATAACGAAAAATTGCTAATTCATAATTTTCACAATTTACTGGAGGAATAAAAAAAAAAGTCTAAGTAAAACTGAAATCCTGGTTTCAACTATTTTCTCACAAATTAGCATTGAAGTGGTCGTCTAGGAATGTTAAAAAATTATATAAATTGATAGCAATTCCTCATTACCTTAGATATGCAACATAAATAAGTCTTATTGAAGTCTGATTCGGAAAGGATACTGAAAGATTTGCGAAATGAAATGTGCTCTCGGTAGAAAATTGTCGATTATTTAAAAAAAATTAATCCGTTAATTTGTTCCCTCCTATTTTGTCCCCACATTAAATCGACGATTTTTTTTTTAACGACTGTTAATTTTTTTTTTACATTAATCATGAACTAAATGGTATTTTTTTTACGCAGTAAAGTAAGGAAAACAAAATCAAATGAAATTGATATCCAAACACGGGCGACAGTCTCCCCTCAGCTTTATTTTTTATAATTTTTATTCTATTTCATCATGGTCACTGAAAATTAAATTTAAACAATTTAAAATATGGAAATTTTAAAAGCCTTATAAAATCGTCTCCGTCCTGTCTCGTTTAAAAAAAGATGATTTGTATTTTTTTTTTTTTTTTTTCCTTAGCTCTCAAACTTATAAAAATAGGATGTGGGAAAAATAAAGAAAAATTATTTTGGGCTAATGAGTGCCTATGTAAAAGTAATATAGTACATGATTTGTATTGTTGGCTTTGAATATTTAATTTTCTAGAATACCTTTGAATTCATTTTTTCATTACTACTAATTAATTGATACCTAGGCATAGAAAAAATATCAGACATTTAAATGTTTAGCAGCTTCTGAGCATTGACTGGAAAGATAGCGAAACGGGTGACATTTTTCATTATTTATGTTTTTTTATACTTCGGGTGTTGTATTTTAACTAAAAACTAATCAACATGTTCTGAGGTATTTAAATGGGCGTCATAAATTTCAGATTGACCGATTAATTTTTACAATCCTTGCCATTGTAGAACATACAGACAGTCAAACCAATAAAACACGACGTCTCTGTACCGTTTTGAAAGTAGAGCCTCTCTTTTCGGGGTTAGAAATGATAAATAATTATTTATAATTTTAATAAAACCATAGAAAAAATGTGTCCATGTTGAAATTATAGGTTTATCAACTTATGCTCACAAAGGCAGTGATTCCTTTCATTTTGCAATCACCTATATGCATATTAAACAGAAATATTATTCACTTTTAGCTAAAGAAGAAAGCTATTATTCATTTATTTAATAATGCATGTACTACATATAAATCGATCCATCATTACAATAAACTTAAACTGAGTAATCATCTTAAAAGATCAATCATCTATCTACTTTACTCAAGGCACAAAGAGATTAAAATTAATTTGAACAATATCAAAGTTTGTGATATTGGAGATTTAGTTGGACAAGATTACGTCATCGGTTGGATCCTAAGTCGATTTGCGAACAATATTGATTCAATTAATTTATTTGGAAACGTTCTATTTATTCTTTATTGTTGGAATAAATAAAACTCTGAAAATTTCGCTGTTTTTTTTTAAAGTTTATTTTCGAAAGGGAACCATCAAAAATGCAAACCAACGCCTAATGAGGGCTTCACTTTTGTAATTTTTTTAAAACATAAAATATTTGTAACTAAGCACCAGAGTAATACACACAGATACTAAACTATTGGATAATTGTAAACAACTTATTTTATAACATTAAATCTCTTTCTTGCACCTTATCAAATCACGCATTACTCTCTGACATCGAGTGTATAAATAAGGAATAACAGCTTTGATAACGTCCCCCGTTATGTCAATTGAGTGCGTCTCTCAGCAATAATAGCACAATGATTCTTAATATAGTCTCCTCTATATAAGATAAATTGTTGTTCCGTTACATAACCATATTTATACAAAGTTTTATTACGGCTATAAATTTTCTCTTCGTATTGTTCAACAGTTCAAAAATTCCATTCGGACAATTTAGTTAGTAAGAAAGTTAACGGTATAATATTACCAATGCCATATTAATTATTTTCTAAACTAATACGTTCTAATCACATATAATTAAATTAATGAACACCTTAATGGGTTAAATCTTTTTGTGAACGACCTCAAATATCACAATGGAATAAATCTAAAACATGATTTAGGTACGCCGTTATTGATTGTATCATTTTATTTTATTGTTTATATTGGTACGTTTTATGTTAATTTTTATTTTTTAAGGTTTACTAGTATTACATTGATATCACTATTTAAAATTATCTTCAAAATGTAAGTATGTTTAAATTTCAATAGATGGAGCCAAAATAAAAAAATAGGATTTACTTGGTGTGATTTTATACTTAAAATACTAAACAATATCAAGGTTTTGAGTATCTGTTTGATTTTTATTGAAATAAAGATCACATAGAATTCATTGTGAAAATTGATCATTTATATTCAATGGAAGTATCAGGCTGGGGGCAAATTGGGGGCAATTACAACTTATCGATCACAGTTTTGACCGGATTGACAAAAAATTTTCTTCCAATGAAAATTGGCTTTATTATTGCTTATTCTTACATTTCACGATGTTCTAAGATATTTAGCATACTAGTAAGACAAAGTATAAAATATAAAGTAAGTATAAGTGAGGGACAAATGAAGAGAAAGGCGAAGATGGCTCGCTCAATTTTAAAAGTTAATCAGTTAATTACAGTAGATCTCGTATTCAAGATCTTTTAGTCGACTGATAAGTGCTATTTGGGGAAAGGTTACAGGCTGGACGAATGAATCCTATGATTAATGAATTCGTATGAATGTGACCTACCGAGCTTGTCGTTGAAACTGTGCGATGTTAACAATCAATTTTACGGTTTCCAAGCTCTCAATTTATTACTTCTTCATTGGTATCATCTGCTCGTCTTCGAGATGATGGATACGTCCCTTACAAACCTATCTCTTTAGGGAAAATTCCATTGGTTAGCATTGATAGTCGAGTGAGGTTCATCGGAAGAAAACGTTCTCTAAAATTGTTAAGGAGTTAGTAAATACCGATTCACATATAACGGTTCTATTTTCAAATTAGATTAAGACATTTGGTTGTATATAATATATAATATTTTTCGGAACTAAATGTTCCTTCTAATAGAAACAAAATGAATAATAATTATAAACATATTTAATTTTTTAAATATCCTTATATTTATATTGCATAATTATCCATAATCTAAGTGTTAGTTTACTTTGGTGTTGGAAATTGTTCAGAATTTATTATTAGAATAATTTTAACTATAACTAGTGTCACTTTCTGTTTAAATATTGAGTACAGAAATTGAAAACACTAAAATCGTGTTTTTAGTCGAAGGTAAGAGGAAAGAAAAAAATTAAAATGGTTAAAAGTGCTTTTTTTTTCTTTAATAGAAAAATATAATTTTGAAAAATTTAGGGGCCACAGCACCCCAGGTTTGCTCCGTGTCCCAGGATGACTCTGGGTATATATATTGATTATGAAAAAGTAATAAAGATTTTTTTATGATTATTTTATATAAGTTAAAATATACATTTATATACGCTTATCCAAAGCCTGAAGGATTCACTACGAAAGTTGAATGGTTTCTGATTCTACATTTGTGCTTACTTCGAAGAAGAGATCGAACAGTTTGCAAGACAGGCCCTCGCCCAAAGGCCATTGTTTCGGAGTACTTCCTGGCTTGTTAAGTATCTAGTTCCTTCTGCTAGCCCTTTCTTCGTTCAAAAGAACTTTGAGGTAGCAACTTGTTGGCTGAAAAATTACTTCCTACTTACATCCGAAGGGACTTGAATACGGTAAAGTGGCCTGGCTGACCGTTTCATGTTGTGAAGTTTATAGGTTAAATTCATCCCTACAGTTGTATTTCATTCAAAACTCTTGAAGCCCTTATTCGAAATGGAAGAATCATTAAAGGACTTCACGCCCTTTCTGGTCTAATTGAAAGTGCAAAAGGTTTTATAAGAAATCCTGTTCTATAAAATATAAACACACACGAGTATATTTTTCGTTATTTTATTTACAATATTGAAATTAGGGCAGCTGTTAGGCAAAGGAAAGGTTTACACAGTAGAGAAGAGAATAAAATCTATAACTAACAATATCTATTTTGGTATTTATATCTAGAAATAAAGTTAGGAGTCTCTCTCAATATATCTTTTTTTATTGCTATGACATCATCAGTGGACGTTTCGCCTATTCAGGGATCTTCAGGTCTAGAATTGAGAAAAACAAACATACATTTTATATATAGAAGACAATCATTACAGAGAAAAACACTTTATCTAACAAATAACAAAATTGGAAACATTAAAAATGTTTTTTGTTTTGACAGAGTTACTTTTTAATGACAAGTGGATTTATTTTTGCAGCAAGGTTACCAATCCGCTATAAATAACCATTGATTAATACAAAATAATATCATTCACAGGTGTGTGGCTTTCTTGTTTTTATTATTCCCAATCTCATTATTCATTAAATCAAGTGATGTATGCAATTAATCGTCTCATATACGTGTAAATTTCTTCGTCTCAAACTGATGATATATAAATGTGTCCTCCGGCCAGCTCTGCTGTACGGTGCCCCGCTATTTGCCCACTTGACTGACAATACAGCCAAATGTCTCCAACATTTCCAGAATGGGATCATGCGAAAGGTGGTCCGACATACCTCTCTCGAGAACGCTGACATCTCGCCGTTGCTTGGTGTGCCGTTGGTGGGTGAGTACATCCGCCGGAGACGCATCAAGTTTTTTGTCTCGTTGCAGCACTTAACCAACCCAGTGTTTAACACAATGACCCGCATCGATGGCAACAGACTTTCGAGGAAAAATTATCTTAAGAATTAGTATGTAAGTTAGTTTTAAGTTTGATCAAAAAGGTGAGCCCTTTATTAGTCAGTTTAGTCTAGTCACGTATAATGTGTCTCATTATACTTGTTTATTCCATTATATAATTTTTATAAAATAACAAAACCTGTATATAATGTAGCGATGCTACAGGAAATACCGAAATGATTTGTATATAGATTCACCTGAGGATCTATAATTGTATATAATTATCTGTAAATTTAAAGGGGCTATAAAGAAAAAAAAACATAAATTTATGGTTTTGTTCTGAATTGTAGTCCTGAAGATCCTTGAATAGTCGAAACGTTGATTGATGATATATATATATATATTGGGATATTCCAAGCTATTTATTCTAACCCAATATAAATACCAAAATACAAATGCCTTTCTTTGAGTATTGGTCTTTTTTTCTTTCTTTCAAAACCTCTTTATTGATAATTTATATACAATGACAAAAATAAATAAATAAATTTGGAATTACAGCTGTCTCCTCGTGCTGCATTCGCAGATACATTCGAAGGATTGCATAAAATATAATACTTTCAGATTGTTGTTAAGAAGTCCAATACACATACACTCACTAGGTGATGAGGCTCACCTACAGCTTACAACCGTGGAAAACACTAACACTAAAACCTAAACCTAGAACATAAGACTAAAGCGTTCCAGCCGCGACAGCGTCCTGCCATCGATGGGGGAACGGAGCGGGGTTTATCGTGTTAAACTCTGGGTTTGTCAAGTATTGCAGGGAGTCGAAAAATTTCTACGATGAATTCATTCACCGTAGGCAGCTCAAAGATCTCGTGAAGCTCACTGTTGCTCCGCTGCTCGAATGAAGTACCTCTGACCACTTTCATCAGTATACCGTTTTGGAATTGTTGGAGTCGCCGAGCTGTCGTAGACGTCAGATAACGAAAAAGCGGTGCACCATACATCAGAGTAGGCCTGAGTATACTATTGTAGATCAGTAGCTTCAGAACCGTGATAGATTGGGGGAAGCCAATAAGTGCGTAAGCCGGTAAGACTTCGTGCGTGTTTGCTTCAACTTATTCGTAAAATGGTTACTAAAATGGAGGTGTCTGTCCATTTAAATTCCCAGATATACTAGGCTGTTGGCTGGTGAATTCTCCTCCGTTCCTACTATGTAACTAGTAGGTAGTGGGCTTTTTCCCTTTTGGAAAGAGAAAATTACGCATTCAGCAGTATTGGTCCAAAGAACAGTATACCTATTTTGTTCAACAGGATTTACCCTGTCCAAGAGTTTCCTGTGCATATTAGTATTAGAGTACTTTATTCTTCCGTTGTTCTATCTTCAGTTGATCATCCACATTGAGTCCAAAGACTATCCTTTTTTTTCAGAGTAATTTTGGTCTTAGCGACAAAGACTTGTGCTCTTTTTTGGCGATGGTTGAGAAAAAAAGTTTGGAAATGGCCTGACGCTTCTTCTGTCCTTCTCAACAACATGAGTCATTTCCAACACGGTTTCGTTAGCTCCAATTATTTATAAAACTTCCAATTTTAATTCGAGTAGAATCATATAACATCCAGGCATTCTTGCAAGTCCATAATCATTTTTTTCTTTTTTTTTTTTACTGCTTAATTGAAGATTAAGTTTGGTTGAGCTTTTCAAAAAATCATTAGTCTACAGTACTGAGTTATAATCATACTGAAGTATAATTATGGCTATTCAATTGAGATTAATTTGAAGTGGTCAACTCCATTAATGTGATTCGAACATCCTTCGAGTGTTGACTTGATTGATATTTATTGAATGCTAAGCATTAAAATATTTTGGACAATACTTAATATCTCATTTTCTGAAACGCTTGTACAAGCTGCTTGAAGTTTTCACTGAGAACAGTATATTTCTTGGTTGGAACTCCTGAGATTTTTCTACTTCGTCATCTCCTTGTCGTTAGTGGAATGGATGAATTAACAACATCTGTAAGTAGTTAATCTCCAAGCTATGGGAATAATATAACCGCATCCAGCCTTGGAATTTTCGTATTTGTTGTGCATTGAAAAATGTTTGGTATTTGTTTTGAATACAAACTTTCAAAAATATTTAACCAAAAATAACTGTTTAAAATGAAACTGTTATTTTGTTTGTGAAATCAATAATAAATATCATAACAGATCATTGTATGAAAATTATATTTCTTTACTGACTACCATGTACCGACTATGAAGTGAGTGTTATTTTAAAAGTAAGTATAAATTAAGTACCATGAGGCGAGACTCCTTCGTGATGTGAAGGGTTTGAGTTCTGACCGAATCCCTAGAATACATCGTGAATTTATTTCGCTCAAGAAAGCTGTCACTTCTGATTGAGGATACTATTGTTGACTGTAGGAATATTCAACTAATATTCAGCTGGCACGTCAAATTCGCAGCTATTCTTAATTCTTTTGTGCTAAATATTTAAATTTGTTTTGCAAAATTTACTGTGTTTTGTTTAATCATTAGAAGAATTATCATTAGATTGATTTATTCCCAGCGTGTTGGCCAACCAACCAAAATTGGGCTGTTTTCCATTATTCTACAACAATGGATAACAAAAAATGGATTTCTCTTTCTCTCTCCCGTAAGTATAAAAGGGTGGGTTCCTGATAGAATATTGATTTATAAATTTACGATATAAAATTCTAAACACCTAGTCGTAGCATCTTGTTTTACACAAACTTATTAGTCTTTCTTGGAGACATGGGAGATGAAACAATCACGATGGAATGCATTTCTGCCTCTAGGAGCAAATAAGCCGGGAGAATACAAAACAGCATTTTTTCTCTGTGACCGTAATTATTTATTCATAGTTACCCGTTTGCACTTTATTCTCTTTGATTTACAATAAAGTACCGTTTGGCACTTTCATGTGTTTGTTATGTTTTTTTTAACCAACCCATGGCTACCGCGATGTCATAGGGAATGTATTAAAGCCCTCTAAAAGTAACAAACCTCGGACAATTACCCGTACCGTTTTCAAAGTAAAACCTCTTAATTGAAGGTGTGTATCGATATAGAACCTAAGTTTACTGGAAAAGGAAATAACGACAACAACGCAATATAGACCCGGGTGCAGAGACTCCCTAAAGGTTATTGCGATCGATGGAAGGGACAAAGGTTCCAGCGGATCCTTCCGCTGCGTAGGGTACGCCTTATCTTGGTAACGATAACTTTGTCGGCCCTACATGTCGAATGCGCAGGGCTGACACCTTTTAAGTACCATTTCATAAAAAATGTTGTTGATTTAACTGAAAGCTGAAAATGATTAACACACTTTTATGTAATCCTGAACTTTTTCACTCTGCATGAGATATCTATAACTAACAATAACGCCTGGAATCGATCGACGAAAGATATAAAAAAGGTTTTTTTATTTTTAATGTCGTATTGTTTTATCCACAACTGTCCACGGAAAATAAATTATACGACTAATCAATGAGATGGGGAGTGAATAATAGTGTCAGATAGGCTTGAATGGAGTGTTGCATGTTGATTAATTTAAATTTTATTATTTATTATCCCTACTCCTGTTAGCCCGGAGTCGCCAGGAAAGACTGGTGTTATTAGTCCAACTATTTGGTGAGGATTTGGGTATCCGTAAGGTTTCTGAAGGGTTTGTCTGTACGGGGACTTGATTTAGGTATGCACGTGTGTAATTCGTAATTCTGTTAGTAGGGTCATATGTCTGTACACAGCTTATTTTTTTAATGTGGTGTGTGGATTCCACTTAAGTAGCATTTGAAAAGATGCTGCAAATTTAAGTTGTATCCATACTTTGCTACCATCTTGCCGCTCGGGATAAACAAACGTAATACGCCCGAATTGAAGATTGTATGTACTCCATTTTTGACCATGCTTGAGAATTTGAATTGTCGAAAATGCTTGCCTTTTGCCAGAATGTACATGTCGTTATATTTCTTAATTTTCTCGTCTCTCAAAGATACGGAAAAAATAGAATATTAATTCTAGTTCTCACTGCTTTTTCGTCGAAATTTAACTATATGTTAAGTTTATCCTTCTAATTTTCGCTATGACCATTCGTTAAAAAATACATAAATACAATTAATATGTTCGGTTACATTAGTTTTGTTTTAATTGTACTCATATTTGGTAAAATATTATAAAGCACTTAAATTTTAATTAAACATATAATAACTCGTTTATCACCACAAGCATTGACTTTAGCTTCGGGGAAGCTCAGCTGTCAAACTGAAGAGGAATGAGCTAGAAAACGCTTATCGAATATAGGTCTAGTGTTTACATTGATATTAGAACTAGCAAGATTACTAGATGACGAAAGAGTTTAGTCTACATCGTCATTCATTTCCTCGCTAGCGTTTTTTCGGCAGATTTAAAATTACCTAATTTCCATGTTTATTAATCGTGTGTTGAGACTTCCTGTGTAAGAAGGAAACTAACTCATAAGGAAACTAACTCAGGAACTTGAACTGACACAGTTAATTAGTTGTCTAAAACCATTTAAAACTAAACATATATGAACAAGAGGGGGGGATCTCATTTCTTTATGTTTATACTCGTAATATATATTCCTTTGGTTGAGGGTTATTGTTAGTTTCCCTCTTGTCATCCAATTCTTGGTAATATTATTTAGATAAGATTTTTTATACAATAACAATTTATGAAGGATTTTTGCCATCACAATATTAAAAAAACATACATATCCACTCACTTGACGGTCACTAATTCGTTAGAATAATACCAGCAGCACAATATAAATTACTTTTTTATTTTGACTTTGAGTTGATGGCCCTAAAAATAAGTGAAACATTGCTTTTAAGAACAAATAAATCCTTTTTAGAGCTTGAAAGTGCTCGATATGATGGTGAGCCGTTGGTAAGTACTATATTATAAAAACCTGAGCGTCTGTGGCTCTCACGCTCTTGGTCAGCCTCTACTGGCTCTTATCCAGTTACGCAGTTGACGGAGGAGCGTGGGGGACTTTCCAAGACTTTGATTCCTCTTTCGCACGCGAGGGAGGTGACAACTATGTGGACTTGGGAGGTCTCTGGGCTGTTTGTAAATACTGTGTGAATCTAAGTTGTAAATATAGTACAAATGAGATCATTTATCACAATTATTTAATGACCAATGAGGCAGATTGTAATTTTATCATAATAAAGTTGCTAAAAAAATTGTTTTTATTCCATTACATATATTTTTTGTTGAAGAATCAGAAAGATTATATTGCCGTAAATTAGCTATTTACTTATGAATTAATACGATGTGTGTTGTTTCTCAGTCACCTACCAATTATTTTTTGAACAGCATTCACCATTTCTTTAAGTAGATATTCATTTATCCTCATACCAGACCAACTGAACGTATTCTTCAAAGAAACAATCCTTTGAGAGGGAAGAATCGAACCTGAGTTTCCGCAGTCAGTGGGCCACACACAGGTAGGCATGCCAACCTTCAATTCAATTTTAAATTGCTTGAAGGGCTCTCAGGATAATCTTTCTAGATCATGAAACCCCACTAAGCCTGACAGACTTGGAAAATAAAGTGGATTTTCTCCGTAGAGAAGGCGCCTAAATGAAATCATTAAAATTTATAGTCAAGAATAAAAAATAACCTCCATAAGATAGGTAGAGCAGACGTTCTACTACAACAGGTAACATCGTTTATTAATCTGATACCGTTATTAATTGTATCTGTCGGGTTTCTCGTTCACGTCAAGGTCACCAATTGTCGGGTTGCCACTAGGGGAGTGCCTAATCACTCTAGCCCTGGTGACAAGTGCGGTTTGTTGTAGTTTATAACATGGACCATGTTCCATGTCGGCGTTAATATCTGACTCCATTTTATGATAGGCATGTGCCCCGACAATACACTGTGTTCAAGAGAAGAGGTACAGAGGTTTCATAAAGAATAAGACCAGTTTTCAGAGTTCGGGCGAGAGATCGGCAGCGTAATAGATACAAATCGTCAGAAGGCCTGCTAGGAGGCTGAGTGACTGGGTGACAGGCTCATAGGTGCTGCATCGAGGGTAGACTAGTAGAAGACTGAGTGGCCCCGGGGCCCTGGCGTAACGCGACCGAGTGATAGCGGCTGTCGAGATGAGGAGACTGGAAAAGAGTGGTGTTACAGGGCGAAACTCCCTGGTTTAAATATTACCTCCCCTTCCTACCGGAAGGCGGAGCCTGGCTTGAAAGGGGTATGTTTATGATGTCACACCTACACCGAGGTAGGTGATCCCTCGTCCCCTAAAGGACTGTTTTATGGCATGGCTTTTAGATTTTATGACCGCCGGAAGGTGACCCTAGGTCTACCGGGTCTGTTTTATGAGGGAGCAGGTGGCTTACCCTCTCAGGTTTATTGCTGACGACCTTCAACCCTCTGTGACTTGTTTACGACTACCCGCCCCTCCATGATTTATTACCAGAAAAAGCTTTTACCATGTTTTACATCTAATTACAATACATTATATATGCACCAGAGTATAGGGTGATTTAACACTTATGTAGTTAGGGTCACTACAGTATCATACAATCATAAATATATATCCGGCGAGATTTAGAACTTGATTGCTTTTTCAATCAGAGTGCCCATCAAAGAGACAGAATCATTACCCGTCCAAATTGAACTACGGCAAAATGTATCGGTATTCATTGGGACATCAAAGAGAATGGGGTATCCAAGGTACTCTTCGCAATAAAGGATAGTAATTAAATACTTTTTTTTGTTGGTTTGATAGAGTATGACAGGTACAGTTGGATTAGTTTCAGGTCATAGTCCTATTCGATAATATTGTAACGTCTGTGACGATGATAGGAAAAAAAAAAGCAGTGCCTATTTCATCCCTTGGGAGGTTCGGCAGAGAAAAACGAATGGTGTTTCGTAGTTTGCATTGGTTTGATCAAAAATTGTTTGCTGAAAAGGTTCATACGCACGGAACGGGGAGTATTTTTTGTCTACGCGTATTAAACTCCAATGAACTCAAATGCAGATTGGCCAAAGGTTACGAAATCTTAAATAAATTTTCTTTTATATTTCCAAAGTAAGATAATCAAAATTTTGACCCGTTTTACTTTTTGAAGCGTGGTTTTACTTTTTTTAAGGAAACGTTATGTGAGTTGCCTTAATTTTATGTATTTAAAAAAAAAGATAATTATTTATAGGTAAAAAATGATGGTTTAGTACTGTTTGTAGGTCATTAGTTCAAATTAAATGTATGTCTGTAACACTGAGTAGTGAAGGTGTCACTCAGAAATTATATATGATTTTTTCGTTTTATATTAATACTGATTCAATCCATTTTTTCATCAAATGCAGTTGAACATTTAGTGGAATCAACTAAGCTACAAATAAGTTTTAAGTAAAAATAAACTATAATTTAGTTGATAATTATTTTTTCAGCCTCGTTAATATTTCTCATAAGCTGTAGTTTGAATGGCCTCAATGGAACAGTTGAAGGTAGCTAAGATAAAAAGCTATTGCCTCATTTTATGACAGATATATGTTTACAGATGTACGATTATAGCACGTAGGTCATTCTAGCATAATACAGTTATGCTAATACATAACAGTTACAGTGAGATACATGCTTCGTCTTAATCTGATACAATTCGTCCATGCTTAATGGGCTTTCGTCCTTTGATTCATTTTCAATTTATTAATCAAAATGAATTTTCTTTGAATTATTTAAATAAAATTACGATATGCCCTAAAAAGGCAATAGTAATTGTCACAAAAGATCGTATTCGTAACATATTTACGAATTTATATTCATACAATGAAGGTTGATATACATTGCATAGGTAATTGTCGCTTCCCGGCTATTGAGGAGGCAAGGATTTTGAGGAGATCCCCCTCGCTACTCATGTAGCCACTACGTAGCAGTAGTGGAGGCTGAAAGAGAACATAAGAGCCACAGACGCTCAGGGTATGAGGGGAGAAAACTGACCAGTGACTAGATATTTACAAAAGATCACGGGGACACTTTCACTTCAATCTCCGAGGAGGATTGGTGGCCAGATAATTTAAGATAAACAATTTTGAGGAAATGTGGTCTCGGGTAGTAAGGATTTTTAAGGTCATTGCGGAGGTTTCTATTTGTGCAATCAGCTGATGTTCTTAGGTATTTAGATCGGAAGGCTTGGACGCACTTAATGTTTGAGGGATTTGGTGATCCTGATAGTTCTCCATTTGTCCAGATTGGTTTTATATGTGAGTATTTTATTTTCTAATGTGAGGTGGGATTTCAATTTATAACCTAAAGGTGATTTTAGTGTAAGACAATCCTATGAATTTTTGCTCCAGTTTTTTATCGAATATCGAATTGTCAAGAAATTTCATTTTCAATGTCTATGGCATTATGTAAATATAATTTGTACGTTTGGTATTTTTACGAATTTCTATCTTCTATTATTTATTTAACAATTTAATCAATTCAAAATAATGTGAATTTCTAGTCAGCCAAAAATTGAAATTAAGTGATGTGGTAAGGAAAAAAAAGTGTTGGACGAGCCTTGGGTTTGCCTCTTTATTGGTGCGATAACTCACAAGACGCATTTTAAATTGGATAATAACAATATTGGCTTAAACATAGGCTGCATACATAACGACCTCACCGAAGACCGTAGGCGTCAATGGAGTAATCAACAAGGCCTATTGAGGGTACTCCCGGCGTTTTGGTGCAAAAGTGACGTCCGTCTACTCGCCCGCTCGTATCCGGACATCCACGCCAAAATGTGTGTTCAGGCGATGTTATGATCAAATTTTCATCTAAATTGTTCTTATATTGCGATAATGGTCATAAAAGTTTAATTATGAAACAGTTTTCTAAAAAATTTAATTATAATTGCTGAGAAAACAAAACATAATTAACGAATGATATAATATTATAAGATCTGGATTTAAAAAAATATATCGGCTTGCACATCATTATTGATTGGAATATACAATTCATTCAGTAGAATTTCCATATATACAATATTTACATTCACATTCTCCCCAGGAGCCCTTCTACTCCCGTGCCCCATCCTGCCTCTCTAATCGTTTCACTATGAGGCAAAGACCAGAAAGAGAGAGAGAGGCAAGAAAGCCACAGACGCTCAACTCGTGAGTGGGGATAGTGGCCACGCCTAGGACCCTACTTACATTTCTATTTACAATAGATCGTAAAATCACCGACGTTTTAGACGAAGAGTTCGTATGAATGAGAGTTACTAGATAAGAACTTGACAAGAGTGGATAGGTTTTAACGATCGATAAAAATGTTTTTGATAAAAGAAAATGTTTCATTTCGCATTGGATGAAAAATGGGAAAAATAAATTTCAAAAGATTGTATTCAGCAAACAAGTTTCCTTTTAACTCATTTCAAAAACCTCTGCCTCAGTAAAATGTACTTCTAAGGTATGAATGAAAAAGTAAATGTAAAATTCTAAACATGTTATGAATGCGATCTTTTACAGTCTTTGAGGGAAGATTGTAATTTTTTTAAAATAAAGATTTATTATAAAAAATAATTATCTTAGGAGAAGAGAAAAATAACATAGAATCGAAGTTCAAATAACTTTTTGATCCAAGTATCTGTGCCCTCATTTACTTTGTTTTTAATGTCTGTCAACTTTTTTTATATGAATTATAAACTATATTTTATGTTTGAAAATGCATATAAAAAAAATGAATGGCCCAGAAATCGGAGAAACAATCTCCACATATACTTTCTAGACTCCGTGCTAGATTCTTAAATACTAATATTTCTTTTTTTTTGTTTGATTAACTTTATTATGATAAAATTACAATCTGCCTGATTGGGCTATAAGTAATTGTGCTAAATGATATAATTCATACCAATTTACAATTTTCATTCACTCGCTCATTCATACTATAATATATATACAAACAGCCCAGAGGCCTCCCAAGTCCATATGGTTGTCACCTCCCTAGCGTGCGAAGGAGGAAGCGGAGTCTTGGGGAATCCCCCACGCTCCTACGTCAGCCGCGTCACTGAATAAGAGCCAGCGGAGGCTGACCAAAAGCGCGAGAACCACAGACGCTCAGGACATGATTAGAGAAACTGGCCATTTCCAGGACTCCCAATGTCACTTATTTATAGCAGGTCATGCGGTCACTGCCGTTTTAGTCTCCGAGGAGGATTATAGGGATGAGTGGTGCAGTGCAAGGACTGTGCTACGGAATTAGGGTGGCTTGATAGGTTACTATGGAATTTTATGCACTTGGAAGGGATGAGTTCAAGAACGTAGGGTATATGCAGATCATTATGAAGGGTTTTGTTGCTTACGTAATAAGGGGCACTTACTATTGTTCTCAGGACTTTTGATTGAAAGGATTGGATGGGCTTGATGTTCGACTTTTTTGCTGTCCCCCACAGCTCTATTCCGTATGTCCAGATTGGCTTTGTAACTTTGTAAATAAGTAGTTTATTTTCTATTGAGAGATGGGATGTCCTTCGAAGTAGTCTGTACAGTTGTCCAAAGCGTTTAGTTCTTGTCTTTTTAGCCTCATGTGTGAGTTCCATTTCAGTCTATTGTCGAGATGGAAGCCTAAATACCGTACTGTCTCAGACACAGGGAGAAGAATCGAAAATACTGATATAACGTAAAAAAAACAACTAATAAAAACATATCATTTTTTTTTGTTAAACAATTTTGGAATACATTGACAATTGACAATAGACATGTTTTCTGCAAATAAAAAAAAAATGGAAATTGCTGAAGTATTGATATTAAAAAATAAATAAAATCTTATGGACGTGTTAAATACAAGATTTATATTGTTAGTTTTTACAATTTTTCTTTTTTTAATGTATTTGAAATTCTTTTTGCGTAGCTATCTTTGATCTGTTCAAAGCCGAAATGAAAAAAAAAAAATCTAAACATGTATTCTCAATCAGAAGCTGATTGAAAATCAAAAGTTGGTGACTTTTTCAGTTTTCTATACCTCCTGTTATTGTATTTATACAAAAAGTCAATCAGCGTATTTCGTGGTGTCATGGAATACAACTTTGAAATTTCAAATCGGTCATTTTTACAAACAATATTGGCAAGGTAAAGGACGATTTCTTCCTCTTTGAAATTGAATGAAAGCAGAGTTAAGGCCAAAAATAGCGAGTATTATCATTATTTAATGAATGATTTTTAGATCCATTATCTATGATCTCGTTAAATAAGTAATATATGATATTGCAAGTAATAGCATTGCATCTCCTAAGCTAATCATGATTCTAAGTATAATCTATTAAAGTTCAGAGTAAGATGTTTTCTTGATCATTTTTGTGTAATAGTATTATATGTTTTTTTTAAGTAACTTCAATATTCGAATCGACATCACGGAAATAAAATTATTTTGGTTGAGACAAACGTTGACGTGCTAATGATTACTAATAGTTTATTATTAATTACCCTACTCACCGTTGTCCTTGTCATCGACCATTCCCAAACAATCATACAAATAATTATAAAAATAATTGCTAGGTTTCGAACGTCTTGCTTTAATTAAGACGCATACTGGACTTACTGGGAAACACATAACGTCTAAACAAACACATAATTGAGTTTGTGACGTAATGATGGTGATGAAAAGTGATAAAAATTCATTTGAAGAATAAACATTTTGAAATTGCAGCTCTGGTCGGATAAGAGGCCAAGATCATTAGTCAGAAAATAAGGTTCAAACCCGGGTGCCAAAAGTTATAAATACGGTTCGCTATTTTATACATCAATGCTTTACTAAAATTATTTTTTAGTGATTTTAGTTTTCAAATACACACAATTTAAAATGAATTATCAACGGGATAGTTTGAACGATTACTAATATTAAAGCTCTCGTGTGAAATGAGGCTAAGATCAAGATTTGAGCATGTGACTAATTTCGGTTCGGAACAGAATCAGAAAACTGTAGTTAGTAAATCGAATCGTAGAAACTGATTAGTCGTAACTAGAAGTGTTTTTTATTTTGTTTTAAGAAAGCCAAGTATGTACTTGAAGCCAATACCTATCTTGAGTTTTGACGAGCTAACCATTAAACTATAAGTTTTGAAATGTTTTGAGCGATGTTTGGTGCAATGTTTTTTTTTTTCCGATTAGCGATATCTAAACATGCAACATCCTTTGCATTAACATATCAGAGGCTGCTTAATGCATGAGCAGTACAGCCTGCAGACATTACGCGTGTTCTCAAGGAGCATGGTTAATTATGCTAAAACATTGGTACATTGCGAATCATAAAAAAACAAGAATAAATACCTAAATTAATTCATCTGCGTACCGTTAACTGTCTCGAAACTTTTTGAACCTTGAAAATAGTAATTATAAAGGATTTTAGTAAGTTGGTGAAATGGAACAATGGTCACGTTACTCTTTCCACTCGATATGTCCCGAATTACTGCGGGTTGGAAACCCTATACGCAAATTAATTTTTGTTACACTTGAAATACTGTAAATTGTAAGCAGCTACCTCTCTTCTCAAAGGCTTCTTAAATCTCAATTGACAATAAAAAATTACTCCATGAGCAGATTTAATTTATATATTTATAAATTTTTATTTTATTTGCATTAATTAATCATAAAATTTATTTATATTTTATACAATTCAATATAATAAATAATTATATTATATGTATTATAGCATATAAATATTTATCGCTATAGCAAAATAATTTAGAAGCTTCAAGGAAGAGCTCTCAAATTACGTACGGCTTCAAAATGTTATGTGGCGATCGCTTTCGTATGTTTGTCAGCTTGAGAGTTATATTAGCTGTCAAAATAATTATCTAATCGATATGACGTCTTATAGATCCAATGATCTTCACATTATATGTCCCCTGTTTCGTTTACATAAATTAAAAAAAATACAGTTCAGGTTTTACTTAATGCAAATAATTTTAGTCTGAAAAAATGATAAAGAGATCTTCTAACTGTTAACAAAAAAGGAGGTTACTGATCCTTGGATTGACTTGTTGATGATTTTCTCATCATTTACCTCTGTTTTTATTGTAGGCACTTAGGATCTATAATTCAAAATCGGACTTGTTACTAGTAATTTGTGAGCTAATTTAGTCATGACTAAGTCATGAATTCACGACTAAATCTTAATCAGTTACACTGTAAAGGTTCAATCATGACTAAAGAATAACGATGATTTTACTGACTATTTGTCATTGACCACGCCCATCGTCCCTTATTTATACCCTCAGTATTTTTATTCTTCAGAGTAAACATTGCAACAGAGAAAGTTGTTTATTGGTTGATATTTGTATTGTATTGGATTTAGTTTTCAAAAAATTAAAAAAATTCTTTAAATCTCTCCCAATTGTTTTTTTTATTAAAATGACATGATTTAACGTTCAGTCAACGTTTCACCTATTCGGGCATCCTTAGGACTACAATACTGACCAAGAAACATAATTGTACTGTTTTTATTCGTATTATTTAAACTGTATTGTATGTAATTGTCATCTATATTTGTAAATTTATTTTCTTGTTCTGAATTGTAGTCCAGGGATCCGTGAATAGGCCACACGTTGTTGACTAACGGTGTCATCTAAATAAAAATACTTTGAGAGAAATTTCAAGGTTTTTCTTTGAAAAAAATAAATCTAACACGATTTTTTTTTTCCAGCAGTCTGTAAGGTTCCCGATTCCTTACGAAAATTACATCAAACGGATACGGATTTTTATACAAGAGGAAATCTTCATTGTTATCAGATCATTCTTCTATTTATATGTGCATTGCGAAAACCAAAATATTTTTTTTCTTGTTTTCATTTTGCCTGCCCTTGATAGTAAAATGTTAAATATGAATGTATCGATTCTCTTTGTGTACAATTTCTTCATCAAGTCAACAGTCAGCTGGTTTGGGACGATACCTCCACCTCGTACCCCAGAAACGAAGCCCAGCCTATTAAAGTTATATTCAGTGTCATTGAATCAAAAGTCCATTATAACTTCTGTCTCCGGCCGTACGACATCTTAAAAGGAAATAGGAAGTCACGTGATTTCTAGTTTGTTATTGTTATTATAACTAATTATTTCTCCACTGTCTAAAATAATTAGTTATTGTTATTATGACGAATTATTTCACCACTGTATTTTTTTTCTCCTCTAATATGTACATATATATAAACTTTATTAGGATAAAATAAAAATCTGCCTTATTGGGAAATAAGTAATTGTGATAAATGTTCTCATTCATACTCCACTGTCTAAAATAATTGAACAAACATATATTAACGAGACTTTTGTTTATATCAGTAAATCTAGGGTTTGAATGGTTTTCTCAATACCATCAACACCTCTGTCTGAGTCCTCTTTTAAAACTAAAGAAATCAAATTTAACAAGGACTCATTTGATATTAGGAATACATGAAAAATTTACCCATCTTCATAAAACCCGAACGGAATGTCATTAAATAATTATTTGTTATAAAAATAACACATTTTTATGTAATTGTGAGTACGCTATCAAATTACAAATATCGACGTCTTGATTAAGAATATGTAATTTTTTGAAATTGTGATTACAAAAGTCATTATAACTATCGTATTTAACTTCAAATTGAACTGAGTTCTTTTAGAGGAGTGATATTTCGCATGGTGTTATCGTTTGGTGACCCGACGATTACCAAAACTCGTGATAAATAATAAAGGGTCACTAAAATAACACCTAGTAACTAAATCATGAGTATTTTCCTGAGCTTCAAGTCTTGAATAATAATATGTAATATATGTTATGACTTTAATAGTTTCCAGGCTATTAAGCGTTCAAATCGTTTAAAAGAACGAAACGTTTGTGTCGTGCATCACACCTGGTTTGAATTACAATTTTTTTTTGTTTCTTTTGCATAATCATACTAGTTTGTTTATATAATATAAAGAAACGTTGGAGTTATCTTGTTATGCCATTTTTGAGTTTTTCTTTCGTCGAAACCGGAAACTTGTACCGGTTTTGGGTTTGATGGGTGGAAGGGAAGATCTTCGTCATCCATCAAACATACATAATGATAGCAAGCCTGTCAAAAAGTCTTTGAACCAACAACAGTTTGGGAAGATGTACGCTTCCTCCCATGAAATTTTACTCCGCAACACGATAAAAAAATGACAATAAAACCAATTAAAGTCTCAAAGTATTCGTTTAAGACGTCTAATATTTGATGCAATAACTATCTGTTCGAAGATTTTGTTCAGTCCCGGCTGGAACTAGACACATGAAATTATTCTTGGAAGTTCAGTTCAGTTTGAAAAATAGTAAAAACCCCATAAGACATAATAGAAGGTAACTTATTAATCACGTTACAAATTATAAATGTTCAACGTTACTAAAAACATTTTCGTATTATTAACTTAAATATTGATTTCTACTTAATTTTACATTTTATATTTATTTTTGAAAGTCATGCTTTAAGTACTTTTAATATTTTTCCTCGTCTTGTGTTGATTCACTATAATTATTCAATGCCATATAAATTGTAATTTTTTCTCTAAGTATCGAGTTCCAGAATCATAAAAAGTTATCCTAGTAAAATGTGGTGACGTAGATTTTCTTGAATAATTTTCAAATACTACGTTTCTTTACTAAACACGTGAACTTGGAATTAAATAAAATTAGCTGTTTTTTCTTAATCGTTTTTTTTTTTTTTTTACTTTTGTATACGTATCAAAATAAATAATTTTTTAAGGTGTTTTCGTGACAACGAAGTTTAATTATAAAGATTGCATAAAAGAACCATAATAGACTAGTAAAAATAAATGAATTCTGAGGTCAGAAAATGGTCACTCTATTAACAAAGAACAAACGTAAAAACGGGAAATTTATTTAGACAACGCCTAGTAGAAATATGAATTGATGAAAAAATCACCCAGTACTTTGTTGTGCGTGTGATAGAAAATTCAAACAGTTTCAATTTAACGATACCTCGTCTTTCCGAGTTCGGACGTACAAATAATTTAAAATGCAATTATGTTAATAAACCACTAAAGTAATTTAAATAAATGGAAATAATAATTTTTGTCACCGGTAGCGGGGCGGGACGCCTGTTTTAAAATTAGCAGATTACTCTTCCTCTACAGTGCAATTACCTTGAACAGTTTCACAGCTACCTTAGCGCCCAGGATATCACACCAAAACATGTGTCAACATTCGCTTCTCTGTGATGTAAACATCACACAAATACCCATCCAAGTTTTTATCGAGTACATTTTGTTATTAGTTCGTATAACAACTCTAAAAGCACTTCAGTAATAATTGGATTTGAGGAAACATGACTTTTTTGTTATTGTGAGTGTAAATTTGAATTAAACCGAACTAAACTGAATTTTAGAAGGTACTATTTTCAATCTGAATTTAGAGAACTTGTTTTAAATAATTGCTTGTTAGTGAAGTGTATTTGTATTGTATATAATTTACAAATTCATGTCAAACAAGAAACAAATCCGTGCTGCAATCCTTCATCGATATTTTTTTAAAGATAACGCTATAAGATTTCAAAATGAACTTTTCCATGTATAGTGTTATTACATTATCAGTTCCAATCAATTAAATTTGAATGTTCATTCGTGCACTTGCTTCTTTGGATATGTCCACGTCATGTCCAAGACCTAATTAAACTACGACTCCGATAATAAGGTGTGACAATATGCAGCATGAATGTGAACAAGTGGTTCGAAACGTTGCAAATTATTTTTTTTTAATAATTATTTCTTTCTTTATTTATTTGTGTCATCTTTCAAAAAATTATTGTAAAATTTAATAAGGAATGATCAATTTATATTTTGAGAAGTGATTCAAGTTTGAGAAAAAAAGTTTCGTAGAGCGGGTGTCATACATTTCAAGGTAAGCTCTGCTGTGCCGTAAGGGTGGTCTAGGTTGTTGACCTATGGGGTGTGTTTAATGGAGGGATGAATTTTTTAAAGGTGCGAAGTATACCACCCTCTATTAGCCCTTGAAAAATAAACGAAAACCAATCTTAATGTTTTGGAATGACTAGTAGGGTAACATGAAGAAATAAACAGACACCATTACGAAATTTTTAATTTTAAATAGCACCAAGTGTTTGTCTTCAAAACTTCATTTGCCAGAGCTTTCAACATTTGTCATCCTTTGGCTTCGGCAATTATATAGCAAAATAAACATTAAAAATTTAAAAGTTAAAACATTTATTTTGATGGGTTTTAATATTTATTAAGTACAATTGGCATAGTATGAAAATGACAGACAAGAAAATGACACGGAAATAACGGGAAAGTTTCGAAGAGAAGCGAACATTCGGTGTCATTTAAATTTAAATTATACCATCACTTCCGATCTCATCGTACACGAAATTTTTTAAAGAATTAAAATTATTTATATTTTTTGATTTGTTGATTGAGGGCTTTATTGGATTATTATTATTTTTCAGTACCTGAGTTATGATGCGGAACAGCTTCAGCCATCTCTCTCAGAGCGGTCCAAGACACTGACTGAGCTAGCAGGCGACGCGGCAGAGATCTCTGACAGTACCCGCGCGAACTTCCTCTGGGCGCGACTTTCTTATCACTGCCTCTTCTCCCTTATCAGTTATAGTCTTATTTGGACTCGTATGGGATTTGAGAGATAAGCCAGAGAGATTGATAAGCTTGAATTAGGGTCCTGAACCGTCAAACCAAGAACATATGTTTTCGAAATATTTTAGTAGAGGGGGAGGATTATATATATATATATATATATATATATGTATACCCTATCAAAATATATATTTTCAAACCTACCATATTTGAAAATTAAGGAATAAGAAAAAATAAAAGGATTATTGGTATGAGAGGGTCCTTGGAAAAGATTACCTAAGAAACACACAAATTAATATGAAAGTGCAACTCGCAACACAGCTATTCCCAATGCAAATGCACAAGTTCTAATTTTTTATTTTTTGAACTAGAGCCCTTAAAAGTTCCTACATATAACGCATATTATTAATCAACACATTCTATTCACATATTTCATTTGCTGCCCTAGCTCTGCTGATAGGAAAATATTTATTTTTTGTTTAACAAGTAATTTTCTGATGGTCGTTTAACACATAATGTGTTAAGTGAACTAGCACTCCTAACTCATATTCTAATATTACCTACACACTCCATCTTTAGATAAGTTCACTAGGTTCAATTTTTGAGAGAAACAGCTTCATCTCCAAGAGGGGGGAAGAGAGAGAGAGAGAGAGAGTGAGTGAGTGAGAGAGAGAGAGAGAGAGAGAGAGAGAGAGAGAGAGAGAGAGAGAGAGAGAGAGAGAGAGAGAGAGTTCTTAGTAGTAGTTCTTGGTAGCTTTATCAAAACTAACATTAAAGTAAAACCTAAAATAGTTAATTGAGGTAACATTAATTTTTTTTTCAATGAAAATTAATCTAAAAATGTTTTTGTTGTTTTAATTATACTTTCGTACATGATTTATTAATCTTTGTTGATTAATAATTGTAGGTTAATTGATAAACACTAATATTTGACTATTTTAGTTTTAAAAGAGGAATTTTTATTGAGGTATTGGTCTTACTATCATTTATAATTATTATTAATTAATAGAAAAAAGAATTTATTGGCAAGACCGAGACTCGAACCAGGGACCTAACAAATGGGATGGGCCATAAGATTAGGAGGTCCGGTAGGAGGTGGGTTCGAGTCCTAAACATGCCAATAATTTTTTTTTTTATTTATTAATTATTTCATTTTTACTTGTTTGTTCATTAATTTAGTTTATTATAAATAAACATAAACTAAGTTTTTTTTAAGTTTAATTTCAGCTCTTTATTATGATATACTCACTGAAATGTAACTATTATTTTTTAGATTGAGGAGTTAGCTCAGGAATACCTTCAACCAAGAATTAAATAACCTTTTCAGTTAATTTTTTTTTTTGTTTGGTAATCGTTTTTTAAACAAGCATATATTCAATCACTTATCAACAAGACATGATATAATGTTGATATATTAAATGTGTATGATACATAGAAAAAATATGTCCACATATATACCTTGAAGGGTATACATACCGTATAATACAAAATTATAATTTACTTTACTTTGAAATCGATAAAATAAATTGGATTAAATATGCCCAAAAGAATATAAAGTGCGCATTAAATATCAAAGTGTAAAAATATCTTTTCCCATATTCACTTACATTTTTCTTTTTCTTTTTAGAAATAAACTTGAAAATCATTTAAATAAACAAAAAATGTTTTCCTTTAGAAATAGAGAATTTCACTAAACCAAAGTCGATCAAAAGTCATTCATGAACTAAATTAATCTAATTTAAGCTAGCTCAATTTATTTCTAACTAAGCTATGTTTATAGTTTTAACAACAATCTCAATCTACTTTATTTAATTCAGTTTAAATTTACTTGAATCTACTTGGTTATTAAATTTTTAGTTTAATTAAACCCACCAAATTTTTAGCTTTTATCAACGTTTACTTAAGCTTCTCGCTTTAACTTAATTTTTAGTTTTTCCCGACAGTGGCTGTTGAACCATCATCAGGAATGGATTGACCTTTGAAATTTGAGAGCTTACACTGTCTCATTAGACCCCTACAATTAACGACCTGAACTTTGCTATCCCATTATCCCAGACCTCATGTTTTAAGCTAAGGTTACATTTTCTACCTTACGATGGTGATAATATAATCACTCCTGACAGGTAGTCCTGCAAAACAGAATATATTCCTAGTTGAATACAAACTATGAAAAAATAATGAAATAAGAGATATTTTACATGTAGGTTTACACACTTAAAACCAATTTTTTTGATTTGTTTTAAAATCAGTAACCCATTTGCTTTCATCCATGGTTTTTTTTATTCCGTCAGTTCTTATCATTGTAAGTAATGAAGATTCAGTAATTAATTAATTGATTTCAATTTAAAAAAATAAAATAATTACGTATCTTACCTACACTTTTTATTAATTATATGTTAAATGTATTGGGAATTATATGTAATATCTACTGGACTATCTTAAAAAAATCATTGAATTGCCATTACAATTTTTGTAACAGAATTTCAGGGAGAAATATCCCCATACATACCTCTGGCTATGCTCTGCACTGTATTATTGTTAAAAAACTATGAAATAAAACCACTAAAATATTTGCTATATTAGAGAGAGAAACACTTCTTAAGCGTATATTATCTTTGCCTTCCTAGAGCCGATATCATAGTCAGACCAAATTATATTTATCTTATTTTTGTTTTTAAATAAATAAATGAAATAAAAATAATGAAATCATTTTTTTTTAATATGACATAACCATAGTAGGTACTTATGATATTTTCATGTTTAAGACCTCGTGAATTTTTTCAGGGAATCGGATTGAAGAAAATTATGATTTCAATAGGGTTCATTAAAACTAAATTTTAGAATCATTAAGAAACAAAATTAAGTTTTTGTTTTTACAGGGTGTTTTCTCATTACAAGCTTTGAATCGCACAATTTAATCCCCTGAAATGTATCTGAGTGATTTCCAGGATTACGAGTACTGAGTTGAGGTTCTATTAGAGGGTATTTGGCAACCCCTATAAAATTGAGAGTGAAAATGTAGCTCACAATTGAAAAACTAGTTTCTGACACTTATTACCCATGATTTGATAAAATTTGTACAACACATTTTTTTCAACACAATCTATATTCATTTTCACAAACATTAAAAGTATTTTTACTTATGTTTTATCATAATATTTTTATGGAGAATCAAAACTCAGAATTGAGATTGACCATTCTTCTTTTAGTTCAAGCTGTTCAGAAGTAAAAATGCAAGTTTCTTAAATTTATTATTTTGAGTAAATACAATGGTTAAATTCATTGAAAAAATTGATATCTAGATGGCCGAGCAAAATTCTTTGGACTATTTTATAATTCTATCTATGCCTACCAAATTACTCACAAATTCAATCCTTAAATCATTATGATAATTCCATGAAAATAAAATGTCAACATCTGTCTCCAAACATAACTGCTTTGTGAATATTTTTATAATTTACTGTATTGACTTTACATCATTAAATTTCGTTTCCCTACTATCCATTTTATTCCTGCAGCACAAAGGAATTGAAAGAAAAAAAAAATTAGGCACATGAAAATATGTACCTAATAATTACAGTGTATTAGTATGTTTTGTTTTGTTTAAAGATTTTTTAGTTTAGCTAATGGTTGTGAAAAGTGATAGGCAATTAATAGTAACCAGAGCTTTTAAATACCATAATTTTAAATTGGATTAATGTATGTTGGGAAAAAAAAAAAAAAAAATTGTTATGTAATAAATGCTTGAACTTTTTTATGTCAGTAGTGGCAAATAATGCAAGTATGCAGCATTTAGAATATTAGGTAAAAAAAGGGAAAACCATTTATACAAATAGCTCTCAGCATGACCTTTATTAAATCTTACATTTATAATTAATGAGAAGAATAAATATTATTTCTGGGATGATATTCATTTGTATTGTTGTTCTTCGGCCATTTGGTAGATAAATTAGTTTTGTGTGATGAGCTCCCATAGGATCGTATTTATTATACGAATGGATTGGCACTTTTTGGCATGGGCAGTTCACAGATCCTTGCCAAAAATGCTGGAAATTATACATAAAATATAATTAGTTTTATTTTAACAACATTTATTAAGAAAATAATATATTCAATAGTAATATAAGCAAATGAAAATAACACTTTTTAGAAAATACAAGTATTTTGCTGATTTATTTTGAAGTTAGTTTTAATCAAATTAAAAAAATTAGTATAAAAAATAATAAATATAGAAAAATATTAAATATAATTGAACATTATTTGTTAATAAACACAGACAATAATAACAAAGATATTTTTGTATTGAGATTTATTAAATAGATACGGTGAAAGTCAAATTGCCAAGGAACCATATACTTATTAAGCTGAATCTTCAATAAAAGATTTTAATACAAGATGGTTTCAAAAACATGCAGTATAGAACTGAAATTTTATGAATTGTAATATGGCAATCAATACGAAGAGTTTATGTGATGAACTTGATACCCTAATGTCTACCAACTTAGGGCAGGATAACAGGGTTTAATACAGTTTACCATTTGCTTTATGAAGATAATGTTAACAAATCACAAAAAAAAAAGAAAGCTGCAGAGGTTAAGTTGAAGCAATAATTCCTTTTTCTGATTTTTTTTTTTCACTTACGAAATGTTGAATAATAATATGCTGTGAATTAAAAATGTTGGTTGTGTTCAAGGCAAGGCAGTCATCCTCTTGAGGAATGCTGAAATGGAACATTTTATTAGAGTAAACTATTCTACCTTGCAGGGATAACAAAAACATACTTACATTCTCTAGGAAAATCACAGTGACTATTATACTATGCTATGTTATTTCATGTGAATCTGCTGTTTAAAAGTTTTATAATTTAAACTAATATGAACAATCTAAAATATACACATTTATAAACTATATATATTACACTTTATATTAATTATTATTATTTAATCACTCAATTAATATATATATATATTAATAATATATTAATTATTACACTTTATATAAATATAAAGATTTTCTAAGATCAGATTCATAATTATGGAAGGGAAATAATGTCCTACATTCAAAGAAAATAGTTTAGTTTTATGCATTCTATTTTGCTCATGCCAATAATTCAGTAACAAAACAGTTAAATTAAAATGCATTGCTTTTCACCTAGTCTGCAATATTATTTTAAAAGATTCTACTTTATCTATAATTGCATCACATTAATAAGTAATATATGAAACCCAGAATAATAAAACATGGTTGTTCCTACACAGAGTTTGTTAAGCTTTAACGAAAATGCAGAGAAAAAACATTTGTTAAAGCATAAAGCATAATGAACAGTGAGCAGACACACTTTGTTTCATTATTCAAAATTCAGCCCATGACCATTAACCACACCTAAGAAAATACCAAAAAAAATCACAAATACCAGTTCATTGACGATGAAATGTTTAGAAATATTTTTAACATTTGATTTTGATGCAACTCTTTTCACACATATAATATAAATAAATGGGAAAAAATTGGTAATGTAAATGCAATGGGGGAAAATTGGGAAAAATTTTCAATCAGGCAGGCAAGCAAAACGGGTTTTTTTTTTTTTTATATATTTTGATGAAGTCATTCACTGTTCTAATATTTTATATTTTCTAGCAAAGTCAGCAGCAAGCAATGTTGAAAACTTATGGTTTACATTCTCTAAATATTTAAAATTAAATTGTGTGCTATTTGTCTAGCTTTTCAAAAAGGTACTTACGGACATAAGGGATCATGCCATCTTCATCTTCAGGGTCCAAGCAGTCCTTGAGGACTTCATTGCATTCCTGATCATTCAGCTTCTCACCTGAGAATACACATATTTATTTAATTGAATGTTTTTTATTAGCATGTTCATAGAAAGGCTTCTATTTGTTGTTTATTATTTTTTTATGTTTTCTAAACAGATTTTATAAATATTATATAAGTGTTCCACTCATTGGTGGATTTTTTTTATCTAAAAACTTTTAATAGCATTCCATGTATTGTATTTCCAATATTTTCAAAGGATGTGACCTATTAGACTCTTGTGTAATTCATTTAGCAATGACTTTCTTGAGCTCTTTTGCCTCTTACCATGCGAGCAAATAGCTCTTAATACTTTAAAATATTTCTTTTGACTTCCATTATCATTTTGGTTCTACCTTTTTTCTCTTTCTTGGAATTCTAGTTGAATGACTCCAGCTATATATTTCTCAAACTAATAGTTTACTCAAAAGCTTTAAATTTTATTTATTTTCCGAAAGTCTATGTGTTAATCAAAATGCTTTTTTGTATTTATAATTTATAGCAACTAACTTCGAAATTAGAAATGATTAATGCAATGGATAATATATGAAATGCATCAAAGTAACATTAATACTATTGAATAATAAATGACTACACTATGAATTGAAATAAATCAGAATAGAATGAATCAAATTGCATTCTTACCAAGACTGAGGAGAATGTGGTGAAGTTCACCTCCAACCATGAGACCGTTTTCAGCTTTGTCATAAAGCTTCATGCATTCAACAAAGTCCTCATAGACACCGACATCCTTGTCCTTTCTGGCCTGGGAGAAGATGGGAAGGAATTCTTCAACTGTCAGTGATTTCTCTCCTGGAAAATAATTAATAAACTTACTTAGATATGTACAATAAACCTAGTAAATAGCTGCATAATAAAACTATTATTATTATTATTTAGAATAAGTTAGAGATATCTAACCTCAAATTCTTACTTCAATTTAGGTATTGTAAATTACCGGTGGTAAATGGAAATCATTTTCTCATTACAATTGTTTGAGCATATCTTTTTGGTATACATACAAGATTGTACACCTTTATTATTTTATTTATAATATTGTGACAATTAATATTGATATTTTAGAACTTTTCTTGAGTTGCCACTATTGTGTACTGATTAACTATGAAATGGATAAAATTTATATAGCAGGTATTCGTACATGAGAGGCCAGGGTTCTACCAGGTCATACAACAAAGTCAAGGAACAAACAAGTTTGTATAAATATGTGTTTGGCGGCCATTTGAGCAATCATTAACATTACATAACATTACATATAACTGGTCACTATAAAAAATATGTTATTGTGTCAAAATGATCAATTGAATAATTACATTAACCAGCTATTATTTATAAAAACTGGTTAAAGTAATGAGTGATGTTTAAAATGGTAAAAATGCTTCATCTGTATTGTAAAACTACAAAGATATTTATTTATTTATAATAAGTAGTTTGGATTTTTCACATTTGCACTCCTATAGATTTCTTTCTAGTGCATTCCCTAAATTATATCTGAGATTGTAGAAGATAAGGAAGTAGACCTCATTTACATATCTGTGAGGCTTAAGTCAGCCAGTGTCTTTAAGGACTAATAATGGATATAAAATGTAATTCCCAAAGGAAATGTAAGGAGTTCCCAAAGGATAAGGCAATAATGACAACAAATGCGGACTGTAGGCAAATACAACATTTTTGGGTCATAAATCATTGAGATAAGAAGGTTCTTGAATCATAATATGAAACAGAAGGGACTTAAAAAATACTACAAAGACATGGAGCATCCCAATTTAGATATGTCTAGTAGCGGTCATGTGGGTATACTCTTAGGTTTTCTTTCTAAGGTCACTCAGTGTCCATCATACATAAAGGAAAAGTAGTAAAAATGAGGGAAAATTAGAGTGGATATATATTGCTAGAAACTTACCCTTCTTCTTGGTACCGCCCAACTTCTCAATGGCGGCGAGGGTGGGGTTGAGACCTAGAGCCCTCAGGCAGTGACCAAGGTAAAAGGCATCAACGTTACCTTCTCCCTCTGTGTCGTAGATGCCGAAGGCAAAGTTTGCCCCTAAAATAACAATCTATTAATTAATCTGTAAAATCAATCTGATGACAAATAATAAAATGTCATTAATTACTAGGCAATTAAAAATAAATTCCTGCTCAATAAATATGAAATTAAAGATTTACAAAGTTTCAATCTATAATAAAATAAGTTTTAAAAAATATGACTAAGGCCTAATTAATGATATGTGATATATGTTGGGTATTAGGTGGACTTTTATGACAAAAGGTAATTAAAATCGTGTTAGCAACTTGAACTAAATCCGTCCTTTACATATATACTCAATTTCATTTTTATAATTGTTTCAAAATGATTTTTTAGTACGTTGACTAGTTTTGGAGCTATTGAATGGTAATAAATCGAAATAATATTTTATTTAAGAACACTGACAAGTTACATGGACGCGATGAGCATCAAATTGGACCTAAGATCACAATATTTCTAGCCTCACTGTATACGCCAATTTATTGTTAGTAATTTATATATTTTATAAGTAATGGAATATGAGGAAGGAATGCACAATTTAGAAATAGAAACTGATTCCAGAAATCGTTTACTCCTCCTCTTCTTCCCCTAATTTTCGAATATGTGTTTACATTCCGATTCTTGAGATGCGTGCTTGTTGGCTATTCATTTTTTATTCAACAGCTTTCGTTGAATTAGGGCTTCAGCATGCGCAACAAGAAGCTTTAACATATTAAGCAAATTAGCTAGAATTTATCGGGCATTTATTTGCACGTTAACATAAGGGTTTCTTCACCGAAGTCAACTGCGTGATTTCGGCCCATTCAGCCATAGACCAAGCTTTTTTTCTCCCCCAAAAAGTCAAGTTAAAGTTACACGATCAATTACAAAAAATAAATTTCAAGTTGGACTTAGTCGGATATTTGGGCGATTAAAGTCAGCCTGGAACCCGTCCACAAGGTACTTTCTACACGATTTAAAAAACAAAAAAGAAATCAACTCAACTACGATGCATCATGAAACTGCCAAAAACGATTTAAAATTTTTTTTTTTTTAAGATACTTAACTTGATACCTCCCTTAGCCTGAACCCTCCTCGATATGATAGAAAAATATCTATCATTACCAGTTAACTAACTAATGAACTAGTGTTATATTGAATAATTGGGACTCCGCCCTGAATTACTAAAATTATGAAATACTTTTTGAAATTATGGACGATTTAAACTAATAACTTAACAATTTGTTCACTGACTTTGTAAAATAATCTTGAATTCCATTAAAAAAAACTCATATATTTTCTGTCATTTTGATTTAATCTCTAGCTTTATTATTGAATTTAGTGAATTATTCTTAAGCTTTGACATTTTCTGAAACTACCGACGATGTCGATACATATGTTAAATCCTCAAGCTAACCTCCCCCCCCCCTCCACGTCCGAAAATACCTTAAAAATGTTCCAATGTCTTAGATGGCTATGCGAAGAAAGGCCCCCTGTGATGGAACTCTGCCAAGGTTTGTTATTCGAATCCAGTTTAAATTTAGAGATCCAGCCCCGCTAAAGCCCTTATAGGCAAGCTTCGGAACGTGTATTCTTAGATCATATTATAATAAAATCTATTCAAAATTGAGTACATTCTTCATGAGGTGAAGTTTACTTACTTTCAATGTCCTTTTCACTGATGTCAGCCTGAAAAAAAAATATGAATATATATATTAAAATATATTTATAAAATATAAATGTATATTTAATCAGTTAATTTGTTGTTCTTTTTAATTTTATACTAAGTAATTGGTAAGCATAGTGTAATTTAAAGAATAATCTGATTTTCATTCAATTGTCTAAAGTCATTCATAGCCTGTAAAACATTCATACTGCATAATACAGTTAAGGGGTCTCGTTATTTGAGTAATTTATATTTTCAGTGTGATTTTAAAATAAGCGATTTTATTTCTCACTATTTTGGAGTATTCCCATAGCCATAGTGCGCATTATAATCTCCGTCTATAATCAGTTCTAAGGATTCGTATCACCTGATATTCCGAATTGCTGTTACGATATTGGTCATGCGATATGTTTACATAAGGAAAATAGATATATGTTACGAACTAGTATCGATTGCACATCTTAGGTTGATATGAATGGTTTACCTGGGAGTTTGCATTATTTGTTTCTTATGACGATGTCGGCGAAAACGTCTATTGCAGTATGTGGTGAATGAATGTTATCAGGTTGGGTTTGAGGTTATGATGCTTAATAGGTAAGTTGAAGTTTTTTGAGGGGGAGGGGAAACGCTGTGTAATTGTACGTGACCAGAGTTGAGATTTCATTTACTTTCGATTATTCTGTACACGATTGTTATGATTCTATTACATGTTTTCAGGACTAGTTATGATAGCATTGGGCTTAGGGCTTAGAAGTGTATATACAACTTACCATTTGGGGTGGATAGTATCGCTGGTGCCTATACGCCGGTCGCTGCCCAAGTGAGAAGTGCTCTCTATATTTTTATCACGAAACGTTCACCACCAGGTGGGGGGGGGTTACTTCCCCTCCGGCCCCCTTCCCGCGGGCCACTTGGCACCTACCGGGCCCCGTTTGCCCTAATTCCCTTCGGTCCCCGGCAAGTACGCCCTCGTGGTACGGGCACACATCCCAGATGATCGGTACCCAGTCGGCGTTTTTGTGACCATTGAAGGCTGTTGTGTTGTCCAACCCGCCGGTGTTCGTGACCCGATAACCGTCCCCACTTCCACGGCCCATCGGTGACCTGATCATATTTGAGCTATTGTAATAGACACAGGTCTATTTCCGGACGCGGGCGCAGCCCAGTTTGGCAAGCACTGGTGGAATTTCGACTAACCTGTCTAGGGTATACAAAATACGTTTCCGATGAAGCTTATAATAATAATTCACCTCTTCTACGATACCTTGACTACTCAGCTTACCTTGCTTAGCTTGAACCTAGAAAAATCCAAAACCTTATCTATATGAAAAAGTTTTCGTCGTACGCCAATGACAAGATAAAATATTTTGCTGCAAGACAAAATATCAAAACACAAGCCGATTATGAAGTGCGACAGTAGACTTCACGAAGTTCAATAAAAGGACAACAATAAACTTCATGCAAGAACCTACATTTCTACCATAGTCGTAGTTTCCAATAATTTCCTTCCTTAGTATTTTTTTTCATTCCACCAGCACTTACTTACAATGTGCACATCACACAATGCTTCCATTCTTATTCATGTAAACTTGGTTCAATTGTGCACAATCATATTATATATTTGCAACTGCCACAGGAGAAGAAAGTCTTCTTCTTTATTACTATGTAATTTTAAAATTAAAAATAAAGATGAATTTGAAATTGCTTATAACATCACTAGTGGGGTGAGTATTGGGTTGGATCTACTGTAATTCCAATCCTAGATGGTCAAAGTCAGTCTAATTCCAAACCTAGCACCTATTACTTATTATTCAAAAAATTTAGTTGATTCAGACTTTTTATTTACAAGTAATTATTTAGTCAATGCCTCTCATTTATTTTTATAGGGTTGGTAGTAATTTCCCTATGATCAAGTAGAATCTCCTTTTAACACCATATCTTAAATCTCGATGTCTCCATGTTTAATGGACCTACAAGGACAAGCAGTCACACGAGGGAGAACATTTAAAATTTTTATTTTTAATCATAGTCTGAACTTCGACTTTCAGTCGTCAGAACAGCCTAAAGAAGGCTACGACAGAGAAGGTGTCCCATTTCATTTTATTCTATTTGTTATGGTTTCCTGGATAACTGTTAATTTATTTATTGAATAAAAATACATAAAAAGTACGTAATGGTTAACTTCTTACAAGGTAACAAAAATCGGGTTATGCTAAAATGTCTTTAAGAGATTTCAAGCTTGGAAAAAATTAAATGATAGGCTTGCTTCTGAGATGTGAATAAATAAAGCTTAAAACTAAGATAGAAGGTGAGTCAATTAATTTAATAGATACAAATCAACTTCTTTTTACACATACATGTTATTATATTTCAGCAAAATATATGTATATATATTATTTACTAAATATATTCAGTGAAGCCTTTGTTGAATAGATTATAAAAATTTGATATCGGTTGGATCTTTTACACGACTACTATGGTTCCAAGGGGGAGACTGACGGATAGAGGTAGACTTGTGAAAGGTGTAGGTACCTGTTTGAAAGTAGAGCATTTCCCTCCCGGCTAGGTAACTATTGTTAAAATTAGATCCAAATATTTGTTTTAATTTGATTTTACAATGATGAAGATTAAAACAATATTTATTTTGGATGAGAGATCACCTTGGGTTAACATTAGTCAACATTTCCTTATGCTTACACTTTAAATTATTTTGAAATGAGTCATGCTAATAATATAAAAGTAAAAACAGGCGGCCATTGGCATTGTATCAACACAGAAAATTGGTTTCATTATCTATTATTCTTTCGAGATTTATTTTTGCTCTGGAATGTAGGGTAAGTTCCATAATGTCCATAGTGCTATTGAGATCGTTAATTTGATACTTTACAAAAAAAAAATTTTTATTATACCATTATTTCTCATGGTACTGGTTTAATTTTTATCATCATCCTGACATGAAATGGAATCACCATGTAAAATATCAAGCCTTTAAAAAAAAAAGTGTTTCAGTTAAAAGTCGTGTTGTCAACACGATTACATTAGCTTTTTTTAATTACAGTTACAAATGTGTACTACTTTTCAGGGCGTCGAGATTTTTAATTTCATACGCTAATCAAAATTATATAGATTTTGTATTTTAATAACAGCTAATTACATTTACACTAATGTTATATTAGTTACATTACACTCATTTTGAGTAACACTTGCTCGTGTATTTTCGAAATGGCTATATGTTTCATATCTTCATTTTACCAAATGGCATCTCCAATAAAATTTCATGTCTTTTACTTCAGCTGGAGACTTATAAAAACCAGAAATGATAGACACACGGGCGAAAACATAAGGTTTTTTGGTTGAAAAAACAAATCCCCCAAAATTGCTAGTGTACTGATCAACTTGATACATGAACTGTAAAAAAAGTAAGGTATAACAACAAAAGTTCGTTTTCCTGAATATTTGTGGCTTGCCACCTACCTTGGTATATCTTGTATACCTTGGTATACATTTGCTAGGAGCAGCAGAAACTGATTTAAAATTGGCATCATGCCTAAAACTTTGTATTAAATATTTACCAATTAATAACTACCTAATATTCCATCATTCTGATTAGGTTTCTGTGGACACGTTTCTTTCCTTTTAGAAAGGTCGGATTTTTTAATTTTTTTTTTTAAATCCATACAATCTATGTTATTACAGCCCGTTTTGGTATTTTTCAAGTTCAAGTCCAGAACTCATTTAAGATCTAAATTTTGGATTTTTTCCAAAACACGTGTAGTTGTCTTTTGTCTGTATGTATAAGATTTGAAGTCATCATTTTTCCATATTTTAAAGATACGTTAAAAATGACAGACATAAAAAAAAAAAGTTCTAAACCAATATTAATAAGTTCATATATATCAAAATATTAGCTATTTATATTTTTTATGAAAAATATTAATATTAATAAATAAATTAATTAATTTTAGCATATTAATAAAATGAGAGTTTTAGTGACCTAGGTGGATTAATGAATAAAATTAAGTGTTTTTTGTTTTTTTTTAAATAAAAAACCAATTAGGTTTTCCCCGATAATATACTATAATAAGTTATTAAAACAGTGACGTAGGGCTCGAACTCAGGCGTTTCTCGGAACTGTTCCTTCAATGTCTACGGTCTTAATTTTGTTTATATACATTAATCAAAGTACGATTCAGATTTTTAATTGTTGTATACAAAACTTTGGTTGCCAATCTTTGATTTCATGGGGAACAAATGACGAGGCAGATGATCCTCGGGTGATCTTGTAAAGATACCTAAAGAGATAAAAATAACGGCTTGCTGTTAGGATCGTTTGCTAGGCAATCAATTAAATACTGACCGAAAAAAGTCATTCGAGGAGTAGCATTTGCTTATCAGATCATTATGCTATTTTTTTTTATCTTAGTTAACCTCTTTTTATATCTTAGTTAAATATTATTATCTGAACTCCACAGCAAAAGAATGTAAATCATTAAAAAAACACAAAAAAAAACAACAAAAAAAAAAAAAAAAACGGGCGCAGTGTCACTTAAGGTTGGTTATCTTAGTTGGTAAAGCTCCCAGCCTTAGAGAATTCAGGGTTCGAGTCCCGACCTTTTGCCTGTAATTTTTTTTACTGCTAATTAAAAAAATAGTGTCACTAAGTCCACAATAAAACTTCCTCATTTAGAAATTGCTTTTCTGTAACTACTAAGTTTTATCAAGTCACAACAAAGATGCTATTTTGGATTTTATGTTGCAATTTTGGTTGCAATAAAAAAAAAAAATTCAATGATATTAAAAAATTTTCAGGAGCTCAACTTCAAACTCAACCTCAAGGGACATTGATCATTAATGCCCGCATGCATACGATAATTTTCTTGATTTTCGTATTACAACAGCGATTTTTTAACAGTATCTTAACTTTTATTACCATTTAACAATGCTTGGACATAAATTAACGTGTTTTGGGTCTCCATCCAAGGGGATGTAATTTGATTTAATTAATAGGCTAGTGTTTTGTCAATATAAAATTACAACAGTTCACGCTAGTTATTACTAACAGTTTAGTTTCACCAAATAAAGCGTTCAGTGGACATTAATGTCATACAGGCAGTATGGCAATAAAATTTTTTGTTCACTCACACTGGTAAAAATCTGTTGTTTTTTGTCCTAGTACAGTAGGAAATGTTCTGAGAATTGGGTTGGTACAAAAATAATCTTAGGTTTTCAGAACATTTCTGCATCATGTCTTTTAGGTGAAATAGTCTGAGTATAGAAACAAGATGTATGTATGCCTAGGTAACAACGCATCTAGATGATTCGTTACCAGCTAATCTTTTCTTAGCTGAAATACACATGCAAAAAAAAATACAAAATCACGTATAGGATAAAAAACAAATCTTTAAATTCTACTTCTATCTCTACACACTTCACATCAACTCTTTTTTTTTTACTTAACATTTACTGTTGAATTTCTCTTTAAAGTAATCGCGTTTAAACTCATCGGTTTAGGCATGAATAACAAGTTGTATTTTATATGCAACAGAGTTAATTAAATAAAGTAAAAAAATCTCGCTAACGCCACTGATTTATGTATTGACTAAATAACCTTTCTTTCTAGCAACATGTTGCAACTACTAGTTGCGATTATAAGTTTTTCCACGATCGTTTAAGAAACTCCATCCCCAGCCGGAACTACTCTCGACGTTGTCCTTAATTTCTGTTTCTTTTATTTCGTTAATATGCTTATTTTTTTTTTTTTGTCGTATTGATATATTCACAACTGTATACAGAAATTAAATTAAACGACCAGTGAATGAGTCCCCTTATAAAAGATTATGTTAGTTTATTTAAATTAATATATCCCTACTCCAGACCTGGAGCAGCAAGAGGGACCTCTGGAGTCGTGGTCTTGCGTTGTCACTCGAAGTTATGTAACTCGGGTGTCCATACAGAAGCTTGATGTCAGTATGTACGTATTTAAATCGTAAGAATGCGTGCAGTCACTGTTTCATTTCGTAATATGGATTTAAAAAACACTGCATAATATATAATTTACGCAAAATAATTTTATTTAGTACAAATATAAAATAAAATGTCGCATTGAAAAAACAACAACGGCCTCGCTCTTTTGATGAGCTATAATAGTGACATGAAGTTACTAAGTTCCAAACCATAATTAGAAAGTGAATTTTTTTTTTCTTTCTAAACCTCTTGAATTTAATACAATATGTGAAAAATGAACAAGAATTTACAGTTCTCTCCTCTTTCTGCTATGCTCTTATGCATTTGAAGGAGGTTGGGTTACATAAATTAGATTTGAGGTTAAAAGTTAAAACATGTATACAATTCTAGGTGATGGGGCTAACCTTCATTTTGACAATGTGGGAGAAAAACTTACAAACTAAAACCTAAACCTAGAACCTAAGACTAAAGCGTTCCAGGCGCGACAGCGTCCTGCCATCGATAGGGGAACGGAGCGGGCGTTATCGTGTTAAACACCGGGTTTGTCAAGTATTGCAGGGAGTCGAAATATTTTATGTCTACGTTGGATGATTTCCTCCACCGTAGGCAGCTCAAAGATCTCGTGAAGCTCACTGTTGTTCCGCTGCTCGAATGAAGTACCTCTGACCACTTTCATCAGTATACCGTTTTGGAATTGTTGGAGTCGCCGAGCTGTCGTATACACAGGCGGTCTGAAAAGTTTCCAACCTCAACATGAAGATGATAATAAAAGCTAGTGAAATAAAAGCTTTTTTCGATGACGAAAAAGCGGTTCACCATACAGCAGAGTAGGCCTGAGTAAACTCTTGTAAATCAATAGCTTCAGATGGAGTGATAGAAAGTGAATTTCTTTAATTTTCGTGAATAGAAGTGGGTTTCTCTTGATAAGATAGCCCGAAGTTCAGCATTAAATGAGAGGACACAAAGGCTTAAACGAATAGAATATAAACAGCTATTGTACATTTGGCATTCCTGCCAGTTAGAGACGTAGATAATAGAGTTATATCAAAATAAACAAATCTATCTTTATTGCGATAAAGGAACATTGTCCCATAGCTTATCTGACTTCCACTTTGGACCCCGAGAGAGCGCTGCTCTGTGTCAGCTCCTGTAACCTTTAAAACCTTTAGTTTGTTCTCCTCTTGTCATATAAGTCTCAGCAAGTAATCTTTGTAGCAGTGTTATAAGGGATTGACCAGCGGTGAGTTACATATTATCCACAAATTAAATTATAATATCAGTTTTAAATTTGAAATATTTAACAGTCAGCTAGGCAATACTCGTTATCAGCACATGTCAAGTAACAGTAAATTACCAGGGGCCTCACTTTTTGACAGTTTTAAAATTAATCAATTCAGCTTAAGTCAATACCGACAGTCTTCAGCTATTAACTTAGACAATGACCGTCTGGTCCATGGAATCAAATATGTCCAATGCAGTTATCTAACCCCTTGGGAATCTGTAGTTACTTCATTCAGTCATTAAGTTGGGCGAGATTTTAACAATGTTTTCTTCTGTCTTAGTTTTTTTTTTCTTATGAATAAAAGTGTAACATAGAAGGGGCACGATGACTGTGTTATTTTATATAATTAGAAAATGACAGCTTTCCCATAGAAGCCGCCTAGTTCTTTTTACAGATATTAATTAACATTTAATGGCGTGTTCAGGATTTGAACGAAGAATCTTCATGCCATAACAAAGTTCTTAAATCACTACACCATTTAAGACTTGGCTGGTTTTATTTTTTTCAATTTAAAAGTGTTTTTAATTATTGTGTGTAATTGTATTCTGCTGTTAGAAGACTCATTTATTAATGAGTGTTTTACACAATAGGTTGTTTCTTTCTATAATATGATTGATTGGTATGAACTCAGTTAAAAGAAACATAAAAGTGTTTTTAATTATTGTGTGTATTTGTATTCTGCTGTTGGAAGACTAATTTATTTTATGTTTGTTTTAACTGAGTTCATACGAATCAACCATATTATAGAAAGAAACAACTTATTGTGTAAAACACTCATTAATAGAGGTCCAATAACATAACCATGTATGGTTATTAATTTTATTGTAGGCAATACTAGTGTTATGGAATGTGGATTTGTATTTAATGTTTTCTATTAGGCATTACTGCTTTGCAATGGGTTTTCAATAGAATAAAAGGAAAAACAAGTTAGTTAGAATCAAGTTTTATTTATTTTCTGTCAGTTTTCCTCCTCTTTCTTGAATTAATGCAAATTTGAATCTTTGTAGAAGCTTAAAATCACAAGTAGGTTGTTATTGATTTATAAATTCGTACTTTATGTCCTTAAATTTACAAATTCAAGGACCCTTAATGTAAGCAACCTTGAGACAGCGAAAATCAAACAAACTGGTATCCTGGATTGTATAACAGATTAAAATGAGTTTTAATTCAATTTAAGATATCTTTTCCCATCTCATCTTGGTTTCTGAAGATAACTTAGAAAATAAAGAAAATCTATTAAATTGGTATTTCTATTTTTTGTTTGGCAACCATTATTACTTAGATTTTAAATATTATCAAATATTTTTCAATTTCGTTTCACTGTTTTTATTGTTTGAATTGTGTTATTGTCTTAAATATTATCCATAGGGGGGGGGGTAGTTAATTGAGACGGGTCATATTTTTCACATGTTTCAAAATATGTTAATTTTTTTTTTTAATACTTCCCATTATCACATCTTAATTCAGAACTATGCAGCATGATCCTGGGGGCTGTTATACTCGACCTTTTTCATCTATTGGTTAATTTTTACAACTTTTATTATAGAACATTTAGACTGACTAAACGAACTGTTTGAAAGCAAATCTTGGTATATCAAAATGAATATCTCTTTCTTATCAGAATACAGATTATTTCATTGTTTTTGTATAAATATTTTTTAATCTTTAGCAAAATATATGATTTGGTCTTTCCTCAGTTCACCAATATAATCCTCATTTATTTTGAGTTTTGATAGTACATTTATGATTAATAAGGGGGTATCGGGGATATACCCCTGAAATTCTTTTTTATATAATTCAATATAATATGTATTATGGGTAAACCTTTATTTTATTATACTTACCTGGTGATTCCCTGGGCTGCTCCTCAAATATTTCAATGATTCTTTTTTGGTGATACTAGGTCAATTAATATGATATCTTCAAATTGCCTCAAAAAAAGTTATTGAATTGCTGAAACTTGGTTGTTTTAAATTTCTTGTTTCTGGTCATTATATGTATAAAAATATAATGAAAGATATAATTATATCTTTTAGCTCACACTATTCCCTTAAATGTTTGTTGCTGAGTCCACAATGGACAACACTTGTACACACCTTGTAAGTGTGTAAGTGTAAATGTTTATTTATAGTCTCTCGCTATCAAGAAAAACACTCACTTTTTGGGCATTTTATATTTGATTGTATTTTTTTTTCCATTTTTTCAATAATACAAATATTATTTTATTTTAATATAGTAAAACTATGTTTTATTTTGATTCTTACAAGCCCTTGGATATTTTTTTTTTTCATATGTTTGCAATCATGCTTTTGTTTACATAATTATACATGAAATCTATTTTTAGCATGTTTATCCCTGAACCAAGAATTAATGTGGGCATGAGTCTGAATTAATTCCAGTCAAGTGTTTTTGTCAAATCAACATGCCAGGAGCTGTGCTGTTCTTATCTTTAATTCCTTTCTATATGTTCATGTTACTTCTATTATATATGCTTTTATGTATTGCACTTCCTGTGTTAATATTAAAATATCTGTAGGCAACTATGAATTGCGAAGAACGTTGTTTAAATCTTGCTCATCAGAATCTGAGATGTGTTCCCAAAACACTGGTGAATAGTTTTGAAGCAGTTGTGAATATCATAGATGTTAGCAACAACAACATCAGGTATGTAATAATATTAATGTTATCCAATATTTGAAAAAGCCAGTTGATAAAAATACTTATGCATGAAATCATATCTTTTGTTTTTGACAATTATAAAAAATATGTATTCTAGCTACATTTTTTAATATTATGATGAGTAAAATATTGGAATTTACTCAAGAATACTTAAATAACAGGAAAAATAATATTTTTTCATATAGTTAGTAATGTATATATCATTCAAATATCATCAGTATAAATAAAATTATGTTATTTATTTTTTGATATTTAATTATAAATTAATTGTTAAGTAAAATAGTTATAATCAAAGGCTGAAATTTTTCTATGATGCTGAAATAAATGGTGTACAGCTTCAATGCAAAATGCAAAATGCATTTTAATTAATTTAATGCAAAATGTTTAGATTAAAAGTTATGTTTATTACATAAATACGTTCTAATTGTTGGTAGATATGACTAACTTAACTAGATTATTTACCCATCAAGTTTATTTAACCCTCAAAATATTGAGTAAGTGCAATTGGTAAATGGTGTGATTGGTATGGATGACAATTATTAATATTAAATAAGCATTTTGTAATTCTTAAATAAAGGAATCTAATAATAACTCTATAAAATAATTTTTTTTTCGATTTCTGGTTCACAAATAGTAACCCTTTGGCTATTTTATTTGTTTATTACTTATTACCCTCCCATTTATCTCTTATTTATCAAAATTAACTTATTTCATTGTGATTTCAGCGATATCTCTTTTCTGAGGACCTTCACCAGCTTGAGTTCAATAATCCTCGACCATAACTTCATAATGAGTGATGCTATCTTCCCACATCTCCCCAGTGTAAAGATCTTATGGCTTAACTACAATCACATTCTCTATTATTCAAATTTCATCAAACACTTACGTTCAAGCTTCCCCCACTTGAAGCAGCTCAGCCTCATGGGCAACCCAGGGATCCCCCAGTGCACTGAAGAGACATACTACCAATACATTCGCTATAGGCTATATGTCATCTCTTGTTTTGAAGAGTTGGAGTACTTGGATGACAGAACTATTAGTGACCATGAAAAGGAAGAGGCTCAGAGACTTTTTGGAACTCCTAAACTTAAACAGTATGTCTTGAAAACGATTCCCAAGGTTTTCCAAGGTGCTGTTAACAGATTTCGTCAGTTTATTATACCACCTTCAGATGAAAGGCCTTGTGTAATTTAAAGATTTATATTTTATTCTGAATACTGTATATACTATATTTTTATATTATTGCCTAAAGGCATTGGTGGCATTTTTATGTTCATTATTCCATAAAATAATGGAAATAAAAAAGAAAAACACTTAAGTCATCCCAATGAACTGTCATAAAAATTAGATGGTAAGTAATTGTGTTGAAGTTTTTGTATTAATCTTGTTTCTTAAATCTTGAATGAGTGTTATATTGTTATAACATTAGACAACCAAAGTTAATTATCTTTAACTTGGGGTGCAATATGGATTTTTTTTATTGTTATTATATATGTTCAAATTTATATTTACTAAATTTATGAACAGTTATGTATGTTTTTCAAAAATAATTTTTGAAAAGAATTTATAAATTTTAAATATTCATTACAATTTTATTCATATACATGAAAAGTTTAATATTGTTTCTCATCTTTATGAACAAGATTGAATAACCACTTTATTGTTTTCAAGCTTAAATAAAATATTATTGTATTTGTGAGAGTATCACTAACTTATTGTTTGATACAAAAAATTTGCAATGGAGGATGAAATAACCATTTTTATAATGCAGCTTTTTGGCATTAATTAAAGTTAAGATGATTTCACTGATTTTTTAATATTGTATAATTTTGAAACATTCTTGTTACCATCTGAATTTTTCTGTTTTATTCTAATTGGAACTATTTATGTCAGAAATTATGTGCTTGTGATACCATTAAAATTTGTGCATATAATTGTTGTTATATTTTTTTAAAGAAATTGAACTAGTTATGATATGTACTGAATGCAAAGGTAATAGTTACTAATTTTTAATTAATTTCTTATGATAATTCTTAAAAGAATTAAAATTTTCATATGTATTGTATTTATATTTTTATAAGAATTTAACATGCTTTATAAAAAAATATCATGTTTATTATAGCAAAATTCAAAATAAATGATAAATTTGCTGTATTTATTTGGTTCAGCGAGGTATTACAAAATCCCTTCCATCTGTCCATCCTTGAGTTAAACATCCTTCATTGTCCGTCCTGCTATAGTCACTGTGTTAGGACAGAGCACCCCCTTCTGAAGGTAGTCAGAAGCTAGCCATAATATGAATAGAAACATTGCCATGGCTATGATTTCCATTGATTGCACCCAAGCGTTCGACTCGGTGTCACATGGGACACTGTGTCAAATGCTCTACAACCGAAAATGCCCGGAACAACTATATTCAATTCTGGCTATCTTCCTGAAAAACAGATTGTTGCGGGTGCGGGTGGGTGATAGCTTCTCCGAAGCTGTGCCACTGACCTGTGGAGTACCCCAAGGAGCCGTCTTATCCCCTGTACTATTCAACGTATACAAGTCTGAGATTGTCGGAGCCCGTTACAAAAATACCACAGTTACTGCTTTCGCAGATGACATAGCGGTGTACAGTAGCAGCATGAGTGCCAAGGTAGCTCTAAGACAGGCTGAAGTAGCTAAAAACTAGAGAGTAATTTTCTGTGTTCATCTATCATCACAACAACCAGTATACTCTGTGTGTTTTTTATTCTCACAAACAACAACTATATTATTATCACTGGCTAAAAACTAGAGAGTAATACTGTGTGTTTTTCTATCATCACAACTACCAGTAGACTGTCTTTTGTTTTTTCTTCCCACTCTCAATTGTTTTCACCTGCCTTCCCGATTCAAGGTTGGATTAAACATTATACAAAAACTCCACAATATCTAATAACACAACAATATATATTATCAATAAAGAGGTTTTGAAAAAAAAAAAAATAAATAAAGCTCCATCTCTGCTCCTAATTCAAAATGAAATGGAAACTCCTTTTGATACTCTCTTTTTGAAGGTCCCCTAACACCTATAATGTAGAACTTCAGGCTAATACCGTTTTCCTAAAGATATGACAGTGATCTAGCTAAGACCACCATCTGACAACTGGAACCTGTACTGCAGCAGGGCAGGCCGTGGAAGTTGAAATATCTATTTTCTATACCTTATTATTTTAAAATCATTCTGAGATCTTGTTCCCCTTTGAAAAATAATAGGGTACAAATAGATAAATTCATTTATGGCTAACAAAAAAGAAATAATTCACATAAAAAAAAAAATTATATAACTCAATCTAAAACAATATTTACAATTATTACAATAAATTTCTTTTTGCATAAGTCATTATAAAAATGAAATATAGGTACAATAAAAGATTAGTTCCAACAAAATTTGTTAGTGGTCAATTCCTTATTAGGTTGTAGCTGTATGAGGCATGCTCATTCATTTGTAGAGATAAGAGTGTACATAGAAGATAACAGTATACATTATGTTTTTTCTAACGCATTTATATTGAAACGTTAAAAAGAAATGAAGCATCTATGATACAGACAAGTTTTTAAACATGCTAGTCATTTTATAAGTTTAATAACAATTAAATGTCATTTTTAAAGGTGTTTTTGTAAATTTCTTTTTTGCCAAGTTTCTTACATCTCAATTTGTATGCTTGCTTGGTTTTGGAAAGCTTAAGCCTACAAAATGTAGCAAAATATGAATGCTAACCCATGCTGTAAAAACTAAATGAATTATTACCTATTAGTTTTGATTTAGGAAAATCTAAATGTTTCAAATGAACTTTTGAAGGTTAAGATTAAATTACATTTCTAAAAAAAAAACATTGATTACCTTTCACAAGCTAACATCGAGTTCTATCTATTTGGTTTTCAACATACTGGGTACAGGTTATGGTGGGGCTTCATTTCAAAGCTGCCCACTAAATTTTACAAATTGTGGAACCAAAAATAAACTCTCGGTGTCATACCCCTGCCTTTACCTTTCTGCCGCAACAATTTACCAGTTAGCCCTGATGAATGAAATTAATATTTTATATTTATTTCCTCATCCAGATCCCTTACCATTTTCATTTTTTTTTTTTTTTTTTTTTTTTATGACTATCTTCAATTGTAATAATTTCTATTCTTCACTTCACTCCCACACACTTTTGTAAACTAAGGAACAGGATCGTTCACGAACTCAACCACACTTGACAGTTTCTTCTTTAGATTAATTAAGTTTCCTTTAAGAGTCCAGGCTCTTAATCCCTCTGGTTTCTATAGTGGCTACACCATTTTGCTTTAAAATTGAAATTTATATACTTGGCATAGTAAATTAATAAAAAAAATTACAGTTTTAAATCACCCAGAGTTCATCAAACCATTCTTCACCACCAGTTAAAGTATGGAACCTTATCAAACGATTCTGTCCACTGGTGTCTTTCAAACATCACACAAGCAGTCATTGTTCAAATAAACATAAACCACCATTATCCTTCTGTCTAAATAATGTGTCTGCTGGCAACTGAAACGCAGATTGTCAAAAGGAAAATTTGAGGCACAATTATTATTTAAATTGTTGTTTTACATGTTATTTGTTCTAATTAATCCTGAGGATATCTGAAATACGCGAAACGTAGACATAATGTAAAAATAAAAATTTGGACAGACTATAAATACAGTGAAAAGTTTGTGTTTTTTTCATACAATTGTTATTTAAGTATACAAGTTTATCTTATTATATTTTTCACTTGTTAGAATATTAATTTATATAAATAAATGAAAATTTTCAGAATTAAAAAAACGATTATTAATTTTTGATATTATTGCTGGTTCTGGGTTTAAATTGATGAAATGAAACACAAACCCTTTGCCTATCCACCGAAGTCTATGTTTATACTAATAAGCGCTTTTGGAAGCTTATGTTGCCAATTTTAAGTGCTGCACAAACATAAAAGAGGAAAAGGCTTCAAAATGAAAAATGCTGATACTGGAGACTGGGAGATAAAGTATGATAAAATTTCCATTAATTAAACTGATTAATCGAATATTAAAACTGATAATGTCCAGGCTCTGTACACTGCCATGCTCGATTTACCCCACTTAAATTTTTGCCATTTTAGCCAGTCATCAGTCACCAGGCTGTGTACTGGACTGATCTTTGTGCGACAGTGAGTGTTGTTAAATTTCCTATAAAATTGGCGCCTATAATAATTTTTGTAAATTTTACACATTGTGTTCCCATAATTTTAATTTTTATTTCTTTCATTTACAATTTTGTGAATGCTATTTTATATATATATATATATATATATATATATACATATATATAAACATTTTAATGTTTCAAATTGTAACTGTTGTAAATTCTAAACTATGAAGTTTTTAATGTTTGCCTTGTTGCATACTTGTCATGGCCTGAGGATGACATGCGTGGATCGTCAAAATATATAGCAAATAAATAAATTATTGAAGAGAAACAAACATGATTTGGCGTCATTCAAACCTAAATTGTACCATTTCTTCCAATCTAAAACCTCACTATAGATCTATTTGTTTCTGCACCATTGATAATATACTTACAGACTATATAAATTACAATAATGTGTAAAATGCCTGTTGCCTGATGTATTGGGGATTAGATTACAATCTTTTTGTTCCAGGAATTAAAGGATTAAGTGATTGACTCATATGCAATCAATTTATAAAAATATATTTCGTATAAAAATATTTACATTACAGCTAAAATAAAAAACAAGTACAAAACTATACATACATAATAATTAAGTTCCGGGATCCTCATGGACACCCTCATTAAGAATAAATTTATAACATTGGTATCATTCGGTCAATAAATACATAACCTATATGGCAAAATTAAATATAATAAAATATGACTATAAGTTGTATAAAACAAATTATTGTGTGGTAACTAAGCCTATAAAATAAAGTGATTAATTAGTATACAATCAATGAATATACAGGAAGTGATAATTTACATTTGAGGAATATTGTTGTTGACTACTGACTGAGGTCAAAAATTTCCAAATCACTTTTATAATTTTTTCCTATTTACTTTTTGCCAAAAAATGCATCGTACTCAGGTAACCTGGGAGCAATGTGTGGGTTAATCACTTCCTCTTTCCAGTAGGTGAGGTCAATAGCTGGGATGGAATGAGTGTCTTGGCAAGATACTAGAGGGTTCCTGCAATAATACAGAGTTATATCGTGTTAGACAAGAGATAAATTACAATTTGAAATAAAAAAATCCAATAAATTAGTGCAGTTACTTACTTGTCTGTTATGACCCTAAAACCTTCTGGTTGCATTGATTGAATGTGATCTCCATTGTCACACAGAAGTCTTGATACTGTAGATTTCCTGATTTCTCTTAGTTGTTCTGAAAAAAAAAATCATGTATTTTAAAATTAAATCAAGATAGTATAAAATTGTTTTTTATTACAAACATTGTTTTGAAAACATCAATAGAGATTGAAGATTTAAAAAATACTTTTTATGGCAAAGGTGTGAGCTAATTCTATAACTGCTTTGAAAATGAATAAATAGCTAAATTTTAGTATATGTGTTGTGAAATGAAGAAGTTGAATGAATTTTTTTTTAAAATATCTCATTTTACTTAATCTCCAAAGAACATTAGATAACTTTTACTATTTAGAACCTTGTTTTAGTTTAATACATTAAATCAGTGGTAAACAACCACTAAGACCTCAAAGATAGCTAAGTTCACAATTTTGTATCGTTATGAAAAAGGTAAGCACAAACATTTATAGAAAACGATTGTAAAAGTTTAGTTTTATTACTATGAAATGGTCTTGAATTAATTCTTTGAAAAAATATTTTAAAAGTTTTAACAGAATCTCAATATAATAAAAATAAGCATTGAAAATAAGGTCTAAATTTCTCGGCAGACCTCAAAAATTTTCTTATAGATGCCAGAAGACCACCACCAGTTGGTGATCATTCATTTAAATAACAAGTTTTCAGTACAAGAAATTTCCAGGACTCAAAAGAACTAAAGGGTGAAACTTTGAAGTTGAGGCTCAAGCATAATTTATTATAAGGTGCTAAATAGTACTTTTAATTTTGGATGTCTTTACTGGCTTTGAAGCATTAGTGAATTGACACAATTGTATATTTCTATTAGTAAACATAGTGACAATTACTCCTGAAATTATTTAATGATATTTCTATTATCTATGTGAAGAAAAAATATTACCAGGGGTGAATGCTCCATGGATATCTCCTCTTTCGTAGAAGAACCTGTCTCCAACTCTTGTCCTGTAGAACTGTTCAGTCATGATACACAAGAATGTTGGTCCGCTTAGTGTGTCCTTGATGTGCGCTTCAACAGAAGCACCAACGACCAGATCAACGTCATCAGGATGCTGGTATAGGATTGATAGTTTCTCGACATTCTGTAAATATAAAATTGATATTAATAATACACAATATAATAAAATTATAACTATAATGATTGCTTTGCTAAAGTTACTACTATGTTTTAGATTATTTTTTGCAATAATTACTATTAAATTGTACGTTGAACAGATCTCAACCAATCTATTCAATTAGTATGGTGATTTGAATAAAGAAATTTTGATCAGTTCTATTAGTGACTTTTTTTTTTATAATTAATAAAGTGATTTTATTTATTATAAAATTAATAGATTAAATTAATATATTATAAAAAAAATACACACTTCTGGGTTAATAAAGTCTTTGAAGTCTTCCCAATGTTTAGCTCTTGGTAGGCCACAGAATTGTCTGTAATCATTGTATGAAGCAAGACCGTGGTCTCTACCCCTCTGGATATCTATAGCTCTCAAATCTCGTCCAAATGGTTTTCCGTTTCTGAATAGGTAGTCAGTAATCTGAGAAATTCAAATAAAACTTAACAGTATTTTTAGAAAAATAGAAACTAAATAAACTTAACATTTAATTAATATAAAATGAGATTTTATAAATCCATTAGTATTATTTATTCAGCATCAGTATTGTCTGTCTGTTTCAATACCTAATTAAACAGTTAAGAAAAACCACAGAAATCTGCAAATATCAACGAAAAAAAGTACATTTAAAGAAATCGGTTTTTAATTTATACTTTATTTGTATGCATACATATGTCAATTGAAATAATTATGAAAATTGAAAATATCAAATACCAGGATTTAATTCATGATGACATGTATTGTTTAATTAGAAAAGCGGATTTGAAGCAATATCTGGTATACCATTTTCCAAATTTAATTTGCAGTTCACGATGTGAGAATATTCCTAATTATGGCTGAAATTCATTGGAGAAAAGGGATTGAATGATCACAATGATTGGAATGAACAAGTGAAACCAAAACACCATTGTTTCTTCTCAGAACCACCATCCTTTATGGCTACAAAATAGGACCTTAAAAAATAAAAGCGAAAGGATTTTAGGATGAAGACTGGTACAATAACCTTTTCTGGAATACTTGGAATCCTTGGTTTTTTTGTTGTTTTTTTCAGCGAAAACCAAATAAAGATTAATAAAATTGTTTAACAAAAACAGAAATGAATCATGGGAAGCAAGAAAAAAAATTATGTAAATTACCTCGCTGGTTATGAATGGATCAACTTCTTCCTGGTTTTGAGTAGCCATACCCCTGGTCAATTTGTCCATGTTGTCTCCTTCTTCGATGATTCCAGGTCTATTAAAGAAATCACTAAGCCTCAGAGCATTGTAGACCTCTCTCTGTTCTCCAATGAGGCTGAAATAATTTTTTTGGATCACATAATTTTTATATATTGTTTGTATGTATAACATAATTATGTACTTTTGCAGCTTTTTTGAGTTATTTTTCATAAGATATTAAACAATACTCACTGGAGTTGTCCTTGAATTGCTGAGTGGAAGTATCTGAATGCAGCTGTAGCATGGCTGTTAAGTACACTTGGGTCAACGTCTTCCCTATAGTCATTGACATAACCTTCAGACTTGTACAGGACTCCATGCTTCATCATATTCTTTGTTCCTATAATATTTAATGGTTTTATTGAATCTTGGTTTTGTGAAAACATAAAATTATGTATGGAATGAGTCAAGCTGACATTATTGATAATTATTCTCTACAAATACATAAAGAAATCAATCTAGAAATAGCAATGATAAAGTTCTTTTTGATGTTTAATAAATTATTTTAAATGTGTTGTTCATTGATCTAGAAAATATCTGGCAGTAGTTTCTGACATTAGAGTATGAATATTATGCCTAATTTTAATACTGAAATATTCTTTATTAGTAACTAAAAATTATTCAATAAATACACAGTAGTTGTCTGTTCACATTGTTTAAATGAAATCACTAGTGCTCTAAAATGTTGCTTTATGTAAGACCGCATTATTTATCCATTATCAGTACTGTAAATTTGTTGGAAGATCTAATTAATATTCTTATTAAGTTCAGTCAAAGTTTTATCTTAAAAATTCTACTTTTAAAACTAATTACTAATTAAAAACTTACCTATAAAGATTGGAAGCCACTCGGCATAGTTGATGTGTTGATATTCAGCGATAAGGATCCTTCTGGCTTCTTGGTAGATCCTTTCATCATCCCAGTGAGGGTTGAGGTGTTGAAGAACGTCAGCAATCCTGTTGTGCTCTCTAAGGAGTACGATCTGGAGGACGGTCAGCTGAGGATTTTGGTTGGCTCTCACATCACCTAGATTTAAAAATATTTCTATAGAATTTGTATTCATATCTTGTGATTGCAATCAAATCCAACTTTTTTTAACTCAAGGTACAGTAGAGTCCCGATTTTCTATGGGTCCCAATCAATTTTAGGTTAACAAAATAAAAATACAACATGTAAGTACAAAAGTCAATTACATACACAGATTTATTAATATGCTAAAATTTTAAGATACATGTCTGAAAAACTTATAAAAAACCTAAATTATGAATTTTGTAATAATTAAATACAAATATTTTAAATTCATTTCTAAAACTAAAATATCAAATATTATTTAATTCTTATGTTAATTTAATATTATTTAATATTAATGTTAACAATTAAATTAGCTAATAAATGATATATCAGCTAATTTAGCTCTTAAAAATGTGATGTTTATTTAATCCTTCTTGCTTTATAGTTCAAAATCTCATTCTATGGGGCTTTCAAACCCAATTCCTTTATATAATCAGGACGCCAATGTAATTTTTTTTGTAATAATGAAATTAAACTATTTGTATCTTCGGCAGGAGTTAGCAGTATTAATAAATGCATTAAGGTTAAATAAATTAATACTTTACCGAATCTGTAACAAGGTTCATCATCATCTTGTGTTTCACAGGTTGCACTCTTGTTCACAGCTGGAGGAGGCCATTGCCTGCCATCCCTAACTTCAACGATCAGCCTTCCTCCGAATCCCTGCCTGAGTGAAGCTGCAGTTTCTGGGGTCGAGCCGTAAACGAGTGATGCATCCATATAGTGACTTACTGTTACGATCTGTGAAAAATATTTGACATCGCAAACAAGTTTAGCAACATAATGATAAAATGTGTTGTTTATCTTTAAATATGACTAATCTCAAATAAATAACTAATCTGATGACAGATAATTTTAATATAATAATATAAGAGGTGTTTAAATTTTTTTCTGTGTAATTCAAATTGATACATTACCCTGCCTTAATCATTTAATTACTTTTCAAATGTTTTTTCTCTCTACTATAATCTAGATAATAAATGCCTTGTAAATTAATACTTGAGATTGTTTAAGCCTTTGACAACTAGTGCTACCTACTGGAATAAATATGAATGACTAGCTTGAAGACAATTGACATTAGAACTCCGCACTTTTGGCCCTATTAAAATGTGAAGCTCTTAATGTTCATTAATTTGTTACTATTGGTTTTGCTATTTTTTATTATTGGTCCAAATTCTTAGGCAGATAGTGAGATTTCTGAGTTTATTATATTTTATTCAACTTCAAATTATGCAATAAAGGAAACATTGCACAAAATTTTTATTTATTTCAAACCACCTAACTTTATAAAATACTTTTGAAATTTTGAGAACATTCGAAATGGCAAATTATTGGCTTCAATTTTAAAAAAATATTCTGTAATGAGTATACTATTTGTTAATTTTTACCTGCTCATGGGCTTGCGATTGAGGGGGTTTGCATCCAATGTCGACGTCAGTGGTACTCCTCATGAAGTTCATGCACATCTGTCCATATTTGTGGAAGAGTGGGTCATCGGCTGGGATTTCAATGGCGAAACATTGAGCTGGAGCTTGTCCGTACGGAATCAGAAGTCTTCCATCAGGGCTGCAGCATTGGGTCTGTCTTGGTTCTAGAAAAAAAATATTTCCATTTATGATATCAAATCCCTCTTGACTAATCAATTATCAATGTTTTTGATAATACCCTTTATTGTAACTAATTTTACTTATATTCTGATGTGAATAATGTTTGTGGACTCTCTGCTTCAAGTATTTATATTTTAAATAAATAAATTATTAATTGCCAAATTATTTACTGATTAATGATTTTTTCAATGACACTGAAGTGGCTGATGCTAATAATAGATTCATTAAAATTGTCAGCTAAAATCAATAATTGTTAAGACAAATTGTTACTGATCAATATTTTTTCTTTGTTTAAATAAGGTATTGTCAGAGGGGGTTGAATTTCAAAATTAAACCCATGTGATTTTTAAGTTCTTTTTTGATTTTGAAGAAAATGTAGATTCATAAGAAGCCAATAAAAGTTTTTGACATTGACGGAATAGAAGATTTTTGAATGAGGTGGGAGCAGCTTTTAGCTCCCCACTATGCTATACACCTACCCCCCCCCCCCCCAGAGGACATCCCAAGAAGGATCTATTGACACTTATTTTTTTTCCCATGTTTCATTGTTCAATATTTTGTTTGCGAATTGACATTATATTAAGTAAGAGGGAAGAGGTAAATTTGATGTTGTACAGTCACTTTTTAAATGCGCATACTAAATAAAATGTCTTTTTATGTAGCACCACTTTCTATTCTGTCTCATTATTTCTAAACGTAAGCATGCAACTGAGTTGTAAAGTATTTCCAATATTTGTGCTCAAAGAATATTTGAATTAATGTAATGAAATTTGTGTAACACAGAAAACTTCATTAAAAATCTATGAAAGTTCTATTTTCACTTTTTTGAAGATTTTCATGTGTTCTGATATTTAGAATTTTGCGATGCCTGAGGGGAGGTGGTCTCTCCCAAACCAACTAACATTTTGTTTATAAGTGAGCTCAGCGGTTATTACTAATGTGACAAGTGAAGTTCTTTTGGCCATTTTCCCTCCAAAAAGTAACAAGGTAATATAAACTACAGTTCTAAACACTGTTTAAAATACCACTGGTTTGAGAGCTATTTTTCCATTACCTAATAATTATGAAAGCCACCGTTTATGGGGCTTACGGATAACGGTTGATACACTGTAAAAAAAAAAAAGTTTGAGAAACCACGTCATTAGTACAACTAATGGGGTCCTAACGGAACGGTTAAATGACGAACGGCTTTGAAGCAAGAAGCAAAGCAAGTGAACAAGTAGATTCTAAAATGAAAGTGCACCATCCAAACTGTTATTAATGTAATTTTTTGAAAATTTTCAATTGAAGAGCCGGATTGCGTCGAGTATGAAGAGGCCTTAGCTCGACTGCGAACTAATCATAGTTCATCAAGGGCTATCAACTATCGTTAGTCAGCGATAACTCACTTGGAGTATGGGCCAATTACTGGCTTGTGTGAGAGCGGCCAAGTTTTTCCAGCAGGCAAATGTACTTGGGAGAGTGGTATCATGTCGTAACATACACTTTCATAAGTGAGTGTATATATCGCACACCTCAACGTCTAACGTCATAACTCGGCAGTTAACGGTTTTCGCGGCGCCCGATGGGCGTGGCTTTACTTTCATCCGGCTATAAAGTCTATCGTATTTCTTGTCTGTTTGCATATTCATGCACATCCCATACATATTCATTCAGTCATATAAATGATTCAATGGCAATTTTAAAGGTTTATTCCACAACTCGAAATAGGCTTATTAGTTTTTGGCTGAAATTCAAATTAGAAAAAAAGTATTAAAAAAAATTCAAGCTCTTCTCGCCAACCTTTCTAATTTCTAAGATTTCTAAAGTCCAAATATAGAATCTACAACAGACTTAATAATTCATAGGAAATATCCGATACTTCAATAAGTTGTTATAGCCAAATAATGATAAATATGAAGTTATTATGTACACTAAGCGAAGACCAACTAAAGGGTGTCCCAGAACTAACGCAAGATTTGAATTTTCCGCCATTTGTGCAGTAAAGTGCTGGCAACCCTAAAAAACAACAATTTGACAGCTGACAGTTTAGGGTTAGTAAAAATGGAGCTCTACACGATAGAACAACGTATAACAATTCAAATACTGCATGAGACATTTCCAGGTCGTGTACTTCCTCGTTTCGGTGATCAGAATTTGCCCCCTAGATCGTGTGATTTAACACCTTTAGATTTATTTGTATGGGGTTATTTGAAGTCAAAGGTATATGTCAACAAGCCCACATCCACCCGTGTATTAAAAGAGGAAATTCAACACAGCATCAACGAAATTCAACCACATTTATGCCAAATGGTCATGGAAAATTTCGACAAAAGAGTGCGTATGTGCCAGCAAAGTCGTGGAGGCCATTTGCCCCATGTAGTTCATCCTTTTCTTAAATTTTCCAATACTGCCTGGCGTTCAACCTGCCGTACAAGCTATTTCATATTTCAGAAACTCAAAACAAGTTCTTAAGATTGGCAACTGATTCCCCTAGTTGCACCAAAATCAGTAGATTACCCGAGGATGTTGGCATGCCACTTATGATTGATTTTATTAAAGAAACGAGTGAATACATTTTGTTGTCAAGGAAGTACAAACTAGCTTATCGGCTAACTAACTAGATTTTTAAAATATAAACTATTTTTTAGTTTTCCGAGATTTTAATTTAAGTACAAGAAAAAATAGTTGCAGGGGTTAGCACTTATTTGTAACTGCGCCTTTTGTTTTGTCATATTGTTACGGTCTTTGCATACAATCTTAAGTCTATCTAAGTTATGATTTTTTTCTACATGGCTAAGCACACTTCAAGGACGGCAGGCAAAAGTTTTGGGAGGCAACAATAGAATTGGCGATGTCAATATTATCAATGGACAGTATTTTGTTTATATTTTTTTTTATTTCTTAAAAAAGGGACTTTTCACAAAGTTTGTTTGGAAAGCTTATTCATTGTGACTGGAGAATTGCAATTAAAAGTAACATTAAACAAGCTGATAATTTTTTTTCCACTCCAATAGCTTTTTAAAGACATTTTTAAAAATTAATTACTATTAATTAATTTTTCATGAATAAATTACTTGACTTTGTGGCATCTAAAAGTAAATTTTTGAAAAATAAAAAGTTTTTTCATCTACCACCAGTTCCTTGAAAATAATACAAATATTTGCCAGCTAAGCCTTAGCTGTAGTTTTTTTTCTTTTGGTTTTCTTAGATATAAATAAGTGGATACTTTGATTTTTGATTGACCACGTGCGATGAAATGAAATAAATAAATGATAATAATAAGCCAAAGAGAAAATTCACAAAACAACGCAAGTTTACTATTTGTGCATTCATGGATTGTACTCAAGTATAAGTTTTAGGAGTGTATCTGAAGTTCATCAGTAATAGTAACTTTTTCTTGCCACCGTAATGTTCCCCCGCTAACCTCAATTTGTCGCCATTACTTCAAAATAATTATCCGTAATCGATGCAATTACCAAATGACCCTCAGCTAGTATTTAGCACATTAAATTAACATCAAGAGACCGTTTTTTGGCAAGATGAATGAAAAATTGGAACCCATAGAATTTCGTTCATTCTAACGTTTCTCTTTTTTAAAAATAAAATATCACTCTAAAATGAAACAAGAAACGTAACTTATTTTTTGACGTAATACATATAAAAATCTTTGGATCAACTCAGTTGGATTCAACTTGCATACATATTGAAAGAACCGCTTTACCAAGTACGGCTACAAAGACCAAGCTACCGTCCATAATCTCAAAAACAAACTCTTAGGCCCTAACAAACCAATGTTAAGCCTGTGCCATGTTTGCTTAGCGACGGATGGTGCCATAGGCGAGGAGTAGGGAGTTATTTTTGTTCCATGTGGGTGCGCTACAAATTGGATAAAAGCCCGCGAAGGGGCAACTTCCTCAACTAATGGAATCCACTGCTTCCTACAGGACCTACTTCCCTACATCGAACCTGAGTGAATTCCTTTGCCTTCGATCGAACATCACCGGCTAACTCACATAGACATCATTTTGGGTTTGATTATTATTTCGGCGAAACCAGACACTCTAGTTTTCAACCCAATGTCTGTGAGTCCGTCTGATCCAATTATGTAAGCCCACTGTTTGACCTAAGGACATGTTCTTCTACAGAGAGATCTTCGTTTGATGTCACGACGTGGGAAGTACTCTAGTCTCTACAAAACATGATTACATGCAATTATATACGAAGATCTATCTGTAGAAGAACGTGTCCTTAGGTCAAACAGTGGGCTTACATAATCGGATCAGACAGACGCACAGCCATAGGTAAATATGCAATATTACTTAGTACTACAACTTGTACTTACTTGGTACAATATTACTCTTTTTTAGTCACAATAATGCCTCGAAGCAAAAAATAAAATCAACCCTATAAAAAATAATGAAAGGTCATTATTTAATCAGTTACTCGCTACTTAAAAAACAAATATTTTATTATCTCATACTTAATAATAAGATGCAACATCGTCCCTCTTATGCCAGAAACATGAATGTGCAAATTAATGAATGAATACTTACGGAGGGTAGTAATTCTGACTTTATTATATGATATTCCTCGCAAAAATTAACAAATAAAATTTTTGGAAACGGTCTATTCGTTCGTTAAGGAAATATTCGGTAGCCCCAAATTTGTCTCCAGTCGTCAATTAAGATGGCACAGTTGGGTATCGATAGCCCGCTGGAGTTACTCCAGTTTTTGTTTCGTGTCCCATAAATGTTTGTGGGGTAGTCATTTAGTCTTTTGGGTTTATTAGCTAGTTAGATTAACGTATAGGCAAAAAAAAAAAAATCAGCCGAATAAGAGGCCCTGTACTACACTAGTGGCAAGACGTTTTAAGAACATAAAACAAATTTTGAGAGTACAGGAAACGTTCGAACGCCATTTCCAAAGATATTGAAATTCCCACATTCATGTTTCCGGCATAAGGGGGACGATATGTTAAGTGACGACTTTGGTGGCTCAAAATTACAAAAAATCATTGAAACTGTAATTGAAACCGTTTTTGAAAACCCTCAATTGCATAATGCATCATACTTGACTTGGATTCTATAATATGGCTTGATAAATATGTTTATATCCTAAGTAACGAAGTCCACCCTTGAGAAAGCACGATGAATGTTCAGGTGTACCATCAGATCTTAGTTTACATAGATTCATTGCAAATTATAAATATTGTAAATGTTAACAAATATATCGAAATAAAAGGGTTTGCAAAAAAAAACAAAAAACCCAGCTCCATTGAGAAGTCAATTAAGATGGCACAGTTGGGTATCGATAGCCCGCTGGAGTTACTCCAGTTTTTGTTTCGTGTCCCATAAATGTTTGTGGGGTAGTAATTTAGTCTAAACTGACAGACCAAATATTTCTGATGAATACTTCCTGAGGATAGTAATTCTAACTTTGATTTTATTCCTCGCAAAGATTACCAAATAATTTTTTTGGAAACGGTCTATTCGTTCGTTAAGGTAACAGGGAAATATTCGGTAACCCCAAAATTACAAGTTTATGACTTGACAAGATAACCAACCTTAGCTGGAGTGCAGAAAATGTTTCAGCCCTTATTTTGACAGTTATTCCACTGGTGATTAAATCACTTCATATTGTGTAGTAATATATTGTAAATTGCAACAAATTTCCATTTTATTTTGTAAGGTACGCTCATAACGTTAAGAGTCATTTTGACGTTAAGGGTTCTCAACATCACAAGCAGGACCAGTGATAATCGACAGCTGTAAAATTCCCCTCCTCCAGACCCCTTAAGGCGATGGCCGACCCTAAAAAACCTGCAAGTATGTAATAACGAAAAGGGCTCTGTTCAGCTCACACACACATCATAAATTCCAAACTACCGGACGAAGTATGATGGCCATTGAGCGTAACGCTTAAGTTTCAGAAATCGCAGTGTTCTGACCTAAAGGAAATTAAACCTTGAACTGTTTAATTCGCGATAAACTTGAGATAGCATATATTTTTTTGTTTCATCAAGTGACTACAACTACTTATTTCATCGATAAAAAAAGTTAGTTAAATGTGTAGTATCACACAATCAAGAGTTTCAATGATCACCACCTCTTGATTGATTTATGTTATTATTTGTTCTTTGTTTTATTGAATATATTTTACTAACGTACACATTCAAAAACAGTTTTTCTAACACACACCATTGATGGGTTCTCTACAAGGCAATTTTCCTATTTAACCACTGTTGTTCTAAGTAAATAAAAAAAAAAAAATGTCATTAATCCGATATTATATTTCTTTGTATTTATAGTGAACTAAAACCCGAACATGTATACATTATACATAATGGATCTTTTATTTGATACCTTACTCAATATACTAAGAAAAACATTTTCATTACAAAGTAATTAACTGATAAATGGGTAATTTATCCCTGATATCTCTAAAAATATCCCTGATTGAGTTGCAAACTTTTAATGATAGTCCACTTTGCCTAATTACAGTTCAAAAATAGAAAAACAAACGTTACAAACTATTAATGAGAGGTTTAATTTGATCTTCTACTCAATGTGATAGAAAATCATGTTTTTCATTAGTAATTAATTAATCGTAATTTGTCACAGGGTTTTATTTTTGGCACCATTGGGCCATTAAATAGAACTAACGTGCACAATAATATGTCTGTAAAGTGTTCTAACACACTTAATGGCAATTTTAATGACTTCGTTTAGTTAAAGTTCCATATAAAAAATAACGATTATTTTGGAGAGCCAATAGGGATCGCTAGTCTTGGCTGTACTGGAACGACCACATGAGACCATTGAGTGGCCGGTGAGGGAATATTTGAGTTAGCCAATCCCTTTGAAGTGGCTATTGTGATCGAGAGCGTCAAAGCCCTTGAAAAAGTTTGAAATAATGAGCAATGGAACTTTATTTGTTGTTAGATATATTTATTGATCCATCTCTGTTATTTACTTCATTTACTTTGTTTCTAGGATAAATATATCCTATATATATATTAAGTCAAATAACAATGGATAGAAGAAGGGTTCACTTACTTGTCTGTGTGGTCCCCATAGCCATGGACATATCATGAGTGATGATCTGTCCCCATTGCATGGAGATGAGGGTCCATACGGGATCTGGGACTGGGTTGTCCGGGAACATAACGATACTAATAAGCCTAGCACCTGGCAGGTTGGATCCGGTGACAGAAGTCGGCGGTGTGTGGATACCTAGGTATCATGGTACAGTTATATAACGATAGAAATTCTGCAAAAATTACTACAACGTAATAATGAAAGCATAATGAGTACTCACCATCGGAATATCTTGCGGGCAGCAGCCTGGAGTACTTGGTGTTGGGTGTGCCCTGACCGGGGTTCTTGAGATTGTTGCATGATCCGTCGATGGTCCGGAACTTGGAATCCTGGCATGGTGCGTAGATCGGTGGCTGGCAGGTCACCTGAGGCCCCAAAGGCGGGTGGCCGGGGTATGGCGATAGGCTGAGAAAAAGAAAGTAAGTTATAAAAGGAGTAAAAAAAAAACTTAATTTAATTCGTTTATTGGATAGTCACCACTACCCCTTCAGGGCCATTGATAAAAAACCTTTTATAGCCTATTGAAAAACTGTATCATCAACTATTTAAGAAGCTAGAGTGTCGGGATAGTTTTGTCTTCATCTTGAAGCTTGACTTTTAGCTCTGTTGACGTCCCTAAGAACCCGAGTTTTCTTAACGTTTGGGCATTCCAGTAGCACATGCTTCGCTGAGTGGTACTAATCGCAATGCTAACATGTGGGTTCTTCTTGGCTACACAGTAATTGTGAAAAAAACTCAAAATGGCACTGTTTTCGACGGATTAGTATTATTCCTTTCTTTCTGAAAACTCTGTTTAACATTGGACATGAAACGCTTCTGCTTTTTATTTCCAAAAAATGAAATGTTTACTATGCCACAGCTCTTCCTAATGAGTCAGCGATTTGGATCTCTGATGGACCCGTCATTTAGAGCCCAGTTAAATAATCTTGTAGAGGAGATTATGAATAACAATCAAAACATTGGTATATATACAAATATTAAAAAGTTACAGCGTTAGAACATACTTTAGTGAAGGCTAAGGCATAAGTGAGGGTGACTTGTAGGGTGAGGGAGCAGATAGGCAAAAAGGGTATGAGTTTAGGGAACAGGAAGGGGTTAAAAGACAAAAAAAAGGGGACCATAAGTCTCAACTGAGGTACACGTTTCTACTAAAAATGTAAGATATAATGAGCATTATATAACTGCCCATTTGTTTTCGTTAATTTGTCCAAATTTTCTTCATCGCCTGTTATTTCATTGTCTATGGTGCCGCAGTGTGGTGGGATCCATATTAAAACAAATTTCTTGTCATCCTCGTGATTAACTGTTAATAATTTTAGGAGTTAGAGGGTAGTCGTTCACCTTGATAGAAATTACCGATAATTTCTTCTATTTCAATCCCTCTCACCTTTTAACTCAGAAGGTATCAAAGATTAAAAAATGATGATCTTTTAAAGTATCTTAAAGACTGGATTTTGGATGTCCGGTAATCAAACCGTCAATTTATCCAAGCTGTCTTTCTCTAGACGGGTCAAGGGGAACTTTTCAAATTGGGAAGATTTTTAAAATTGAACCAGATAAAATTCTCCAGGGATTAAAGCACACCATTTTTAATCGGTAAGAACATTTCAGTTGCTTAATGTATTTTTTTCAAACAAATTCTTCAATACACGATATATAAAAATATGTTGTACATTTTTCCTCGGAAAGTTGGAGATGCCACAGAACTCACCTAAACCAAATCCCGTTTCCCTACCCAATTATAACGTTTACTGCTGCCTGTACGCTGCAGGTATTATCTCGGCTGGGTATGTGGGTCTGTTACTGACTGCATAATTCACTTCAGGAACAGAGCACAAATTTTATATCTCTCTCAATTCGCAGGGTTGTAATTTAAAATTCTGAGCGAGCCCGGGATTTTTATCGGATTATTTATTGCAACGAAACGTTCTCCTCTGGGCTGAAAATTATTCTTTTTCAAATGAAAATATAAATTCATCGTAGTTGTGTTTTTGTGATAAATGTTGTACTGAACAAATCTTGTAGAGTCTCAGTGATTCCTTCTCTTGTAAATATATTATTATGGGAGTAGAATATTGTTACTAGGCAAAGTTGAATTAACAATCTCCACATCGTGAACTTGCATTGACCGTGACATATTGGATTAAATATGGCCTTTTGAGGAAGAAATATCCTCTCATCTACTGTTTTTTTTTAATGAACTCGTTATTAGAATCAGCCAATGCACAAATCTGATGTTCCCTCTACTGAGAAGTAATGTATGGTCCTCGATCAACGCATAATTGTACTGGGCAACCCTTCCAGAGATGTTAAAGTTCCACGGATCTTGAAGATCATAACGCTTCTGGAGAAAAAAACCCCTATAATCCTCTTTAACTCTTTGACTATGTGACGGTGGGCCAGAAGCCAAAACCTTAAGAGTCTTGTTGAGAGTTTGAAGTTAGGCTCACCCTGGCCTATGGTGTTCAACAGGACATCACAACAAGTTTCATTGAGGTGTGAGTTGTCATTGAGCCGGAGAGAGTCCATCTCTCCACAGTGTGAACAGTGAGGGTCCAGCCCTTCTTCCGTTCGTGTATCTTGCTCCGGAATCTTTTGTTCAATAAGTACCCGAGGACTCAGATGTACTAATTCATCAAGACGCTCCCCTTCGCAGTAATGGTACATCCCAGGCACTAACCCAGTCACCAAGATTATTCCACCTTTTGGTTCTAACGCTTTGATTTGATTATAACCAATGACATGATCACTTGTAGAATGTACCAATAAATTATTTTTTTAATTATACAATACATGTATTTGTTATATACTAACGTGTTGTCCGGCTGTAGGGCAGGCTGGAGATGGCCTCTCTGGTGCTGAGGCACGAAGAGCTGTGGTTGAGGCTGCCTGTATGGGCTGAGGTCTCCGCTGTAATCGCTGACTAAGCTGTTGCTGCCATAGGTGCTGCTCAAGCTGTTGCCGCTGTTGCCGAGGGAGAACGCCGCAGAGCTGAAGGAGGCACCGTGGGGGGACGGGTGGAAGATCTTCTGGCTGTGAGAGTATGACAGGGGGCCATGACCTGCGGAAGAAACACAAATGGTAAATATATATTTACAATAGGTAGACTTACTAATATTCAATAGCGATATTAAGTCCGTTCAGTTGCATGTTTGTGAAATGTGGAAGGCCAATCGATGGCTACGCTACATATATCAAAATATGGTTTCAAACAAAACCAGAAACAAACAGGTCTAAAGACGTTACAAATGTAGTTGCCCGTAGTAGACGAGGTTGATCCTGAGAAAATTGCAGGTTTACTGTGGAGTGACAAATAACGCGACCGCAGGAGTGCTGGTTATGGATTGAGGTGTTGTACAAACCTAGGAATTCAATACAAGAGGATCATGAAAGTTATGGATACTAAGCTATGGATAACGGCACGAGCGTACATGGAGGAATCTCTGAAAAACAGTCTATGGGAGTGAAAGGTGATCTGGTACCCAACAGGATAGAAACATTTATTTTTTAATTATCTATTAAAAAAGTGATTAATTATATTTGTTAGTGAATTGTGCAGACGACCATGAAATTTATGACAATGGCATTTATGGATCAAACCGAAAGACAGACATAGTGATGAAAACATAAAAGATTTTGTATCTGGAAAAAAAACAAGAAACCCTTAAAAAAACACCGCGTGTACTTAGATCCCTGCGGTTTAAGTGATTGGGTACCAATGTTGCGTTTATGTTAGCCATTTTAATTATGCCTTGGTACACTTGGCGTCTTAGAGGCGTATTCACGCCGATGTTAACACCGCTCTAGGCCTGCAGTTAAGCTGCTAAACACTCTCCACTACACCGGATTCTTTTGAAATACTGTTTACTTTAGTAGTTCTTAAAAGTAACATTTGAGTATTTTTTCTGGTCAAATGTAAGTTCAATTTTCTGAGATGTCAGCGTACATAAGTTTAGAATATGTTTTGAGAGTTGATCCCAACAATTTAGTAAGTATCTTTATAACTCCACCGTTACCTTAACTATTACCGAGTGTAATCGTCCACATAAAGTTCCTTGGCAGTTATATCAGTATGCAACGTTATACAAACATCTTTTCTAACGTAATAAAATAATGTCTAAGAAATTATTACATGTTTTTTGTTATTTATTCTTGATAAACGTCCATAAGACTTCTTTATTAACAATCAAACTATTTAGAGACAAAGACATTTCTCTTTATGAACATCCTTGCAATGATTAAGTAAATAATTAGCGAAATCTTAAATCTAGTTCACTTGCTTGACGATGCGTATAAAATCTCTGATGAAATACTATTTTAGACGATTCTCTTTAGTCTGACGACAAACTCAAAGAACTCCTCAACCGCTGACGACAGTGAAAGGACATGGCCCTATGCACGGAGGCTTAACTAATGAGGTCTATCACCATCCAAAGACTTGAGTTGAGCTCTGTCACCAACCTCAGTAAACAGCAGACAAACTGTTTTCAGCAAGAAGTAGGGAAAAGAGACGCGTTCAGGTGTCACACTAAGCAACCCTGAAAGAATGGCAGGAGATTTATCCAGATCTTTATTAATAATTACCCCTCTACACTTAATAATATCAAACAAAATTTGACATGATATTTACCATGAGTTCAGAATTTCTAGTATAGTACAATCCCGATAATTCGTAATGCCATGGGACCGATAGTTTATTACAAATTATCGAGATTTCTCACCACTGTCCATATTCACCACTGTACCGTAATCACCACTGTACCGTAGCAATCAACCTCCACCGACGGATTCCCACACTCCTTACTCCTCTCACACCACCTTCAAGCAGGCCCTCCTAGTACAAGGATCCAATCACCTTAAATATTTTATATTTCTCCCTCATCCTAAAATTCGAACTAGAGAGCTTAGAAAAAAAAAAAAAAAAAAAAAAAAAACCACTGTCCATAGATCTCCTGAATGTCACCTGAGGTATCCTACACTCCTGAATTCCTTCACTTAACCTTCAAATAGATCCCTCCTAGAAAAAGGTTTCACTTATTCCAAATAATTTCCATTCTATTGTTTCCTTATTCCTTAATTTTACAAATTTAATAGCTTGAGGGGGGATTTTTTTTTTTTTTTTTTTTTTTTTTCCATAGCCCCTTTAAATTTACAGATAATTATATATAATTATAGATCCTCAGGCAAATCTATTTACAAATTATTTTTGTATTTCCTGTAGCATCGCTACATTATATACAGGTTTTGTTATTTTATAAAAATTATATAATGAATAAACAAATATAATGATATACATTATACGGGACTGGACTAAACTGACTAATAAAGGTGATGGGGCTCACCTTTTTGATCAACCTTAAAACTAACTTATATACTAATTCTTAACCTAATTATTCCCCAACAATCTGTTGCCATCAATGCGGGAGGGGTGGTGGGGTCATAGTGTTAAACACTGGGTTTGTCAGGTGCAACGAGTCAAAAAACCTAATGTGTCTCCGGCGGATGAGCTCACCCACCGACGGCACACCAAGCAACGGGTGCAGGTCAGCGTTCTTCAACGTCTCAGAAGAGTATGTCGGACCACTTTTCGCATGATCCCATTCTGGAAATGTTGGAGACATTTGGCTCTATTGTCAGTCAAAGTGTCAAAGTGGGTAAATAGCGGGGCACCGTACAGCAGAGCTGGGCGGAGGACATTTTTATATATCATCAATTTGAGATACAGTTCATTTCCACTGAAGGGGGGGTAGCAGGATTATGAATTATTGATGAACAAGAAAAAATTCAAATTAACGGGATTATAAGATTTTACTGTACAATACGAAATACAAAACCAGCAAACTAATATATGTATGTACTTTTGTTGAAAAAAATACCTCAAGTGGAGACGAAATCAGTTATTTTCTTCTGACGGAGGGATTGTTGGCATGTTTGATCAATTGCATTGTCCAGGGGCAAATTTGCAGGGAAAACATCGTCATTTACATAATTTCTTATGGGCACGCTTTGAACTCATAAAATCGGACTTCGGACTGAACGGAAAGGGAAGTCGCCGAAAATATTGTATATTGAATAAACAAACGAGATTTATTTACGTATTTTTCGAATAAACTGGATTATGAACAAAGACTTACGAGTCGTTTAAGTGGTATTGGGTAAGAAAATCATTATGAATTACCAATATGGCTGAAATGGTCGAATAACTGCGATTTTTTCAAGGATCCAGCAGTTTTCTAAGCGGGATTCACGAATTAACGGTATACGCATTACCGAGATTGTACTGTAATAACAACACGCACGATACCTAACAGCCCTGGCTGGCTGATGAATAGGCATGCTACAGCGAACCGGTTCTTGTGTAGTGGTCCTACTAGGCCTTCTTGTCTGCAACTTATTCCGAATTAACTTATTACACTGCTATCTACGAACGGAGTCAATTGCACTAATGTATTTTGCGAAGTTGTTTTGAATATTCCGAATTGGGCATGTTTGAGGGTTGATATTTTCATATGATTAATTGTTTTGCATACATTCTGTATTATTCGGAGTTGAGTTTTATGAGAAATTAAACTATTTGCACTTGTATTACCAATGGTGACAAGAACCCTTAATTAGCGTACCTAAGGAAGAGAGGCGTTGTGGGTGGTCCTCCCCGGCCTTATTGAAAACTTATTGGGGTGGCATTTTTAACAATATTATTATCTACAACTAAATAAAAATAAACAATATAATAATGTTATAATTAACAGAATCGATGCGCGTTGACCTCGGATTTTGACATTTTTACACTTAAACTGTGAAAAAGTTAACTGTAAATTCGGAATTGGTGAATGCCACATTAACACACGTTGCCTGGAGGTAAAACCGAGATTCTTTTCAAAAACTACTAAGGAGTGTTGTAAATTTTGACAGTCATTGAAGATTTCGCTAATAAAAATGCAAGAAAAATAAATGAATAGACACGCTTACATTTTATCATTAATTGTAAAATCTGTTAAAAAAATATAAAGAGATTTAATAAATGCTCTCTAATTGGTAATAACCACTGTGGATTTTGATTGGCTTAGAAAGGTCGGCAAATTATCATTCCAATAATAATGATTGGAGAGGACCATGCCCAGTGACTGTAACTTTGAAGTTCAGTGTTTTGTTCTTGTACTTTGAGGTTTAAAGTATTTGTTCTTATGTAGATCGCCTTGATATTTCGTTATTGTCTGTTGTGCAAAAGGAAGTTATCAAGTCGAAAAATGAAGTCGAGCTCGGTAGGTAAGATTTGTTTTAATCAATTATCTTTAAAAACTTCATTAAAATCTTTAATCATGGATAATAGTAAGTGCTTTAAATGAATAAAGTAAGCAAAATTAAAGCACGTTTAATTTTGTTTTTAGATGTGTGCGAATAGTCCACCTGCTCGATTGAATCGTCTTTACTGTGAGAAAAGACAGATGAATGATGGTCCCCACAACCGAAGAAAGGTAGAGCTTTTCCTTTCGGCTTAGTCAATTAGCCAAATTACTTTCCTTTACTAAATGTTATTCCTCAAGTATTTTTCCTTTTAAATTGCAGAATTCTCAGGGTAACAATTTCGATGAGATAATCTGACCCTAAAGGTACTTAGGATGAAGTTATGTCGAAGTCCATAGATTGAATAATGATAATATTATATTTTAAAATCTTCTGAAAATTGAATTATTCTTTCAAATTGAAAGACTCGATTTTCCCTCCATATCTGTAGACGACTATGGAGTTTTCAGCAATGACTCTCTACCATTCCCTTGAGGAATCTACAACATTTGACTTGTCAAACCACAACCTAAACTCAAATCCAACCACAAATTGGCGTTTGAGTGACTGCTATTTGCTATTTGTTCCCCTGTAGATTCGAACTCACGTCTTATTATCCTTTACTGCATTTTAATTTTTATGATCTTTTTTTCCTTAACCCCTAATTTTTTATATATTAAAAAAATTAACTATGTACAATAACATAATATATAATGAGCTATTAATGACACATTGTACTATATGCTATGCATCGTAAGCAGTATTTATAAATCTAACATATCAATCTTTTTATCGTTAAAACTCTATATTAGGTAAAAGGGACTAGGTGGTGGGTCTCACTATATTAACATTAACTTGTTTTATAATGTGATATTTCTACCATTTATGACTGAAAAGGCCATTTAATGGCAGTTCTATCAGACTGTACATTACACAAATGAGCCACGTAATTTGGTCACGGTTAAACTAAATTTATGAGAATATGAATGAAAACATGGCATTGTATGATATACAGAGTGAAAGGAAATGTGGATAAAAACATCTTGGGTTCTGCAGCTTCACAACTGCAGCTACCCGATTAGAGCTGATTTTCAGAAAGCGTTGTCAGGGGCGTTCGCTTGGGCTGCGCTGGTTTAGCATCGCAACACCATTTGCGGCGGTTGAAAACAGTAGTATTTAAGGCGCTGAATTTTCCTGTTTAGTCTTCTCTGTTGCTCACTTTGGTATTATCTTGAGTTTCATCTTGATTACACAAACAAGAGAATAAAGGTTTGATGGAAAATATTGCTACTTACTGTTTATTTAATACGGAGTCGTACCTACTACTTAACTATTGCATCTCTATTTTAACTAGATGTTTTATCACAATTGGATCTGAAACGTTGAAACAAAGTAAATTCGCCTTATGGTTTAACTGCTGGTTGTGGGTTTATATTAAGTTATGCATCCTATTTTTGTCTTCCAATAACTTATTTATTCCTTTTCACGAGCACTTAAAGCAGCCTATTTTGTTTCACGTGTTCAGAATGCTGTTACTTTAAGCGTATATATAAACTTAGTAGTCATATCAGAGAATCAGACACCACTATCACGTAGGTGAGACGTTATTACACTGTTAACGGTAAGACGAGTTAATTTTGCTGTAGTTAATGAGCTCCTTTCGATCTAAAGTCCTAAGGACTATAGTTAATGCCCATTATTACATCAGGACAAAACCCTTCATAACGATCTTAATATATCCTACATTCTTCCCTTCCAAGTTCATGAATTTCCATAGTAACCTATCCAACCACCCTAATCCCCTAGTACAGTCATTGCACTGCTCCACTCATCCCTATAATCCTCCTCAGAGACTATAGCGGCAGTGGCCTCGTGACCTGCTATAAATACGTGACAGCGGGAGTCCTGGCAATGACCATTTTTTCCAATCATGTCCCGAGCGTATGTGGCTCTCACTTTTGGTCAGCATTTACCTTCATCAGATCATTTATCACAATTATTTATTGCCCAATAAGGCATATTGTCACAGTAAAGATTTCGATTTAAAAAAAAAAAAAAGATGAGCTAGGCAATGATGAACTCATAATATGCACAATGTCATAACTACGAATTGTTCAATCAAGCCTCAATATCATCACAGTTATAGTAGCAATAAAATTAGGTACACACATAAAATGTTAATCATGCTCACTATAGACAAATGTCTCAGGTTTGTCATTTCATTAATTTTGGCTTATTTTTATTTATTTAATTTATTTTTGTGATATTTTTATTTGATAAATTGTATCCCATACCGTTCTAAATTATACCAAAATATCCACAGTATTTAATCGTATACAGTTTCAGTCTGTATTACATTTTTTAAACATACTATGTTTCTTGTTTCTTTTATGTAATTATATGTATCTTGTTTCCAAAATTGTAGTCCTTTATTATGCCTGAATAGGTGAAACGATGACGGTTTTATGATATAGTGTCAATAAAAGAATTGTAAAGAGACTAAAGCATAATTGAACAATAGTGCAAATATACAAGTGTAAGTATATGTTTTAAAAAGATGTTTAAAACTTCAACCCCTTTGGAAAATAATATCATAATATTTATTTTGGTTTTATGAACCAGATATGCCACTTTTTGATTCAAATAGCAACTAATTTTCATGCATCCCGATCATACCCAAACCCAGTTATGGACAATCTTTGGGAGAAGCTTGGAATTAAATTAATCTTAGTTAATCCAAGGTTGGTGGTTTATAATAAATTTTCCTTTTGGGTTTTTAATTGTACAAAACAGATTCGAACAAAAAAAAATTCAGTGTTATATAGAAAAGTGAAGCAGATGGAGTTAATTCTCATTCTTCGCATTCTCACAATCATTTATGTAGTTGTTCAGGCACACATGTGTAAGTAGTGGGCAGTCAAACGGGGTTATCAAGATAAAGACATTAATTTACACGACAGTATACCAAATCGAACAAACGAAGTCCCGGTATCGGGTAGCTATAAATGGAACCTTGCAGTAGCCATTGCCTTTCACAATAACGGCCTCCTGTTAAAAACCCCTACGATTTCGGCACTGACAAACGAGACTCCCGGAGAGCAACTATCCCTGAATAAGTTGTCGCTAACAAGGGCATTGCAGGCGGGATTTAGCAATGGGTGAGCGGACCCCGATTCTGCCTGAGCTCTCTCCAATCCTTGCAGCCAACCGTGCTCAGGCAAATCCCGCCTGTTCTCAGTGCGGTCGCGTCGCGGACACGACCGAGCAGCTGTGTCGTCTCGGTCATCGGACCCTCGAGGTTAATTCCTACTTGAAATTATCCTACCTAGTACTCATCATATACTCCTCACCATAGTCAACACTTAAAGCATTTAAAAAACACTACGTATATCGTTCCGGTACGTAGGTTCGATCTTAAAACGGTACAAACCTTTTTCCTTTGAATCTACTTTGTCTCTTGTGAATTAGGAAGAGTAGGCTGTCTATTGAGAGCAATCCATTTATAATTCGAGTAATTAAATCTTTAGTTAAACCAATTTGAATCTCCAAGGGAACGATATTCATTCAAAAAAGGATTATTAAAATTATAAATGCATTGGACCCACTCTTCTTGATTCGCGAATGAAAATGGGGGAAAAAAACCTGTTTGTATTCCATTTTTGATTTAACCAAATACCTGCGTGGACAGTTTTGAATGTTTACCAAACTATTGGAGAGTTGTCCTGTGGTTTCTGTTCATTCTTTTACACCGTGTTATGGCATAGTATTATCAGACGTGGGCTCAAATCTGCAGACTAACACTTTTCTTTTAAGTAGTAGGAATTCAAATTATAACTTACTCTTAATCTTTATTTTTCTTTAAGTTATAATTTAAGTAAAACAAAATGTTGAGGTGACGGTAGTATATATGCAATAGAAGTATTATCCATTGCACTATAGCATTATTTTTAATATAATCTGGATTACCTATCTATACTCATTTGCATATAAATACTTACAAATAAATAGAATAATTAAAATATTTTAAAGTTATATTAGTTTATAACTGTGTAAGCATATATAGGGGCCAGATTATATAAGCCAGAGGAATGTTTCTTCTGGGAACGATACTGGTGGTATCGAGATATTCCAAGAGATATCAGAAAGAAGAATCCTAGATTTCCCGTAGGGGAATCTTATCCATCCAAGATGTAAGGGGATGAAACTATCTGGGCCTGAGAAGACGGATTACCACTGTAATGGCTCCGTGGGTCATCTAGCTAGCTGTCCGGTCTGCAAGGGGGTTGTTGACTCGACGAGTCGGTATGGGAAAATTCTACCCTTTTTTTTTAGTTCACACTATGCCTGCGACTTTATCTAGATGAAACCAAAAATGTTTAACCAAACTTCATATACTGGTATACTGGGGTGTAAAACAAAGCTCGCCAAAACTGAGCCGAGTAAAGATCGACAAAAAATATAAAAACCACTTCCACAATTTCAGTTGCATAACCTTTATCTATATTGTTTAATATTAATATTAATATTAGTAATGGAATTACATCTAGAAATTGAGATTTACAATGTCTAAATCAGGAACCAACGGGAAGCTTTATTACAAGAAAACCAAACGTTACAAAAAAAAAAAGAGTGAATTTCGTTTTGTAATATATTGTATAAACTAAAAGAAATATTCTCTAAATTTAGTGACAATGAAGTTCTAGAAATTATTATTATTATTAAACAGCTTTATTATAATAAAATTACAATCTGCCTTATTGGGCAATAAGTAATTGTGATAAATGATCTCATTCATACCATATTTACAATTTTTCATTCATTCAGTATTTACAAACAGCCCAGAGACCTCCCAAATCCACATGGTTGTCACCTTCCTCGCAAGCGAAATAGGAAGTGGGGTCTTTAAGGTAAAGGCTGACCACGAGCGCGCGAGCCAAATACGCTCAGGACATGATTGGAGAAACTGGCCATTGCCAGGACTCCCACTGTCAGGTATTTATAGAAGGTCACGAGGCCACTGCCGCTTTAGTCTCTGAGGAAGATTATAGGGATGAGTGGCGCAGTGCAATGACTGTGCTACAGGATTAGGGTGGTTGGAAAGGCTCGTGTGGAATTTCATAAACTTGGAAGGGATGAGTTCAAGAATGTAGGGTATATTAAGGTCGTTATGAAGGGTTTTGTTGCTGACATAATGAGGGGCATTTACTATTGTTCTCAGGACGTTTGATTGAAAGGATCTGATACGCTTGATGTTCGTCTTTTTTGCTGTCCCCCATAGCTCTATTCCGTATGTCCAGATTGGCTTAAGTATAACTTTGTAAATTAGTAGTTTGTTTTCTATTGAGAGATGGGATGTCCTTTGAAGCAGTCTGTACAGTTGTCCGAGCGTCTGTTTAGTTCTTGTCTTTTTAGCCTCGTATGTGGGTTCCATGTCAGTCTTTTGTCGAGATGGAAGCCTAAGTACCGTACTGTCTCAGATGAAGGGAGAGAGGAATGAAATTAAAAGAAACTAGTTGACAAGACTTGCGGCAGAGGGTGGACGTTATTTACTTAATCTAAACCTAAAACCAGTAATTAAATCATAAAAAAAGTTGTTTTTGTTATCTAAACATCAACTGGAAAAATATTTTAATTTTGAAAAACATGGGCATTTTATAACTTTTAGTAATTATATCATTTATTAATCCTTTAATATTAATATCAAACCACTGAAATTAGTCCATAAAATTATCCTGTTGATAGTTGATAATAAAACTTCGACCAACTTGACATATTCTTCATCATTCATTCAACAGTCTATCGTCGTTGCATTTTAAAAAAACTGCGGTTTGTGACAACGATTGAGATAAATGTACTACTACAAGGTTTTACTTGACGCTCTAAATTCATATCAATCATACTTTATATTTATCTCATTGGAATTCTGTGATTGAACGAGTAAATGCTTTTCAATTTATCATTTATGAGGTCGTAAAAAAAAATCAAGAGCCAGATTGGATAAGCTATGAAAAAGGGGTAGAAGATTGAAGGGCAAATTAAGGGCGCGTTTTCAATCTAGCAAAGGTCCAGAATATAGATTAATACCAAAGGAAATATGATTAAAAAAATGAATCTCATAATTTAATTTTATCTTTTTCTATCTATTGTGATGTTAAATAATAAGATGCATACTATATAATAAGACAGATAATTGTAATATAATAAATATTATATATATATATATAAAAGAGAATAATAATAAATACTATTGCTTATGTTTCAGAGTATCTATGTTTTATTTATTGAAACTTTTTCTATATCCAATTTTAGCTAAGACTAATGGAATAGTTCTGTCCTGCTCCACTCCCAACACATTTGAGCTATACGAGGGTGGTCTGAAAAGTTTCCGACCTCAACATGAAGAGCAGCAGTCGTAAATAAAAGCTAGTGAATTTCGTTGTTCATCTGTTGACAGTTACTCACCAAAGTTTCAGCCATTTTGGACGCGCGGTTGTTGTGTAACAGTCGTTTGAGTGAGTCGATGTGAGGGTTTTTATGAAAATGGACAAAATCGAGTATCGAGCTGTCATTAAATATTTGTTTTTGAAAGGCAATACGCCTACGCAAATCAAAGATGAGTTGGATTCTGTGTATGGGGACTCTGCATCATCATTTACCAATGTGAAATTTTGGGCAGCTGAATTTAAACGTGGTCGTAAGAGCTTGGGAGACGATGAACGTTCGGGACGTCCAAAAACTGCAACTACCGACGGAAACATCGCCAAAGTTCACCAAATGGTACTAGACGACCACCGAATCAAAGTGAGAGAGATAGCAGAGGTTATGAACATGTCAAAATGACGTGTTTGTCACATATTAAATCAACATTTACAGATGAGAAAGCTGTCCGCGCGTTGGGTGCCGCGTTTGCTCACCATAGACCAAAAACATGTTCGAATGAACATTTCCAATGCTCTGTTAGCTCAGTTTAGGCACAATAAATCCGATTTTTGGCGCCGATTAATTACTGTGGATGAAACTTGGATACACCATTATACGCCCGAAACAAAAATACAGTCCAAACAGTGGACTGCAAAGGGGGAACCGGCTCCAAAAAAAGCAAAAACTGTTTTTTCTGCTGGGAAAGTGATGGTGACTGTTTTTTGGGATAGTCATGAAGTTATTTTAATCAATTATCTTCAAAAAAGAAAAACCATTACAGGAGCGTACTACGCATCATTACTTGACAAGCTGAAGGTACAACTTACGGAAAAACGGCCACATTTGCAGAAAAATAAAATCCTGTTTCACCAAGACAACGCACCGTCTCACACCTCAGCGATTGCCATGGTGAAAATCCATGAATTGCGGTTTCAACTGCTTGTCCATCCGTCTTACTCACCAGATCTAGCCCCAAGCAAATTCTTTTTGTTCCCTCATCTAAAAATTGCGCTCGGAGGACAGAGATTTTCGTCAAATGAAGAGGCAATCACCTTCATGAACGATTATTTTGCAGAGAAAAACGCCGAGTACTATTTGGACGGGTTACAGAGATGGGAGCATCGCTGGGAGAAGTGTGCAGAGTTACAAGGAGACTATGTTGAAAAATAAAAAATAAATTTCTGAAAAAACGTCTTGTATCTGGTGTGATCCATCTTATCCCATGTTCTGGCACCATTTAGACGACAAATGTTACAAAATGTAGACTATCGGGCTTTGGGAGGTAATTTCCTTCAATAGAAAATACGGAAGTTGAAACCACTACATGTTTTCAGTTCCGTTAAAAAAAAAACAAAAAAAATTGTCCTACAAAGGGGGAACTATATATAATTTATGGAAAATATATTTTTTTAAATCATGCAAATACAATATAGGGTTTTTGTCGCCTCGTGGCTCTCTGAGGAGCCCTTAACTCAGAATGTTTCCTAGTGCTTGCGCAGACGACTTACGAGCGTACCATTAACGGTCTCACAACAAAACGAACTCACAATAATGGCATAATTTACAGTAAACAATTTATAGATGAGGGGTGACTGGGTAAAATGGGGTGAGAGGAAGATATGAACTGTAAATAAGGGGTTGTGGAATCGTTTATCACAGGGTTTATAAACGGGCTGCTTGATTCTATCTGAGGTACATAGGGTAGTGTTCAAGTTGTTCGTTTCATCCTCTGGGGGTCGGTCTAATTGCCACGGCACAAGGCAATTAGGCGATCGTCATTGCTGGTGGGGTGCCAATTGTCTAATGTTTACTTCTTAGTTTTAAAAGAAATGGCGGTTTTATCTTTAACTATAGCTTTAACTGTAATCAATTAGAGTCTGTACCTTTTGGGATCAGTAATTAAAATATCAGCAGAACATCTTTTCAAACAAATCATTCAGTTAGTAAGATGTTACTACTTTGGGTACAGGACACGTATCAGTGGACTCAATGCTAAACTATTCCTGTATTTCGTCAGGAAATGACAACTTTCTACTTCTCGCAATTAAGTTATTTAATTGGTGACAGCAAAAGGAACTCAATTGTTTATTTCTCACAGGAAAGCCTGTATAACCGCAGTCTTTTCACGAACCAGGCTGTCTCGACAAAACTGGGCTTAAGACAAGATTTGGTGGCGAATGAGGAAAAATAACAAAGGCTCGGTTAGGCCCGTACTGTTATCAAAGGCATCTTCTGTCATCTCGGACAAAAACCCACTTATACAGTTGGATACCCGGAAAATAGCTTTTCGCTATAGAATGTTTTTTCCAGAGTCATTCCTAGATCCAGCCTTTTCACATGAGGGGGCTTCTTACGATCTCAGTGGGCTTGAATAAACACCAGTTTAGACACGCTTATGCCGCAGGGAAATGAATAGCGATATTTATAGATTTTTCCTTTATATAGTAATATTTAAGTTTCGTTGTCATGACAACACCCTGATGAATGGGTTCAACAAGTTTCCACTTCAATAATAATAAATTGTAATGTACTACAAGTCATTTGATATATTTTTTACATCCTGTTAGCTATGACCCTACACAATGGATTTTCTCGAATAATTTCTGAATAATCATTTTAAAGTTAGTTTTAGACCCTCTATATTCAGTCCGAAAGTAAGCCTTTTATTTTATAGAAGTTTTAACATTATTCAGATAGATAGTAGATGTACAAAAAGTGACATTGCAGTAAAATGAGCCCACTGCAGCTCAATTTATACCAGAATTGTCTCGATTCAATTTTTAATGAATAAAAAAATTAGGGTTTTAGAAAGAACTTTTACCAGTTCTTACATCTCAAAGAACACAATTATTTACGCGTTATGGATTCGAAAACCATCTTTAATAGTAATTATATTTAAGGGTCGAAGGTGCTAGAAAAACTGACACCCTTTCCTTTCTAGATAGCCACGCATTGTTCACCTACATGATGCCAGACTAAAACATTTGGCCACCAAATTAGTTTTGTAGATGGCAGTGGTTTATTCAAACAATAAACCACTGCTATAATTGAGAGTTCTTTTTGTTGTGAGACCGTTAATGGTACGTTCGTATATACTTCTTATGATGCTATTATCAAATATGCGAGTGTTTTTTTTAATTATTGCAGATGTTTTTTTTAAATGTATTTGGGTCGTTATAACTGCCCAATTTTGAATTTATTTAAATAAAGAACACTTAAATATGAATATAGTAACAATTAATTTTAGGCAGAGTAACCAGTACTGTCCATCATGTTCTTGTTTTGATTGTCATTCCATTTTATGGAATAATATGCATTCTCTATTGATTCATTTATTTTTTTTAATAATAAAATATTCATGTAAACATGTTATACATACACTGATTCTGAGGGGAGGAGTCTGTTTTAGGTTCTGCTAGAGTGAGAATGGGTGGAGTCACTATTGAAAATGATTTTTTTGGCGACCGAATAGCTAATTCATCAATAACGCATATTATAATGGAGTTAATGGTTTATTTTCTTCTGGTCATCAATTGGAATTTATTTGAGTAAATATTATTTCTGTCCACACTATTTATTTTTTTTTGTACATCACAAGTATTTTCGACGGGTTATACATCTTAGTTGATAAAATGAGTAACTTATATCAATTTTACAACCATACTGCTTATCAATCATTCAAATGACCATTAATTGAACACTACCCGCTGTACCTTGGGTAGAATGAAGTAATACATTTATAAAACCTGTGTTTACTGTAAACTATGCTATAATTGAGAGTTCTTTTTGTCGTGAGACCGTTAATGGTACGTTCGTATATACTTCTTATGATGCTATAATCAAATATGCGATTTGTTAAGGATAGATATCAAAGGTCGTATGTTAAAATATTTTCAATTTAGAAAATAAGTTCAAAGTCCTTCATGAACGAAAAAAATCAAAACTAAATTGAAGACAGTATATGAAAATGAAATAAGTATAACTTCAAGAAAATGTACGATATTCAATGCCATGTGCAAATTATCTCAACTTTTTGATAGCGGTGATCATGTAAACATGTTAGCTTTCATCGGAGGAGGGATGGGGGTGGGTGAGTTTCTCATCGTGAGTGTATTTACTATTTCGTGTACAATTTTTTTCTTTTTGAATTTCACGCTTTCAGGTCGTAATGGGAACTCCAATCTGCAGTACAGCAATAAAAACTCAACAAAGCCCTAATTGGTGAAAAGTAACATTGTTTCGATTTGTCATGATTGTTGCAGCTTTTCCGTCCTTGAGACCGAATAATACTATACTGTGGACAACACACTCGTTAGAATCCGGCCTTGGCAAAGGCTCTGTTTACCCGCCGGTGTATGTGACAGTACAAGCAATCGATTGCTAAATGATCGATTGCGTCCTTTCACCTGCCACAATGCCTTCATTATGGGCAATTCTATCTAGAAGGCCTTGTCTTATGGGTTCTGTGGTAACGTAGGCCATTTATTTTCCGGTGGTATGTTTGCACAAATTTCCATCACAAATTATGATATGTGACTATAAAAAAGTATGATATAATTAGCTCTAGTTTGTACCATGACTACATTGGATGATTTAAAATTAAAGATGAATATAAAAGATAAAAATTACCCTCGGTAGAATCTCACTACCTTCCTGATTCCACCCGCCTCCTTTAGGCATACCCCACCCTATATCCTTCTCATACATCCTTGAAATGGGGGACTCCCCTTAGTGAAAGGCACTCATTAGTAAATAATTTTCCCACATCCTATTTTATAAATTTAAGAGCTAAGAAAAAAAAAAATAATAAAAAAAAAAAAATAAAAATATACTATTGTTTTAGATGAGCTATATAACCCACATAACCAATTGTGTGAGTAGCCATAAGATTGATATATGGTTGTGTTTTAAGTAGATTTTCATAATTTTATGACAGCTAATTAATAATTTTTTATGTTTTTCATAGCTTGTTATTTTGTTTTTTTTGTTTGTAATTATTTACTAAATAGATTTTGTATTTCTGAATTTGTAATTGTAGTAGAATAGGAGGAAAATTTCAAACTAAGTACAATAGAATATATTTGTAATAATTACAAAAGAACTGTTAGTGGAATATAATTTATACTTTACTTAATGACTGTGGCCATTGTTACGTATAATAATTAGTAATTAGTTTGTCTCCATATGCGCAGGTAAAAGTTTTTTTATTATTTGACTGTCGGGACGTCACTAGGGGGGTGCCTGGTCACCTAGCCCTGGTGACAAGTGCGGATCGTTCGAGTTTATAACATGGACAATTGTTTCATGACGGCGTTACTATCTGACTCCATTTTTGATAGGTATGTACCCCGACAATGCACTATGTTCAAGAGAAGAGGTACAGAAGTTTTTCATAAAGAATTAGTCAAGTTTTCAGAGTTCGAGCAGAAACCAAGCGTCACGAGTAAAGGTCACGAGAGACTAATTAACAGGGCCAGGAGCCTGCCTTAAGTACCCTCTCTACTGGGGGGGGGGCTGCAAAAGGGTTGTTTATGTTTATGACTGACAGCTGTTGACCCTTCTCGTGTGACTTGCTTGGCCCCCTTCTTTTATTGCTTAGCACATTTACAATGATTTATATTTGTTCATGCTATTTACATTTTGTCTATAATACATTTAGTTCATGTTATTTACGTTTGCTTACAATATATATGCAATAGAGTATAGGGTGATTTATCTTATGTAGTTAGCGGTCACTAAATTGACTTTTTATTTTATTGTAGAAATAACTGAAGATGACAGCTTAGAGCTGTCGAAAGCCTATTACAATAAAGAAGAGGTCATCACTTGTGGTTGCCTTTCCTAAAGCTGTTTTCTAAAGATGATTATTTTTCTTAAGTTTAATAATTTTAGGACCTCTTAAAGTTGATTTTATATGAGAGACAAATAATGAGGTCCTAGGGCCACAGCATAGTATACTTACTTACTCTTAATACATAGCATACATTTGTTTAATAGCTTAAAACTTAAAAAAAGGTGTACAATATTTTATTTTACTTATAAATTATATAATATTAGTATAAACCTAGGAGACCTCTAGTATGCATGAGTGTGGCGCGCAAAAAGCCTTTTCCGTTCCTCAGTTTGGTGGCAGCAACCTCTAAATAAAATAAATTTCTGACGAATCCAAAAGCTAATTTAGCAGTGTTTCATGTTATGTACATGTAATACAGATTAACGAGATAAATATTTCATTATTGTTGCCTCGTTCATATTCAGCACCAGTATGTGTCGAGGAATTAAACTAATTAGTCACAAACTTTCCGAATTCCGATTATAGATTTGTTTTGATTAGGTCTGTTTAGATTAAGAACATAAAAGTGGGGATTATGAAAGACATCAGTGAATATGGCCATTCGTTTTTTTTATTGTTTTTTTTTTTTAAGGGCCTTTAAATATAAACCCAGACTTATTTTTATGTGGTTTTTAGCTGCACCGTGATCCGTTTATAAGAGGTTTATCGAGAAAGGCGATCTAAATAGTTGCAGTGGGCGGGCACCGGTTGGTCAATCGTTTTATTTTTACGTCCCGGACTGGTTTTTTTTTTTTTTTAGTTGGGAATATTACTCTATCCTGCTCGTTGGAAGGGTTGTTAAACACGCTGACAAGTTGTTGGAAATCAATGAAAACTGCTTAAGCATTTAATATGGTCAAACTTAGTGCAGTAACGATAACACTACATGACTGTTAAAGGAAAAAATGGCAGTTTTCAGAAATACTGTGAAATCGCCATGGCCCTATGGGATATAAATTAGGAAATCCACTTTTAAATCAAACCACAGCCAAATTAAAACCTTGAATTATTATTTGACTAAAAAATCTAACTAACTGCACATTGCACGTTAAGGACGCGATAATAATTTTCTATGAATAATATTTGACGAACCACGGTACACCACAATAGTTAAGTTGCATGACGTGGCTGCTTATATTCTAGATATTTTAAAAGCGATAACCGCATTGGATAATGTATTGGAAAATGTAAACATGACAAGAATTCACTACTTCAAAATATTACTTCAAATATACAGTGCACTTTCCACTGTCACAGCTAAATGTGTACACTCAGATCCACCATCCGATTTAGTGCGTATTAAAAAAACGCAACTAAACAAAAATGCACTTATATATAGAACGAGGAAACTCATTAAATTTTAACGTCATCTTTGCTCAAACAATGAAGACTGAAATAGCTAGGCAATGAGATTTGAACTACGGTTGATCCAAACTCATTTTCAACAAGGCAGACTGTAAGTACAGGCAATACTAAGATTCATTGTTTTATCTTTTAGCAGATAAGATTCGGTAATGAATTTCAAAAATAAACATAAAAAATCACTATTAATTAATCACTACTTAAGTTATTTACTGAAAGATGAAACATACCTGAGAAATTATGGTTGGCTTCGAAATACTGGACACCCAAGACCTGGTTAATGGCCAGTCCTACGACAAAGAGGCATATCCTCAGCTCTGCTTTGGAGGGCGACATCTGTAAAAACAATTTTTTTTTTGTATTAATGCATATTTATCATTGAATGATTTGTTTTTATTTAGTGTTCTTAAAAATATCTAGGAATTAAGATTTTAAATAACGCTGTGTTCGTATCTCTTTTCTATAATTGGCAAGCGCTTTTAACCACAGGTCGAAGAACCCATGGGTTGTAGTGGAGGACTAATCGTTGAGTAGCGCCTGAGGATGACAGAATTGGGCTGTTGAAAGCTCCTACCAAATAAAGAGCACTTACGAAGAGAAGCGAGCATCGGTGTCATTTAAAACTTAAACTATAACAGCTCTTCAAATCTAATACCTCATTGTACATCCGGAAAGGTGAACCGGTGTACTCACTTTCTTCAGGGAGAAGTAAGACTAACGATCAGATTTAGGTGGAGTATTCGTTTGACAGGTACGTGTAATTCTATGCGATTTATTAGTTAGTATTAGAAGTTTTGAACAGACTAAAAATTTGTGCTTACAATAATGTTTTCATAAAGTAATTACAAAGCGATTTTTAAATCTAGGAAAATCACACGAACGTTACGTTTTAAGGACTTGGCTCATAATATCAGTCAACAGTTGAACGTATGCAAAGCTTTGAAATGGTCAGACTAGCTTGCGGAGCCGCGCCTAAGCATCAAAGCTACTTATTTCAAATTTTATGAAAATAAAGTTTATCCTACTCAACAAACAAAAGCCTAAATTAATGGCACAACTTAATTTAGGAAATAGTGAAGTTATGTGGTCTCAGACTGAACTGCAGTAAAATAAAGCACTCAATGGCTTCTGGAAAATTGTAAGAGTAGCAATAATAATTTAGTTAGTCAGCGTGGAGTTTTGAGATGTTCAGATTTATGTGTGCAGCCACGGATGAGAGTGTAAATACACCTTAAGTTACTTATTCCAAATTTTATAAAAATAAATATTAGAAATTAAGAATGAATCGATTACAAGTTAAGTCTGATTTCCCTTATATTACGGATAGTTAAACTTATATTACTACCATTAAACCCCGTCATCATTAGAATGCTCTGCTATATAAAACGGCTATCTATATCTATATAAATGACCATATCAGAAATTTATCGTCTAATTCAACGATATCGTTTTACTCAATTATCTCCCAGGATTACGCTATAAGCCTTGAGACACATTTCTGCGCTTATTTTAAATGTTGATTGTTCCAATGCTATTTGGTTAAACTAGTAGTTACTTATTTTATTTTTACTTGCATGCTATTTTACTCATTTTATACAACTAATAATTGTTTTTGTTATGTACATAATCTCTCCCCCTCTTCAAAAGGGAATGCTTAAAATGGCTTAAATCCTTATTATAAGCCACTTTTTAACATGCCTGAATTTAACTTTGTGAATGTTCTAAAAGGTGTACCTCAAGGTTCATCTTTTTCTCCACTACTCTTTTCCCTCTACTTGTTAGATCCCCCGAACATCCTAAAAACCTACAAGTCCCTTGTGTATGTCGACGCCTTCCAAATTTACCGTTCTTCAGACTTATATAATAAGCTCGAATTGTATCATAATATACCAATTCACTCACTAGAGGGGCTTTTAAAAATCGCTTGAATCTAAACGTACCGAAGACTGGATTCTTATAAGAAATAGACCACTGACTGAATAATTACAAAAATTGTATTTCATTTTATATTTTTCATTCATAAGTATGTATTTTATGAGTATATTTGTATTTTTAAATATTTTATATCTTTGATACTGTCAAAGTAATGTTAAATAAATGTTCCGAAGTGGCATATAGTCCCATGATAACATAGTTATTATTATTATTATTATTATTAAACTCTTATTAGGAACATCGACATTCAAAACATTCGATATGCGGCGGGAAGAGGGAATCCCTGGAAGAGTTTGAAAACAGGCTGCGAACGAATGAAGGTAAAGGACACAGCTGAGCTATCAATGTCGCGGTCAAGGCTGGTTGAGCACGGTCGTCCTTCAGGCAGCCAAATATCCGCCCGCCTTCAAGTTCGCCCATGAGAGGTTTCCACTATTGTCACTGACAGTAAGCAAAATAAATAATAATAATAATAAAATTAATCATGAGTACTATAAAGATACATTAAAAGAAACCCAACAATAATTAGTTGTAAATAACTACTTAATCTAAGCGATAGCTCAACAAAAATGTAACGAAACGAAATTGTCTAGATTAGTGAATGATCTTTCAAAAGTTGATTATATTTAAAACATTTGCATTATATTATTATAGTTTTTATTAATTAATAGTTTGTTAATGATATCAGGTAACATACCTTGTATCACTCAAATAAAAATCGTAACCTGACATAAGTTCGAATGGTTCCAATGAAATATTAATTAATAAAATTTTGAAGGACAGTATGCACATTTTTTAAACATTGTATATATATATTAATATTTTGTACATGGTATTTTTTTGGAAATAAAAAGTGAAGATATTTACGGGATCACGCTTGAGTTTTTCAAATACTTATTCAATGGTGGCGAGTAAAAATACTGGGAATTCCGACCGAAAATCTTTTATTTTTCAAAGCACCCTTGGATTTTTCAAAGGAGCCAAAAATCGTCTTTTTAGCTAACGAAAAATTGTAAATAGCACGAATGGTGATCAGAAAATCTATTGTTCATTGGCTATCAATATATTAACCGGAATAAAACTTAGATCTAATTATTGATCTGCCCAAAACTATATGTCAGAATAACTATAATAAACTATTTAAAATTCAAGTGGCAACGTTAATTTGGTTGTCCTCTGTCAAAGCTGTGCACAATACATTTAAGTTCGAAGTTGGGAAGCAAAATCAAATAGCGATGATTAACGAGCCAAGTTTAGTCCGATGCCCTCGGGACCCATACTGAATTCGTAACCCGGTGCGGTGATCGAATCACCTCAAAGTTGTATGTATTTAGTTATCATCATAACGTTTTGTCTTGTAATTTTAATAGTGAATAATATATAAATATGTTAGATATGAGCATATCTGTCGTGTTATGGTTCTGTAAAGGAGTTTCTTGACTCAGTGACAAGGCAAGTTTCAATAGATGACAACGATGATAAAAACGATTCGTGCTTATAAAGTAAAACTAAAAGTGGTCGAAAGTAGAAATTAGCAATATGTATGAGTGCTAAATACATTCAATAACCATTTATATAAATTAAAAGAGCTTTGGAGTGATTCGTATGAAACATGTGAGTTATATTTGGTTGGCTGAATCGCAAGGGCGAAAAGGTGAATGGAGCCATTAGCTTTATCGCCAACATAAGGGCCCATTAAAACCGCACCTGCCTGTTTTTATGGCTTTTGTCATAAGAAGAGGTATATTTTAACTTTAGCACATTTTGTATAACATTATACTACAGAAATCCTTGAATTTAAGAGACCATTAAGCATTGATACTAAGAGAAAATATTGTGCTTGCCAGTGATAAATAATTCAATGATCATATAAGAAAGAACTGCAAGGGAACAATGGCGAAATAAGAATAATCTACTTGAAGTGGTGCTACTTTATTAAAAAGTGAGTAAACATAAATTCCAGAAAACAAAAAGTATTTATTCGATAGAATTTATAGGAATTAGAAATACTAGTGAATGAGTGGACAATAGATATAAACAAGCATGAATGACACGTGGAACATCCCGTAATGCATCCACATAAGCAAGAGTTTGTTGATAGTTACATATTAATAGTTACATGTAAGGTATGTCTTGTGCTGCTAGTCCAAGTATGTCAAGATTCGGGTGTCTTTATAGTTTTTGATGGAATTGTCTTGATGTAGGTATGCATATGTTGAATTCGTAAATTATTGTGTAGGGTAGCATTCATGAACTGAGATGCACCAGTGATAGGTTGAAGTAGTTTTGATGGAAACTTTTTATTGTCTCTAGGCTGAAAATTTTAACTTTTAAGTGAAATCTCTATAATTTTTTGTATATTTATTGGGCTTTTCCTTCCTTTGTATATTTATTGCCCCTTACCACTGAAAAGATTAATATTAATTAAAAAAGAATTGAAAGCCGAATTAATTCTATTAGATAGCAAATCTTCGAAGTTTTTTAAGCGCACCACTTTTTTTGTGTAGATTGTATTGTCGTCATCATACAAAGATCTTTTTTCAATTTTCTCACTTTTAGCTGTTTCATTTCATTACAAATTTGCTTTGGGGAATAATTTACAAATAAAAACAAAGCTAGATATTTTTTTCAGGAATCGGGAGGTGTTTTTGTTTAGCTCCTAGGTGTTTTGAGTATCTACTTTTTCAGATTTTATTAAAATATTTAAAATGGAGATTTTATTTGATCTGCCTTTTCTTTGCCTTGTTGGCGATTATCCTAAACCAATTCGCATGAAATGTACCCAATAAAACTATTCCCAATCCTTATTAGCAGCACGGGCGTGATTACATTCCTAACGGAAATTGTAAAGACAGTTTTGAGTGTATGAAGTGAAGTTGTGAATCACAAAGGAGAATCGCATAAACACCAATTATTCAATTTGTTGAAATATTTGTATTTTGACTGACAATAGTTGAACTAGACGACTAATCTAGATTAGTGGAGTACTGGAATGTTACAAAATTTTTCAACAAATATCTTTTTTTTAATCTTACATGATAGATGGTCATTGATCGTCAAGCCATCAAATATAAAATTCTTAACATAATTTAAATTATTCGATTATTTGATTGGTAAGTTGTCATCTGCATGATATTGCTACCTTCCAGTAGGGTTAGAGTGCTTAAATCTGCCAGTTTCTGTGATCGTGTCGATTAGGTAATGTTTTTGTTTTAATAGTTCAAAGTAGAGAGTACATGCAACTTTATATATTGATATATAATATACACCAAGATATATTGATTATATTGTAATTATACTCCTCATTACAATTATATTTACATGTTTATTTTTTCTGTTAAAAATCATTACATGATCCAATAAGATGTAACGTAATGTAAAATGCACATCTATATACCTAATTATGTAATTTTAAAGTTGCTATCGCTGTTTCCTAATTTAGCCCTGCCTAAGCTACCCGGAGGAGGAACACGATGGTCTTTTTCTATTTCTTACCCTGAAAAATTCAGTTAGGTTTTGCGATAGAAATAGTTCTGTAACGAAATTAAGTTAAGAATATCGTATTGTAATGACATGGGCTGAACCTGATATCATTACATGTAAATCTTGTAGGAAATCAAAAAAATTGTTTTGTTTAGTTTAACTTTTTTCTTTTATATAACTGTATTATCAATTAGAATCATAATGAAAAGATTAAAAATAGTTTATTTTGTCGGAAAAATGTAATAGTGAAGTTCAAGAATTCATCCCTTAAGAATCATTTCCAACCCACTTCAACAAACAAATATGAAGGTACCTTCTAACAATATTAATACTGATCAGTCCGACGAAAATAATTAGATGTTAAGCAAATGTTGTGTATAACGTTAGGCTTGTTTTTTAAAAATCTGTTTTGTTTTCTGATGCCCAATTAAATACACACTAAAGTAAATATTTGTTAATAAATTCAGAACATTATTTCTAAACCTGGCTGTTAATTGCCTGCTACAATTAAATTTGCTTTGGTAAATTGTTTTTTAAAACAATGCTGTCTTTAGTTACAAGAACTGCTATCCCTAAATGTTTAATTGATAATGATTCAAATGAATCATTATCCATAAAAATTAATGATATTGTCTGTTAAATTTACCTTAGTCATTTTTCTTGTAGAATCACAGACAATTTATATTTTAACGTTATAACAATCGTGGTTTGTTTGGGATGAAATATAATTTAAACGAGAGAAGTAAACAAATTGCAGTTTTCTTAAAAGCTCTGATAAGCCAGGTAATTTAATTTAATTCAATGAAAATAAACAAACTTCAGTTTGAACTCTCTGAAAGTAGACAAAATACATCCCTTAATATTGCATGTCCCATTTTATTTTAATTAATCAATGGAAGTCGGGGTTTTGATTCAATTTGAATTCGACACCACACCCCAAACAGATCCCGCGTTATAAAATTGTTATTATATATATCATTTATTCCCGTACGCCCGGGTTTATTGGTAAACGAACGGGTAATATTTCTAGAGAATGCAGGTGTGTTTGAAAGTAGTGCTCTATCATTTCGGGCTACGGTATTATAAATGAATAATATAATGATGATCATCATCATTATGATATAATAACTAGGTTAGCAAGAAAATACAGTACACGGACCTGTATTAGGTCGTCGATAAATGAGCGTGGCCATGGATCGTAAAATATGTCAATGCGGTACGAAGTGGCTCGGTTATTAGAGCCCCGGGGTCCGAACGTTGCGTGCGCGGGTTTAGTAATTTTTATAATCCGCAATTAGAAAGGTCTCGGAGAAGTGCAGCTGGCTGCAATGGTGTCGTTTTGAGACCGACCGAAATTAGCCGTTTCAGCACAGCCACTGATTGCTGGATCAGCGCTAATACAAGCGCCTCGCGTCTCACACCATAATTAACTTAAATTTCGGTTATTAGATTGTGATGGGGTCACCCTGCAATTTTGTGCCATCAGAGCAGGGACAGATTTCGAAAGCGATCTCGTCCCGAAAACCGTCAAGTGGGTATTTTCGACGAGTAGCTCCTTGATGAGTGTTCTTACGTCGGTGTCGAATCAGACTTTAGTTCATTTGTCGTCACACAGACGAGAGCTCGAATCCAATGTGAAGAATGTATTAACTTCAGATGACACCTTATATAACCAGATTTACCAAGGACCAATGGTGCCTCTTTCTTCTATTTAAATCTAGTTATTCGCAACTATGTAAATAGTACATATGTCTGTGGACTGTGCTGATCGATGAAATATTGGCAGGCATAATATTTTTTACCAACATCCTCCGATCTGTCATCGTATCCCTAAAATGAAAATACATGTTCTGCCTACCAGGGAGATGGGACTGGGTTGTCTCCTGTGCTCACTTGGGCCCATAAGATATATTGTCGCTGCGTTTAGTAGTATATCTTTCTAAGTGCTATCAAACAATATTAAAATTTAAAATAGTTAACTAATAGTAAAACCAAAATCAATAAAATTATTGATGCTTCAACGACCCTCTTAGGTGACATGCACAAAAACAAACCAACAAAAAAAAACGTATTTATACTATACCAGGGACAGGGACATGCGGGTTTAGGGACAGGGACAGGGACAGGGACAGGGACATGCGTGTTTATGGACAGCATTCGTTGATATTTATATTGTGTTAAAATTAGTTAAACAAAAAACTAAAATATTGCGAAACTAAAATAAAGAAAACACAGGAATTATCACAAGGGGTGAACATAGAAGTTGTTGGGACGAATGAAAAATAAATTAACTGAATAATAATAATGAATTCCACTTGGGTGAAAGGATATAAGTACCTTTTTTTACTTCGGAAAACACAAAAAAAAGAAACATCAAAATATTTTCATGAAAAAATCTGAATTATTAAAAGGTACTTATGCCATTTTACCCTAATGTCACAAATCGGTTTTTATTTTTGTGATGATATTTTGAAGTTTATTTTGTTGCGTTATCTTATATGCTTAGTAAAAAAGGTACCCCAGCATAACCGAATCATGAATTATGGATTGTTGCCATGGTTCAAAAGTGGAGTTACAATAGTCATTTCATTCGCAACGAAGAATTACACGATTAAGGTAATTAGCAACGTTATTCCTACTAGTAGTATGTATTAATTTACACGTTGAAGCGTTGAAATCTCCATGTTATTTAGTATTCATATTAAAGACCTTTTCCTATTACGCTGGTTGTCGTTCTTGTCAATCGGTGAAAATATTTTTGTATGAGACGACGTTTTGTTGAGAATCGGCGAGTTTTTTTTATTAATTTGTACTTAACGTTGAGTATGAAGTAGAAACTTTAATTTTGATTAAATATAATATTCTAATACATAAGATATAACGCTTATACTTCACTGGATAATATTTTTTCCAAAATATAATCAGTGTAAATTTAAAATTTCAGATTGATCAGATAATTTTCACCAAGCCATTGAAAACAAGTTTTCTGACTGCAATAATAAATCTGTTCACCTACAATTATGAAAAGTGACCCATTATGCCATGCGTACTTGAACGAAACGACTTCGGTATGTGAGAGGTTGAGACACGGGTACATGGTCACACCCCCCTGCCTCCCCTAACCCCTTTCACCAAACTAAATACCCTAGAACACTAAATACAGATATTTAGGTCTGCCACGCACTATTTTTCAGTTCCGTTCCGACAGGTACCTTTCGAAACTAGTCCATTGAATAATTCTCAGACGAAACACAAAAGTTGTCCTACTGCGTGGACTGGTTTTTATTTCCTCAGTGGCTTTACCGTACCCATATATTTTTTTCCTCTTCAACGATACGGTATGGCATTATTGCCATTATGTAAGGGTTTTTTTTTTTTTAATTTCATGTTTTTTTTCTTCAATCGTCGCCTCTGATTTCTCAGACGTTTGATTGGCGCACCCGTGCATTTTTGAACATGAGAATTTTTTTTTTCTTCGCTTAGGCATGAGGCGGGGTTTGTAGTCTCGACAGTACATCTGATGACCATCCGTCAGTCAGTGTGTTGAAAGACCTACTTCCAAGCAGCAAGCAGAAACAGATACAAGCTTCTGTCGATTTCTCAATACAGGTTTTGCATTGCTAATATGACGAGAAAATAACTAATTAATGCTGAATTAAACAACTTTCAACGAATAGGCCAATCAATATTGAAAAATAACAAATAATACAAAAATAGATTTGAAATAGACAATTAAAAAAAAAAAAAGACGTCACACTATTTAACATCTATTTTATCTTGTCTGAACTGTTTTCCTGCCAGAAAATTTTGTAAATATAGTATTATAGTTAAAGATAATATGAAAATGGTTATCCAGTCATGTATGGGCTGAACCTGATATCATTACATGTAAATTTGGTCAGAAATCAAAAAAATTGTTTGGTTTAATTTAATTTTTTTTTATATAACTGTATTATCAATTAGAATCATCATGTAAAGGTTAAAAATATTTTATTTTGTCGGGAAAATGTAAAAGTGAAGCTCAAGAATTCACCCCTCAAGAATCATTTCCAACCCACTTCAAGATCAAGATAGAATAACAAACACATATGAAGGTACCTTCTAACAATATTAATACTAAATTAGAAAAATATCAAATAATACAAAAATAACAAATAATACAAAAAAAGATTTGAAATAGACAATTTAAAAAAAAAAAAAGACGTCACACTATTTAACATCTATTTCATCTTGTCTGAACTGTTTTCCTGTCAGAAAATTTTTAAATATATTATTATAGTTAAAGATAATATGAAAATGGTTACCCAGTCATGTAAATACAAAAATTTTTTTAAGGAATTATTTGAATAAAGTTATCACTTATCCTATCTTTTATCTCTATTGCCTTAAATATGGCCACTGTCTTCGTTGAACTCTGTACCTGTATGAGTAAGACATATATACTCGTAAGTATATTGTATGTAAGTAATGTGTATAGCGTATAATGTAAGTAGTGTATTGTACAATTATTGAGGGATAATTTTGTGATCTACTTGAATTATCTGGTTATTTTTATTATAAATTTTTTTGATAGACTTTAAACAAATTTATATTTGATGTTTCATGAGAATTTAATAAAATCATAAATGAGATTTCATATGATATGCTGTTGTGGTTAGCGTTTTGTCGTAATATTATTGATTAGGGTGCGAATCGTTGAATTGGGCCGTTTACTAAAGGAGAGCCTACCTTTTAGCCTTAAATAGGAGTAAATAAGAAAATAAATAATTAATTTCAAGGAAAATCACATATATACAGTTTCGAAATAAGAAATGACGTTATACGTTTAAATTCACATTAGTTAAATAATATAAGGATTAATTTTTTTAACATAATTGTACTTTAAACAAAACTAAATTTATTCCAAATACGGCTTTATTAGCAAGAGTTACTTTTTGCCTGAAATTGATCAAAAGTGAGGAATTTATATGAACATGTCATGGTGGAGAATGCATTGACCGATGTATAAATTGCTACGCGTATAATCGAACAAGCAAACAGCACTGACAAAATAAGAGAGTCATAGCCGAATAAAACCAACCAACTAAACTAAACTAAAGATCAACAGACTTGGAATGAACAGGTTTTCCCTTTGGAGTTCGGGTCCTCGCCATTGTTGGACAATCGGCCAAAGGGAGATAAAAGCTGCACGTCCGTCGATTACAGTTTCGGTAACCCCTTTTGTAGTACTCTTTGCGCGAGAGTACATGAGTGTGGGGGTATGTGAGAGGGGTCTACCTCACTTTCGGCAATTCTCCGGCTGTCTATTGGGGTATGGAGAAAGTGTTTTGTATGGATAACCATTTCAAAATTATCTGAGCTAATCAACAGACCACGTATTAAAAGGCCTTAATTTCTTTTTGTATTAATTTTGAAATACCAGCCTTTTAAATATATAAAAGTAATCCTTTGAATCCTTCCGTCTGGTATTTTAAAGCCTTGTATCATTAATCAGTTAATTGTAAAGAAATATTTATGATACATTTTTATGTGTACCGGCAACTCTATTAGATAAAACCAAAATTTGCATATTTGTGATTATGCAAACCATTACTGTTAGAAAGCGTTACTTCCTACCTCAAATTGATTGAAAGTGAAGACTTTATATGAACATGTTATTGTGTAATCAATAATACAGCTATTAGTTTTCTATATGTTTGGGTGATATAATGAACAAAATAAAATTCTTTATATAATTTGTTTTGTTACGAACTTTCTTGAACTCTCAAAGAATTAATGAACTGGATCTAGAGCGATAATCCCCTAAGAAAGAACGCGGAGCAGTCAAGGTCCGCCTTGAACATTGAACTAAATATACAACATAGAAAGTATAGCTGTAATTTAAAACCTACAAAAGGGCAATATATAACATATAATTCGCAGTCTCATAATTACATTATGATTGTATGTTTGACTATTAATTACTTATCTCCCCAATTTCCCGTCGGTCAATAGGTACCCTTAAAACCTCCTCACCGTCCTGAAAGACGATTGATAGTTTATGAACGATTTATTTATTATATCTTATTTTAATAACTTTATTTTTGTATTTATATTTTCATTTCATTGTTTGTTGAATTGTATTTTACTGGCTTCTTCATACTGTTTTTATTTGTTTTATGTCGCTCCATATAAAACTTTTTATTATTCCTTATTATTATTTTGTTCTCTTATAGGGTTTTACACTTTATTTTACCTGGTCATTGCCCTTGATAATGTACTAGTCATTTTTGTTTGTCAGAAATAAATTTGTTATCTGTGCTTCATTGTCGTTCATAGATGACTTTGTCCCGGAGTAACCATTTTTTTTAATCTTTTAGGGGTTAATATTTTTTCTTTACTTCAGTGACTTATTTACGTTTAACACTGTTGCTAGTTCGGTTTGGAAATAGTTTGTTTTCGTCTCACGTGACACTTAAAAGGTGGGTTTTAACTATTGGAAAGGAAGGGGATTGGCGAATGGTTTTAGGGATAGAATTCCAGTGATTGGATGCCTCAAATAGGGATGAACGGTCGAAGAATTAGGACCTATGGATCTATGAAAGGTAGAGGCTCGTGTTACGAGGGTAGATTAAAGAATAGAACAGGAGGAGATGGAATAAGTGTGGTAGATTTTCGGTTGGTATTAAGAGGTAAAGGAAACAACCCAGAAAATATTTAAGTGGGGGTAATCAATTTCTAGCCAGAAATTTACTCATATTAGAATTTTTACTACAATAAGTATTTTTTGGTGTGAGCCGTATTTATTTTTTGAGCAAATGTATGGGTACTAGTAGGTAACAGTAATATTTTAAAAGTCTTGTCTGTCAGAAATCAAAAGTTGTTGCTTCCTTGAAGCTTAGCAAAGACAGGCTGGAGTCAGATCATCGACAACTCAATACCATTCCTGTCTTCGCGATAAACTATCATTCTGACCTGCTGAAATGATATCGTTACAAAGCAGATTGTTAGTTTTCAATTTGGGTGATTGACAAGAAGCGGAAACGTGCACCTACCATTCTGGTTTGTACTGACAGACACACGCGATCTCTCCACGGTGCCGTATAACACCGAGACACATGATATACGTCTTAACTGGCTAATGATTATAGAGTTTGTATCACTCGCGTATTTTGTATGCATATCACACAAAATTTATGGAACATCCGAGTTCCATTTAAGAACCGATTAAATTTTTCATTCATGCTTGTTTATTTGAGCTCATAATTCGTTCAGTATTTGTCTTACTTATTAATAACGTACGCTTATGTCAAACTGTAACTACTTAACAAAAGACAAAAGATGATAAAAAAAACAGCACTTAAAAAAAAATGAACAGATAATTAAGACTGTTCCAGTATAACATCACTCACCTTTAAAAGAGAGAATTTTACCCATAAGTGTTTTCGATAGACTACATTAAGGAGTATCGGTGGGTCGCCGTTTTAAATGAGTATGCTACACGTGTTGAAATATTTACTCCCATGAAGGAAGCAAACAAGTGCTTTCGCGAACTAAGTCACTAGTTCAAAGTGCGTTTCACGGTCGGTAAACACTATTGCCTCTGCACTTTCTATCATCGTCCGGTCTAAACGAGCAAGTTTCTAGAGCCTGAGAGGTTCTAATTTCATGCATGAGATCATATTAGGCCTGGTAGGTTTTAGTTAAAATACAATAAACGTCACTGCAAAAAAGTGAAGCTCACTTCGTTAAACTTTCAGATTTCTAAACTCCCAAAATAATGACGCTCTATAATCTGATCCCATCCCCGAGGACATATATCCCGAGAAGTCGAAATTTTTCATCCCAGAAAAATAACTAGATTTTTTTTTTTTTAATGAAAATATTGAGAATAAAAAAAATTTGAAAACTTACTGGCAGGCCGCGTGCCATTAAGGAACCACGTTGAAAAGATTGGCTCTGGGTGAAATTACAGACTGCATACCTTTCATTTCTTCTTCTCCACACCCTTTCACGCCCGTCCGGAGATCGTAGAGCAAATCTAGATTCATCTGTAAAAAGTACAGCACACCATTCGACCATAGTCCAATCTCGAGCAAAAGCCAGCCATGTAATTCTGTGAGTTTTGGTCAATTCTGGTCCTCTTACTGGGCGAAAAGCCCTTTACACTTTTACACTGAGTAGTACGTTCAGAAATTTGCACACCTCAAACTTCTTGGAGCTGATGAATCGCTTGAACAACGGTAAGGTGCTGGTTTCGTAAAATTCTTAAAGTAAGAAACCAGTCATCCTGCGGTTCTGTTGCCCTAGGCCGTCCAGAACCGGCCCTTCTACGGTAAGTAAGACCCAGTTTCTCGAAAACGCCTGACGGCGTCTCGTAGAGTTTCATAGGGAACTCCGATGGCATTAGCTGCATATCTAATGGAACGTCCATCAATAAGTGCCACACCACGTACAACATCCTCAGCACGAAGAGGCATTTTTAAACTTAAAATTGATAAAATTAAAATATCGAAGCCGAAAAATAAGAAATTTGCTGCACCAGAAAGCAAATGACACTGAATAAAAAATTTTAATTCCATGGAAAGTAAACATTGGGAACGACAGTCCTTTAATTGATTAAGGATTATGGGTTACTATCCTCTATATTGACATTTATAATTGAAAAAAAATACATATGTATTTTGAGATGAAAACATGAAAAAATCAGGTGGGTGTAATTTTTGCCTGTCAGTGTACATACACATACGTATATGCAATAGTGGAAGTGCGCATCCATGCTGCAATGTATTTAATTATTTTTATTCCCATGTAGGTCCTGCGACCTATATCGTTGAGTTTCGAAAGTACAACAGTGATCTGGGACCAAATGCTCTGAGCAGGCGAGGTCATCTGTGACCAAGTAAATAAGGACCATTGTCTTTGTCTTGACTGAGTGACGCAAATCACCTCAAGCGGAGTTGACTGATCGACTGGTCTACATATCAAGTATGTAAGATTAAAAGATAAAACTGCTAGTCAACATCTGGGTTTCGGTTATCTTAAGCGAACAATTCATGTTGTAACAGCTTTTGTTTTCACTGGTGAGTTCGTCCATCCAGTGATACACTCTTTGGAGAAAATTTGGGACCATTGGCCTCAACACTCGAGCAAGAATTAGTCAGGTAACTCACGTACCGAAGGGTTGATGAATTTTCATTTGGTTTTAAATGGGAGTTCCTTTAAATTTTATTTGTTTGGCAAAGAAGTAGCCAAGTGTGACTTCCTTTTTTTATTTTTTCAGAATCAGCTGTAAGCATCCTAAGTTTCTTTGTTAATATTATTAGGTAGTAATTAATATTAATAATTAAGTATTATTTTTGTAAAATTAATTATTTCATAATTATTTTTAGTTGGAATCACAGTAACGTCAAGCAGTTACTTCTCTGTAATATATCTGTTCGTTCATACAGGAAGAAAATATGCTTACTCACTTTTGAGTGTTATGGATTTTCTTTTACTTTGAACCTTAAGGACCACTGCACCTAAACCTTAACAACCTTGCTACAATGTCTTAAAATTGTGAGATAGTTGTTTGCGTTCCCGTTTCGGTTATTAATACTTGTGAATCAAATATCCATAAAATAAAGATAAAGTGAATTCCTCAAATGTTCTAAATTTGACCAATTGAAGTATAGGTAACATTATTGCCATTTTTACAAAAATCTCTGATTATTGAAATGAAGGTGTCAAGGTTCATGAAGGGTTGCATTCTGTACATTGAATTTAAGAAGACATTTGAGTAACAGCGATTTAAATGTTGAAAGGGAAAGTTGGAGGAATATAAGTCTATCCACATCATATATCAATATCGCATCAACTTCCTCATACATAGAATTTCTATTTTATTGAGCCATCTACACAATATTACATTCAGCATCTCTTGCATATATTATGTACACACTTCCCTTTTTTTATTTCAAAACCCCTTTATTGATCAAAGTTTTACAATTTACAAATTCTCGATTTACAGTTTTCTCCTCTTACTGCATATCTGCGTATACATTCGAAGGAGGGTAGAATTACAATAACAAATTTCTATTTGAATTTAAAAATACAAATCACTGGGTTCAGGACTAGGTGATGGGGCTCACCTTCAGATTACAATGTGGGAACTACAAACTAAAACCTAAAACTAGAACCTAAGACTAAAGCGTTCCTGCCACGACAGCGTCCTGCCATCGATGGGGGAACGGAGCGGGGGTTATCGTGTTAAACACCGGGTTTGTCAAATATTGCAAGGAGTCAAAAAACTTAATATGTCTACGTTGGATGAATTCATCCACCGTAGGCAGCTCAAAGATCCCGTGAAGCTCACTGTTGCTCCGCTGCTCGAATGAAGTACCTCTGACCACTTTCATCAGTATACCGTTTTGGAATTGTTGGAGTCGCCGAGATGTCGTATAGGTCAGATGACGAAAGAGCGGTGCACCATACAGCAGAGTAGGCCTGAATATACTCTTGTAGATCAGTAGCTTGAGACGCAGTGATAGATTGGGGAAGTCAGTAAATGCGTAAGCCGGAAAGACTTCGTGCGGGTTTGCTTCAACTTCCATGCAAAATGGTTACTAAAATGGAGATGTCTGTCCATTTTAATACCCAGATATACTAGGCTGTTGGCTGGTGAGTATTGCTGCGTTCCTACTGTGTAAGTAGTAGGCAGCGGACTTTTTCCCTTTTGGAAAGAGAAAATTACACAGTCAGTTTTACCCGCGTTTACATATTGAGTCTCCCCAATCTCTCACTGGTCTGGTTACAGGTTACTCCAGCCTGTCTTAGAGCTACCTTGGCGCTCATGCTGTTGCTGTACACAGCTATGTCATCTGCGAAAGCAGTAACTGTTGTGTTTTTATATTGGGCTCCTACAATTTCAGACGTGTACACGTTGAACATTACAGGGGATAGAACAGCTCCTTGGGGCACTCCACACACACTTCCCCGGCTTTTACCTAGCAAATCATGTCCTTGGGGAGATCTTCTGCACTTTTACTGCTGCTAAATAGTTTTCAGTAGGAGCATAGGAGGCTGAGAGGAAGTGATGAGAGCCACAGATGTTCATAGAATGATGGGAAGGAAGGGCAATTTCCCAAATTCCCACTGGCGATGATCTTGAAGGCACTATTGCTTTCGAAGGATTATATAGATTGGTGGCTTTGCTAATGGACTTCAGTAGTTGGATAGCTCCATGGAATTCCATCGGAATTTAATCTATTATAGTAGTGGCTAGGATTATATGATAACATAAATTTATATATTCATTAAGTATATAAATTTACAGTTCATTGACAATGTCAGCCCATAAGTTAGTTTATTTATTCACACGAACTATGGCTTTCAGCAGCTCACGCTTTCATTATCAAAGGCTAATGATGACACTATACATTAACGAGGGCAGTGTCTTATCAGCTGTTTATCTTAATTCTTATATCTTAAATCTACTATCTATTTACCTGGCGTATGTCTGTGTCTTTCGAATTGTTGAGTAATTAAGATATATAAATGAATTTTAGTTATTTAATCGTTTATTTGTTCACCCTTTTGTACTCTTTTAGGGCTGAACGGACGTCTACCATCCTTATGCGGGAGCCATCCACTATTTATGAAAGTGAGAAAAAATTCTCTTTCCAACTAGGGACTTGACACTGGAACATTCATATATCAAGTCTGTTACGCTAACCACTACATCGCCTAGGAGCTCTAATTGAATGTTAATGCTTTTCACCTATTTTTGTTGTCATGGGAACATTAACTAAAACTTGCTTACCCTAAACAAAATTATACTTTGGGCATCGCATACTTCATTTTTATGCCAGAATGTAATAGAAAACACATGTAATCATTTACAGTTAAAGACAAGGAGGAGTATTGCAACGGTTCCTTGCTCCGGACTATAATGCCGCGGAAACGGCTAAACTAAATTTATCTACCTACAAGGCGTGGTGTGTACACTATGGCCCAGTATATGTCACGAAGGGCCACACAATACCGCGCTCCCGGACCGCGCCATTGTGATCGCCGAAGGCAATGCATCTCGTGGGGCTCAATGCGACTCCTTGCGCAACCCCCGCGAGTATCTGCCTTCATACCACCGTTATTTACTCAGGTGCGTCCACCCCTGGCCAAGTTTCTCCTCCTGTAATTGGATCAGGAATTGATGGCTGCTGTCTGTGCGATCAAGATAATTTATTGCTCGGCGAGGTTATTGCCTAGGCTAGGCTGGTTATGCATTCGAAGATAGTGCTAGCCAAGCCGCTCCTAATCCAAAGATCAGCATGCTAATGATTTTTATGGCGGTATTATATTGACTCTGTTCGTCGTATCTAGGCGCGGCTGTATCTTCCAAGCAATGTCTTTCGCAATTTGGTTTGCGAATTATAAATATTTATAGACCAATCATGTCGTAGGCCTCATCCTCCACCGCTCAAAGGCCCGCAATCCGAGAAACATTAACCGGCAACCATAATCATAAGATTTCCCTTAAAGGAATGTCACTTAATAAATGCTGTTATATGAAAATGGCAGAGAAATACGAAGTTGGTTTGAACACGGCCAAAACCTGTTTTGCATAACATGACTATATGTTCAAGTTTCATTTGCCACTGTTTGTAATCCAATATTATTAACCAAGTCTTTGCAATTTGATATGTCTTATTGAATTACATTTTAATGTAACAATAAACAATTTACAAGGGGTTACTTCTATTTTTAAAAATAAACATTTAAGGGGTATGAAGACATGATTTACTGCTGCTGTAATCAAAAGAATTACAATTTATCATATGATGTATCATATCATGAAACATGATATTAAACCACGAAATAACTGTGATTGATCTTTGTTTTTCGTTTTTGTAATCGAGACTAATCTACATTATTTTTTTAATTGGAAAATTAACAATGTGTATAGCAGACTTCTTGAAAATGAAAATTCATCTTCAAAGACATGCCGAGTTCTAGGATAGTGTTACAAAGGCGCACATCGGAGAAAAAATAATTTTATAGAAAGAAAGAGCAATAATATAATTGATCAAAAAAAACTTTTACAAACTAATACATTGTTATATATTACCATATTTGAAGGATTGCTTCCTACTCCTCTGAAGTGTGATACGGTTATGAGTGTGATCCCTGAGCTAAGACAGCAATAGTTAATGTTACTGGCAATTATTTGGGGAAATTATGAGCATATATCAATATCATTCAGGTGCAAGGTGTAGCACCAGCTAACAAGCCTAATATTTCACGAAGCCACAAACATGTCAGAACGCATGATATATGTTCCTTGTTCGCACATTACAGTGGATTAGTCTGTAGTATCTGCGATGAATAGCCTGCCAATTACTAAAGCCCAAACGAAAAACTTTCAAAACACTTGAGTCACGCTCGCTACGTTAACATACGTGGTTCCATCACACTTTATATAATAATAACTTAATAGTTTTATGGGAGTGGTACTGGGAAGAAAATCGTCATGAAATGACTATCATATGGTGAGTTCCGAACTTCAGTTGTGGGCCAGGTTCAAGTGCGAGTGGGCCTTTCCTAAAGTAGAATGCATAGGTCGTCAGATCAGAACGTAAGTCAGAACGGTCCGAGAACCAAAAAAAATTCTTTACTTGACCATATTTCTCGAATTACAGAGCACACACAATTGAAATAATAAACCCCATCTTTTAAACACCGTAATTTGTTTCAGTGGAAGCGACCAAGTTCTGTTTCCAGTTTTTATAGCTTAATGCTGTGTTCCCACGGGCGTGAATCACGAAAGCTAGCTGAGTTTGTACCCTCTCACGAAAAGAAAGAGTTGAGACCCGTTCATACGATTTGGCATTTCTCACGAATTGTAACTCGACTCCAGAGCTTCCAGAACAACATCCTGCGCACGGCACTATGGCATACCCCTTTTCGTGAAATGAAGGCTTCCGACATGCACAAAAAGTTCGAGGGCCCCACCATCACCGAAGCCATCAAAATAAGACACACCAAGTTTTTCGACTCGATGAAACATAGTCTAAACCCTCTATTCCGAGACATGACACCCCCACCGCTACCGGCAAGGTGGCAACTCTCAAGATCGAGTAAAGCAGACCAAATGGTGGAAATCACGGTGCTTGGCTCACCAACAACAAGCCTCTAAAGGGCACCCATCAATGCTATCAGACTAACTAAGACTGCACTACATGCCTAGAGAGGCCCAGCCACCAGTGGACTCTTACCACTGTACCGCAACAACCAACCTCTACCGCGGCTTCCCACACTCCTTAATTCTCTGACACCACCTTAAAGCAGGTAATCCTAGTACAAGGATCCGCTCAACCCAAATATTCCTTATTTTTCCGTCATCACTAATCTTCTAACTAGAGAGCTTAGAAAAAAAAAAAAACTAATTGTAAAGACAAAATCAATTTTATTGTAATTTATTTCCTTAATCCATATTTAATGTATTAGTTTACAATAATACATACTTTCGTGATTCACGCCCCGTGGGAAACCGGCATGATATTGCTACTCAAGGCATGGGCTTTTTGTTTCCAGTCCTAATATTGATGCTAAGGTTTCTCCAGTTTAAACTGTATCTACTTCAAAGGGTGGTTTCGTCGTTGCCAATGCTTACGGTGTCTAATATAGTCAGAAAAGTAATAAACCTTTGATATGTCTACAATAATGAAACTTTATGTCTGCATGAAAGAGCACTTTCTAACTCCTTGCACATTCGAACAATTCTCAGCTATTCCAAGCTACATTTATTTAAATGTACTTGAGCTGTGTGAGTTCTATAATCAGGAATCTTTTATTTCATATTGGGCCTTTCTGATTCCTTACAACACCGTCACCGTTTTAGGTACATCCCCTAATCGCAATTCTGACAGCTGTTTTACTCATAGTTTCTAGGGTTAATTTTTATCAATTATCTTATGATCAATATTTCGCTAAATCCACCATTTAACTAACAGGTTAGTATTGTTGTCATGGAAGGCCTTGAGGAATGTAGTACTTTCCCAATCCTTATCCTAACCAACAAAGAGACAATTTACCAACCATGTTATGTTTTTGTACAGAAAGGTATTTCTCCTTTGTAATAATGGGTTACATATTTACAGTTTCGGCCCTTGTATATTTATCCAATTGTATAATAACCCGTTGTTTATGAAACGTAGTCCCCTCAGCCGAACTTTGAGTGATACTAAGCTCCTGTTTGCTGAAATGTATGAGGAAACGGCGAAACAAATTTTTATGATTCGGCTCACATTGATGTGATTATGATCAGTTAGCGTATACTATTCCTTTTTGTAATTATCACGTATCTGATCTCTGCTGGATTTCTGTCAGGCATACATCTGCTACCATAAATCTGCTACCATAAATCAGGTCCGTTTATAGTTCGAGTCCATAACAGCCGACAGCTTTTCTTCTTTGGTAAATAACACCTTAATGGTCCTGGAGCGATATCTGATCTTGGTCGTAGTCCATTTAATGTTCCATAAAAAAAAATATATATTTTATTTCTAGGTCTTCTGTTGTAATTTATCGTCTGTTATTGTGAGCGGGGTCTGTAATACTCGTTCACCTATTTCTCGACCGATATAGTAAACTGCGGTTAAGGCTTTCTATTATGATAATAATAAGTGAATTTGTTTTTTTATTATTTATTAAACTTCCTTTACCTCATGGATCAGTGTATACCTATGTAACCTATGAGGAGTTTGATTTCTTTACAACTATTAGGTACAAATCTATTATTTCACGTTCTTGTGATCATCACGTAGGGTGGATTTCAGTTGTGATCTTATTTTGTGTTTTTTTTTTTTCTAATGAGTACAGAGAGCACGTTCTGAAATGACTCGAAGTCTTTACCCGACAATACCGTCTCTTCTGGAAGCTAGTGAAGTAAACTATGGAGTATCTTCTTCCACGGTGAAGACATGCTACAGACAACGAACAAATATATAATAAAATACACAATCGTTGAAAACTAACAACGGACTAATGATGATAGGCCAAAACAAAATAATTCGGGATTCAAACAGACCCAAATAAATGGATCTACAAAATGCAACTCCTAAATTATAAATAAGATACTTAAATACTTTAAGAAATTAATTTGAAAAATGTACAGTTGATATAGATAATCACATCATTTAAGTTATATCTTTATGTTTATTTATTCAATATTTCCACTTTATTTGATTTATTTTTTATATTTGTTTATAACTCTAAATGATAATTTAAGATGTCTATAAACGAAATAACTTATTAAAAAGTGCAATTTTTAATTGTTAAATTATGCACAGTGTATATGTAAATGTGATTTATAGAAAAATTAAACATATCCTCAGATAATGTATGGCAGTGTTGTAGTACAGAAACATAAAGCGAAAATTAAATTTATGGCTCAATCGATCGACCTATTCCGTTACATAATGGCTTATGTAACTAACTTAAACAAAACAAATTAATTAAACAAACTGTCCCGTAGCTTGCGGATTTTTTGAGGTTGAAATTTACATTTTAGATTTCATAATCCATGATTATTGGTTTAAGCTCACACTCAACGGTCTCTAAACAATACGAATATATATGAGGGCGTGTTATATATTTATCGATACACCACAGACAGGTTGTTTCTAGAGTAAGTGATACCGAACTTATCCTTAAGAGTACAAGTTTCGAATTCTGAAGTGACCTCTGTTTTATAAATCTAGGGTACTTTTTCTGATTTATAGCATTATACAAGGTGTGACAAAGCAAACATAACAATGGCTGTTAAGGAATCAGGAACGTTAACAAGAGGTTTTCTAATCACTACACCATACAGAAGCCATTCTAGCAATTGATATCTGATCGATGTTGTTATGAAGAAGATTCGGTCTTATACGGCTCTGTGATTAGATACGATAAACATTAATCATGGCTACCAACTGCACAGCATTAACAATTCCTCAAGCTATAAGCGTGTCGATACCATCACCGTCAATATTCCAGTCGGCAACTAGCGCTTATTAACTTTCCCACAGGATAAGGGGCTTCCCTGATGACTCCCAGTAGGGCCTTGATGACCGATCCTTCTTCCTCCACTTCTTCTGCCATTGACCTTTCGTATTTCATTTTTCTTCAGTCCCCCCTCTTCGGTTCCTATGGGTCTCTTTACGGGCTTCCTTTATAAAGGACTGGTAACTCTAGAGATTTAAGGAATGTATGCCTCAGTAAATCTAAAATGCAAAATTCTAAAAAAACCCAATGAACGTTTAAACCCTTCTCTTGTCACTTCAGTAATCACCGCAGAGCTCACTCTAAACAAAATGTTAGTTTGTTTGGAGGAGGTCTGGGTCCCCGAGGTTGAGATAGGAGTATATATCATTAGGCTTCGGTTTAGGTTGGTCAGGAAGGGGGGAATGGAAGCTCTGGTAGATCTTGAATGAATGAGTTGTTCAGCTAGGCGAGTTTTTTTAAGTATATCTTAAATATTTTTAGTTCAATCACATCTCTTTTACTATTCTTATGGAATGGCGTTCATACAGAATAACAAAATGACCCTCATTATTAGCAGGATGGCCAAATGATAGATACCGGTTCCCCCTACTTGTTTTAAATGACTAATTATTATTCTAACTTTTTTAATTCAAGTGAATCAAGATCTTTAAAAAATATTTTTTAAACCAATTATAGGAAAGCCTGAAGATACAGAATTTAATTTGAAACAATCTGTAGGGACTATTATCTCAGCTGATCTAATAAATCATAAATTTTAATAGTTTAAATAAAAATTTTTGAGGTTTTCCACAATAACTTGGATCATAGTGATGAATTGTTGATTATTATATGAAGGAGTCAGGGGGAAAAGAATATAAATCAAAATTAACAGCGAAATATAGTGAAATAATTTGTTTACACTTTTCTAGTTGAAGAGCTTACTCAAATCTTAGCTTAGAAGATATTTATAAATAGTTACTTCGATGTAAAAATTAATTAGGTTAATACAAAATCAAATTTAGTGATATTTCAAGAGATTTAGTTCTTGGAGCCATCACCTTTAGAAATTGCTAGCTTACTGATTGGTTCGTCGATGTTTTAGCTACATACTATTAATATATTTTGGTTTTCGGGAAAACAATTTTGAATGATTAGAAAAAATTTAAGAACCCGTGATATTAAGGTCCTATGTACCCGATTTGTGTAGTTATAATGTACTCGATATTCAGGAAAAAACAGTACACAAATGTTGTTAGGCCATTTAACCACGGATCTACCACTTATTTTTAGATTGAAAAAAAATATTTTTAAAGAAATTTTCTGTACATACGGTGGTTGTAAGCCATGATGAAATAAATTGAGTTAATTAGATAGGCGTGATCGCATGCGAACCTTGAGCGCGCAGATCTGCACGCTCTTCCCTGCCCTGTGCGGCTAATGATCCTATCCGATCGGATTTAATAACAGTTCGCAGCAGCTAACAATGAGCCGAGAGCTGAGGCCTTAACTCCCCACTGGTAATTCGATTCGGACTCGGCGTGTGAGAGCTGTAATCATGTGATATGAACGTTCCTTGTTCGCGCTAAAGGTGAACGGTTCGTTGAGTCTGGCACGGGTGTATATTTAAAATATATCTCAACTTGATTGATGGTTCGTAATGATGGATTATTGGTTATCTTAGAGCACATGGTTAATTAGTCCGTTACCTTCTCTTCGGTATTATGATTCGCTATTATGATCTTTAAAACCTCCTCAAATTTAAATCAGCTGTCAAAACTCGCAACACTAGATCCTGTCCTTCCGGCCGGTATTTTCCCTTTCACAAATATGTTTCATTTGACCGCCCTTTTCTTATCCGTACCAAAAAATCTTTGGAACTCAATTCCCCATCTCTATTCCCATCAATATTCGTCAGTTAATTAATTCACCCAATCTTTAAATCTAGGCCTTAACAACTCCTTATCTCCCTTCAATCTAACAATTCGGGTATTTTTATCCTAAATAATGATTGCGGGGAAAAATACATCTGGACTTATAGCTCCTCTAATTTCAGTAAACATTCCTTCCTAACTTTCATCAAACGTAAGTTGTTTAAATAAATTTCTAAAGGAATCAATGCTAAAGTAAGGCCATTACTAAAGAAGAATTGAATGAAGAAGTCTAAATACCAAGCTTTAAAAAATGTTTATATTTTTGATAAACATCCCTTCCAAGTTTATGAAATTACATAGTAACCTATCCAACCACCCTAATCCACTAGCACAGTCATTAGAATGAGCCACGCTCCCTATAATCCTCCTCGGAGATCTTTTATGCCAAAAACGTTTGTGAACGAAATGGAGACAAATTAGCAGCCCTTAGTTTTTGGACAATGGTCATCGTCTCGTTATCGTGTAGTAATAAAATAACTTATAATATCAATCGGTCACTCGTTATTTAAAAAAAAAACATCGCTTAGAAGCTAATAAAATTGCTATGTTAAATTTTTTTAAGTAGGTTTGGGCCGTAAAAAGGGGAAAATAATAACACCGTTTCATTACATTTGATCGGTTATTTGATGTACCGACGCTAATGAACCTAATTATGAACTATCTAGTAAAACATTTATGTTACAGTGGTATATTTATGCATGTATGAACGCTGTTGCTAAACTTTCTAAGGACTATTAGCATGTCATACTTACAGTTTTGAAAAACAACTACTTGAAAGCTTATCCTCATCATCTACTAACTGGTATTACACAGACCCTAGCAATGTAGAATAAATCATTGATTACTTGGTGATCACCCAATGAGTTTAGCATAACTCGCCTGAGGTACGTAAATGTATAAATTGCGTTTAATATGGTATATGTCTGTCTTAGTGTGGTAATCTTAATACTTTCCAAATGACCCAGCATATTTTCATATGCCTACCTATCATATTGCGTCCTGGGCAAATGCGAAACCGGGAGTTTGATTTAAATATGGACTCACGACTGGTGAGAAGGTTTCTACTGACGTCATGTACCAATTAGAACAGAAACTAATTACTATTTTCCTATGAGACCGTCCGTCTTCATTAAAAATAATCTATACCTCATATGTTTTCTCATGTACCAGTGGGCTTAAACCAGGTTAACTGTTATTGGAATTGAACAGTTGCTGCAGTGCGGGCACGTTGAAAGTAATCTGTTTCATAACGTGTAAATTCCAAGTATGGCTAAGTATAGAAACGGTCGAATTCGAAAAAAAACTGTTTAGGAATATGTATACATATTGTATACTTATACCAATACTGCGATAATTGTTTTGTGGCCGTAGGGACTTTTTACACCATGAATTCGGCAAAGTCACCGAGAAACTAACGTCAGCACTAAAACTTGAAGGGGATTAATTAACTCACAAAAATTTAATTCGTTTTCATGCCAGAATTCCTCGCTGAGGAAATGCTTTGCAAGTTAGCTGATGAATCTAAATTACTTTTCTAAATGATCTATGAAATCAATTTTTCAATATTTTAAGGTTTTTATAGAATAGTTTACGCTTGAAAAATACCATTTTTTTACCTTCTTCGTTAATTTTAAAACATTTCTTAGTTTAATTTTAATTCTGGTAACCTTCATTTATAATTGCATTATCCGAACTACGCACTTTCCTCTCCTCTGGAAACATTCCATTATTGTCCTATTCGCCAAACCCGTTAAACCATCCAATGACGCCTCATCTTACCGTCCAATTATTCTTCTCCCTGTCATCTCAAAAATATTTGAAAAACTCCTATTAAAACGTCTACTTCCAATTGTTGAATCCAAAAACATTTTTCCTACACACCTGTTTGGTTTCCGTTTACGATTTTCCACTGCTCAACAAGGCCTTCGCATTGTTGATCATATGTCCTCAGCCCTTAAAACCAAACAGTATTTCAGTAGTCTGGCAGGCAGGTATGCTTTACAAGCTCAAAAGATATTTACCACAAACCCTTTTCCTAGTCCTACAGTCCTACCTTTCAAACTGCTTCTTCTAAGTCCGCTGTGGCTTAGAATATTCTAATTACTATCCTGTAAAAGCAGGAGTTCCACTGGGCAGTGTCCTGGGCCCCATCATCTATAACCTTTACACTGCCAATGTCCCCGCTACCCCCAATACCTTCTTGGCCACATTTGTAGATGACACTGCAGTCTTGCAATCCCACTCAGACCCCGATATAACATCCCATAACCTTATAAAACACCTTGATGAGATCGAGCATTGGTGCAACCAATAGCGGATTAAAGTTAATGAAGCAAAATGTTCCCACATCACCTTCACCCTCTGCCGCAAGTCTTGTCCACTTAGGTACTTAGGCTTCCATCTCCACAAACGACTGACCTGGAGCCCACATACGAGGCTAAAAAGACAAGAACTAAACAGAAGCTTTGGACAACTGTACAGACTACTTCGAAGAACATTCCATCTCTCAATAGAAAATAGATTACTAATCTACAAAGTTATACTTAAACCAATCTGGACATACGGAATAGAGCTATGGGAGACACCAAAAAAGTTGAACATCAAGAGTATCCAATCCTTTCAATCAAACGTCCTGAGAATAATGCTCCTTACGTCGGCAACAAAACCCTCCATAACGATCTTAATATACCTTCCATTCTTGAACTCATCCTATCCAAGTTTATGAACTTCCATAGTAACCTATCCAACCACCCTAAACCCCTAGCACAGTCATTGCACAGCACCACTCATCTCTATAATCCTCCTCGGAGACTAAACGCCAGTGGCCTTGTGACCTGCTATAAATGCGTAACAGTGGGAGCCCTGGCAGTGGCCAGCTTCTGCAATCATGTCCTGAGCGTATGTGTACAAATTATTATTTAATGTTTGAGTTGCGACACGGTATTAATGACAGTTTAAATGACTTTTTGTATTTACAGTTCAAGTTTCAACTTTGAACAGGAGAGCCGCGAAGCTATCAGAGACACATGAGGGACAATATATAGGTTTCTGGTCTTAAAAAAAACATGAAACTTAAAAAATGAACATTTGCAAAGCCGACAAAATAATACATTAGAATTATTGAAATACAATTAAGTAAATAGCCTTGCTAACCTCAGAATAACAAATTGAAGTAGAGAATAATAAAATAAACATCTCGCCAAACCTCTCTACACTTATCTTAAATATTCTTAAGTGAGAACCGCACCATTAGCTCTCACAATGATACTAACTGCAGTGCTGCAATACACCACTTAACTAGGACTGACCTACGGGTGAAATTCTTAAACTCACAAGTCATTACTCACGCTATTTAGAATAAGTCAATGGTCTTTATCCTAGCCAACACTAATTATTTTCTTATTTGAAAATGCCACTATCCCAAAAATGGATTTTATAGAATTTCTTATCAAAACCATGTTAATTCGACCACCTGTATCTATTTATCTAGTCAAATGAAAGCCACAACTTACTTTGGCAGTAATTAAAATTACATCAAATAGCCAAACGAGATTTCGAAAAGTTTTATTTTTCATGATTATATAATAGGTGGTAGAAAACCCCAACAAATGTTCTATAGAAATGACTAATGCTAACAGTTGTAAGCATTTTGTTTGGAACTGACTGTCTTAGTAATCGGTGGACAGACAGCTTTAGTAAAGTGAGTTAAACACTCTCCTATGTCCCGTTTATTTCAGTTTTACTGCTACTTATAAATTTTCATTAGTTTTCCTCACTCTTCACCAATGTGCCGAGATCACATTCAACTCAGCCGAGGTCTCCCAAACTCCTCAATTCCTTCACCAAACCTTCAAATAGGTCCTTTCAAGTAAAAGGAACCCTTTAACTCCAATAATTTCCATTTTATTTTTACCCATTCCTATTGAGTGCTTTGAAAAAAAAAAGTCTATTTACACAGGCCCAACATATCTGTTTCAATAGAATATCAATAAACTGCAATTATATATTAGTGCATGCCTAGAGAGACTCTAGGCTCACCCATCAGTGGACTCTCACCACTGCACCGCAACATTTCCACCTCTACCGAGGCTTCCCACACTCCTTAATTCCCTCACTCCACCTTCAAACAGGTACTCCTAGTAAAAGGATCCACTCACCCCAAATAAATTCCTTTATTTTTCCCTTATCAATAATCTTAAAAATTTGAGAGCTAAGGAAAAAAAAAAAAATTAATATATACAGTAAAACATATATATATATATATATATATATATATATATATATATATATATATACTACCATAGTCTATATATATATATATATATATATATAGACAAGAGTAGAGTTGATAGTGGTTTTAAATACATGCTGGAATTTCCGAACTTTTTTTATATCAAATGGCTAAGCAGAGTGTTCAATGATATATTGCTTTATATTTTTTCTAAAAACCTAACTGGAAACCGGCTCTCGGAGAAGTTATGGAGAAGCATTTCCCGAGAGTAGTAATACCTGTCCTCAATAATTATCATTAGAAAAAAATTCTCAGAACTTGGTATTAAAGTTGTTTATTAACTGTTTTCTAAATTTGTATAAGACATTTGATTGAATTTTCTACCACTTATTATATAATCATGAAAAAATCTTACGAAACAACTTCGGGTTGTTTGAAGCAATTAAATTATTTTGAAAAGTGAAGTAAGACTTTTTTTTGACTTATTTTGGACAAACTGAGTTTGTTAACTGTTCATATATCTTTATTGAAATGATTACAAGTGATAAATACAATTTGAAGCAGTTTTTAGAACTTTAATTTGTATGTTTTGTTACTTTTTTTTGGGGGGGGGGGGTCAGTCAAAACCGAAGTCCTAATCCTAGCCAAAACCACTTCAATTGTCACTGTTGTAATAAGCACATAGCTGACTTACAAACAAAATGTTGGTTTTGAGGAGGCCACGAATCCATCAATGTTTTTGCTTCTTTGAATGAATGAATAAATATGGCAATGATTCGTAAAATTATGACGGAACCACTTAAGAGCCACCCTTTTTACACTACCATAGCTGACGGAGCCTTGTGCTCTCGCATCGAAATATCCTTAATGGCATTAATGGATGGTTTTCATTTGGCCGGTTGGCCTGTCACTACGTACCTATCCTACGGCATCATAACGATTGCCTGCGCTTGTCTACGAAGTGGACGAAACGGTGTTTACGAAAGCAGAGGCCAGGACAGGTGCATTTATGAGTGCCCTCATGCACTTTCGCACGAGTGCATACCAGTCAATCGTGATCCGTCCGAGGAGGTAATCACCGGTTGTGAAGCTGACATTTGACCTTTGACTTGAGTCATCAAAGCGATTTGCCTAGGTCCAATTTTAGTCATTTGATACAGCGCCGCCTTGCCAAATGCCAAGGGGAGTGCTTGATTCCAACAGGTGGCGAAAACGACAGCCGTCGTTCGTTCATTCAAAAGAATAGGTCTTCTACTAAACAAATAGAAGTGAAGAAATAAACTTTATTTTATTATTTAGTAGGGAGGCTAGTTGTGGGCTATTAATAAATGTACACCCGCCATTCATTTTGAATTGATAAAAGCGGTTTCAAGCATCTTATAATTAAAATTACTGCGTACAAATAGGAGGCATCATTTAAACCTTTTACTGAAATTGTTGAGCTTATTGAAAATTATGGTATAGCTGCTGAAAACGCTTGTATCAGTATCAAATAAATTGTGGTTAGACCTGAGAAAGGTGTACGTCTATTTATAAATCTATTACGCCTGTCTGCTAGTTTTGTTCAACATTGATGCTTCAATCGACCATAAACGTTTTTAATTATATTCCACTTAATTTAAAAATATTCTGGTTAGATTTCAGCAAAAATAAAATGACGGTAGGCATGACAAAATTGAAAGGTAAAGAAAATTAAAAGTTACTTTAGCATGAAATAGTTCTCAAATCACTGTTCAAGATTTTTTTTTTTATAAATCTTTATTTGAAGAAAATTACAATCTGCCCTAAGAGGGATAAATAAAATATCGCAATCACACCATATTTATAAATTAAAATTTAATTTTATGACCGTATTTACAATATATATTCATACAATGCAGGCAAATACATAGATCCCAGGAATCCCCGTATTTGCTCGCATCATATCATCATCTAGGCTATTGGGGAGATCTCTCACGCTGATAAGTGCTTTTGCTAGCGGATCTGGATAATAATTTCAGATGGATTTTAAAGAAATGTGATCTTGTATAGTGGAAATTGTTTAAGATCTAACCCATGGTTAACTTTAATGCATGTAATGTGTAAAGGCTTTTAAAAATATTTCAAATAGTAAAGATTTTAGAACCATCATATCTTAATACGTCTGTTTTTTTTTGTTTTTTTTAAATATTTTGATGTCAATATTTTAGTTATCAGTAGTTTTTTTTACGTAATGAAAAAATGATTTCGGCGACGAAGATGATTTGAAAATTAATATTCGTTTAATAAATGTTTAATGATCTAGTTGTTCTGTGAAGGGTTAACATCACTCTTACCCATTCTTTCTTTTTATCAAATCTCTAGCCCCCCTCCCAAATTGGGGTTCTTTCGAAGACTTTGATTGGTAGAGAAATTGCCCATAGACCGTCTAATTACCAAATTTTACCAATCAATTTTAACAATCTTTGCACCAATAACCTAGGAGGCAAAAGACGTTGAGAAATGTGAAATAAAAATAAATCTTTAACAAGCTCATTAACTTGAGACCGCGCTCAGAATATTTTTCGATATAATTCTTATACTTTATTTATAAGGTAATATTCCAGATTTTTTTCCTGTTCTGAAAGCACCATTCAGTTACAGGAAGTTAAATTCAAAAAGGAACATTAGTTAAAATTCAAGCCGCTGTGGCTTAGAATATTCTAATTACTATCCCCTAAAAGCAGGAGTTCCACTGGGCAGTGTTTCCTGGGCCCTATCCTCTATAGCCTATACACTGCCGATGTCCCCTCTACCCCCAATACCTTCTTGGCAACATTTGGAGGTAATCGGACCCCTGGACATCTACTATGATATGTAAGTGAGGACCTAAAAGAATAAGTATCCATGAAGAATGCTACATGTAAGAAGGATACGCTTTCATTCAATTATGAAAAGGTAATACTGACAAAGCTAGTCACATGGATACGTGTCATGAAAATACGTTGACGGTAGGTTTGGTTTAGTCGTGCTGCTGCGTTATGACGTTTTGATAATGTGTTAATGCCTAGGCTGTCATGTGTCCTATCGCCTGGTCTCTGACAGATGTTGTACTGTCAGGTGCAATTTCTCTTAGGCAATGTCAATCGAGAGTATTTGTGGTTTACTGCAGGTGATTATGAAATTAGAGTACATTATCCGAGGGGAGTACTTTTACATAATTTATTGGCGGTTACATAAAACTGAACAAGAGAACGACCAAATCATATTGTTAGATAATTTTAAAAGGTCCTCGACACCATCCATAATTGAAGCTGGCTTCTTCACTTCGAATGAGGTCCTCCGACTCATGAGTGTAACAATGCTTCTTGCATTAGCAGAAAAAATTCGTCCGCTTGAAATGATGTTTGATTGCCCATATGTTTGGCTTAGCTACACGTCCCAAAGCTTGAAATGGTCTTATCTTGAAATGAAATGTTCAGTCAACTAATTTCTTTCTGATTGTTAAAGTGATATTTATTCTTTTTCCAGTTTTACAGAAGCCAGAACTTAAGTTACTAATCAGTATTTTTCCATAATTCAGTGATGATACTTTTTAGAAACGAAATAAAATATAAATCCATTTAATACACTTAAAAAATAGATTTAAAACTAAAGCGGTCTGATTTAATTTAAACCACTTACTTGTATATAGGCCATTTACTACATGAAATATTTAAATTTGTTACATTAAATGTAAATTAAATTGTAGGCATTGCATGCCAGGAGTCTAGTGCTGCCACCATCCAGTTGTGAACTCCAAGGCCCCTGGCGTCTTCGGCCACGCGGTCACTCCGGCGACTTCCTTTGTCCGTGGATGACTTCCATTAGCAGTTTCCTAGGGATCTGCTCCTCATTCATTCTCATCACATGGGACAATGTTGGGCTCACTATAGAGGTAATGAACCTCCTGGTTGGTCCTCCTTCTCTTCCTTCCGTCGATCAGGACGGGTCCATAATCCAGTGGAGAATCTTTTCTCTCAAAAATCATCAAATTTTGACACACTGCCTTGGTCGTGGTACGGGTCTCTGTATCGTACGTGAGGACTGGGAGTATTAGAGTTTTATACAGAAGAGTTTTTAACCTACTTGGCAGGTAGTGTCTCAGCCCAATGCAGCCGCGGTTTGCAGATATTAAAAATTAAATTGTATTTTACATTATATTTTATTTTTATTTTATATTTGACATCTAAAAAAACAAAACTTCAGGGGGGTTTCCGCTCTCAATGCTTTCGTTCGTGTAAGTTCCCATGAGAGCATACTTTCGATTTCCATTCTGTAAGAGAGGGCGTTGTGCCGGCCCACGCACAATCCCCGGTCCAACTTTCGATTCTGTTGAGCGAAACAGGCCTAAACGTCGGTAACTGGATAATGTTTACGCCTCGATTCTATCACAGGAGTGCCTAACGCATTTTGAATTGTTGCAACTTCGTTCCTGTGCTTCTAAGGGTCGACGCTTTTATGACACTTGTGGATTTCATACACGTAGTCAGTGTGTAACGTAGCGATACTCGATCCCATATCCTGTTTTTCCCTAAGTTTTGAAGTCCCGGGTCTATTTTTCTTTTTTTGATTTGGATAGTTGAATGAATATGATGCGAATGACATAAATGTTACTAGGTCTTGAATTTTCCAAAGAATCTCATGAAAGAATAAATATCGAAGTATTTGTTTGATAGTCAAGTTATCTTATCTCATTTCATCTATTTACAAAGCATTTCACACACACACACATATAAGTTATATGCGTATTATATTTTTTTTTTTTTTTTTTTTTTTTCAAACAATTTTATTAAGATAAAATTACAATCTGCCTTTTATTAGGCAATGAGTAATTGAGATAAATGTCATCATTCATACTATATTTACAACATAATTAAGCTATTTTATTAATATTAATTAAGCATTACATTATTCATTTGATGTTATTATTGTTAGTTCAAGAAAGCATTATTTTCTTCATATGGTGCCGACTTTTGGTCTATTTTTGGTTTATTGCTCATATTTCTTTATGAACACATTCTTTTTTCCCCTGACAGTATACTAACCAGAAGATCATTTATTATTTTTAAAAGGTTAATAATTATATGCTTTTTGAATACTACATACATTTACATTAAATTCTCGAATAACTATAGATTTATCTATTGTTTACATTATGATAACGCTAATATGTTTAGCTTCCTGCAAATTTATATAACAATTGGAACGATTCTTTTTATAAATACCGGTGCGTTAATGATGGAATTCATTCGCCAAAAATTGTCTCACGTACCTTGTTCCAGAACTAAATATACCCAAAAACGTGAGGGTTTTATTGTTTCTGATTCAAGGAAAAATTTTATGAAGGAAAAGTCCTGCGTTCTTTTTGGTTCATTTAATAGAAGTTTTTGTTGGGTTATCATTGATTGAACGAAGTAAAGAATCGACCAAGTAAAACGAAAAATTTGTGATGTTCAAAATTCCATCATCAATTTCTAATTTCCGCTCCATATGTGTTGGATAATTGATATTTTAGCTTACTCAGCGGCAATTTTTCTCTAAAACCTTGATTTTCTCTCCGATGTTATGTCGTTGAGATTATGGAGGCAACTAAAGCTCCATTATTGACCGCATGCCCCATAAAGCTTACGCCTTGCAATAACCCCCACTACCCGCATGACACTAAGTTGTCGATATACCACCGGCCATTGTGGTCTGGGAGCACCTGTTGCTGTAACATACGGCCTTATTGTTAAATAATAACATTGCACAGTGTTCAATGGTGAAATTCAATTGCAAAGTATTGATCCGTGAATCAAAGCTGCCTCGCTATTCGGTTTTCAGCATTTAAACGATATTTTTTTTTACAAATTTTACTATACTTTTGGCGACAAAATGAAATGTTTTTTTTGGACAAAAATAGTAGTTTCTAAACCATTAAATGATTTTTCGATAAATTGACATAGAGGCTACAGCTTGAATTCGGCCATGTCTCGATCTTATTTCTTCCCCTGTTAAAAACTAGGACTTTTTTTACGTTCAAGAAATCAAAACCTTCATACTGACCTAAACATTCCTTATGTTCGCGACTGCATTAGAACATCATACAGAACATCACAAACATCTGCACAGGCACCCTAACCCACTGATTCCAATGAGTCCCACCCAGGGTCTACCTACACCTGGGAAGTCTGGTAACATTTAAAGACGTCTTAATTTGGAACAGAGATCTTCTAAATGTGTAACAATAATTCTTAATGTTTGCTTCAACGATTTAGGGAAGGTATCACTGTCCTCTGCCTTCTTGTCATTTTACCGCATTTACAGCACATTCGGTGGTTGTAAAACAATAAATGAAGTCAAAAAATAAACAAAGACAACAACAGACTACCTTGGCATTGTAACTTTCAAATACTAAGGTCCTCGAAAAATAATCTGTACTGAGTGCTTTTCAGATCTGTAAGCACGTCATGTCCTGCTGCCTCGTGGGTAATTGCTAGATGTGATTGCCGGCTTCGAGGGGACACACGGCAATTAGCATATTACGCAATTGAGTCCGGATTGTGAAAGCCCTACTTGTGTGAAACCGCTGGAAGGGGAAAAAATTGCTCCTAAGAAATAATATGGATAAGTGAATCAGGCGAGAACCTGAAATTGGTTTCGGTAAACGATATTGGTCCATTTTCGTGAGTCGATTCTTCCCCACTACTCTGCGTTTATTTACTTCAATAGTACCGGGAGAAGTATCATATATACACTGACAGGCAAAAAATTCCACCCACCTGATTTTTTCATGTTTTCATCTCAGAATATTTCTGCTTTGGATTGGTCAATTTTTTTTTTATGAATAAATATGTTTATTTTTTGTTTTTTTCAAATATAAATGTCAATATAGAGGATAGTAAACCATAACCCTTAATTCAATTAGAGGACTGTCGTTCCCAATGTTTACTTTCCATGGAATTAAAAATGTTTATTCAGTGTCATTTGCGTTCTGGTGCAGCAAATTTCTTAGTTTTCGGCTTCGATATTTTAGTTTTCTCAATTTTAAGTTAAAAAATGCCTCTTCGTGCTGAAGATGTTGCACGTGGTGTAGCACTTATTGGTGATGGACGTTCCATTAGGTATGCAGCTAATGCCATCGGAGTTTCCCATGAAACTCTACGAGACGCCGTCAGGCGTTTTCAAGAAAATGGGTCTTACCATAGAAGCGCCGGTTCTGGACGGCCTAGGGCAACAGAACCACAGGATGACCGGTTTCTTACTTTATGAATTTTACAAAACTGGCACCTTACCGTTGTTCAAGCGATTCATCAGCTCCAAGAAGTTTGAGGTGTGCAAATTTCTGAACATACTGCTCAGTAAGAGTAAAGGGCTTTTCGCCCAGTAAGAGGACCAGAATTGACCACAACTCACAGAGTTACATGGCTGGCTTTTGCTCGAGATTGGCTATGGTCGAATGGTGTGCTGTACTTTTTACAGATGAATCTAGATTTGCTCTACGATCTCCAGACGGGCGTGAAAGGGTGTGGAGAAGAAGAAATGAAAGGTATGCAGCCTGTAATTTCACCCAGAGCAAACCTTTTCAACGTGGTTCCTTAATGGTGTGGGCTGGGATTTCAATGGAGTGCCGCACCGAATTGGTTGTTGTTCGTGGAGGGTCTTTGACAGCCACTCGCTATGTAGATAATATTTTGGAACCTCATGTGTTGCCTATCCTCATCGAAATCAGCAATTTTTCATATTTCTTAGCAGTTTACATTTTGATTTGAAATTTTTAAACAAAGACTTATTTAATAAACGTTAAAAACCTAATTAAAGGTAAGAAAGATTATATAAATTCAATAAATAATAAGTATTATATACAATGACCATGTATTATATACAAATACAATTTTTTTACAAGTGGGTGGAATTTTTTGTATATATATATATGTATTTTAAAATTAAAAAAATTAAACTACGATAGTTGATTAAGGGTGCTGACCACAAGTGGCTTTTTAGATAATTTTGGATCATTCATGTTCAATCCCTGTCCAAGGATATTTTCTTTAGGGGTTGGGCCTGGGTGTGATTTACTTAACCTCGTGAGGGCAAATGAGCAGCTACTTAAAAAAATAAGCAGAAAATCCGATTAAGAAACTAAATATTAAAGTTGAGTGCTACACCTAGTGCATTTTTTTTTATTGGCTGATACTTCTTCAATAGGTGTTACGCTACGGATTTATTTTTATACTTAATGGCTTCTTTATTGGAAGATTGTTTGGAATCAATATATTTCATTTGGGCTACTTCCAAAAGCACATGCATTTTTTGGATTCTTATACTTCTGCTGTTACGGCTTAGATATATTTTTTACATTACTTTAAGTTTTAAATTTGTCCTCTATTTACTGATATTTTACTTCACTAACTAATAGTACACAAACCACATTATATTTTATTGTTATTTTATAATCTTTATTTTTAGTTCTTGGTTTTTTTGTTTTGTTTAAAGGAGTAAAACACAGTTGTGGTCATCAACACTTGATCAGAGTACAAGGCTCTGTATACGTCTTTAAGTACGTCGTAAGGTCTTTGTATACGTAGTCTAATAATGTCTACAAGCCCCAGAAGCCGGCCAAGTGCCTTGATATTAAATACTGTTTCAGTTGTAGAAAGTATGAGTCAGTATGGAGATACATTATGATTGTGTTATATGTTATGAATATAATTAGAAGTGCTTTAGGTGTGCTGGAATAGGGTGGCTTTGGTTAGGAATTTCATTATTCTGTCAATGGTAGTTACATCGTGTCTGAATCAATCAAAAATGATGTAACTACCATTATATGTAACTTATAGTAAGTGTGCCTTGTAGTTAGTTTTTAATATAGTGATTTTCTATCTAATCTAAAAAACTCCCTTTCATTCTTAATATATAGCCACACCGCAATAAAACTCTCAACCCTAAACAAATTCAAATATTCTAAAGAGTTAATACTCCAAAGAGACACTTGATAATTAAAAATTTACACAATCTGTAAAAACAAAAAGCAATAAAAGCTATTTGGAAAGAGTCTCAAAAGCCTTTCTTGAAAATTTTGTTTTTTCACATAGTATAAGTTATAATTAATTTTTTTTAGAAAATCGTTGAGTTCGGCTATTAAAACAAACGTGATTTTATGATGTTTTGTCAAATTTATTATTCCAATGGTACAATTCCAAATTTCAGCAAGCTACAGATGAGAGTTAAATGATAATGTAACAGTTAAAAATTACTTCCGGACATAGGAGCTAAAATTTCAAAACAGTAACGTCCATCAGTTCTGGTTTAGTGCCAAATTTACCCCAATGAGTTTTTTAATGAGATCGGAGCTACAGTCTAGTTTGGTTCTATTCCACGAAATAGTTATAACTTTCAGTTGACACGTATAACCCCACTTGGACATAATAACCTTAGCGTAGTTACCCCAACTGCTTTAGCCTTTGATTCTTTCAATCAAAAGTCCTGAGAACAATAGTAAATACCCCTTATTACGTCATCAACAAAACCCTTCATAATGACCTTAATATACCCTACATTCTTGAACTCATCCCTTCCAAGTTTATGAAATTCCACAGTAGCCTTTCCAACCACCCTAATCCCGTAGCACAGTCATTACACTGCTCCACTCATCCCTATAATCCTCCTCGGAGACTGAAACGGCAGTGGCCTCGTGACCTCCTATAAATGCGCAACAGTGGTAGTCCTGGCAATGGCCAGTTTCTCCAATCATGTCCTGAGCGTATGTGGCTCTCGCGCTCTTCGTCAGCCTCGCTCGTATTCGGTGGCGTGGCTGGTGGGGGAGCGTGGGGGACTTCTCAAAACTCCGCTTCCTCTTTCGCATGCGAGGGAGGCAACAGCCATGTGGACTTGTGGGGCCCCTGGGCTGTTTGTAAATATTGTATAAATGTGCGAGTGAATGATGAATTGTAAATATGGTATTAATGAAAACATTTATCTCAATTATTTATTGCCTATTAAGTATTAAGGCAGATTGTAATTTCATCATAATAAAGTTGTTTATAAATTAGCGTGATAATGAGAATCGTCTCCCCCCCTACTCAGAAAGTAGTATGCTAGCATGCCAGTGGTGTCACAGGAAAATAAATAAATAAATAAATAAAGTGAATTGAGAAATATGTTTGCAGATCTCAATTTCGTTCCATAGTTTTTATGTTAAAAAAAACAAAAAGTTTCATTTTATCTAATTATTTCTTATGAAATGAATAGAGCATCACAAGTTGTTTCTTTTATTAATAATTTTTAATTTTAGACACTGGCAAGGAACTAAATCTATTACTTGAGGGTGAAATCTATTAGTTTCTTTTTAAAATAAAAATAAATTGAAGAGTAGCGATGGACAGCCGGAGGTATGGGGGGTGACAGCCTGTATGATGGATGCTTACGAAACAAAAACCGTTGAGAGCCGTTTAAAGTATAGGCAGCAGTACGCCAAGGGATAGTATAGACCCAAGGAAGGAAGATAGCGTGAGGGACTTACCAAGATTCCGCTTACTCTTTCGCATGCGTGGGAGGTGACAACCATGGATTGGGCAGGTCTCTGGGCTGTTTGTAAATACTGTATGAATGAGCGAGTGAATGAAGAACTGTAAATATAGTATAAATGTGATCATTAACCACATTTGTTTTACGTTTGATCAAAAAGGTGAGCCGTATAATGTATATCATTATACTTGTTTATTCATTATATAATTTTTACTGTATATAATGTAGCGATGCTATTGAAAATACAAAAATAATTTGTAAATAGATTCGCCTGAGGATCTATTATTATATATAATTATCTGTAAATTTATAGAGGCTATGAAAAAAAAAAATTAGTTATTGTAAGATTACCGCAGTAAAAATTGTTGCCAAGTATAATTCACGTTGGACTAGACATTAACGTCTGCTACAAACCTTTTATGAGTGCTCCTCCTTGCCTATTTGGAAACATTATAACTTGAGTCAACGTTCTTTTTATGAAAAGTTTATCGAAACTAAAGTTATGTAAATCAAGTAATCGAAAGCATAACATACATGCAGGCGAAGCGAATATTCTGGGAACTATAATCCAGCCTATCGAGAGACTACATGATATGCCGAATTGACATCTGGAGCAAAGCAGGGTCACAGTTTCAGATAACTTTTGATCATTCTGTTTATTTATTTTGATTGTGGAATAGGATATGATCGCAGAAATCGTGGAAGTGAATCTTATTGCCTGTTTAGGAAACGCTATAACTTGTGTTAATGCAGAGTTTTTAGCGAAACTAAATTTACGTAAATGGTGCATGATGATGACACTAAGCGTAGTCAGGAGCACTTACAAAGTCAACCGTTTTAGATCGGTGAAGGTTTTATTTGCAGTGGATCTTATTCATTCCGTGAGCTCGTGAGATACTGTGCTTATAATTGCTCAGCCTTAGATGTAATGTAATATGCAATCAAAATATGTACTTTCATCAGCGACGGTGGCCGTCAAAGAAGACCGTCTGTGTTATTAAAAAGCGATCTGAATCTGTTATCCGGTGCGAAGCTGGGCTACCATTACGGGCCCTATAAGATTTATGCTAAACCGAATGTCCGCAGGGGGGGCTTTCTCTCGGGTTATCCAATGATCGGGCAGTTCGGCCGCGCACAACAGGTTGTGCAGGCCAGGTTCTCTCATGAGTCACGATCACGGCACGCTTTGGTGCGCCTTGACCGTGCCAGGTTGGGCGCTCATTAGGTCAATACGGCTCCTTGGAAGTCTCGCTGACGCAACATACGAAATCTCAGGGAACATGAGGAAATATGAGATAAGTTTGTTCGGAACACGGTGTGTATCATTGCAGCTTATGATGTTTCTTGATCAACATTTCACTACCGCTACATCTCAAACTAGGGAAGGGCCACGGTCTCAATAAAAAAAGCTTGGATACAAACGTCTATCTGGCATTTTATTTTAAATAGTTATTATTCCTCTAAGTTCAAATATTTCATATCATGATGAACAAGTCTTCAATTTTATAACCTATCCAATATAATAGAAATACTATATCATACCTCTATGTAAAACTTAAGTAGAGTTTAAATTCAGAATTTTTAAAGACTTTGTGTATTTGCTGCTAAAAAAATAACATTTCAAATATTTCTAACCAGGACGACGTAATCTTTAATTTACTATTCTGCTCAATATGACAAAAAAATATATATACAAAATATTGGTTGCAGAGGATTAAGTTAATTTGTAAGTTGCCACAATCTTGTTGTAATAAGATATCTATAGATTATTTAAGATTTATTTAATATGCAATACATGATGAGAGAATGGAGCATGAAATATATGAAAAATACTCTATGCTTTTATGGCGTTACCACACAAAGGATAAATATTTATACACAATACACGTAACATTTTACGATTCGCGTGATCTTTAATTATTTCCGCGAGGAATGGCATGCCAATTAAACACTCCTAACGCATGCTAAATACTGATCAATAATACGATCTCCATCAACCGTTAGCGTTCCGCTGTCTCGGGCCAGTCGGGAGTTCGGAAGTCTGGGGCTGCTGTGGTGAATCACCTGGTGAAGGACCCCCTGCTGCTGAGACACTACGGGTTAATTAAGTGGTGAAAGAGGCTGGAGTTGAGCTCCGAGGGCATGAATGGCCGATGCCCCAAAGATCAAGGCAAAGAGTACATAGATTAGTATCTCTTTCACCCGGCACGTTTGTACCAGGCACGTATTCTCTCCTATTCCAATCGTTCTCTTGTCATCGGCAGCTGATGTTCTGGTGATCGGGTCTGATCAGATCGATTGAATCATTTTTACGACCTCTAAACGTTAATTAAAACTAAAAGGTAATGAAAAGATACACGATGAACTGCTTAACGATCATTAAAATTTCTGCGGCGACCTTAGTTGGAGTAATCAGATTTAATTAAAATATTTTACCAACAAAGTGAGTACTCTGACAGTCCTTTATTACCTTATTCCAAGGTATTTGAGAGCCTATATGATATGATACAAATGAAATAAAGTCTGGAGCAAAGCAGGGTGACGATATCAGATCATTCTATTTATTAATAAATACGAGTGGAATGCAAATTTAGTCCGTCATTTATTAATGAAGTACAGGATATGATTAGAGGTGTTCTCTTGGTTTCTTATTGTCTATTTAGGAAACATTATAAGTTGTTTCAATGCAGAGTTTTTATCTTAGTAGTGTTATTGACTACAATAAAGGAAATTTTGCAAGATGGTGGCACCGAGCGTAATCGAAAGCAGTCTCACAAAGTCAATTGTGTAGAAGTCCATCTGTGCAAATGGCGATAAACCCCTACATCAAAGGATGAATGAATGGCAGCTGACATCGGCAGGGAATGCTTTCATGTCAAATAAATAAAACCGTAGCTAGGTTTTTTTACAGTCTAAAACGACGTTTGAATATTCTTTTAAAACAGAAATTTACAGCGGACATATGGAAATGGTCTCTAAAATGATGCGATTCACACCGAATGATGGAGGTGGGTAAAGCGCAAGCGAAGAGTTCAGATATCTCATTGAATTGCAAATTCAGAGCTCTCTCTCTCCGCACCAGGAAACAAATGTACATCTGGACCTGCTGTTCCGAGCGTCGTCTGAATTAAAAAGTGTTATAAACTAAAGGTCTGGTAAAATGTACTCAATATTACTGCAATGTTACACTTTAATTAAACTTACAACAATTAAGAGTATTTAACAATGTCAAAAGTGTTTACTAATCCAAACGCCTCTACCAGTGGAAATAAACTGCACATGAATCTATTATTGACCATTTTTATATAAAGGGGTTGGCCGGAATAGGGGTCTCCCCTTAGTGAAAGGGCACCTCCGTTGCTTGGCGTTGCCCTCCATCACCACCTGGAAAAGGCCACTCCCTCCCACCGCTCATGTCATTACTATCCTCGAAACCCCTGGAGTCGACTCCAGTACCCAGATGATCCGGTGATGCTTGCCTTGGTCTTGTTTCTTCTGGGGGTTCAGAGCTATTCCGAGGTATTCCTAGCTCGGCTAGTACCTGCGGCTCCTGGTCAGCGGTGGGCGGGCTCCAGCGTCCGGCGACGTCAACAGGTCATCGTGGCAGGCTTGCTGGACAGCAATGCCCTAACCTTCTCCCTCAGACCGGCGTCGACAGTCCACCACACGCTGACCGGGTTGCGTAGCCATCTCACCGCCAACATTTTTCTCATTCTGCTCTATGAGTATAAAAATGGATAGGCATCTCCATTTCTCTACTCACATTCGTAGTAAACTAAAAACAGTAGGACAGAGGTCTTACCGGCTTTCGCACTTGCTAACCTCACCCAACCTGTCACTGCATCTCAAATTGATGATATATAAATGTGTCCTCCGGCCAGTTCTGCTGTACGGTGTCTCGCTATTTACCCACTTCACTGACGCTACAGCCACAAGTCTCCAACATTTCCAGAATGGGATCATGCGAAAAGTGGTCCGACATACCTCTCTTGAGAGGTTAAAGAACGCCGACCTGCACCCGTTGCTTGATGTGTCGACGGTGGATGAGTTTATTCGCCGGAGACACATTAAGTTTTTTGACTTGTTGCAGCACCTGACAAATCCAGTGTTTAACACTATGACCCTACCACCTCTCCTGCATCGATGGCAACAGAGTGTCGGGGAAAAATTAGGTTAAGAATTAGTTTTTAAGTTTTCTTTGTTGTGATCAAAAAGGTGACCTTGATCACCTTGTAGAGTCTTGTCAATGAAGCCAAGTACATTGTGTATCATTGTACTTGTATTGATTATATAACTTCTACACCCATTCAGACCTTGTATAGAGTGTACCGATGGTACAGGACATATAAAATGTAGTATGTAAATAGATTCACCTAAGAACCTATAGTCAATAAAAGTTTTTTTCTTTTTCAAGGGGATTGAAAAAATAAATAAAAAATAAAATATAGATTTTATGACTCTTACAAAATATAAGAAATGGCAAATCGTGGGACAGTACTTGAGACCCTAAACCTTGACTTTATTTGTCTTTTCAATTCCGCCTAGCCTTGTCCTTTTGGCAGTTCCATCTCAAATCGACAAATTTGCCTCCGATCTATCCTTGGAATTCCTCAACTGGTGGATTGCTCCATTGTTAAATAGAATAGTTGCACTGAAAGCTCAAGGTCGGTATCATGTCGTACTAACTTCAAAACTCAACGAAATATAAATATTATAATGCTGATAATCCTTATCGTTCCATGTGCGTTCGTATCTGTATCAGTACATAGTGTGAAAATCAAAATTTTCAGAAAAGTCTCTCCAAGAGTCTTTTGTTTATTACATCACCAGTCACGTTTTGACATTTGACATCCTCAGGTCTATAAATGAAAATGTCTTTAAATAAAATTATTCCATACCTCACTGCAAGCACTGTTAGTCCATGTTTTCGTATGAGATGACAATAGAAGTGTTTTTCATACCGCAAGATTTTATAAAAAGTGATTAAATCTCATGGAAAAGTTACAACTTCGGTATGAAAAAGTGGAAGAATAGAATAATTGATTTTAAATATAAAATCCTTTTCCTGAGGATACCTGAATTGGCGAAACGTCGCATGGTGAGGTGGTGATAAATGAAATTTTTTTGGAGAGGCTTAAGCTTTAAAGAAATTGATTTTCACACGTTGTGAATTGGAGTGTTTACTTTTTAGAATATTATTATATTTGCTGTTATTTATTTCATTCATATTTGCATTTTTTATTAAATGATTTGTCATTTGAATGATTTGTTAGCTGTTAATTAAAACAGCAGGATCTCATAATGTCAAAAAAAGTGATTCTCTCTCTCTCTCTCTCTCTCTCTCTCTCTCTCTCTCTCTGTACCATTGAGGGATATAAGGGCTTGAAAACACCGCTCATGGTGTCATTTCATTTGTATTCTTCTTCTCGTCTGGGATCCTCCTTTTTTAATGCCCTCAGCACACAATTCAAAGCATACACGTACCGCTTGGGAAATTTTTTTGTGATATTCAATGCATCCGTAAATCAATACTGATAGTTGCAAGGTAACCCTGCAGTAGTATGACTGATAAATCAAGCGCTGGAATGTAGAACGAAGATATTCAAATAGACTGAGGCTGTGTAGTATGTTCGATTGCATAAGCAAGGCACACCACTTACTATTGCGACTGGCTCGGTGTCGGCATTAATACAGCCCTACCAACCACAGCGGTAACTAGCTCCCTTCTGCTGAGTTGCTTCTAGCCTGACAGGCTGTGTTGTATGCATCAGCTGTCATCGTGACAGATCTCATTACTGCTCATAGCCTCTACCTGTCTATGTTGAAGATATCGCTAGAATCGGCCAATTCTAGATTTATATTTTTGCGTACACAGCCTAGTGTTAGTTTTTAAAGACGAAACGCGTAAATGTGTGTATTCTTATTTGAATTTCTGAACACAAATTTAACTAAAGTGTTTTTACCTTCTAATACAACTTAAAAGTGCTAGAGGGTAGGAAGGGGGTTCCCGTTATTTAGGGGGGTTTCATCCAGAATTCTTTCTTATTACAAACTCCTGAGAATAATAGCAAGTTCACCAAGATGTACCACTATTCCCGAACACATTCCCTTTATTTATAACGTAGTCAAATAAATTACTCAAATGGAATTGTAGTAACAAGTAACGACGGATTAAGTAAAACCTGCTATGCACAATGTTTCAGCTAGAAAGACATTCATACTTGAGGAAACTGGAATTAGATTACTAGAAATTAGTCTTATAGTTATAGGTTTTTTTTTCGGGTTTCCTACAAAGTGGCTACTTTAGTTTTACGTATGGATTATAGAGGCGTGAACCCATGAAGATAAGATGAAATAAAAAAAGTGTCATCTTGCAAAAAAAAATCTCGCAAGATGATTTTGGCACGGATGAATGCATAGTATGGATATGGAAGACCGTATTATGAAGACACCATCAAGTTTTCGTTGCAGCACCTAACAAACCAAGTGCATTACATTATGACCCCACCCCCATTCCCGCATCGATGGCAACATACTGTCGAGGAATATTAGGTTAAAATTTTGTTGTTAAATAAAGTTAGCTTTAAGTCTATGGTTAATAAGGTGAGCCTCATCGCTTTTAAACATGTTAAGACAACGAAAGTATAATTTACCTTATACTTTTGTAACAGTCGCAAATCACAGTTTAAAATTGTATAAAATGTAGTCAAGCTAAAGGACATATAATATTGAACTATTGAATCCCATATTTTTTAATAACAAGGGAATATGAAGAAAATAGTATGGAAGAAAATTCGTAATGACGGACAATATACATCAATAGGTTTATGTAGATCACTTTCACTGTTTTGGGTATTCACGAATCAATCCGATCCCATCAAGAGGATAGGATATGATGCTTTAGATATGCAAACGAAATCGACTTTGCACGCCTTTACCAAGCTCGCTTCCTCAGGGCGAGGTTTATCCTTCGTTAGCTGAGCACTAACAAGGTTAGTACTGACAAGAACTAGCTGTCAAGGAGGCGTGTAACAGTCGTTAGTGTGAAGGCCTGACGGAGGAAGACAGCAAGCACGACTACAATGTATGCACTTGTTAGTGTGGTTATTACCTGTAACGCAGATTGGCGCTACTGGAGTCAGATGCAGCCGAGTCTTGATACCAGAGAGAAGAATCCTACGTTTAGAAGCGGCTATCTACAGGTTGTTACCCTCTACTAACATTGATGGTTATTATTTTATTACTAAATAAGATCTCATGGTCAAACAGATTAATAATGCCTTAGTAAACATGTAAACTCCGGCTGAGATCTAGCTAGCTGTGTTTGTTGTGAGAAGGTTACTTAGCTGCGTTTGGTGAGGGAAGGTTACTTTCTAGATAAGACTTGTGTTTATTGTTTGTTTGTGGCTGTCCACTAGAATACCTGGTAAATAACGTGTAATTTAATTAATCTTTACAGGTATGTTTATTTCATTTATTTTATATTGTTCAATCGTTTGATGCTTATAATTTTAATGTCATTGTAAAAGATTAATAAAATCAGTTATTGAATTATTAAAACCAACTTACAATTTAAATTAGAAGTTATTGATTGAAAAATGAATCAGAAAACAAGGGAATCCAAATTATTTGTACATATCAAAAAGAGACGAAGGCGATTATGAGCCAGTGGAAATTTCAGAAGATAAACAATTATGGTTCAGTTTACCAGCGGATTTTCGGAATCTACTACATCATCAGGTATTATTAACAAAATCAGCTATTAAAAACGCTGTTTCCGCAATAAGACCAGTCAACGGATATCGAAAAGTAGGCGTTAAAGTAGACGAAGATTTAAAGAAAGTGTATTTTGATGAAGCTTATAACCTTTGTTTTAACAACTTTCTACTACAACTCAAAAGTGCTAGAGGGTAGGAAGGGGGTTCCCGTTATTTAGGGGTTTTTCATCCAGAATTCTTTCTTATTACAAACTCATGAGAATAATAGCAAGTTCAGCAAGATGTACCACTAATTTCCGAACACATTTCCTTTATTTATAACGTAGTCAAATAAATTACTCAAATGGAATAGTAGTAACAAGTAACGACGGGTTTAGTAAAACCTGCTGTGCACAGTGTTTCAGCAAGAAAGACATTCATACTTGAGGAAACTGGAATTAGATTACCAGAAATTAGTCTTATAGTTATAGCTTTTTTAGAGGAATTAGAGGAATCCAATTAAAATCAGGACAATTTTTTTATTCAGAAATTCAAAGAATTAGAAGCTACATTAAATTCTAATGAAATTAAACTGCAGGAGCTAGAAAAGAAATTTATTATAGAAAAATTTGATAAAAAACTAAATCCTTCTGATTGGTTTGAACGCTTTGAATCTGAATGTATGAGACACAACGTGACTACTACTGCGCGACTAGTGTTACGAAGATTATTGAAATCCTTCGTTTTTTTGTAGACGGCCCAGCCGAAGATTGGTATGAGGCAAATTTAAAAAAGATAGGCCTAGTAAATTGGTCTGAATGGAGAAAATCTTTTTTAACAGTTTTCATAGATAAAGGTTGTTCAAAGATTAGGAAAGCATATAGTTTTAAATATTTAGGAGGCTCATTGGTTGATTACGCATTAGCAAAAGAAAGGTTATGTTTGGAAGTGGAAAGCCAAAGTACAGTTTTTTCAAGAATCAGTATGATTGTTGTGGGACTACCATTAGCAGTACAAGATGAATTAGACAGAGAAGAAACAAGCATTGAACAACTGTTTATACAATTGAGGAGAATGGATGATTAATTTTCCAGAATGAAGAACAACGATACACCATATCAACGTATGAGCATAACATTGGAAAAATCTAAACAGAAAATCGATAAAAAAATAAAATAACCAGCTCTGCTTTAAAGAAACCCTGTTCTATTTGTGAAAATTTAGGATGGCCAAATCGTTATCATCCGGAAAAAGAATGCAGATATAAAAATTTATTTGTGACAAAACAATTAGTTAATCTAAATGAGACATCAGTATTAGTTGATAATCCTAATAACACATGTGGAGAAATTGATATTGTAAAAATTGATGGAAATGAAAAAAATTTAAACTAGAAGGCCCGGATAAATTGAATCCAATAATTAAGATACACTTAATTATTGATAAAAAGATGAAAATCAAAGCTGTATAGGGCAGTGGTTCAAATGTAAGTTTGATAAGTCAACGAGTAGTTGATCTGTTGAAATCAAGTCTGATAAAACACAAGTCTGTATTTAAAACAGTTAATGGTTTCAATTTCAGTACTTCCCGGGAAAATATAACTTTAACAATAGGGAATTTAACAAATACTCTTAACACATATATAGTGAAAAATAACAATTTCTCATATGATTTACTCTTAGGACTAGATGCCATTAGAAAATTTAAGATTATTTAAGATGAAAATTTAAAAATATTACAAAGAGTCAATAAAGATATCCGGTATTCACTTTACTATATCTACTTTGGGTATTTTTATTTTTTCAATTTGTAAATCCAGTACTGTAAATCATCCTCGTACAGATTTAATTGTGTTTATGCATTTGTGTGGATATATTTCACTTTTCTTTTTCAGACAGGTTATTGTATCATTTTCTTCTTATTGTTTGTGTTTAAATTTATTCCATTTTATATTTTTTATTCTTTTTAAATATGCCTTTTATGTGAGTATGTATATTTTATTTTCTTGTTTCGTTTTATTTTTTCTATGATTTATTTCACTCTACATTTCAGTGAGGACTGTTTTCTTTCTATTTTCTTCTATTTTCCACCGAATTTTCTTCTAATATCAAAAGGGTTTTGGTTGGAAATGTTTTTTGGTGAAGGACTTTTTTTTATGAAAAGTATGGCTTTTTACATCACGTTTTTATCCATATTTAGTCCTCTGTAGACTATATGCTCCTCATCCCTGACCTGGGAGCAAGCCGTCTCGAGAACGATCGGCGGGTAAGCTGTTAGGTAAAGGACATAGCCTAAGGTAATTATTTACAAATGCTAAACCGTCTTCAATTAGCTAGAGCTTTAATGGCGGTGAGTGGGTGTTCCCATTGAACGCCCTTACCCGAGCGAACCAAAGGCCGTGTGGCGTATTACCTCTTAATTAACCCCACCACGTAACATGACAATATCTAAAATTTGAAGGCGCGCCGTTCTATTTAAGCGGTAACAACTTTCTAAATATGATAATCAATGTGTCATAGCAATGTAATAATATGGGGGAAAAATGTTGCTCATTTGTATTTAATGTCATTAATTAATTAATTAGATTAATCTTAATTATACTTGACAGAACCAGTTCCCTTTAAGCCAGTAACTGTAATTATGTCTTTCGATCAAGCTGGTCATTCTTAATAAAAATTGTTGTAGCATTACAATTTTAGTTTTTTTAAAATGTTGTTCAAAAGGCCAGTTATGACAATTATAGTTCTCTAGAACTAGAAACAGAAATATGAAAAATAACAAAAAGAAACATCTTTTTATTTTTTAGTATGAATTCGGAAGGTGGATTAGGCAAACTAATTATAATTTCCTCTTCATTTTTGTAGGTGAGTTAAATAAAGAAAGGGTGACGCTACCTAGGAAATTTAATTAAAAAAAAAAATCAAGGCAAGTGTGTTATAACACACAATTAAGGGCTTGGTCAATTAGCTGCGAACAATTTTCGAACACGATTGTAATGATTTTTTGTAATTACATTAGCAAAGAATAATAGGTACATATTATTAATTCTTTAGTCGAGATTTTTTATTTGATATCCTATTCAATGTGATAGAGGAAGCATTTTTTCATCATTAAGAAAATTACTAAATGATGACACTTAATACTGATTTACGAGGTGGCGTCTAATGTTAATCAGGTTGTAGAGTGATCAAAAAAAAATTTCACACCTCACAATCACCCAACCTTATAGGAATTTGGGTGAAAATTTATATTAAAGATTATAATATTTAATGAAATCTCAATTGCCAAAGAAATTGCTAAATAGTAAATAAAAGGTATAATCAACAAGAAAATAAAATGTAAATAATTAAAAGTCCATTTTATATTCACTACGAATGGTAGGTTGAAGTCGGTGATTAAATCGAAAAGTGCCTTGCTTAAAAAAGTATTGAAGCATGATTCGGCCTGGATACATATTTTGCTCATTTGAACTCTTGCATAACATTAGTAATGAAAGTTTGACCTGCGGATAGGATGCGATGGTGGGAATTGATTTCTTATCAAAAAGTATTTCAATATTTCTCAAAAACATCCACTGACTTGTGATTCCCAGCTAACCCATTAACGCATGACATGCTCATCACGATTTTCGACTTAATAAGTTGTAATTACGAGCTTTATCGAGAGGGCGGTAGCAATCTGCGGGCATTAGGGGATAGGGGGCTTATGAAACGGTCTCAAGCTCCCATATATCGTACACTTTCACACAAGCGGGCTTCAATCTCACTAATAGCAGGCAGCCGGGAGCTTGGGAAACTGCGAGTTAATTTGTGTATCCAAGAGGCGGGAGGAAACGCCACTCCATCTTGGGACATTGATATAGAGTTTGCCTCGCCATATTGTTTTTTTTCCTGAAAATTCTGGGTGAGAAGGGCAGTTCTACCAACTGAAAATATTGTTTATGAATAATTAAAAGCGCATTATAAGATAACAAATGTAACATATACCGTTTTATGCAAGTAGTGACTTTACTAGGAAATAAATGAATGCGTTTGTTGATATTTTTTCGTTTTTTTAAAAGAGAAACAGCTGCCAGACTTTGTACGCTCAATGAAATATTATATAGACCAGAAACAGTTAAATAAATTTAAAAAAAAATCTAAAAATTATTACAATACCATGCTATTACAATCAACAGCATGAGAAGCTGCTAGGCACCCTGGAGCACATCAACAGTTATAATCTAGAGACGTATGTCCTAGGTTATATAAGTAAGGGCTAACCCCATAGTAAAAATGGGGGAAAATTTCAAAATGGAAACATTTTTGAGAAGGCAATCCCAACAAACTACAGAGCAGAACAAGAGGGTATGTCGGAGGCATCGAAAATTCTGAGATATATAAATAAAAGTCCCAATTTTACTTCAATATAGTGAATACTTTCAAAGTAGTAACTGTGACCCATTAACGTTCTGTTCTTCAGTCTCTTGGATCTAAACAGAAACTAGGATCGGAACGGTTGTTTCTTATTGGTCAAAGGTAGAGCAGCAATCACTCATACTAAACCCCGGAATATAGCTATAACAAGCTGTTCCCTGAATGAACTGGTCTTGTTCTTCCGTGGACCGCCCACAGTAGAATGAGGGTCCATCTTTGCAGAAGGCAAAGGATCTGTGAAAAGTCCTTCTGTGATTTCAGACAAGTAAGACCAGCCCTGTGTAATGCTGGAGAAGAGGAGGCTTGTATGGCCCCAGTCTACCGATGTTGCGGTCAACTTGTTCGATGGCCTATAGAACCTCCTGAATCCCTGCTCTTGTCACCGGACCTGACCATATAAGGGAAGATCGAGGAAGAAGTAGAAGAAGTAAGCACTGTAAATCTCTCGTTCCTTGTATGTAAGGTGTCAGCTCATAGGATGCATACATAGACTATATATGTATATTTGGTAGCATGGCAAATTTGTGATACATAGAAATGTGAATGCGATTTATCGTGACAATATTATTCTTTGAAGCTGGTCTTCATACTTTGAGTACGTTATGGCACTTGCGTGTTATGGACAGTTCTCCAGCAATGCACTTCATGATTTGCATATTTACATTTGAGCTGAAGAACTTGAATACACTATACGTGTTATATTGAAACATCGTTCATAAATAAATTTGATGTCACCTAAGCTGATAACACAACATATACATCTAATTCAATCAGCTGAAATATTCATACAAGGCATCATTTCATCTTTGTCATTTCGAACGGATCGGTGTTAGTGTTGTTGATTAATGGACATTGTTGTTCATGAATAGTATTGTAAGTCAAATAATACAGATAGTGTGATGATACAATCAGAATGGAATAGAGTCGCTTATACCGCGGGCTACAAAACCGACCTGGACTATAAAAAGACCGTAATTCCGGATCGTTAAGCCCAGGCAGACACCCTCTCCTACCCAGGCTCTTCAAGTGGTTTCTGGCGATTCAGGGCCCGGTAAGGTTTTTACGATCAGCTCTTAACCTCATTGCCTGTCATCTTAGGTTGGATGGGACTATTGTAGACTACCCACCGAATACGACTACTCTTGCCTTGAATGAGGATCGTGCAAAGTGCCAAAACCCCAGTCTACATTTTCTTTTACTATTTTCTACAAGTTATTTTTGTTTTAATTAATAAAAATAACAGCTGCCTCATCATTGTTTTTAGATTTATGGCTTCGGATTCTTAAAAGTGAGGGAATGTCCAACATTTTTTTAGCTAATTTTGTTTTCTATTATTGTATTTTAGCCACAAAATAATCAGAATATTTCGAGGTGTTTTGGAGGGTAACATTGGAATTTCAGATCGACCGAATAATTCTGTGACTGTCGAAGAAGACTTATATAGACTGAATAAAAGTAGAGTCTCTACCTTCGAGCTGGGTAATAATGAGTAATTTATATAAGCAATGTGAATACACATTTTACGTAGCTAAGCTCTGGAGAAAGAAAGAGTATTATCAGATTTAGGTCTCTCTCTATACTTTGCAAGGCCTGGAACCGTTCAAAGTCGTGTACGCTATCGATGTCACTGCATATGAGCCGATTAAATGCTACGTAACTTGTCTCAATTTATCTAACATATGTTTAGGAAAATCAAAATATTTGCCATTCAGCTTACATTACAGTAAATTATCAGAGTTTCTTGTTCTACGAATTGTTTTTTTTCGATATGAAATGGACTTGAATGGAAATTGAATGATCTTATATGATCTGTGATGAAAAAAATTGTTTTAATAAAAAAACAGCCAGTTCATTTAAGAACATCCTAATCTGAATGTATTCGTTTCAGATTTTATTTAACCATTTAATAACATTTAATAACCATTTGGATTTATTAATTAAATATGAAATTTGTGTAGAAAATTGTAAATAGAAAAAATGAATTAGTATATCCAACGATGAAGTTAACGCATCTATGAAAAAAAGCCTAAGTAGCTGATATTGGCTAAAATTGGCCTTATAAGTAATCCATTAGCAATTCCGATACTATATACTTTGGTTTATTTGCTATTAAATACAATGAGAGCGTAATCCCTACTTTTACTACCTTTAATATGTCACAAAATTTATGACCACGATTGTAGAAGATACGTTCTGACACATAAACATATGTTTATTTTTGATTTTACAATGAAATCTCTTGATATACTAACGTAAAATTGTAAGAAAAACATTCCTGAAAGAATATAATTTTAGAATGGGCCAATGAAGGCTGATTTACTAGTCATAGAACAAGTTAAGTTTTGTGCTTATTTCTAGTTTTTGGGATTTGGGGGGAGGAGTAAAATTAGGGCTATGTCGTAGTGAGTCATTTTTTGTTTTCAGTACTTATTAATACCGGTGGGCCTCAAAGAATGTATTCCTGCATGCAGTTAGTGGCCACTGCCTTTCCCGGCCACTTGTTTCATAAAAAAAAGTATCTGTGAAATACTAAGACAAAAGTGGCTTATGAGAAAAATTGCGAAATGGAGAACGTTTTGCAATAACTGGTCGTTACTTAATTTATATCTAAATAAAACTAGTCCGTCGACGATTAATTTTATTCAAATTTCGGCACCCCTAATTCCCCAAGCCTGTATGCGTACTAATGGCATAGTGGCAAATTTCGGCACCCCTAATTCCCCAAGCCTGTATGCGTACTAATGGCATAGTGGCAAATTTCGGCACCCCTAATTCCCCAAGCCTGTATGCGTACTAATGGCATAGTGGCAAATTTCGGCACCCCTAATTCCCCAAGCCTATATGCGTACTAATGGCATAGTGGCAAATTTCGGCACCCCTAATTCCCCAAGCCTGTATGCGTACTAATGGCATAGTGGCAAATTTCGGCACCCCTAATTCCCCAAGCCTGTATGCGTACTAATGGCATAGTGGCAAATTTCGGCACCCCTAATTCCCCAAGCCTGTATGCGTACTAATGGCATAGTGGCAAATTTCGGCACCCCTAATTCCCCAAGCCTGTATGCGTACTAATGGCATAGTGGCAAATTTCGGCACCCCTAATTCCCCAAGCCTGTATGCGTACTAATGGCATAGTGGCAAATTTCGGCACCCCTAATTCCCCAAGCCTGTATGCGTACTAATGGCATAGTGGCAAATTTCGGCACCCCTAATTCCCCAAGCCTGTATGCGTACTAATGGCATAGTGGCAAATTTCGGCACCCCTAATTCCCCAAGCCTGTATGCGTACTAATGGCATAGTGGCAAAGACTTACATTTATCTTGAGCCGCCAAAGCTGTAATCTAAAAACATTTAAATCGTATAATCATTACTTTCTCTCTGTCCCATTTCTGGCCAAGATGCAGAGAATTGATACTGGTGATCACTAAGAGCAGATTGGATAACTCACCGTGGGCAGTTCGGAATCGAACGCGCCTGACACAGTAACAGTTAGGGGTAGAAAATATTTGAATATATGCTAATTGAAATATATTATATTTTCCTTTCGCATCAACCCGGGCACGAATATTTGCGCTAGTTGAATCCTCGTAACTCATAGTGGATCATTAATTCTAGACAGTTTTAGTACTTTAACACTTCAGCTTTAGTAGCATTCGTTTTCATATAAGTCATGTATGAAATGTTAATAATCATCACCGAAGTTATTAATAAGTCTATAAATAATAGGTCTATATTTATAGGTGGGCTTAGTTTTCTTAAGTGTTTCAATGTTCTTTAAATTTCTGTAGAGTCGCTAGGGCGTCGCATGTACAAGTTACATTGACCACATGGATGCTCTCATTTTATTTATATACAGCATTACACTAAAAATAAACATCAGATAAATTATTTTGAAATCAATAAAATTTAAATCAATGCACCCAAAAAGCAGGTCTTCCTTTCTTGAAGATTCTTCTCTTCCCATTACGACCTAAGTGAGAGAGACAATCTTTTTTTTTTAGCACACAGAATCACAGTGCAAACTACCTGAGATCTTATATGTTATAAATAAGTGTTAATTTCAGTTACACGCTCGAAAAATACTTTTCAAATAACCGACCCGAAATAGTTCCTTCATTTTTAACGTTCATTATTTCTCTACAGTCTTATGTTTTTGAAAGATTCATTAGTTTGGGATTTTAAATTTTGCAGCCACTCAAATGCTTACTGTGGAGAAAGAAATATATACGCTATATCATAAACAAAATGGATTTTATTCCGAAGTTGGGGCAATTCTATGTCGTGGCGTTTATTGAAGCTGGTCCGTGATATTTGTATCACAGTGTAAGCACATAAAACGATTGCATTCAGGTTACTTCGAATGGTGTGATTTCAGATAAGCTGACCACTTTTCCAGACCCGAGCGAGTGAGAGGAATCATACATAAGTTTTCTGATGTGTGACAAAGACCCAATAAAGACGGCACCAGATCATGTTTACCCTATTAAGTCTAACTAATTAGGGATGTCTAAAGTTGCTTACATGTTGGCGGCTAGTCTGTACACAAGACTTTACCATGTTATATTTCGGTACTATCTTGTTCTCCCTCACACGGGGAAACTTTCACTCTTTCCTCTCATCTGCTAGATGCTTATCTGATGGATACCAGACAAAACTTGGAACAGCTGCCTCGGGTGGGTGTGTAAATCATGTGTTCATGGGGGAGTGCAATCTCATCCTGTTCAGACCACATCTTCTCCGCGCTTTCATGTACCATTTTATAGATAGTTATTTTTATTTATTTTTTCCCCACTGTTATGGAACATTTCACAAGTTACATCACAAGTTGCAAGTTGCTTTTTTTTTTTTTCCCACAATTCAAAAACTACTGGAAAGGGGTATTAAACAGGTGGTAATAACTCGCTTTTATTACAAATTACCTCACATTATGGTGGATACACGACGAAAATTCTTTGAATCGGTCAAATTGAATCGAAAGTCGGCTATTGGTGTTAATCACATTAATTAATGTTCATTCATTTCATTGACCCTTAGAATTGGGGAATTGATCATTTATAGTTGTCTCATATTATATTACAGTTTATCATTTTAATTCACAAATTTTGACCGGAAAATATTCCTTAACCTTTGGATGATAAATGAAAAGAGAGGAAAACGTATCTATATACAAATCGTTTTGAAAAGGGGGAATGAATTTAAATTAGTAGCTATATATAGTATGTATAAACCGTGCTGGGAGTTCTAAAGTAGCAATCAATTCATATTTGAGTCGGTGAATTATTCATGATGTGGCTCTTAGGTTGAAGAAAAGCAACCATTATCTGTGGTTTTCGTTTATGTACCTCTGCAACAGGTTTTTGGACTAAACTGTAAGATGACGGAAGTTGTTAAATAATTCACACCTTACTTCCGTCATATAATCATCTCTTACAAAGACCAGATAATGATTTAAGAATTAAAGCCGACATTCCTACAGTTAAATAATAAGCCAATCAGTCATTACACGTCCGCCAATAATCCTACTTGATTATAGCTCTACGTTGGGAAGAGTAGATGCAATGAAGTATGAAGGAAATATACCTAGTACGGCAAAATGAATTCCTGATAGAACGATAGAACATAAATAAACGCATTTTACTTTAATAAACCAACGGGAGAGCGTAAGCTTTGTTGAAGCACTTGAAAGTACACTTGTCTACATGTTATGGTGTAAGCTACCCTTGAGGTCATCACATAGCCTAGGTAAGGCAAACGACAATGACACAGGTCCAATTATTCCCACGATCCCACCATTTGTCCCAGGTTTATGTGTGACAATCCACAACACAGCCAGCGTTCAGAGCTGCACAGGTCAGCCAGAATGTACTGGAACACTCATCATAGACGTAACCTTAAAAGGGAGTTTGTGTTTAAGAGTGAAAGGGCAGGGGATCCGTCCTGTTAAGTGCCACTGCTAGGTAATCCTCTGTCCCCTCCAAAGTCCTCGTCAATAAATGAGCTTTCGCCTCCGGGATCGAAGCCGGTCCTCTTCTCTTGGAGTAATGGCGTGTCTATTGCGTCGTCTACGAGTCGTGCAAAGTCACCTAGTCGATTAGCTGTGACATCCTGATCTTAATAACTCATTTGAGACACGTGTGATTTTTTTATATTAATAATGCATTTTGTTGTATTTATATTAATGTGAACGTTCTTAGAAATTAATAAAGGGTTGGCCAAAAAGTCCGTTCGGTTTTTTAAGCGAAAATAAGACACAAAGCGATTTATTCATTCAATGATATAATTGTCGTTTTGTTCCAGTATCTCCTGCCATCTCATGGGCAGATTCATAATTCCATGCTCAAAGAATTTCCAGTCTTTACCGGCAAAAAAGTTTTCCAGGTGGATTTTTACATCTTCTTCAGAGTTGAAGGTCTGTCCATTCAATGAATTTTGAAGAGACCGAAACATATTAATAAGTAGACAAGTTGTTGAACCAATATTTTTTACTTAGGAACTACTAAATTATTGATAATATGAAAACATAATTTATCTACATAATTTGGACACAAAACACATGCTCTATGCAACCAGTAATGGTGAAAAATAATTTATCTGATTTTTTGGGTTGCATATTTTGAACTGAGCTTTTTGCAACGACCAAGTGAACTGTACTCAACGATATAATAAATCATGTTATAGATTTGACAATACTCGCAATATATCGCGGATAATCGTAGAAAATGATATTTTATCATGGAATAGAAATTTGTTGGGATGGGCGCAGACACGCCCTAGTTACACGCACAATATTAATTTTCAATATTTTCTGACAATTGAGATATGTATCATTCTGATAAATGCCTAGCAGTTTCGGTGAACTACATATGTACTTTTTTTTCAATTATAAACGATGACTCAAGTTATTTTTAAGTCTTCTGTTGCGAATTTTCAACAGTAAAATTCATAGCTGACAACGGAAGTGCTATAGTGTCTTAATCCCAGCTTTGTTGCGCTTTTGACTCCAGTCTTGAGAGATGTTTATATATATAAATGCATAGTTGAAGGGATAGAGTAAAGATGCTTCTAATAGCCGAATTCTTAGTATTTGCTAGTGGTGTGCTTCTAAATGTATATGTAAAGAATCATTGGGTTCATACAAAGGGCCAATATCCAGAATTAAGAGAGGCAGGATGCATTGGCTTTAAAAACACATAGAATATCGAAATCTAGCTATAAATACAATAATTTATCCGCTTTTAGCTGTAAAGCGAATATGAACGCCTGCAGGAAAGGAATATTGCTCAATTTACATCCGGCCAATGATTGTATACTCTTTTAAGGATCGAATCACAGAATGGTTTAGTTTTTTTTAGAAAGCCCAGTCCGGCATTTATATAATCATGTAGATTATAGGTAATGGTCTGAAACGCATTATCAAATTTTTCATTTTCACTTTCTCTTAGATTTCAAAAATGTGTTCCGGACGTAAACCAGTTTTCTGCATCGGTCAGAATGCAAGCGATGATACACAGTCTGGTAGGGCGGCTCTTCCGAAAGCTCTCTCCACTATTAAGTATTTCAAAGAATATTGTAAATTAATTTTATTTTCATTTTTTATTTATCTGATTGAATATAGTTGAAAATTTTGAACTTTTATGAGCAATTAGAGGTCGTTTTACCTTCGATTCTTAAGGATAGGAAGGGATAACGATCGCGAAATTGTTCCAGTTCGTTTGCAGTATTCATTGCTCAACCGTATTAGCTTTACATAATAGAGGTGCATAAATAAATAAACTAGAACAAAGTTGATCTAGTTCTATTGAAGTTTTCATTAATTTTTTAACGTTAAAATAAGCCCAATAGACATTCAGTAACTAAAGTTTCAAGAATATTAACTTATATATCTTTTTTAAAGGAATTACAAAAAAGTATTCTTGGTAAAAAACGTGGAGTACTCTTCATCGATAATCATTCACTAATTGTAGCAGTTATTTTTACCGTGCTCGAAGAAGTTTTCTTACGCCTTCAAGGTTTTTTTATATTTTCTCTTTATTTATGATTTACTTTTTAGTTGCCACAGCGTGTCTTTGTTATTTTCCAAATTAAAAGAATATTAAATTGTAGTCTACATACGAATAAACTCTCAAAAGAATTTAACAACAATATCTCAAAAGTTAATAGTTCAAAAACTATTTGACGAAGTTTCAGTTTGTAAAAATTGGACAATGAAAAAAACATACTACAAGATACTAGTTTATCAATAAATCCGAACGGACTTTTACTGCCATAAAATAGAAATATCCATTTATTACCTTAATTTAAAGTTAAATGGCAATTAGTGGTTAATACTCAGGGCTTGATTGGATGGGGTTCCTGGAAGTGCTTCGGCTGAAGATGAACGATTGTCAGCTGGATCGGTACAGTTAGAAACAGCTTAAGTGGACCGGTCTTGCGTCGGACGGACATTAAGTAATAAGCAGCTGGACTTAAGTAGGAGCGAAGCCCCACAAACCCCACTTGCACTCATTGCCTCAGGGTTCGTGATCCAGAGATCGTTACTGCGGCCTCCGATCTCCCTCATCTGTCCCACGGTCCGCCGTCTGACCGCTATCTCGCAACACGAGCGAATACGTACGGGACGCTTACAGGGGGAACAATCTGGTCCTTCCACGTTTATGGTCATTTTGGGTACTTGCGTCATCCGGTTGAGAGAAATAGGGGAGATGAAAGGGGACTTTCTAATGTAAACTTTAATCTTGGGTTCAGTTGGAGTGTCGTCCACGAAAGGTGTTACTTTCGTAATGAAATAAGACCTAGCACCATATTTGGGATTCAAAACAGTAGCACAATCTTTAGTTCTGATAGTTACTTTGGTGCAGCCACAAATATATTTCATACATTCAAAAAGAACCATTGGTGGGATGTGGGAAGGTAATTTAATGCGATGCCTTGGATTGTAACACACTTAATATGCTTAACTTGCCATTTAAACATAGCAAACAGACTAAGTCAATTACTTTTCAGGCATGTGGACTAATTAACAGGAAATACCAACTCATTTAGTAAGCAAAAAGGTCAGTCAAAGCAGTTGTTGTGCCAACTACTTCTCGACGGACAAATAGAAATTACCTTCTTCACAGACTATATTTTATATCAATAAATCTTCGGCGTCAGTATAAAGACCCATTTCTCTATTTTAGAGTTCCCTATCTTTTGCAGTAGTTCACGATGCTGACACCGCAAGAGCCAGTAGGGGTGCTGGCGTAGAGGCCTCTGGCACAAAATAAACGGTCTTATGATTGGTCGAAATAAACAGCTCTCTCATTTGCTTCACGCAGGACGACCTACATAAGGCCAAAATTCTGAGCTTTATATACAGTTGGAATCAGACACGTCTAGTGAACACTGCTCTCGCCATCTCTCTCTCTCTCTCTCTGCACTGACTCTTGTTTATAAATAATGACTTTCTTATTTAATTACCTCAGCACCTCTTTTTCTTAACCTTGCTAAGTTTAGTCTGGCACTGCCAGCCTTTACGGCCTTCCCAGTGGAGTTCCCTGTTCTTATCCCACTAAGCAAGCATATGCTTGGAAGGGACCTCTGGGGTCCCAGTAGCGTCACCCTTAGCGTTCCAGACGGCCTCTTTCCGGTTCACGCTCGCCTTTGAGATCCGGACGGTTTTCATCTAACCTCAGATACCCACTGTGAATTCGTAATGATTCCAGAGATACGTAAACTACCTATAATACCTAGCATCTATCTCTTCTCCCGAACTTTGACAGGTGCACTGTCGGGGCACAACTTCTAAGATATCAGATCAATAAACAAATACGAATTAAGCTTCTAACCGACTAGGCCGCCAGCAAAGGTTAAAGACAATAGACAATACAATCTTTCTTTCTGACGCCTGTTGGGCAGTGGCTAGGTAGAGTAGCCCTCCCCCGACAGCAGTACTAAAACCAATGTGAACTAAAAGACTTGAACTTTGGAGCACTTTGAAACTCTTTTATAATTTCAATTAAATTCTTTCCAATACCACCCATCGCTACAGTTTTCCTCGGAGATCAAAGTTAAACAGATCTTGTTACCTCTTGAGACCTTGAGATCTTGTTTAAACAGTGCACTGCTGCCAACGAGCGACATTAAAACTACCCAGACAAAAATAAAAACTCGTCGCCTTACTACAGAAAAACAATTCGTAGGATATTTTAGATTATTAGACTAGATACTATGTAAATTCTAATATATTATGTTAATAGCTAAGATTGTAATTATACATTTATAAAATTATTCAGAGCTGTAGTTAAATAAAAGTATGGCTTGATGACCCCATGCTTGAATTTTTAATAATTCTGTAGGTTATTTAAATAACCTACAAGCGTACTTTGTACTCAAAAAAAGAAAAGCTATGATGATTGTGGCCTCAAATTTCCACACCTCAATCATCATCCTTGGTTTAGGAGAATATTAGGAAATGAATACTGTTTCAAAAAAGTTATTTTACAGTATCGCACAATGAAGGGTTTTGATCTAATCACTCAGAGTAGTAGTGATCTCGTAAGCTTTATTGGATCGTTTTTATTAACAACTATCATCTAAAAGCTATTTCTCTAACACGGTCTATTGATTGGCACTGTGGCAGGAATGTTTCATCACGGCCACAGCTTATATGAATATAAAAAAGAAAAAGTCATAAATTTGGTTTTATGTTTTTCTGAATTAAAGTCAACTAAAACATACGTCTAGATCATTACGTCCAGATCTTTGATTTGATACAGTAAATAATATGCTAAGAAAGCATTATTTTTTCACTGAAAAATAATTAACTAATTTACAACAAATTATTTTTTAGATGTTTACTTTTATTTTTACCACAATTACGGCATCAAATGGACCTACCATGCAAATCATTATGAATCTAAAAGTGGGGAGGATCGAATAAGAGTTAATGCTATGAGGTTAAAAAGGTTAAACTCGAGCTCTCTTTTACTTTATACACTACTCAAGACGATAGGAAAATATTTTATTTAATAACTAAGTAATTAATTTATTATGACAAGTTGTGATTTACCATGGTTCATTTGGGTAATTGCTAAACATAGCAAGAAGAAGAGGATATGTATCCTTTCATAGATGTTCTTTAGTCTCTGTTGACTATATCGCTATACCACGTAATTTAGCGCATACCCTCGAATCGCAACAAATATGGTAATTTAGAATATGTTTAGATTTTTTTATGCATGATAATTACTTTTCGTATTAACAACGTACTAGGAAATAATGTTAATATATCATTAATATATGAATAAGTTAAATACACTTAAAATACGTACTTATTTAGACTGTTCTAGTAATTGATTGATTGTCTATGTTGACTTACCTGAAAACAAAATAAAACAAAAATAAAATAATTGCATGGTATCATCATGTTTAAAAAAATTAATACAAAATAACGGTCAAAAAGTAATTACAAGTATTTTGTAACAGTTTTATCATAGCAAATGCTTCTGTATGCATTGTTCTCTTTTAATTATTCCAAGTACAGATCCCTTAGATAGAACTTGCTGGAATCCAATTTAAATTTCAACGGCTAAGCAATTAATGGTTACTGCTTTTGCGGACAGGGAGAGGTCAAAACTATTTTGTGTTGGTAACTTCCCTGTCTTTTGTGCCGGGGACTGGGTGACGATTGCAGCTACCAAGTATGGTCGGTTCAGTGCAATGGGTTTTATCCTCCATTCTGAATGACATTAAAAATGTCAGGTAATCATCGCCAGGTGTTAAATGTATCAACAGGAAAACGCGAGCGGCTGAGACAGGTATTCCTAATGCTCCGTGTTAGCCTCGAAGCAATAATTAATTAACTTTAAGAACGGCAATAATTACCTGTTATTATTAACATGGCTATTAAAGACTTGAACGGTGGTGAAGAGAGATCGACGCCACCTCCACGAAGCCTTGACACTATTCACTTTTCTTAGGCATTTCGGAGCCGTGTCAAATAGCGTCACCTGGTACTTACTGTCCCGGAGTCTTTTCAGAATGCGTGTTCTTTGTAATGTCTAGTCCCCGCTGAAGTTATTATCATTTTTTTTTATTTTTCAAAAAGTGGCCGAAACCCAGAAAGAGAATGAGCTATATGTAAATTGTGGCATGCTGCTTGGGCATTGACGAATCAAATTACCGCTTCTCTTATGCCGGCAATCTTACTTATCATTTGCTAAACAATGCTAAACAATCATATGCTGCGTTTTTTAGGTTTCTTACATTTTCCAATGCTATCTGGAGTTTAACGAAATACGAACTTTAGAAAACTCAAAACAAGTTCTTAAGATTAGTAACTGATTCGGTACATTAGACAAGGATGTAGGCATGCCAGTTGAAAACCATTTTATAAGAGAAAAATGTCAATTTTTTTATGTCATCGAAGTATTTAAGCTGAGGCAATATACCTTTTGAAAATATAAACTGTATACTTTATCATACTTATACTAGATTTTATGTTTAAGAAAAGTTTTTTTTTCCTTAGCTCTCAATTTTTTAAGATTATGGATAAGAGAAAAATAAAAGAATTAGAAAGTTTTTTTTTTTTTCTAAGCTCTCTAATTAGAAGATTAAGGATGAGGGAAAAATCAAGGAAGATTTGGGTTGAGCGGATCCTTGTACTAGGAGTACCTGCTTTAAAGTGGTGTGAGAGAATTAAGGAGTGTGAGAAGCCTAGAGGTTGGTTGTTGCGGTACAGTGGTGAGAGTCCATTAGTGGCAAGAATTAGAAAGAAAAGTATAAATTAGTTATAAACAGCTTATGTGCTGATATTGGTTTTATTTAGTTCGGGCAGGGGCTTGAATTTTTCCCCGATTAAATGTAAAATTTTATCAGGCTAAGTACAACAAAATTTGGTTGCAGAGGAAAAAGTTTATTAGTAACTGTCCAATTTGTTTTGTCACGGTGTAACTGTAAATGTATATAATTTCACAAATTAAATTATTTTCTATCTATCTAATAATTACTTGATAAGTGAAATCTATCCTAAAAAAAAATCACATGAATCTTCAAGCGGCCCTTACTTGTATCCGCATATAGTTTAATGAAATACCTGTTTAAGGAGAAATTCAGAATGAGCAAGGGACAGACAGTCAAACATAAACTCGGGACGGAATTCTTTTTCTGAATCAGGAGAACTGAGGTAGATGATCCCAAATACAAATTGATCCAACAGAGAAGAAATAGAAACCATTTGTCAGACGAAAATATATGCCCTTGTGACAACAGTACTGAAAAGACATACGACCACTTACAATTTTATTCCTGAATTCTAGAAACCCTAAGATAAAAATTAACAATAATTATACAAAGTGTGATGTTTTTTTTTTATTTATAATTATATCAGTTATCAGCAGTAAAGAATTCAACCCATTCCAGGTGGTGGAGATTTCCAGATAGTCTGATAAAGATTCAATTCCTGCCTTAATGGGGAAGAAAATTTGCTTATATTTGGTGTTAAGGCGAAAGATTTATTCGCTTTGAAACCCTAATTCCCTAGCACAGTCATTGCACTGCACCACTCACTCCTATAATCCTCCTCGGAGATTAAAACGGCAGTGGCCTTGTGACCTGCTATAATTAAGTGATAGTGGGAGTCCTGGCAATGGCGGTTTCTCTAATCATGTCCTGAGCGTCTGTGGCTCTCGCACTCTTGGTCAGCCTCCGCTGGCTCTTATCCAGTGACGCGGCTGACGTAGGAGCGTGGGGGACATCCCAAGACTCCGCTTCCTCCTTCGCACGCGAGGGAGGTGACAACCTTGTGGACTTGGGGGGCCTCTGGCTGTTTGTAAATATTGTATGAATGAGCGAATGAATGATGAATTGTAAATATGGTATGAATGATAATATTTATCACAATTACTTATTGCCTAATAAGGCAGATTGTAATTTTATCTTAATAAAAATTGTTGTTGATTAAAAAAAACAATTTGGTGTTATTGCCTGTTTTTTTTCTAGTGTTATAATATACTACCAAAACAGTACATAGCAATTGTACAATAATGTGATTATTTGTCGAAATACATGCCATATCTAAATAGAGAGAACATAACGTTTTTAAATATTTTATGAACTAAAATAAAAGTGAAAGGTTCAGTGGGAATATAAAACGGGGAGTGATATTACTTTTTATGCCAATCATCGAACTTTCGCAGTTCCAATCCATGCAAACTCTTATAACGATATTTCTTTAGTACACTAGTCAATTGGGCTCCTGCGCCTGTTTCTGACGTTTTCATACACGATTTAAACTAACAATAATTCATACTTTAGTATTTTATCAAACGGTAATGAGAGCCGAATGCTGGATCAACTTGATAAAGATCATGTAGCTCACAGAACTCTATGAAGTGTAAATTCTCCAGGGTTAATATTTTTCGCGTAGACATTAAGAAATTAATATAGGAAATAATCAGTGAACGTTCCCATAGAATGTCGATGCATTTCATTAACGCAACTGCTAATTCGTTTAATTAAGAATGTTCAATAACTATCAGACGTTCTAGATTTGTTTCGTAAATTATATTGTAAACCAAGAGTTAGTGTAATCACAGGATTGAGGATTTCGTTACGGCCGTGAAGACAATTTTAATACCGTTTTAACTATTTTATATTAGAAAAAAATCTTGTAATTATTCTTCCTTCAACCTTCAAATAGACCCCTCCTAGAAAAAAGATCCTTAAAAGATAATTATAGGCCTCGTTTCATAAGATCTATCGAGAACTACATGGTATTATTCAGGAAATGAAGATCTTTGATACCCTACTAACTGTAATAGTTCTCTAAATTATTTATATTATAATTATCAAGTAAGTGATTAATGACTCTTCATTATTTTTTCAAGAGTAAATTTTATTTGCAGTGTCTTTAGCATCAAGTAAAACTTCTCTATGAAAAATAATTTTCTGAGGCTTGAGAGACAAATGAAAAAACTTCAAAATTTATGAAATTGAATGCATTTCGTCCCAGTTAAAGACTCCTGCATGGAATAGAAAGCTGACCTATAAAATGTGACAGATTAGTTCACATTAGAGGCCGTGAAACGTAAATTTCTGTGCCGTTATAGTCATTTGTAGCAGATGGAACAAGATACATTATCACGTTTCAATTTTATGATTGTTCCCATCACAGTCAAACCCTCTAGACCAGATGGAGCATATGATTATTGACAACACTGCTTTCTTCTTTGACTACATTTGATGGTGTGGGTGCATCGAGCTGTACCGACAGTTTCATTGCCAGTCTATCCTTTCTTCGAAGAAGTTTTTCTAACCCACCAGAGATTTTTGCAATTAATGCAATCAAGAAATTAAATCGGAAGACCTGTAGAAATACATCCAACTTGTAGGAACTACAAAATGGTTATTGGATTTCTCCCATAATTCTACCGGTCTTCCATGATCGTCACATTTTTCATTGTTTATTTCCCGTTTTACGGGTCATTCTATCAGGACCTTTCTTCTCAACAGGTATCCAAATCTGATGAAAAACATCACGACTTTTAGTTCCTCATTCCTATAGGTTACAGATTTGATAGAGCGTCTGAAATCCTATGTGAGATTTCAGTGTCTGAACTTATATTGGCGTACTCAGTCATCTATCGTAGCCACTAAGCGACAAATTTTGAGACCCTTAAGATTTGTAGGACTTTATTTTTCTTTATGCCTAATGTAAACGCCGTTCTCATGAGTCCCCTTACGCCATGCTTGTTGGATTTTTTCCTGTTTGCCCTAGATAATTATGAAAACTATGTCATCTTCATAGAGGAGCACCGGGATAATGACCGGAAGTAATCTGCTACTGTCCAAGGTATGTCGTTTGAGTTCTTTAAGTTCAGATCAAGGCGATTTATAACATTATTTATAACAATTCCTAGTCAACGATCAGTCACATAGCGAATAATATTATATGTACTTACACCTAGCACTAACCACCTCCATCCGTATTACATGTACGACCTAAGGCAACAGCTGACGTGAATCAGATGAATCATAACCAAATAGCCCCAAAAGACCATGTGCAGCAGCTAATGCCAGGGATATGAGCATTTTCAAATCACGAAATGCAAATTAAGCCGCGTGGCTATCCGTGATTGAGAGCTCTCTTCAATCCTCTCCACCCGTGAGTGTATACTTTCACTCCGAATCCTCCGGGTTCCAGCGTTCGATTTCGCTCGCTTTGAAAGTACATATTTTCGTCTGCTATGATTCGGAAGGCATTTCAAACATCACTGTACCATTTGCAGTTTTCCTCATTAAATCGACGACAGGACATCTCTACCAAGAATGAAAAGCATAACAATTAACTCAACCATTATCTCTTCTAAACAGAATTTTTATCTTAATTAATTATGTATATCCACTCTTGATACTTCCAGCCCATACTCGTACGCGTTGGGGAACTAATCGCATGTTTTATGATTATTAAAATTATTGATAGCAATCTAAGAACTATTTAAAGTATTTTGCCCACCACACCAAAGACGTATTGCTAATAAAATCAATAATAATAATCAATAAAGGAGGATTCATTACAGTAATACCGACGAAAGCCCTAATTGTTTGGTAAATCACTTTTGATTAGAGGTTTATAGGTTTGTTATTTTAAAAAAACACTAGTAACCCACACGTTTTCTTCTTTCTGAGTCTGATTCAGTTTGGAGAAATAACATTTTACAAAGAAGTCCCATTAGATGTTGGTTTCATGAAAAATATTGCCATCTTCACAATATATAAAGAAGGTTCATTAACTGAGGCGATAACATGAGAAAGGTAATATGTAAAAATAAATATTTTTTTATAGAAAAGGTAGCGAAAAGTAAATGCAATAGCATGTAAAGAGCAGTAAGTCACAGTCGGATATGGTATAGAGCAGTATAATAGCGATAAATGACAAAATATGGCACTGGAAACATACAGTCCCTTACAAAATCAACATGTTATGACTTACTCTCCTTCCGTCAATTAGTTATTTGGCAAATCAAATAATATCTATGGCGGTCTTGAAAAAGTAGATAAGACGAGTTATCTGACCGTATGTGGTTAACCAATTAACAAATCGTTATAAGTAGTAAAAGCGGTTGTCGTGCGTGAGGAACAATTCCCAATCCATAGCTCCACGTTAGCTAAGTTTGCCCTTTTAATTTCAGAAACTTAATCTGTTCAGTTCTTAAATCCTTGATTATCTTATCTGATTTTTCACGACCTCCGTGGATATATCCTTGTCATATTGAACAGGGGGAAAAAATTGTGATAGTGTAATATTTGCTTTGACATTAATGAACTATTATTGTAAAAATTTGTTCTAATTTTCTACGCTTTGACAATATCCTTTATTGTGCGATTGACTGAGGTTTGTTATTAAAAAATTGTAGAAGAGTTAATTCAAAATACAAGAGAATATAATAGGAAGATACAATTAACGAACTGATTTATAGCAGTGATGACATATTGTCAAACGCCCTTTACAAACACAGGAGCCAGTTTAACCCCATTACGGGATGGGGGCAATCAGTGCACAAATGAGCCCGGAGGAGTGCCACTGTCTACTGACTGCTTCCTGGACACTGGAGGATAATTAATTATTATCGTGCCCAATTATCGGCCATTGGGTGGTCCTGGGCCGGGGGGTTATTTCGCGGAGTTATCCAACACACAGGCACCCGGGGGCCAGTCCGCAGACCCACTTTAGTGGCAATAATCATCAATCATACCACAGGTACTTTAACCTGGATTCTCTCATCACAGCTCTCTATGATACTCAGCTCGATACGAGTGTGTCATAGACAAAAGATTTTCCACTCTTTTAAGGTAAATTCTTTATTAAAGAAAATTTTCACTTTTACAATTCCCTTTCTTTTTTTAGTAAGTTCTTTAGTTGTAACTTTAAAATTTGCTCATCCAAAATTACTAATTGTGATTTGAGAGATTTTCCATTACTTATACACCCAGTAAATACACCGATAAATACATACAAAGTTTGCCCAGGAGCCCTCAAAACTCTCGAAGATCCCCAGAGTGAAGTTGGCGTAGGAATCGGAGGGAAAGAAGCTTTTCCCGCTTCCTATATAAATAGCGTAGACGAGAAAGAGGGCAAGAGAGCCACAGACTCTCAGGGCATAAGCGGGAATACAAGTCTCTTCGAGTTAGTAAAACAAAGGCATGGTTTTTTTTTATCCTTTGCCCAGCTTCCATGCCAAATAACAAGTAATCTCTGCCTGGTGGGTGGACCTGGTGTGCCACCCAGATCCTGGGCTCGTAGACTACTAACAAGACTACATATACCAAGACCACAAGGCGTTGATTGATGGCCTATAAATATCAACAATCAATCAACCAAGAAATATCTGGGATGGCAGTACTATTGACCTGTAGTGTATGCTTATGTAATATTGTCTAAAAGAACTAAGCCGTCGTCACGGACTGCCAATAACTAAATCGTTATAAAAAGTACATTCAAGTTTCGCTCCCATGAGATCAATTCTCGAATGACGTCAAACGTTGCCGAATAAACTGAAGTGTGTGGTCGTGCCTCCTTCATTTTCATCAAGCATCAGTAGTTTTGGAAGCGCCGACGGAACGCATCAAAACGCCGTTCGTTAAAAATACACCTGTGCAGTCATAAATCTTATCATCCGAGAGAGAAAAGAAAAAAAAAAACGCTGAAAGATTGGCCGTCGAGTCTGTAAAGACCCGGCCCTGTGAAATACTTGGTCGGTAACAGCTGTTATTTGTTAGCTCGGACTGAAACCCGCAATAACTCTTCCGTTCATTCGCGGCAATCCAACGAATTGTTATTGTGATGTTGGCTATCTTTCGAAGGTTTAACAAAAGAATTTCTTTTTGAAAGAGCATACGTCTTCTCAAAAGTGTGATAAACACGCATTGAGATTCAGATTTTAGATTACGCCAATGCCCGTAACTCTTCATAAGCTTTACTATAATTGGCAATCGCTTTCAACTGCCCACATTTCTCAGGGTACGTTGCGCCTTTGCAGCTTTTTTTGCAAATTTAGTGTACAAAAAATACGTTCTAAAACAATTAAACGATATTGGGTACATCTACTTACTGATTAAATACTGAAAATGATTACAAAAGAGGGCCGCAATATGTACGAACGTTGCCCCAACGCCACTGGTTGCGTGCTCTAATTTGAAAAACCTAACCGTGAGGTTAAAGTCATTTTGTATGAAAGGAACCGTATGTGATGTGGTGTTTCTAGTTACTCTTAATAATACAAATAAACGCAGTGGTGTAAACATAAGGGAGAGGTTGTGAAAACTAAACCGCACCCCGGGACCTCGTGATCTCCGGTTAGTCTGTTTACAAACAGAGCTATCCCTGCAAGAAACTAGCCTAGTCATCTCTGGATGATCTCTAGCTGATAACTATGAAAACTCAGATGCTAGAGCGACAATATTAGTCTTGGAATTCACACGAATGGCTCATTTGGAAACTTACTTAAAATCTTCCAGGGGACCAGTCAGTATTTTTTTTATGCAAACAATTACAAGATCGGTGCAAGTGATTATTTACAAACATTAATAATTAACAGTCGACGAAAAAATTACTAGCATTATCGTGACTTCAACTAAAGACCTCCCCAGTAAGTATTAAAGAATCTGAGAACTTTTCAGGCACATTTTCAAAATTATCATTTCGCTAACGAAATGTAAAACTGGGCTAAATGTAAAGAGGGAAAAATTGTCGAAAAGATCCGATTGCTTTTATTTTTCTAGCTATAAGTGATATTAAAACGAATTTTCATACTTACATTGTTTAGAGAGCTATGGGGGACAGCAAAAAAGTCGAACATCAAGCGCATCCAATCCTTTCAATCAAAAGTCCTAAGAACAATAGTAAATGCCCCTTATTACGTCAGCAACAAAACCCTTCACAATGATCTGAATATACCCTATATTCTTGAACTCATCCCTTCCAAGTTCATAAAATTCCATAGTAACCTATCCAACCACCCTAATTCCCTAGCACAGCCATTGCACTGCACCACTCACCCCTATAATCCTCTTCGGAGATTAAAACGGCAGTGGCCTCGTGACCTGCTATAACTAAGTGATAGCGGGAGTTCTGGAAATGGCCAGTTTCTCTAATCATGTCCTGAGCGTCTGTGGCTCTCGCGCTCTTGAAAAACCTCCGCTGTCTCTTATCCAGTGACGCGGCTGACGTAGGAGCGTGGGGGACTCCCCAAGACTCCGCTTCCTCCTTCGCATGCGAGGGAGGTGACAATCTTGTGGAGTTGGGGGGCTTCTGGGCTGTATGTAAATATTGAATGAATGAGCGAGGGGATAATGAATTGTAAATATGGTATGAATGATAACATTTATCTCAATAACTCATTGCCTAATAAAAGGCTAATTTTATCTTAGTAAAATTGATTGAAACCGGAACATTGTTTAGCACATTCCTGAGCACATGCCCATTGTCAAAACGTAGTTTCAAAGTTATAATCTTGGAAATAATCACTGAACGTCGGTTGAATGTAAAGTGATATCAGTAACTGACGGTTTAATTGGTAGATTAGATAGTTTTATTTCCCTAACTGCAGGTGATATATGAGAAAATTGACGCAGTAATTATTTTTGTTACCAATACTTTTTCATAACTTTTATATTGAATTGCTTACATTTAAAGTTTTTTGAAACGAGGGCTTTCAGGAACTTAGGATGTGTATTTACTGTCGTGAAGAACGTTAATCGTAATTATGAGAATATAAATACGTAAATGTTAACCATGCATGCATATGTTGAATGTTTAACGTCTTTATTTATTAGTAGCTATATTTAAACGGGCGATTTCTAAGCAATACGTTTTACAGCTCATCTGGATGCAGCTACTGCTAAAGAGAAGAGCTGCTCCGCAGCATATACGGTATATAATTGGCGCAAAGTGAAAGGATACAAGATTTGAATCTTCGTTGCATTATTAGTTGATCGCAGACATGCTAGTGTATTAAGTAACGCAAAGCCGAATTGGCAGTTTGATTGGTAACTAGCGGAGCCCCCTCCATATTCAGCTCGGACAGTCATCGCTCAGGCTGGACATTTCATCATATTTATTGCTGAATACACCTGACCGATTATGCGACTGAATACGCCTGACCGATAACTATGGAACGCAGAGTCGATTAAATACTCGTCCAAACGCTCTCCTGAACGAAGAGTCCGGGCCATGTCAAATTCACGAAGGAAAATACGAAGCTACTCCTACTGAGAAGTAGCGGATCTCGCTTAGAAAACTGAAGTATACTTTGTAAGAACTTAGTGCCGACTAACAATAATAACATCTACAATCTAACAATTACATAACAGCTTAGAGACCTCCCAAATCCAAATGGTTGTCACCTCCCTCGCAAAAAAGGAAGCGGGAAGTCCCCCGAGCCCCTCCATCAGCCGCGTCACTGGACACGAGCCAGTGCAGGCCGACCATGAGCGCTAGAGCCACAGACGCTCTGGGTAGGATTGGAGAAACACTTATAGAACAATTACGTATTGCCAGGACATATAGCTGGTCACGAGGCCACTGCCGCTTTCTTCTCCAAGGAGTATTGTAGGGATGTGTGGTGCAGTGTATAGGCGATTAGGGTGGTTAGGTTGTTTTCTATGGAATTTCATGAACAGTTATAGTTTTCACCATGGTCTTGGATTAGGATTGTTGTTTTGATTCCTTTTTAGTACCTTTATCAAAGGTATTTTTAAAGGCTCATTAAAGTACATTCTTAGCATCAGGGGTGCATGGTCCTTTGATATCGCTATCTTTGTCACTCGGATCAATAAGAAATATTTTTTGCTTTGGGAACATATAATAACTCCAAAACCTGATTTTTTCCATATTCGGGAATGTGACAATTCTTTGGGCTTGATAGGGGATCTCTAGGCCACATGTAGGGTATGAATATATTTTACAAATATAGTATGGTTGATAGAGTAAATGTAGACTTGTAAATATGAGATGTATGCGATCTTTTATCGCAATTACCTATTGTCCTTTTAGGGGAAATTGAAATCTCCTTTAAATGAAGATTTATAAAAGAAAAACCTTAAAAGTCCTCAGGCTAGGGATATGAGAAAACTTCAAAAATAGCGTAAATGCCAGCACTTTTTTTGTTACATGCAATTTACATGTTACATTAGTTACTATATTTTTACGAAATAGATGTTGTGGAATATGACTGTGTAATTCCAAAACAACAACTATTTTAAAATCCTCTTGCCAATGTATTATATTTAAATTAGTTCCAGGAATTAATTTTTCTCCGCAATCAGCAAAAAAAGTACCTATAAAAGCCTGAATATTCAAAGTCTCAGAGCCGAATGGACCTGTTTATTCGTCTTGTAAACTGAGCAGATCTCAATTCAAATTTATTTATTTATTATTAAATCAATTTTTTTTCTAATCATGCTTGTTTAGCAAATTATTCAACCAATGATTTCGTCGTTATAAACTGAAAAGACATTAAATTTATTCACTAATAACTCATCATTATTCTCTAAAATTAAAATATTCTCCCTTTGCGGCATATCCTGTCGTCGTAAATATCTGCCTTATGAATAAGGTATTTGTGATGTGTGCTTGGCGCAGAGAATTATAGACTTTCAGCCACCCACCTCTATAAATCTCCTGTTGTGTTTGAATTTCGGAAGGGAAACATTCTGCTTTTATGAATTCATTAAAAATTTGTTTTTAACTCCTGCTACTTAAGTGTTTTATTGAGCAGATACAACTTGGCCTAATATCATTAGCGTAAGACCTCTAAATTTTTTTGTTTCTAAAACCCTTTATTTTTATAAATTTGAATTTTCTTATTTAGAATTTGTTAGGAACAAATCAAAATTGTACTTGGTGCCACTTATATATTCTGTAGCTATGATTACGGTACTCGCTAAACAGTGCGTGGAGGTATAAAACTGATTAAATGCATTACTCAATGCAAGATTTTTGAAATTTGAAGGCGATGGAGCTCATCTTTTAGAAAGATTGTAGACTAAAGCTAATTTACCCCCATTAAAAGATTAATGCCGATTTTGAAATGGTGCAGTAAAATTATAAAAGATGTTTTTATAGTTTTAATTTCAACTACGTTTTGTGGTGGAGTCATGGTGTTAAACACCGGGTTTGTAAGGAACGAGTCAAAAACCTGACGTGTCTCCGGTGGATGAACTCATTGACTCTTGGCACCTTGTTTCGGGACTCTAAAGGGAGGACATGTCTCACTTTTTTTTATTGTTGCGTTCAGAAATATTTGGAGACTTTAAGCTGTGTTGTGAGTCGAGTGGATCAGAGCTGGCCGGATGACACATTTATATATGATCAGTTTGAGGTGTAGAGAGTGACAAGGGTACATTTTCTATTTTTTGAAATGGTTTTGTTTTAGATTCGTTATATGGAAGGGGGGTTTTGAGTTTCACATGAACGCAGTGCTTAAAATTATAGTTATTTATGTTTAGAATGGTCCAGAGAATCACAGTTAACTACATTTCACTCATTGAACAGAATTGAATGCCCACTCTCCGAGAATCTTTAAATGTTCTGCGGGAATCAAATAACAATGAGCGATCAATTCAAATGAATATTTGAATGTAGGGGTTGGTGCAGATAATAAACTTGCTATGGACATTGATTAATGATTGGGTTCCTGCCAAACCCTGTGGCAGATATCCAGTTTGGCATTTTGGAATTAAACTGTCATGTTATCTGCACGCTGGATCTAAAATGAAAAAAAAAAATGCAGACCGCTGATTTGATATACATTGATCTACATCCCGTTCAATTTCAGATGGAAGAACTTAAATAATTGAACAACAAATAATGAGAGTATTAATTACATTTTGATGATACAGCTAAAAAAAATATTTAATTTGAAGCTCTAAAAATAATTATAGATTTTTTTTCTTTCCAAGAAATTAATTAGTAAATGACATTAAATAATTCTACTCCCGATCTTGCCAATCATTTTTTCTTTTGACTGTTAATGGTTAAAGGGTTCATGGTTTTGAAAAAAAAAACTAGGATTTCATTATTAAAAGAGGATTATAAGTTGTACTTTTTTTGTATTGTCACGTTATGAAAAAAAAAAAGGAACATGTTTTTGCTGACCGTCCGGGAACAGTTCCATCGATTTTCTCTCTTATTTTAGGACCGTTAATTACCCAATTCCTTCATTTCATCAAGGGTGCTATTTTTTTTAGAGGGGGTGTATCATATTATAATGAAGAAATGTTAACACCGCTGATAATGTTCTGTTCACATGTTGAGCAGATCCCGTTCGACCTGATATATAGGACGGATCATATGCCATTAGATATACCATCCATAGTTAAAGGAGAGTTACATTAGAAAGCAATGAGAGATATATCGCATTTCAATGAATTATTTCGAATTTACTAACGGGTCATAGTCATAACGTGACATCCGAAATTTTATGCTTTGAGTGGACATTTTAGGGAGTAATATATATAACAAGGGGCTCATTTTGTTCCCGCGTAAAACATGCAGCGAACTCAATGCGTTGATATCCTTGAAATGGGAAAAAATCGTGAAATTTTTAAAGATATATTTCAGTAAGTCACGCGTTTACGATCACAATGGCGATGTTAGGGTCACCGGCGGGTCTGGAGAACGCGACTGAACATATTCATACAGGGTCATTCAAAAACAAGTTGACTTAAGTGGTGTTATACTTCAAAAATAAGATATGGATCAGCTGATGTCACTATGCTTGAGTATTATCATATTTCCTCAACTAATTATAATAATAACAATTAAAAATTGAATAAGTTAGATTTAATATATATATATTTCTGCGATGACCTGAACCTGACATTCGAAACCAAAAAAATGATCCAATAATTGCACTCTATGCATATTTTTTGTTCAGTCTATTCTACCTTTGTGTGTATACATCTCTACACATACCATTAATTTCACATACTAAATTGATAGTTTTACTATAAATTAGAAATACGAAAGTGTATTCATTCAACTGAAGCGATTAAAATGGTAATAAAAGTGCCTACTTTATTGATAAAACAAGCAATAAAACTCCTCATTATAAGGCAAGATTGTTAAGGGCCTGGAAAAAATGTGAATATTAATTTAACAACGAGACCCTTTTATGGCTCAGTAATTGTTTCCAATTAACAATTAGTTAGTAGCCGTAACAGTATTTATAGCAAACATAATTGGGAAAATAAATTTAAATTTACTTTTAACTAAGAAAATTCAATTTGATAAAGAAATTGGATTGACACAGTTACACGAAATTATAGAAATTAAGATCAAGATAATTAATTAATCGAAATAAAAACAATATTCACACGGAGTACGAATCGGTTGTATTTCGTACTGGTCCTTTAATTGTATTTAAGTACTTTTAAAGACAAATAATTTCTTTATTACACATATTTATGCAACCGTAATGTCCTCTATGTTACCTTGTTCAGATACTCGTTAAAACGCATTTTGTATAATTTAACTTATTAAGTTTAAATTCATAGCAATATAAATTTTGCTTTAAGTACAAATTCATGTCATTTGCAGGATAAATTAAACAACTTATTTAAATTTTAAATTATCCAAGTTAAAGTGTCGCAATTTTTCTTACTAATTTTTTAAATGTGAGAAGGCAAGTTAACTGATATTATATTTTACGTGGGCAAAATGCAAATGAGGAAATATTGGAACACCCTCACCAAAAGTTACAAGCTCGTCCGATGGTATTGTCGTATTTTCCCAGGAGTCAGAAGTTCGAAGTTCCTGGAGCACTTCTCACAGTTGCCGAATTTCAATAAAAAAAAAATAAAAAAATGCACAAATACAATGAAGGAGTACTTTCGAGTTCACATACGATATCTAGTTTTGTCGTAGGAGTCGTGGGTGACATACATGTACATTCGCAGACACTGTATGGTTAATATATGATAGTGCTAACTATATGATAGTGTTACCTTGCAGTTCGCCCGTGTGAGGTGGAATAAACCCCCTCCAGGTGGGGAGCGGCGGTTATATAGGAACGGCCTTACCCCGGCGCCTTGTGCAATACTCCCCTCCCGGTACAGCCAGCATCCCCTTATTGTTTACATCTGTGACTCAAGGTCCGCCTTACTACGGATCTTCCAGGTTCATTCATGGCTCGCCGCTGAGTCTCCTCGTACTCGCAGGACCGGTTGGGACGACGACTTCTAGCAGGATCCTTGCATTGATAATTCCGTGGAACGCAATTGTCACGCTTAAACAGTGACCACGGTACCTCGAGGGAGCACTGTTGATAATTATATTTTATAGTACTAGTTTATTCAAGGATCAGTGGCGACACTATTTGTTTGTTCTTATATAAAAGAATTTGTTTTAAGTTTTTAATGTCGACAATTTTGCTATAAAAATTATGAACAGTTACGAAATGAAGATCGTAGGATGCACCCGAAAAATATATAAATACGGTTCGTCTCTTGTGGAAGCATTTTCTTCAATACTCATTGAATGATTTCTAAGAACTACTCGCTGCTACTATCAGCTGTTACTATCAGACATGCAATGAAACCATCCATTTGATAATTCAATTCGGCCGCTTTAGTATTCTTAGGAGCCGTAGTATTTATGTATGTTTAAAAAAAAAAAAAAAGCTTGGAGAACCTTCCAATATATCGTTTTTATTGATATTACGTCCTCAATAAACGTTTCGCCTATTCAGGAATCATCAGGACTAAAATTTAGCTTCGAAGACTACATTGGAAGAGACTAAAAGCTTTTTTTTTATTTGAGTTTATTGAGTTTTATTGGTATATCGGTTTTTACTTATACAGCTCAATGATCATAACAAATCCTATAATAACGCCTACGATGGTAAAACAATAAAAAGTGACCAATAAAATAACATAACTGTATTGATCGTTTTAAGCTAAACTTATATATCACTCTCAAATTCACCAGCCGATTCTGAAAACCACTGTGGAAGAGGGACACAAATATCTACTACATTCATTAGTATTTTTAGTTACTTTTAAAAACTACTCTATCACTTCTGATAATTTGAGCCGGAAGAGAGAAATTGAAATACCACCTAGCTAGTCTTATTGCTTGACGATTAAATATTTTAGTATCCACACTCTAATTGTAGCAGTTTAGCAACAATTACTTATACCTTCAATTGGATTGACGCTAATTGTATATTAGATACACCTGTGGAGAGTCAAGATTTTTTATTTCGTAAATCTACAAATCCACAACGAGGCCTTGCATAAAATTATTTTATTTAAGTTAAGAGTGTAGTATCATGCGGTTGAGGGTTTCGATAATCTTACTAAACTATAATTACTCCCTACTAATGAAATATTTTTATTAGCATACAAATGCAAAATCAGAAGGGTATTTTTTACAAACCCCATAGATTGACACGATATGTAGGAATTTTTAACCACGGCCACAACTGTTTTTTTTAATATTTCAAAAATAGACCTTGATGGTTTGATTTTTTTTTTTTTATTATAGTCCATCAAACTTCCAACATGCTATAAGTATCTGGGCGCTGAGACCTTTAATTTAATACAAAAACGATATAATAGTGAAACGGTTTTGAATAGATATTAATTATCTGGACATTATATTTTTCATATAGTTATTTATCACTTTTATTTTAAGCATCATTAAGACATTAACATGTAAAATATCATTTTTAGTTATAAAACACGGAATGACTTATGAGTTCTGAACATCAATTTACTGACTGTTTTAATGACTTTGTATTACTACAGTCTTTTTTATTACCAAGTAATCAATTAATCATGACATGTCATAATTTACAGGTTATGCTTGTAACCGTCAGGGCATAAAATGAAATATGTTCATTTTTGTAAGATATGGAATGTGTTAATGACAGCAACATATACACACGTGAAAGCAGAAGGGTTTCTGGTCATGTAAAAAAATCCATGAAACCCTAAAATATTGATCGAAATAACATTATTGATTTTAATCCTAATTAATGTTGGATTATTTTAATAAGTAATGAAAACTATCTACGTGTTTCTGCAGCTTATAAAGTACTTGTTTCCATAACCTATAGGACTCCATGTAACATAAATAATGTTGATGATTTTCGTGGATAAAATTAATATTGATCATTCTTCCTAGTGGCGTAGTGGTTTTCTTTTCGGTGAGATATTGATAATTTTTGTTACAACATACATTTAAAACAAAATATATATTTTTGAATAAAACATCATCATTACTGCATTATAAATTATTGTATAATTTACCTTTTTTTTTTTCTTTTTCAATTTTTCGGGGGGAGGGAGAAATTTATCTTTCTAGCCTTAAATTATTTCTTTTTAAATTAAGCTTAAAGTTGTTTGTATTTAAAAATAGTAAGAAAAACATTTAATGACTACAGTAGAATCGAGGAACGGGAAATCCTATGAGATAAAATCCTACAGTTGTTAATAAAGCGTTCAATTCAAAGAAAGTTTTTTCTAGAAAGTAAGATTACAAAAACCACTACATTACATAGTGCAAGGTAAACTTAGATTGCATGTAGCAGATAAGTGCATTAATTAATGACTTATGGTTGGAGAAGGGTTAATTGGTTTGATAAGAGTAAAACAGACAGATTGGATATAACGGTAATCTTGATTAGGCGTCAGTTACCAACCAAAAGTTGCGAGAAAGTTAGGGGGATGAGGCTAAAATGTTTTGGAAACGGTTTGAGATTCATAGCAGAATGAACGCTCTTGACCACAATATTATCCTTGATTTATGGCTATTACAGTACTGAATATTTTTCAAACAGAGAAGGAAAGTAACAGACATAAAGATTGTTACTGCACGTTGGCGATATTTCATAGAAATTGGGAACAATTTTTTTTTTTTTTAAACCCGACCTAGAAGTTTCGTTTCTTATTAGGCAATTGGTGCAAGAAGATTTCACATGCTAAAAATCCTACAGCCAATTAACGACTGATCAGGTGTTCATGTGTCACTCAGTGCATTTATTCGCAATAGCAGTATTAGTGAACATCTCCCCGCCGCGGCAGCCCCTTCTTCCCACATCACTGAACCAAGTTATCTTGGTAGTTATTTTAAAGTACTGCTTCTAAATTGAATATCCGACCGGTATCTCAACAGTAAACTCCTAACTATATAAATTAAATTAGACTAACTCAACAATAAATAACTTAAATAAGACGGGCTTGTCACACTATTTCTCCAGAAGATATTTTAAACGTCAGCTATGCCGGGCTCCCACGGGGCGTGAATCACGAAAGAGAGTATAATTGATGCACTTAATACGGACCAAGGAAATCAATACAGTAAAATTTAAAATAAAGCACCTGTGGATACGGAATAGACCTATGTGGGACAGCAAAATAGTCAAACACCAAGCCCATCCAATCCTTTTCACCAAAGGTACTGAGAACAATGCCTCTTATTACGTTAACAACAAAACCCTTCATAACGATATTAATATACCCTACATTCTTAAACTCGTGAAATTCCATCGAAACTACCCTAATCCCCTAGCACAGTCATTACACTGCACCACACATCCCAATCCTCCTCAGAGACTAAAGCGGCAGTGGCCTCGTCACCTGCTATAAATGGGTGACAGTGGGAGTCCTGGCAATGGCCAGTTTCTCTAATCATGTCCTGAGCGTGTGTGGCTCTCACGCTCTTGGTCAGCCTCCACTGGCTCGTATCCGGTAATGTGGTGAACAGTTCAATTTTAATGTAATTAACTTTCTTAATCCGTATTAAGTTCATAAATAATTTTCACTTTCGTGATTTACACCCTCTGGGAACCGGGCATTATTCTGACTAAGCCGATGAGGCAGGAGAAGGTAGCTGGCTTCTGAAAAAGAACTGCTGGCCTTGCTCTGTAAAAAATCTTCTCACTCTAGCTACGACAGAAGAAGAGGAGAAACTGATACATTTTTCTATAGAATTATTTCCGGCCAGAAGAGTAACAATAATCATCAGCTCGATGATATTAAATTGATGAATACGGTGATAGCTAATGGTTACTACATTAGGCATTTAAATAATACAATATTCATGAAAGAGCAATGTTGTTTGCATTCTTAGTAAAACGAGTATCAATATTAGTAGGGCTTAGCTTGTTAGAATGTCTTCTTCCAGTAGAAATTGTCATCTCAAGATTTCTTTTATACACAGTATAAAAAAAAAATTATATCAGTCATGCGAATTCTCAGTGTTGAATAGTTTGAAAATAGGTTTTTGCCGAGTGCGCAAGATTTACCAGGAACATATTTTATTACCATTCTCTGTACATTTATAAGATTAGATCAAAAGATGAACCCCTTAACTGAAATGTATACAGCTTAACCTGGAGTTGTAGCTTTATTTTTTTTCTAAACCCCTGGTCATTTATTTATTGAGAAAATATACATATAAACATGTAAATTGTTTGGGACAGGCTCCTTTTAGTGAGGAGTGCCCAAAGCTAACAAAAATGGGAGTAAGGTGAAAAATTATACAATGTCAAAGTAGGGAGTGTAGACTGGTTCAAAACATAATAGATGGGAGGATTTTTGGACCTTCTTCCATGTACAGATTAATTTCTGTGGGTCTCCATATGGATTTCCGTGGAGTATCAGGCTGGCCATAATTAATTAAGGGTCTCAAATTATGGTGGTCCTACCATGGTGATCTATGGCCTATTGGTGTGATGACATATGGAAATATTATTTATAACTAAGTTACTGCAGGGTTGTGTAACAAAATAATTGTTACTTGTTTATTTGAGCCATAGTACGAATTGTAGTACTTAAGGATCATCTATTGATAACTATGTACGGTACTTCAGCCGCTCGTTTTGATGCAAGAGTCTGCTCTTCTAAAAATTGGGATACAGTGAAAATTATAAAATGCAAAGGGATCGGGTGATGGTGCACACGTTTGGGTTCTCACTCGACTAATTAATGACACAAGAAACATCACCAAAAAGTGTAGGTCTCTATCTTTGAGTGGAATTTGATTTAATTACTTTGTTGATTTAATTGTTTTCTTTAAACATTAATTTAATTTGGTTTACCACCTTAAAAGTGAGCTATAAGTTAAGTAACGTCGTTTTAAAAAAACAGTGGCATTTCTTCGGAAGTCTATTTTCATTTCTCATATCAGTTTTGTTAGTATATAATCTGTAATAGTTAAACATCGCGATGGATGTAAAATTGATTGGCTGCATACAGAATACTATAAACTCAGCGCTCATGTTTTAATGTGCACACCTCTACTTCGTTCGGTGAAAGGGGCTTTTTTTTGATAAACAAGGAGAAAGCAATATATAATTGCCTTGTGAAAAAATGCGAAGATTCCTCATTACGTATGAGAAAAAAAAACTGGCAAAATTATGGCCAGGATACGACTCGATTTCAGTGGCTTAAGAAGAAAGCGCTCAATTAACATCTCTACATGTTAGTTTTTAAACATTTACTCTCCAATATCCCTGAAAAGTCAATTTGAATAAGATCATTATCTCGTACTGAACCGCCGTGCAAAATGCTGTCATACTTCAAGGCAACTAGTCTATTAAAAAAAAAATGTTATTGTGTAACAAACAAACAAACAGTGAACATGCCTGACAGCGGGTCAGATCAATTTAGAAAGCAAGACCTTGGCCATGAAGGTCCTACTAGGGAGCTGTCTTACAATTTCGTTCATGATCGTTTTTTGAGAATAGGATGTAAATCAATTGTTTTTTCTGCAATACTTAAACCTTTAATTTCCTAAAAATTGAAAGAATCTACTATTATATGTTCATTTGCATCATTGCCATCAACTTTCCAGTGCTGTCTGGAGTTCCACTTGTAGTTAAAACAGCCCCAAACTCGACAAAATTTCTTAAAATTGGTAATTGATTCGCCTGTGTACGCCAAAATCAGTAAATTACACGAGAGCATGCCACTTATAAGTGATTTTATAAGAGAAAAGAGTCAATTTTTATTTGTTTGTTTTTTTTTAACGAAGGACAAATTATCTCATCGACAGTATTTCAACTGAGGGTACATATATTTAAAAAAAATAAATTGTGTACTTTATTTGAGTTAAAGTTGGTTTAAGTTAAGTTTAAATTAGTAGTATGAGTTAATCTAGGTTTCATTTAGATTTGGCTGGTGCTTGAGTTTTTTTTTTTTAATTTTTATTAAAAATTATAGGTAAGAAGTACAACAAAATTTGGCATCACTCTGTTACTATCAATTTAAATCATTCTGCAATAAAATCATTTTCTTTACACCTATCAATCCCACCCGCTCAAGGCTAATAACAGGTGTTCGTATGTAAGATAACTAAAAACATATTAAGTACCAATGGAATAGCAATAACTTAACAAAAAAAACAACACAATTTTATAGTCTAAGGGAGTATACGAAGAACTTCCTTAGAATTGATCACTAGAAACCCCTTAATTATTTCACTTAAGCCTACCATTTTTCAAATAAGGCGAATGTGAGATGAGCTCATATTTCACATTTCAGGTCAGTAATAATTATATTGCTCTAACGCTCTAACAAATATAATATACTATTAATAACAGTGTCATTAGTTACATAAGTAATCACCTTAGTTATTATTTGTGGAATTGCAAGCATTTATCGTGTCATTGGGTCAACAGGTGGGAACCACCTGTATACTTTCGTGTATGTAGGTCAGCTTACACAACTCGAACTGAAAAAAATAGACAGACGGACGTTAGGGTTAATGATTTTGATAACACCATCGTATTTACTGGTATATATAAAATTCTGAAATGGAAGTTCAGTTAATTTTTCATGTCATAAATCAATTAAAAACGTTTTATTTATTCGACTGATTTTTCTAAACTTATGAGTGTCTTGTATAAGCGAATGTACATGGAAGTACAATTACAGAGAAAAAAAAAACTGTTTTGTTAGACAGTAATACTATTTAGGCCAAAGAATAAAAAACGATTTTTCTGCAAGTTACGATGTTTTTATAACTATCTGGACGTTCTTAAAATATTTTTCCTTATGAAACCGTTTATAGAAGTATGGTTGCATATTTAAAATTGAATGTTGACTAGGCAGAGTTAGGCAAGCGTCCCCGAAAATTTTATTTGGTTTTTATTCTATTGGACTCTAATCATATTTAGGTTACTTTAATGCACATAATGGGGTGTAACAAACAATATGTGATACGAACTGTTTTGAAACTTTCAAATGCCCCTAATTCAGTTATGTTGCGATAGAGAGTAAATATAGAAATCCATAGAACGATCAAATTCGATGAAATATGGAAAATGGGAAGCTTCCCGGCAAGATGGAAAGTTTGCCAACTTTAATGAATAACGCCCCCCTTTTTGTCCTCAATGTTAGTAATCAACAAACCACTGTACACGTGTTCTCATAAATAAGTAATTGACCTGTAAATATTGACATAATCAGCTGAAAACTTACATGTCTTCCCGGTGGAGTCACCGCAGAAAATAACCTTAGAATTGTATATTTTTTCTAGATATACTGCCTTATTGGTTTACAAACATTTTCCGATCCGCCAATGAACCCAAGGTTGTCTTGTGTATTCATATTGAAATAATCACATTCCAGAGATATAATCAGTGTTATATTATTCGTTTTGAGGATTTATGGTTTTTTTTATTATCAGAACAACTTTATTGCGATAAATAAGTAATTGTGATCAATGATCTCATTCATACCATATTTACAGTTCTTCATTCGCTAGCTCATTCATACAATATTTACGAACTTCACAGAGATCTCCCAAATACGTATGAATAACCAGGTGATAACTCCTCCGTTACAAGCGATAGAGGAAGCGGAGTCTTGGGAAGAGTCCCACGCTCCTGCACCAGCCACGTAAACGAAAATGAGCAATTGGAGGCTGGCCCAGATCGTGAGAGCCGCAGACGCTCAGGACATGATTGGAGATACTTGCTATTGTAGGACTCCAACTGCTATGTATTTAGAGCAGACCTCGAGGAAACTGCTGCTTTAGTCTCCCAAAAGGATTATAGGGATGTGTGGCAAAGTCTAAGTTAATGTTTATTGAATTACAAGCTAAGAAAGGTTGGTAATAAGAACACGTAGAACGTTATAACAAGACTGCTTTATTTAGACCAAGATACCTCTATCTATAGGTATTACCTGTAAACATATACAGATAACATATGTTTGGGGATTAAGGCTGGGCACTAGCGGCGCCTGGACTTAACTCCCCCCCACCAGTTTACGAACACCCATTCGCAAACTTTGAAGTCCAACACTCGGACGTCTTAGTCCATTCAAATAATGCTCCGCTAATGTTACAAAGGAGCAAAGGCCAGCCCCGCCCGTACACAGCCTGTAATCCCTCACATTAAGCTCTAATCCTATAAAACGTAAAAACCAACTGTCACTTGTAAACAAAAAACATAAAAGAAAACTTTGACTTTTAAAAAAAAACAATACTTCTGTGGGAAAAATCACATAACTATAACTATTTACAATGTTCCTTGCGTGTATGCTGCGAGGACACTCCAGCTCATTCCTGATCTACAACCTCCCCCCCTGGTGGAAGCTTTAACTGTTCTATGTGGACATTTCGCCGCTTCTTAGGGGGTCGTATACTCTCAATTGTCACGACGTTGTGTTCCCTAATCACGACCACTTTAAATGGGCCCTCATATCGCACCAGCTCTTTGCTCCTATTTGACCCTAGTTTTTTATAGACGATAGTCCCGATTTTAAGTTCCCCCATTCGATCCCGGACTTTGAGGTTTTCCCGTTCCACTCGTCTCGCTTTGTCCCTCGTTATCCTTTCTCTGACTTTGTCGCAAATTTTTCTCAAACCGACAGTATTACTCGCCATTTTCTCCGCCATTCCCTTGTCTGCTACCGTCTCTGCCCCATTTCTCCGTCTTTCGCGCAGCCCAAAGAGGATCTCGAACGGGGATAACCCCGTCGCGGTGTGGATCGAATGATTGTAAGCGGCCACCGCCTTCGGCATTGCCTCATTCGCCGGCAGACCCTTTTCCGCGTGATATACCCGCAGGTGGTCACTCAGGGTGCTGTGCAATCTTTCTATCCCTCCTCTACTCTTAGGGTGCCCTGGGGTATTAAGATGCCAAGAGACATCGAGAGTCTTCATTTCTTTTCGGATGTTGGCATTGTCAAATTCTCTGCCCCCATCCGACGAGATCCGGTCTGGTACTCCGTAAAACTGGAACCAGGTATTTAATGCCAGCATTACCGCGTCTGATGACCGATCTTGCACCGGGTGCGCCATGGCCACTTTGCTAAAGCTGTCGATTGTGGTAACCCACTTATACCCCCTCCAAGTGAAGGTATCCACTTGTAAGTCACTCAACGGTGTCTCGGCGGTGGGCGATTCTTCTTGTCGCCCCCGTGGCGGATGTCTGTCATACTTCGTAGTGAGACAAACTGCACATGCCCCTATCATTTCTTGTATGCTCTTTTTCATTCCCCACCAAAAGTACCTCCGCCGCAACGCTTGCAACGTTTCCTGAACTCCACGGTGGTTCGTTTTTCCTTGGTGATAGGCCAGCGTCACTTCCAGCTGCTGTTCTCTGTCTTTGAGTGTCTCCACCATCGACGTGCACTGAATAAATATCCTATCCACTCCAAGTTGTTCCGTTCGCCAGAGTCTACGAATTTTCTCCCAAATAGTGGCATTCCCTACAAATACATGATGGGTCTTTCCTGGTTCCGAGGCATCTTTCAATGCACGGCAAATTTGGTCGTTCCTAACCCCTGGTGGCGACCAAATCGTCGCGATTTTACTTCTCCCATAACTGTCATATGCGATATGCAGCCGCCCTGAGGTCTTGGATTTCCAAATGATCTGCCGTCTTTTGTCGTTCACGATCCCTTCTGTTACTTCCATTTCAACAGGTCTTTCGGCGGCGGAACCTTCCTCTTCAAGGGTTTCCTCACCTTCGCTATCTCCTCGCGTACCGAGGCTTCCATCCTCCCCGGGTGTCCATTCCCGGAGAAACTGTTGGATTTCCCCGGATGGTTCCCCTTCTTCCAATGCATTCACAGTAATGGCTCTGGACAGCCAGTCTGCCACTACGTTCTCTTTCCCGGGTTTATATATGATCTCCATATTGTACTGGGACAAAAACTCTTTCCACCTCGTGACTCGCGCCGAGGACTCCTTTAACTTTCCTACCCATTGTAGGGGTCTGTGGTCGGTTTGAACACGGAATTTTCTGCCGAAGACATATGGGCGGAAATGGTCTATAGCCCAGACGATACCTAGGAGCTCTCTCTCTAGAGCACTATACCGCGCTTCCGTTTCTGTGAGCCGTCGACTAGCGTACGCCACCGGGCGCTCCCCACCGTCTCTCTCCTGCGACAACACTGCCCCCAGTGCTTATTCGCTGGCATCAGTGGTGATTGTGAAGGGATGTTGGAAATCGGGAAATGCTAATATTGGTTCCTCTTGTAAGCTAGACATACATTTCCGGATGTTCTGCTCCATGATTGGGGTAATTACCACCCTCGCTCCCTTTCGCAGTAAATTATTAATAGGCACCAGGTATGCCGCCATGTCCGGCACAAATCTTCTGTAATAATTAAGCGTCCCCAGAAGTCGACGGATCCCCTTTACATCTGTGGGCACCACCATCCTTCTAATCGCCTCGACCTTCGTAGAGTCTGGCTTAACCCCCTCCTGTGAGATGGTGTGGCCCAAAAAATTGATTTTTTTCTTCCCCAACAGAGACTTCTCCATGGACAATTTTAATCCGAATTCGCGGACTCTTTGAAATACACTTCTTAGGTGCTCAACGTGCTCTGCCTTCTTTCTGCTGAAAACTAACAGATCGTCCATGTAGACCTGGCATACCGCTTCGTCTATTCCCCTCAAAAATTCATCCATTAGGCGTTGAAAGGTAATCGGGGCGTTTTTCAGTCCAAATGGCATCCTGGTAAATTGATAATGCCCCCTCTCAAATGTAAAGGCCGTTTTGTCTTGGTCGTTCGCACTCATCTTGATCTGGTGATAGCCTGCCTTTAGATCTAGGGTACTAAATATTGTCGCCCCGTTCAATCTGTCTAATATGTCCTCAAATCGGGGAATAGGATACTTCTCGTCCGTCGTGTTCTCGTTTAACTTCCGATAATCGATAACTACCCTGTATTTCTCCGTCTCGTCCCCAGGTCTATTTTTCTTCCTCACTGCCCATAGAGGACTGTTATATGGCGAAGTGCTATCAATTATAATCCCTTGCCGTTTGAGACTCTCTAGCTCCTCTCTAATATGCCTACGTAGTGCCTGCGGATATCGTCTCTCTTTCACGTATGTGACGCATTCTTTCTTTAACTGGATCTCGTGGACCGTCTTCCCAGTCGCTCCTAGCGTGTCTCCCTCTACGTAAAAAATATCCTCAAACTCCCTCTGTAGGCCTTCCCTCCAGCCCTCTATTTTATTAACCGCCCCTATCCGCGCTCTTCCGTCCCATATAGTCCCTTGACATTTATATTCCACTTTCCCCAACTTAATGTTCCATTTTTCCCCGATATTCTCCACACGCGCACCTACCTTCCCCAACATGTCGCACCCAACTATCACCTGGTACTCCCGCGGCATGTTTCCTACGATATGTATCTTTAGATCTCCCCCTTTCTTCGCCCACCTATTTAGTTCTATGACTAACTCTCCCACTACCTCGCAAGGGCCTCCCAGGGTGATTAAACTACAATTACATACCTGAATCTGGAGTGCCCTCTCTCCGCCATACAGCCTCTCCAGCGCTCCGCGGGACATATTGGTGTTGGTGCTTCCCGTGTCCACCAGACACATCTCTCCTCCTTTGACCCTAATTATTGGCAACGCACACATCCTCTCCCGAATTGCATTACATCTCAGGATGCGGTCGCCTCTCTGCCGACACGCTCCTCAGGCTTCATCACGTTGCTCCCATCTACGTGACTCGACCTTCTGCCCTGTCTGTCTCCTGTTTCTGCTGCGCCTCGCTTCTTCTCCTTCAGTTCCCGAAGTCCCTGATGACTCATCTTCTGATGATCCACTCTCCCCATGTGTCATGCTCCGTCTCTCTCTTACTTCTTGAGTGTTTACCTCCATTGGTTCTGGTCGTTGGTATTCTCTCCTCCGGAAGATATACGGGCAATGCCTCGCGATGTGTCCTTCCTCGCCACACTCAAAACATTTTGTTCGAGGACACTGTGCCACTAAATGTCCTGCCTTCCTACATCCGTGGCATTTTCTTTCTTCCCTGGGCGGGGCATACCTCGGTCTCGTTCCTCTAAATCTTCTTTCTCCTGTCGTTCCCTTGTCTCTGCCAATAACGGACGTTTCTGGTCTCCTCCAGGTTGGTTTCAGGGTCCGGGTTCTTTTGTATGCAACTCGGCTCCACTCATTGTCGACGTCTTGCACCCTCACTTCTTCCTCCTTGGCACTAGTGTCGATCATTGATTGTGCACAATCCGAGAACGAGCGCTCATCAGAGAATCCTTCCTTTCTTCCTGTCTCCTTGGCCAGTTGCACTTTTAGAATTGTGGATAAGAATCCCATTCTACCCTCCACCTCTTCTACGCTAATCGACTCTCTCATCTTCTCCGTTATCTTATTGAAACGGACTACTAACCCCGCAGCATATTGCCCGTTACTTTGTCTTGGGGACTTTGTCTCCCTAAACATTTGGAATATGTCCTCCTCGGGAGTCCATCGTCCTCCTCCGTACGCCTTCTTCAATCTCATCTTAATTAATTCCCACGGGGTTTCTTCATCTGCCTGAATTTGATTCAGTATACTTCTCTTGACCCGACATATCAGGGCCGCCTTCAACGATTCCGCGTCTCTGGGATCTATTAAATTTTCTTCTGCTTTAGCTCCAATTAAAGCTGTGAGACGGTCTCCTCCTTTTAGGAAATGGTTCAGCTCACCCAGTTCCCCAGTGAATCTCTCCAGCTCCGCAACAGCCTTCCTCAGATCCTGGGTATTCATCGCTTTTACCCTCATCAGCGCGAGCGCCGTGGCATGAACTTCTGGCATAGTTCCCACTCTTCTAATATCTGCTCCCTCTACGAGATTCAAGACGGGCTGTCTCAAAACTCCTCCTTCAGTCATCTTCTCTCTTTCGCGTATAGAAGAAAAAAAAACAAAAAAAAATTACGCTCGCACTCGATAACTCTCTTTCTCCACGGTTCACGGGTTTCGGCACCAGTTAATGTTTATTGAATTACAAGCTAAGAAAGGTTGGTAATAAGAACACGTAGAACGTTATAACAAGACTGCTTTATTTAGACCAAGATACCTCTATCTATAGGTATTACCTGTAAACATATACAGATAACATATGTTTGGGGATTAAGGCTGGGCACTAGCGGCGCCTGGACTTAACTTCTAATGACTGTGCTCGGGGTTTAGAGTGCTTGTAAAATATACAAATATTGTTTATATTTTTAAATTATTCATGTAAGCTTTTATGTACTACATATTTGTAAAATGGTTTTTGTTTTTACAATTTTACGACAGCTGTTGGAGACAAGCAGACGAAACATGGCCTCCCCTTACATGTTACAACATAATATCCCTTCTTCAGACCTGGCTAATTTATCCTTTAGTTGAAAAAAGAGTGCAACATCACGAAAAAGTGGAATTTTACTAGAGTTTGGCTCTTAGGTATTATCGCTGCACTGCAAGGCTGCTCTCCAGCTGTAAATATTGAAATTAAAAATCTGACATTTTTTCTTAAATATATATACTTGAATGAATGATGTCCAAGCAAAAAACATTCAAATTTTATGATTACGGTAGTCTTTTTTCAAATGAATGATATACAATTTTAAATGTTCAAAATTACAGTTTAGTATTACACCTAAACACCTTATTGTGTTAGTAGATATGTGGTATATCTATAATGTAGTTTCGTTACTTCATAAATGCACTTCTAAACACTGAAAAACCTTCTTTGAGCAAACAGTTTGTCCTAAATCTAACTAGAAATATAAATACGGCATATGAATAACTGCCACAGCTCGAGAACTTTAGATGCATGGACTTTAGATGCATAAAATATAATCTCTCAAATAATCTGTCAAAGCCAGTTATTGATGTTTGTGCCTTGGCATACCAATAAATTACTTAGGGAACATATGTTCACAAATATCAGCTGTAAGTAGTTTTAATTGTTAGTGTTAATGTTAGTCAAAACAGTTGGTTTAGTTACTTCATGAGCATTAAATATTGAAACAAAATATTTTATTCTGTTTGTTAAACTATTATTATACACTGTCATTTGAAACGATGTTAGGCTAAAGTTTAATTTATAGCTGTTTGTTTGATTAGTTACTAGTTAGTAAATATCTTTAATATGATCTTAACTATAGGGACAATATCAATGATTTAGATCCTAAATTTTTTTAAGCTGATAACAATGGTTTGTGTAAGTCAAGGAGCGGATAGCATCGCATTGATTGCATCAAACGTGTTGGTGATTATGCTCGGATCAGTATTTTTTTAACATTTAACATTGAGCTTCCACTATATGCCTAGAGAGGCTCTAGGCTCAGCCTTCAGTGGACTCTCACTACTGCACCGCAACATTTCCACCTCTACCGAGGCTTTCCACACTCCTTAATTCCCTCACTCCACCTTCAAACAGGTACTCCTAGTAAAAGGATCCGCTCACCCCAAATAAATTCCTTAATTTTACCCTTATCTATAATCTTAAAAATTTGAAAGCTAAGAAAAAAATTAACATTTGACGTTATATAATACATTTACTAGCCAATATTTTGTTAAATCTGAAAAATAAATAAATATTTTGAGGGCAGGACAATGTGATCTATGGCCTAATAGTGTGATGACATCTGGAAATATTATTTATAACTAAGTTACTGAAAGGTCGTGTTTATTTTGTTAATTGTTTATTTAAGCCATAGTACGAATTATAGTACTTAAGGATCATCTATTCATAATACTGGCGCATTATGTACGGTGCTTCAGCCGCTTGTTTCGATACCACAGTTGGCTCTTTTAAGTCACCCCACTCACTGTACCTTCTCCATGATGAACCTTATCCTCATTAAGGTGATATATATTATGTTTTATATAATTTCGCATTTCTATTATGTGAAAAGTGGTGTAACGGACTCGGTTCCAGTAACAGAGTGAAGCTTAAATAAATCAATTGAATCTTTACGAGGCGGATGCAATAGGAAGAGGCTGGGATAAGGGTACACGTGCCGCTCGGAATGCAGAGTTGGAAAATGCATTAAACTCGTACTTTCGCTGTTGCTAAAAGGACAGCTGAGGGTGATAGCTAGTGTTGTATGGTTCTGTTGTCAAAGTAGTGAGTGTAAGACAAGAAACTTTGTTTTCTCAGGTAAGAGCTGCGGCTTCAAGTTCTTGACACCAAGTAGGTGTCAACTGATTCTCACATTAGTTGCGACACTCTCTGTCACCGGATGACAGGCTGAAATGGCAACGAGGAGAAGACCCTCACTATGTCTAAGATGCCTCAGACCCCGAAACCTTCAATTTTTTCCTCCCTCCCAGAACCTTTATAAGAATACCTCTACGCTGAAGTTTCCTATGACTCTAAACGGATCCTCTATCTCTGCTGTCATCGTCCTCCTTATGATTCTTTTGATCCTATATTTGAATGAACTCTCCTCAGCCTTGTTTCTTCATATAATAATAACATTTTAGCAGGTTATCTAAATACCGAATTCTCTAGGAATTCTTTAGGCTTCCTTGACTTTCTTTGTTCTGCTACCCATTATACGAATAACTCAGGTTCCTGGTTAAGACTTCTTATGATAGACTCCTCCGTCAATCTAATTTCCTCTTTTCAAATTCCAGTATCTTTCCTTTCGGCCCACGATCTTATTTTCCCATTATACAAACTGTACGTCATTCTTTACTTTTCCAGGAACATCACCTACCGTAACCTCAATTCGTTCATTTGAGACCATCCAACCTGAGATGGTGACGGAGAGAACTCAATATGACCTTTGATACCCTTCACCTCAATCGATCCTATAGGTAATTTCCTTACATCTAACCTTCTTACCATCCTTAACAAGCATGCACCGCTTAAGACATTCCAAGCTCACCATCCCCCAGCTCCTTGGATGGCCCCCGAAATTAAAGGCTTTGGACTGCAGCCTGGAGGAGGTTTATCCACACCAGGCACCCCAAAGATACCTCATTGAAATACTTAATAACTTCGCTCAGTATGAAATCCACCTTGCCCAATCATAATTCTTTCACGAGACGTAAATTCTTCTACAATGAACTCTCGCTCCAAATGTATCCTCCTCCGGAAACTTTCTCTTATCAAACCAAACACCTCTACTGCTTGCCATATTTCTTCCAACGACCTTAATTCTCACTTTTCTGCCCATTCCAACGGCTTCATCTGTACTCCAACTATTCAGTAAAATCCACACTACCGGTAATCTCCACCCAGAAAATATCTTTTTCTGTTACATTTTTCCTTACAGCTTCATTTCTTTAATTATGAAATCATAAACTGATTTTCTAGGTCCAGGCGGCATTTCCCTGACATTCCTACTGCTCGTCTCCCTATGGTTCTTCCCCTATTAATTCACTTTTAAAAATTATTGAATGTTTTTCCGTTTGGGGAGCAAATGTTATTCCAAGTTCCTTGGAACCTCAGCTCCCATAAAGACTACCACCCAATCTATTCTCTATTCCCCTACAATCCATTTTCACCCTCACCAGGTCATTGTCAGCTTTCACCAAAAGACTTACAATCCGCCATTGACCAACAACACATATATCTCCTGATCTTCTTAAGACTTTTTACTAAGTCATTCCGCACTCTTGATCACTCCATCCTTCTATCAAAACTTGTATCGATGTCCTTCTCTTACTGTGCAATCAGCTACTTTAATCGCTCCCAGGTGATACACATCCCGGATCAACCTCCATTCCAACACCTTTCATTGTCTTCCGGTGTAGGTCAGTATTCTTCTATTTATCCATGACTTTTCTATATCTACATCAACGAACTACATACATCTATCGAAACCACCCTGCTCATTCCGCTTATGTTTATGCCACCTAAACCTGTGATTATACGAACTTTTATCGTTATTTTGATATGGCAGAGTCCTCCCAAAAGAAACTAAAGCCGATTCAGATTTTAGAATTGACTTTATTTGTCTATTATAAGTCATTATTTTAAAGGTAAACATCAAAATAATAAATTATGAAGATATGTTGGTCTGTTGAAAATTTGCTAATTGCCCAAATTTCATCATTAAAGGACTCACTGAATCTATCATCAAATCCTCGTGCATTGCACCCCCCCCCCCGTACGGGGATGGACGAGAGAGTACTTACAATCTACCCCATAAAAAATGATGAGAGGAGTTTAGAATCGACCCTGTTCGACCTAAGCTCGTTCTCATGCACAGTAAGCTCTACTCCCGCTGATTGTATATACTCATGGATATCAAGCCAATGCCGATCAAAGGCCCTGCTAAGCCGTGCTAGCTCAGTGTAACTTGACTCACATGGTCGAGCCTAATGGTTATTAACTGTTCAAAGCCAAAGGTTCCGGATTCACGGTAGTCTTGGATAGTGTGAGAATACGCATCCCATAATTACCATACTACGTGTTTGGCCTTTCTCACGAAGTTATTTTGACCTCACGTCTTATTGCTCTAGAAGTAAGCTGAATAATTTCGGATTAGAAATATGGACTGTTGCTCAAAACTTCCAATAAATCTACCTATAAACAAGCCATTAAATATTAAAAAATAAATCCTTGATACAATAACTCGTGAAGTGGTTAGGGCCAGCCGAAGGTTGACGCTGTTGTTGGTAGGTGGCGCTGAGGTACTAGTGTGATCAGAACTTTAGGCACTTTAAGCTCTCAATCTTAAACGGATTCACTATGCCTTCAAGTAGCTATAGAATATCTCATGTATCCAATATTTACAGCTGAGCTCCACACTTGCTTGATATCCCAACAAAACTCCCTGCCATGAGGCAAAGAGGTTTCCTACGAGATCGTTACAGACAGTACTGTTGTGGATGTGTTTTTGACTTTTTTACTACAGATTGCAATGTATCATATTTATGGCCTCCTACGAATGCATCAACGCATCGCAGTACGAGGAGCAAATTGTAAACCAATAAATTTTTTGTTCATTGTATTACTTATCAATAAAAAAGGTTTTAAAATTTAAAAACAAAAACAAAAAAATCTCTACTTTTTTTTCCACACTACTTTACACTATTCATTTCATAATGACTTTTTTTTAAAAGAAACTATGAAGATGAAACATAAATAAGAGAAATTCAGGGAATCTTCATTTGGACATTTTATAGACTTCTTAATATCATACTAGTTTTTAATTCGATTTCATACCAAGACATTCTAAATTATTCATAAAGTTAAAGTTGCGTTTTTTGTTTTTAAAACTTTCATTAATTTTACATATATATTTAGTTATGAGAATTAATACTTTCCCTTAGTAAATAAGTGTTTGTATGGTAATGATTTGTGCACAGGCGTAAATGTATAATTCAAGGGGAGATAGTGTCAGTGTCACTTAAGAAAAATAAAATCAGAGAACCAGTTCGCTCAATACCTGAAGGACAACAATGGCAGTGGAAAATAACACTTATTGGTCAATTACCTCAGTGCAATTTAATTAATACGATTAAATTATCAATGTTGGACTTACTTGTTGGACCACTTGAAAATATTACCAAGTGCACACTTTCCTCCTATGCACATATTGCAAAAATAGGGCACGTACAAGAACAGGAACAAAACTGCCTAATAGTGGCCAACCCTCCTATAGCGTTAATTGTGTACTCTCTATCAAATATATACTTTAATGTTAGATAAAGTTTATCATCCACATATTAGCTCATAGTTAATCCCTCATACAAGTTGGTGGTTCCGATGCCGACTATGTACACTTGCAAATAAAACAAGTTTAAAAATGTTCCCTTATCTTTGTATTGATGTAGGTTAGGAATATTATGGCTTTAGGAGGAAGTTGTTTGAGAATTTGAGGAGTAAGGAGGTCATATCCAGGGGATTTTCGGTACGGAATTTTTTTTAGAGGGTATTTGACCTCAGAGGGGTTAAAGGCTTTTGGTGGAAGTGAGAGAGGTATAGGTAGTGAGGAAATCTTCAGTTGCGAGGAATAGTTGTTCAGGAACAGCCCATGGAACAGTTGTGCTATGAGTATGGTTTGTATGACTATGAGAAAGGTGAGGTGTCAATGTATGGGTAAGATGCAGATCGAATTCTTCCGACCTATTTTCATCTGAAGCCGCCCAGGACCCATCATCACGAGTAGGTGTGTAACAGGATGATTTTTTTAGTTACATTCCTCAGGGAGTTATCCCTGGTAGACAGAGAGGGTGGTGGGAATTGACAGAATCGGAACGGAAGGATGCCGATCGCCGCTTTACCAAACTGCAGTACTGATTGTACGAGTGGCGATCAGCAGGATGCCGGGATCTTTGCCACACTGTTTTGGATTGGCGTTTGGATTAGATTATGAGATGCTGAGGTAAACGATTTTGATTGTGAATTTTTGGATGACAGTGGGGCGACGACGTCTCCCAAGCCGACCTCTGGACCAGAGTAGTAAAAGAATGCACTGCATCGTCTAGGTCATGGGATGTTTTCAGGGACACTCTGAGGTCTACGGAATCTGTAAGTAGCTGGCGGGAGTGGCCCGCATTAACTGGACCCCTAATAAATGAAGAAGGAGGCAGTTTGTGAATTGGTTTTAGGGAAATGGTTAATAATAAAGGACTATGATCGGAGGAGAGGTCATCGAGGCGCGTGGGTGAATAGGTTAGTGTTCCTAAACTATTGTAGAAGAAAAAGGCAACGAGATCAGGACAGGTTGGGATCTGATGGCCAGTAAAGAAATATTTAACAAACTCGTTTAAATAATTAAAAACTGTAGTTTTTAATTTTGATTATTGGTAATGCATTGACACTCACACCTTTACTTGAGTAATACTGTATTTATAAAAACAAAAATACAGTTCATTGAACTAGACATTTCCTATTGATAAATTGGTAGAACAGAGGTGTTCTACACATGAACGGTGTTCATGTATTTATATTAATAACCCATTAATTATCAGCCTTCTAACAAGATAGTTTTTAATTGAATAAGTATATTAAAGATATTGACCTAATGGGTATTCCGTTTTAGAAAATAAGCCTACTTTAATATTTGTTCTAACCTCAATTAGCATCAACTAAGAGGCGGGATAAAGTGAGTGGGGTTCTCATCGTGGTGATACACTTTTAGATTTTATTTCAAGGGGGGCACACAAAAAACATTTAACATTCCAGTTTCGACTAGAAATTGACGATAACCTGAAGATAACTCGACCTGCCCTGTAGCATTGACGAAATCGCGGCGATCCTATATTTTAGGCCAAATGACGTATTTGCATTTGAAAAGGCTAAAATACAGGTGAAAAATTCCTTATTAATAACTAAAGGCATAATCTCATGTTGTGAGAGGCATGGAACATTTTCTACAGCAGTAAATCTTTCTCTCTCGTACAGATCAATGGAATTAGTTATAGAAAATAGCGATTTTTTTTTGTTATTATTTTTTTTAACAATGTTAATTTTATATTAGTCTTATAATATAATAATAATATAATTATATTAGTTATATAATAACAATATTAGTTTTTACCGCCCACATCGTAGGAGCCTCGTACCCCAACTGTGAGGTATCGGCGTATGCAGACGACATTGGTGTTTACAGCACTAGCATCAATCCCACCAGAGCCCTGAAATTCGCTGAGAGCGCCAGTCAACAGATCGCCGAGAAACTCGATGCCGTCCACATTAAAGTCAACCCGGCCAAGACGCAAAAAATTATATTCAGCTATAAATCCGGAAGAAAGAAGCTCCCGAAATCCTTCGTCTTAGACGGCAAAGAGTGCCATGTAAGCAACAATCTATGCTACCTTGGGATTACCCTCGGTAGACACTTGTCGTTCACAACACATCTCGGCAAGAAGTTAAAGAGTGTTAGGAAGAAATTCTTCAGCCTCGGACACCTACTTCACAGCCCGGCTTTATCGGTACGCCTCAAGCTGCTGATATACCAAAGCGTCCTAAGACCTGCTTTGATGTATGGGACCCCTCTCTTCAAGTATCTGACTCCTAACACTCTCAAAACGCTCCAGCAATTTCAGAACAGAGTTCTCCGCACCTCCCTCAAACATACCCCGTTCGACCGAATGAAGGCAGACGAGATGTAAAAAAAATTTGAAGTGCTCACCATTCAAGATTTCATTAAGAGAAGGCACATCAAATTTTTCGACTCACTCCGACACAGCCACAACCCACTATTCTCCGACCTTCAACCACCACCAATGCCCGTCAGATGGAAGCACTGGTGGACCGCCGAAGCCTGGAGACAGATGGACGTGATCGAACCCTAGCCCCCTGACGGAGACTGAAGATCTACACCCAGCCGAGAGATTGAGGCCGATCTCCGAAGCTACAAGACCCCATCTACCTGTTTAAGCAGGGTCGACCTTCCGGCCGAGAGGCCGACTTATTTCAGGCCCCTGCCGGGGCTGGCCAGGCTTGACCTTGCCGACTACAAACCCTTGCCTAGGTACCCCTAGGCTCCACCCTCGGTTGACTCTCACTACCTTCCTGATTCCACCAGCCTCCTTTAGGCATACCCTACCCTATATCCTTCTCATACATCCTTCAAATGGGGGACTCTCCTTAGTGAAAGGCACTCATTAGCCCAAAATAATTTTCCTACATCCTATTTTATAAGTTTGAGAGCTAAGAAAAAAAAAAAAAAAAAAGTTATTATTTTATTTATCATATTTATTATTGTTAAGGTGAGCCCCATCACCTTTATTAGTCAGTTTAGTCCAGTCACGTATAATGTATATCATTATACTTGTTTATTCATTATATAATTTTTATAAAATAACAAAACCTGTATATAATGTAGTGATGCTACAGGAAATACAAAAATAATTTGTAAATAGATTCGCCAGAGGATCTATAATCATATATAATTGTCTGTGAATTTGAAGGGGCTATGAAGGAAAAAAAATTTTTTTATCCAATACATCAAATTGACTTAGATTCATTTAAAATTTTTTTTAATCAGATTGATTATCGATATTGTGTTAGGTTGCCATCACGAAATTAGAAGCGTAGAGTCCACAATACGTGACAGACCCTGCTCTGTGCACAACTTCTCTTCTGTCCACGTGATACCTTTACTTGGATAATGTCAATCACTAAGCAATAAGGACATTAGTGATTATTCCCCCACTCCCCGTATGTGGCAACACCGCGCTCAGTAGCCCCTTCATCCCAAGCCTCTAATTTAATGACGTTACTTTAATAACGGCTATAGCTTGTTATTAAAGTAATAACCATCTCACCGGAAGTTATAACTACTATTTATTACCTGACGATAATATTAACTCTACTTGAGCTTTACTATTTGTTTATCTTCAGTCTTAAAGTGGAATTTCAGCTTTTTCTAATGCTTGGGACTTTGTTTATAAATTGGAATTTTATTGTTCCTGTTATTAAATTTTCTAATGTTTTCCTCATAGTAAGATTTTAGGGCTTAAAGTTATTTCTGGAGGTCGGTGGGAGAGTCACCATACATGTTGGCCGCTGAAAGTAGGGCGTCATTTCTGCAATCGACGCTGACTACAACGCAACTTTTATTTCTAAGGAATTTATTTATGTGATATATGCGTGAAATGAATATGACTGCTCTAAGTGAATCACTATTATTATTTGCATCACCTTGGGATAAAACTTCTTCCGCCTGGAAACTGACAAAGCGTTGTTATAGATATTAATTTTCTTTTTTAAGTTTAATTATCTTTATTGAAATGTCTACATCTAATCAATGCATAGCGTATTCATTAAGATTTGGATTATATTTGGACTCACGAAGATCCGACCATGAAACATCGAGGTCAATTTCATCAAACACCTGTTTTTTGCAATACCAACTAATTAATTATTGACTATAGTTAGCACATCTTCCTCATATTAAATGAGAATTCCCTGCAAAATTTCATATTTCTAGATTGATCAGGGGACCCAGAAATGACGGAAGACCGATAAACTGATAAAAAAATGTGGATTGTGAAAAAATACTGGAAAGTCCGTGAAATTAAATTTCAAGCGTCAATAGTTAATTAACGACTTGGTTTCACAAAAAAAAATTGCAATCATATTGGTCAGATTATCAAATAAATGTCTTAATATTAATGTGCAGTTTGTATTTTTTATTTTTAACATTATTTTAAGCAATCGGTGCTGGCTTTAAATGAGTACAGATAAATGTGTAATATATCAAACGATTGTCTTTCCACATTATCTTTAGTAGCTAATAAATGACGTTTTATGCTGTAATAAATATCAACGTTTGGCATTTTATTTGTACATTTGTTATTTATGGTATTGTGTCATATATTTTAAATATTTTACTGTAATCTTAATATTTTAACTATTGGATATTTTCTTGTCTTATTATTCAATTTACTGTAAATCTTGTGACCCGCTTATGCTACAGATTAAATGTATACAGTTTGGTACCAATTCGTGTTTCAGAGGTTAATAAAGATGAATCATTGGCACAATTTGAAGTGTTAGATATTAAATACACCGTGTCATTAAAGTTACTTTGTTTTTATTTTACAAATTATAATCCAAAACCAGTGTCAAGACACTACTTATAGATAATTATTTGTTTATTATCATTGAATATTATTATTAATTAGGTATATCTATTGTGTTTGTGTATGGTGTTATATAGGTTAATATATTTTTGTCTTCATGTTCTATTTAAGTTATGAATTAGTAAAACATAAAATATTGTTTATAGTTACTATGCAAATAAACATGTCTATCTTCATATCAGAGAGAGAAGAGGCAGATAGAGATCTACTTCTAGTTGATACATCATGATGCTGGTCCTACATGATACATCATCCCTCTTAACTGAAATAATGATGCTACAGTTAAACTTTTCAAGAGACCTTTGAGTGCTTCTCTTCTAATGTGTTGTAAATGAAGTTAGGTGCACTAGGCTAGGTGAAGTTGTTATTCTTCGATATTTATTCGGTATTCTCTTCAGTTTAAGGAAAACTAGCACAGGATGGTGGTAAATAGTTGTTACTAGAATAATGAAGAGGCGAAGCTGTATTTAAGTGTTGTGTTAATAAAAACCGTAGTTAAAGTTGAGATGTTAAGCCTAGTGCCACCAACCAACTGTGGTTAAAACCTTCGGCCATACCTATCTCTTTATGAGGTGTATTTGTGAGATTATTATTTGTTTAATATAAGCGCATTTTGTATTATTTAAATTAATTTTAAAATATCGATCGGGTGTCTTTCATTAATGCACTCCTGTGAATTATCAAATTTGCCAGGGGCGATGCCAGATGTAACCACACCACACGGTAACAACAGAATGCACTCTCAATAATAAGCCTCTACTTAAACCCATCAAACAGATACTTGATGTTTTTTTATCCCCCCATAAATCCCCAGACGGTGCAGGTTTGAGACTTAAATTGGACTGGGCGAATTCAAACGAACGGCGGCCCTGTTCTAAAACCACTAATTAAAGCCTTCCGAATCACGTTGCGTAATTAATTTCTGCTACGCTGGAGGTGTGTGCACAACATCATGGCTGGTGGTGATAAACTGGTCGGCACGATCGGCCGATATGGGCATAACTGGTCGTTTTCACTGCAAACGTACCTCATCGATGCTGCTTTTTATAATGGATACAAGTACCAATGAGCATCTGTGTGCCAATAAAAAATTCCATTTTCAATACAAATCATTGCTATCAGCTATTCAGGATGTGCTCATGATCCTTACAGAGTCTGTCTGGTTTTATAAACGTGCTGTAACATTCGATCATAAACTCCTGTTGTGATTTCTTCATGCTAATAAATGTATAGGTTGAAATGCGAAACACAAAAACTTGCTATTTTCCCATTATAAAAAAAATTAGTAACTGCTTAAGCAAATTATATTTTTTTAAAAATATTTCGGAGTTAAAATAACGTATATTTTAATATTGGGAGTTACTTACGGTCCTCAGCGCCATTTTCTTGAATGTTAATTAAATAATAACAGTTTTTAACAAAAATATTATTCTTTATGAACTGATTTTAAATGCGGGCATGTAACATATTTAATGTGTAACACCAAACGTGGGCTCTTTAAAACTTTTTGCAATGTCTTTGAAATTATGTTACCGGAAAAATTATTTTATGGAATTATATTATATGGAAAAGTTACCAATATACAATTCAGTCCACCAATATTTTGTCTTGACCTATTGCTCTCACAGATAAGCACATATCTATATATTTTACACTTTTTAAGTTTTATTTTATTTTACATTCCTATGTAAAATTATATATATAGAATATATAAAACATTAAGTTAAGTATATTTCAATAAACTATATCCAATGAGGGATTTGTTTGTCACTTTGAGTGAACCATATCGAAAGCATTGTCTTAAGTAGGCATTAATTGTTTGATGTCATTTCTTTGTATACTGACATCTATGATGGTAAACTATTCTACAAGGTATGATTGTCAAGTGCCGAGAGATTACAAGCAGTGGTAAATGTCTACAAATATACTAATTGTAGGAAAGGCAGCCTTTATTTCAACATCTACAATCCACAACCAGCAATAATATTCAATAAGCCCATCTTACTGTCAGCAATAGCAACTTGAAGTAGTATTTTAGCTGTCCTGCAATTCTCTAGTGCAGATAATCCTTCCCATCTTCGTGGAAAAATAAAACAGAATACTAAAAGATCCGTACTCCCTTAAACTGAACTGAAACATTCAAATCAACCCGAGTTCTCTTCAAACTATCTTGATCATATCAAACTATATATGTTATAAGTAGATATCTTAAAACAAGCCCGATCTCTATTTACTTGATTTTGGAATCAATGCCTGTTTCAATTTTATCTAAACATCACATATACCATCATGTGTGGGAAATATAGGTATGTGCAATACCTTCGCTTTTTATACTATTTAGAGCATTGATGAAAATAATGTACCGTCACAGAGGGAAGATTATGCCGCTGCTGAGTCGAGAGAACAAGTGAGTTCATATTATCCACTTAACGGTAGGTGTTTATGTATACCTAACAAATCTAACAGTTTAGGTACCAAATTAGGTATAACCAGTAACCAGACTACCTTGATTATAAAGAAACCTCTTATGTGATATAGGCAGTTTCTAAGGGCTTCAGTGTTTTTTTCCTAAACCAGAAACCCTTGCGTTTCCACCCGTGTGTCTGTTTATATTTCATAGTTTTCTAAGTTCCCCTTTCAAACTATATACATGAAATTTTAGTTAGAAGAATAAATTTCTATAAAACGTATCATTTATTAATTAATTAATTAGTTAGAATTTGTTTACATCGTGTCGTTTGCGTTTTGATTTTTTACCCTTTAATCACAAAAGAACATTAACAACATATTAACAACTCAACCAGCGTGTATTTTTGTTTAATATTTTCCCTGTTACTTCCATTTTATAATCCAAACGTAACCATAAATATGTTAAATGCGTTGCAGGTTAAGAGGACTATAATAACATAAAAACATTAAAGTAGTCCATTCACAGTTTTAATTTTCAGCCCTGATTTCACAAAGATAGATAAAATTTTCACATGATACTTCAGGTATGTTAGAAATAAATAAAAAATAAACGTTATAAAAAATAATTAAGGCTCTGTCACTAAACATTACTTGTAATCTGAAAATAAATATTTTCCTATCATATTAAGTAGGATAGCAAATTCACTACCTCGATTGATGAATTATATGCCTTTCACATATTATAAACGCCATTAAAATGTTTTTTGCCAACCTCACTATATAATTATACATATATAAATATATTACGTTTGAATACAATTTAAATTTGTAATCACGAATGAAAACAGCAGGAGTACCACAGGAATCCATTTTAAGCTCAATGTTGTCTAATATTTTAACTTGTGATGTTCGATTGCCTTTGGGATCATTCGAAGCACATATTGTCGTCGAAAATATTACTGCCAGAAACGCTCTATTGATAGATAAAAATTCTCTAGATGAACTTCCCTGAATGAGATGAGGCTTCGTGCATGGTAACTTCAGGTGAAATCAACAGGCAGGGTAAGTGTAAGCTAGGACGACATTGTTGATGAACGGAAAAACTCGGCCTCTTCGTTTGCCTATCATGAGATCGGTACAAAGTTTGCTTGATTGTCAACAGTTTGAAATTTGTAGGCATACGGAAATTTTCGAACAGTTAATGAGGAAATTATGAAACCTGTGAAATTTTTAACAGGCAAAAATTTGATTGCATATGGATCAATATTTGGTTTACACTGTATAATCTTATAATAGTTTTCAGGGATAGTGGACAAAGAAAGTAAATAATTAGGAAAGGGAAGCAGGTGCACTATAGGATAAAATAGACGTTATTTCGTTAAAAAAAGACGAACGACAGGAAATGGATTGAAAACGAAAGAAGAAAGAAATTGAGGAAATACATGAAATACGAAAGCAGGAGGACTGAACGCGAACCTGCGACTGAAGCCAATCTGGACACACGGAATAGAGCTAGTGTCCTGAGCGTCGGTGGCTCTCGCGCTCTTAGTCAGCCTCCGCTGGCTCTTATCCAGTGACAGAGGAGCATGGAAAACTTCCCAAGACTCCGCTTCCTCTTTCGAATGCCAGGGAGGTGACAACCATGTGGCTGGTGCATGTGGAGCTGTTTGTAAATACTGCATGAATGACCAAGTGAATAAGCATTGTAAATATGGCATGAATGAGATCATTTATTACAATTACTTATTGCCTAATAAGGCAGATTGTAATTTTTTCATAATAAAGTTGTTTTATACATGGAGTGCAGTGAGAAGTATGTTTCGAGTCACCCGTTGTTAAAAAAAATGTCTTAACAATAAACTATTCACAGTTAAACAACGATTCATCAAAACTAACAGAGCCACAATTCTATTGAGCCCTCCAGAGAGAAATGTTGAATAATTAGGAATCGTGTAGGGCAGATGGCTGAAATCATTCATAAAAGTTTTAATAATAGGCTTATGCACAAACAAAACCAATATTCCTATTCTTAAGCATGTACCATTGAAACTAGATGGATCTTTTCTTATACACAAATTATTGCTTCAACCATTCCTGAATTGTGATTGCCCAAATTTGGACTAGCACTTCAAATACACTACTGCACAACCTACCAACTTTTCAGACCTCAATGCTCTGAGGTTTATTAGCTATTGAAAAACTAGGCCCAATTAGGAATCTATTTGGTGCTAACCACATCGAAGACCTAGTGATTGGTTTCAAATTTAGCACTGCATCAAGAATAGCTATTGCGTTGAATTATTCACATGTAAGAGAAGACTTAAAAACCGTCTTGTAATTGGTTGGGGTCTGGTAAAGATTTGTGGGTCTCAAGAACATGTTAGACTTTGAGGGCCATTTTGTTCCATGTAGTGCAATGTAGACTGTAAACATCAGTACCATGTAGTGGTATACCTGGTATACCTGGTACATGTGGACCTGGTGTGCAGACTAGATCTCGGCCGGCTTCGCGTTGAACGCTCGTTGACTCTACCACACTTCGTACACCAAGATAAGATTTGTTTTACACCTATAAAACTAACATCCACTCTCTTTAAAAGCCATCTGTGACTGGTGACGTAAACTCAAAATTGGATTTTATATTATTTTTTACTGAGATTTTTGTTGTTGTTTTATTCTTATATGTGAATGCCTTAACCATTTTATACAAATGCTCAGCACCGGCTGTTTAAATTATATGAATCTCCATACCCATAATTTTTGTGAAAATTCTTGCAAGGTTTGAAATGGTACAGCAAGATGTCTGGTTTTACGCAACACTTGATAAATCTATCATTGTATTTGTTTTTCTCAATAAAATACAATCTCCCTGTCTCTGTCAGGATAGATAAATCAATTTTGAATATATTTAAATGTCCTGTTTCCGATTTAATGGTTTGTTAGCCTATTGGAAAATATCTAGAAATGTCTGCATATAATGAGCCAAAGCCCGTTTAGGGCTGGTAGTCTAGGCTCTGTTGAAAACAATCACTTGAGCAGACTGTTTGCATCCATCACTTGGTGAGCAGTGGACAGACTTAAGTGGGTCAGGGGCCTGCTCCCGCTGACCGACATGTTGCAATAGAAAGTAAGTACTCATTAGGTAGGCCGGGAAGTACACTCCTAACCAGGGAGAACTCGCAAAGTGAGATTTTTTCTCACGTTTGGAGGAAATCTCTGGTGATTCGGAAGAGGGGTTTGTGGGGAGATCGGGCTTCCATTTAGCAGTATTTATGTTCTTCTTGTACATGAATATCGCCCTCAGTCCTTGCAAAAGAGAATTTTGGTGTAAAAAGGTCCATACCATGAGAGATTCGGTTCATGTAGTCGGTGCTTGGGTCACTTTTTCGTTATTACCACAATTTGATTTTTTATTTGTTTATAATATTACTGTTTTTTTTTGTTATAGGTTTTCATAATGAGTAATATACGTTCCTTGATGCCAAATCTCCCTTGTGAACTGAGAATGAGCGTCAATAGCTTTACTTGAAGCCAATTCCCCAAAAAGAAGTTTGACAGAAAAGGATTCTGTGTATGTACACTATGTTCATTCTGTACACGAAGGAGAAATAAAATAACAAAGAAAGTTTGAAAATGAAATATTGTTCCATTGCCCCTCACACAAGAATTATACGTGTCAGAAATGCGTTGACTGCTCATAACTCATATCTCATTCATACCATATTTACAATGTTCATTCCCTTGATCATTCACACAGTATTTACAAACAGCCCAGAGACCTCCTAAGTCCACATGGTTGTCACCTCCCTCGCGTGCGAAGGAGGAAGTGGAGTCTTGAGAAGTCCCCCACGCTCCTCCGTCAGCCATGTCACCGGATACGAGCCAGCGGAGGCTGACCAATAGCGACAGAGCCACAGACGCTTAGGACATGATTAGAGAAACTGGTCATTGCCAGGATCCCCCATTGTCACGTGTTTATAGCAGGTCACCAGGCCACTGCCGTTTTAGACTCCGAAGGATGAAGGATGCAGTGCATGTGCTACGGAATTATGGTGGTTGGATAGGTTATTATCGAATTTTATGAACTTGGAAGGGATGACTTCAAGAATGCAGGGTATATTAAGATTATTATGAAGGGTTTTGTTGCTGACGTAATAAGGGTATTTACTATAGTTCTCAGGACTTTTGATTGAAAGGATTGGATGCGCTTGATGTTGATTTTTATGCCGTCCTCCATATCTCTATTCCGTATGTCCAGATTGGCTAATGTATAACTTTGTAGATTGGTAATTTATTTTCTATTGAGAGATGGGATGTCCTTTGAATGTACAACTGTACATACTGTCCAAAGCGTCTATGGAGTTCTTGTCTTTTTAGTCTCGTGTGTGGGTTCCAGGTCAGTCTTTTGTCGAGATAGAATCCTAAATACCGTACTGTCTCGGATACAGGAAGAAGATTAGAATTCAAAACAACTAGTGGACATGACTTGCGGCAGAGGGTAAAAGTAATGTGGGAAGATTTTGCTTCATTAACTTTGATTCGCCAATGGTTGCAACAATACTCGATCTCATCAAGGTGTTTTTCAAGGTTATGGGATGCTATATCGGGGTCTGGATGGAATGACAGGACTGCAATGTCATCTGCAAATGTTGGCAAGAAGGTATTGGTGGTGGAGGGGGACAGCAGTGTATAGATTATAGAGGATGGGGCCCAGGACGCTGCCCTGTGGAACTCCTGCTTTTATGGGATAGTAGTTAAATTATTCTAAACCACAGCGGACTTGGAAGAAGCGGTTCGAAAGGTAGGACTGTAGGATTAGGAAAAGGGTCTGTGGTAAATATCTTTTGAGCTTGTAAAGCAAACCTGCGTGCCAAACCATGTCAAAAGTAAAATGAATTTAAATTCTTTATCTGTTAAGCTTACTTTGTGGTTTATTGATTTAAATAATTTTTGTTAGCTCATAAAGCCATATAATTAATCTTGGTTAGTAAGAAATTGAAATTAATTTATTCCTTCTTAAACGACAAATTACCTTTATGCTTTAAAAATAATATAATTTTTTAATTGGGATTCAAAAGTACATTATCTGTTTAATTTTTTTTTCTTTTATTGGTATTAGACTATTTCATTTATTTTTAGTGGCCTGCAAATATTTCGTCTTGGCATTGTTTCTAGCGCCAGTGCAAACAGTTGCGTCACGGCCGCTCTAAAATCGATGTGTTTTGTTGACGTGGTGAACGGTTGGGATTGTTAATCACCTTGACATGGGTGAAATAATTTATCAGTAAGAGAATCACCACATAATTGATGTTGGCTAGTCAGAAATTGAAATTAATTTATTGCTTGTTAAACAATAAATTTTTTATCTCTAATCATCGAGTTCTTTTGTTACTCTAACAACTTGCCAAATTATCATTTATTAAAGCCTGGGGTAAACTGAGAGGGGTAAAGAGAGTTTTATATATTACTACTTAGTATAAGTCATAAAACCCATGGTCTATTCAATAACCAGTTACAACAAATTGGCCACTCACTGCCAAAAAATACCGGATGATTTCATCACGCACATTCAAAAGCGTTTCAGGCTTAATCAACATAATTTGATTAACCCCAATCGTGATATCATTAAAAACTCGTATAAGGAGATACAAAAACATTTGCGATAAAACGCAATATAGATATAAAATGGGTATCGTAATGCAACTTTTTAAATAACATTATACACGTCTCTTTTCATATTTTGATTTATTCTTTTGATAAAGTAAAAAGTTAGCAATAAAAGTAACATTTTAAGCAATTTAAAGAAGACGAGTGGTTCATTAGTTGTGCTTAATTAGTGCAAGGAGCACTATTGTGATTTGGTGAGAAAAAAAAATCCCTAACAAATATACTTACCTAGTCCGTTACCTTAAATGAAGAATAAAAAAATTACAAAATCAAAGGTTGGTTTGCAAAGTAAGAGGTTTGTTGACATGCAGGAGATTTCATAAAAGGGGAGGTTTCACTGTGGTTTTTGTTGAAGTAGCAACTCTTATTCCAAATCGAAATCGTTAGCGATTTTTAGAAAGGGACACTAATCACTCCAAAAAAGCTTTACCGGTAAATTTGTACGTAGTACATATGCATGGAGTACAGGCTGTGCACTGTTCACAATGCATCTAAGCATTGATATATGTGAATATATTTACTAGAATTTGTTTCAAAGGTAAAAAGGTTGATTTACTCTAGTAAAATTGTCAATAATTTTCTAGTGTTTCATTTTGATTGTGTGAAACTGCCGGTTTGTTGGATTTGTTGGCCGTCTCTTCGCTTATGAGTTCTAGGCCGAATGCATTGGTGACAGCAAGCAATTGTTAGAAATTAATTAATTTATTATAGGCCACTGTCATAGGTATACTGTAATGATGTGTTTAGGACTAAAACTATATTTATTTATTAGAAGTAGGTTGATTATAAAGGAGTGAGTTTTTGGTTGAGCTCCGAGTGTCCGGCTGTACAAGTACCAAAGATTTACTCTTAGGCCTTTTGAGGACATTACTTTTGTATGTATATAATTATGGGGTATGTTCAGAAAAACTGCAGTTTATTCAGACAAAGCTAGAGTTTTTCAGATCTCTCTCCAGCAACACAAGTGTTTGCTAGTTAGATTTTAGTGTTTGATGTTAGAGTGATCAGAAGCGTCTAATCCTCTGATACTGACATCTATCCTTCCTTCCTAAACATGTAATTATTAACACTGTCAGGAGATTAAGTTGAAGCTTTAGATACTAAGGCAAAGTAATTAATGTTACATTGCCTAACATTTTCATTGTTTAATATCATATTGAAAAATTACACCTTAACTAGTAATTAATTAAGTAATAAGGTACATTGACGGCAATGATTCCCAAATGAACTAAAATTAATACAGATTGTAATGATTTCACTAATTAATTGTCTCTACTATGAAAAGTAGTCCATTGAACGAAGTGGCTCAAAATGAGTTTATTTTTTGAATGGAAATAATTTTACTGCCTACGATTATATTGTAATTACGACAAGAACGTATTTAGTAATGGTTCCTGTAAAATTAATGTTCAGGTGTGTACTAGATATATCGGATATTAATGGGCAGCAAATTGGTAAAATAATAACTCAGTCTATATTTCTGTCCATCAGATATATGAATTATGCCCAATTTGCCAGGGTTGTGTACACATCCGATAAAAAAAAAACTGGCCCCAATAAATTAGCAAGAGAAAATAAAAGTGGGGAAATCAGAGTCAGAAATGGTCCCGTGAGGGTGTCCTGATTCGGGTCGTAGACGTCAGATTTGGCGTCAGAGATTGATATCTTCTCTCGTGACTGCTCGCGCGGACCGCCGAGTTTTACAATATCGTAATTACCTCGTAACTGGAAGAACACGTGAATGGAAGCTCGTTGACCCAGTTGGCTGGGCAGTTGTGAAAGGGAGCTATCCGGGTAACCCTGCACTACACCTGACCGTGGTGCTGTTAGCGCCAGGAGCGCCCCAAGGGTCAATCCTCAGCGCTTTGTTACCCATAATTTCTACACTATGCAAAAAAAGGTTTTAAACATTTTAGATTTTTTAGTCCATGTTTCCCCTATTTTTGCATCTGTCTTCAACTTCATCCCACAAATAAATTGCATACAGAATTTGCTCATATCGTTCAAAACTGTGAGGAGAATCGAATGCTTCAACAAGATTTTTGGAGAGGTTCTCCTTTATGCCTTTATAAACACATTGTTTTTTCACGTTGTTTATATTTTAAAATAACCTGGAAATGGGGTGCTTACCCCTTAGTGATGTAAAAATATATGGAAGATTATTTCCAAAATATTATAATATTGGCATCATTGCGTGTAGTTAATATACCTATAGAAAGATAGATCGAGGTGGCTTGTCCTTTCCCATGACAGACTAAACGGGAAGTCTTCCCCGTGTTTTTACGGTCATCCACGTGCAAGTGTAGGAGATACGTTAAAATGAGGAAACGGAAATTGCAATCTCTCACTGTAAGTGAGAAACATAAAATTATACAAGCAAGTGAAGGAAATCAGAAGAAAAAAAACATTGCTACTAATTTTTGAATTCTCATCAGTACCCTGTCTGAAATTTTGAAGAATGTGGTGGGACTTCAAAGCCAGGCAAATTAAAGTAGAATTTTACGCCAAAGAAAAAGAGACGCTGAATTTCTTGATGATGTGGTATAAGCAATGCCGAGACAAAAATATCAGTTTGAGGGGTCCATTTTCAAGAGAAAAAGCTGAACTATTTTTAACTCGAGCCATAAAAAACTCGAAATGATTTCTCATTCCTTTGACGTTCGAGTTACATAGATTTGACTGTAGTTTGCTTTGATCGAATAATGCACACGCATTCTTTCAAAACGCCTAAATTCTGCTGTTGTAAAATAGTTAAATGGATTTATTATCTTTGAAGTGAACAAATCAGCAGCCACCAGAAAAATTTCGTAACGGTTCAAACTAATAAGTAAGTAGACTAATTATATGACAACTGAGGGATTGAAATACACATTTATAAGTGTATCTGATTTCATTATACAGAGTGTCCACCTGTCATTTTTCTTACAATTTTTTGCGCTGAAAAAAAACTAACCTAAGGCCAAATTAAAAAATAGACCATTTTTCCAGTGGGCGAGTTTCGCAAAATTAATTGAATGTATTGAAGTTTTAGTGTAAGAGTATATAGTTTGTTGAACAATTGGTGGTCCCTCTTTCGAAAGCAGGAGTCGGCGATTACCTTTTTTCGGGAAGTACCTTACCATTACCTTACTTACCTGTTCTATTGTTTTTTTCTCGATCGAGTGTGAGTGTGGGCATGATGACCATCCTTTGTATGTAATAAAGATACTCACTACAACTACACTACAACTGTAAGTTGTACATCCAGGAAATAGCGACATTTTTCCTACTTTCACATTTTATAAGGTAAATACCTGATATTAATTCAAAAGGGACGGTAACATGACTTAATATGGTCCAATAATAAAATCGGCTAAGTAGATTAACGGAGATGGTTTGTAATATGAGTACACGTCCTCCTTATGTTATTATATTAACCTACCACATCAATATTGAAAAAAAAAATGTTATTATAAAAATGGTAATATGAATACAGAACAAATTATATTTTACATTTTATCGAAATTTTCGCGACACTATTTAAACAGGATATAAATTCTATTAGAGAATAATTAAAAGTAGATTGCCTTGGTTTGCCAACCTACTTGAGAAATATATGTGTAGTATTATGTCCCAATTAGGCAGTTTGAAGTCGATTATACTCTCATCGAATAAAAGATTTAGTACACCCAATGTTTCTGATTTCCACAAATAATATTAGTATATTGTTCATTGATCTACTAATCGCCTTTGAACGTGAAACTTTTTGGATAAGATAAATTTCATTATTTTTACTAAGCATGCAAAACATTAACGATCTAGTAACGTGAATTCATGATTTTCATTTTCAATTAGAGAAACACAATGCTCCAGATTTTTTTTTTCTTTCATAGCCCCTTTAAATTTACAGATAATTATATACAATTATAGATTCTCAGGCGAATCTATTTCCGAATCATTTTTGTATTTCCTGTAACATCGCTACATTACATACAGGTTTTGTTATTTTATAAAAGTTATATAATGAATAAACAATATACATTATACGTGACTGGACTAAACTGACTAATAAAGGTGATGGGGCTCACCTTTTTGATCAACCTTAAAACTAACTTACATATTAACTCTTAACCTAATTTTTCCCTGACAGTCTGTTGCCATCGATGCGGGAGGGGTGGTGGGGTCATAGTGTTAAACACTGGGTTTGTCAGGTAACTGATAAATAAATTCTTAAAATGATTCGAAGTAATTACGTTAAAGAACAACTCAAAATGTTAACGTACTGGAAGTGCTGATGCATATAATTTAATAAAATATTTTGTGTGGAATACATCGTCATACGAACCCCAGCTTAACATTGATTTGTATTATGGGTTGTTTGTCAAGATTTAGTCTCTTCACAGCTACTTTATTGACACAATATCATTAAACATTCAACGTTTTGAAAAAAAATTATCAAGGAGTGAGCTAGTCTAGAACCTTTTTATGTATGTACCTTACTGGATTGGTTCCATTATTAAATAAATGTAAGAATATTATCACATGAACATACCATTGATTAATATATACCGTGTCAATTTTATATAGATATTCTCCCAATAAAAGAATTTTGAACAGACAAACAAAAGCTTGACAAACAACTCATAATGTCATACAATGTCATGCAAAACATATTACTCTCTGCAGCATCTTATCACCAGCCAGGCCATATCCCTCCGACTAAAACTCCTCATATATAAGAGTGTCCTGAGGCCAGCTCTACTGTTTGGGACACCACTATTTCGATTTCTACATACCAGCACCGTCACTAGCCTCCAGAGCTTTCAGAATAACATCCTGAGAACGGCACTGTGGCACACTCCTTTTCGCGACATGAAGGCATCCGACATGCACGAAAAATTTGAGCTCCCCACCATCACCGAGGACATCAGACGAAGACACATCAAATTCTTCGACTCGATGAGGCACAGTCTCAACCCGCTCTTCCGAGACGTGACACCACCACCGCTACCGGCACGATGGCAACTCGCAAGATCGGGTAGAGCAGAGGAAATGGTAGACATCACTACACTGACCCACTGACAACAAGCCTCTAAGGGGCACCCTCACTCTGACATCAGACTAACAACGACCACACTACATGACTAGAGAGACTCTAGGCCCAGCCACCGGTAGACTCTCACTACTGTACTGACTTAACCAACCTCCACCGAGGATTCCCACATTCCTAACTCCTCTCACACACCCTTCAAGCAGGTACTCCTAGTACAAGGTTCCTATCACTCCAAATATTTTATATTTTTCCCACATCCTAAATTCGACCTAGAGAGCTTCGGAAAAAAAAAAACATAATGTCGAATGTGGACTCAACCGACGCCACATTACCCCATCTACCTGTGTAAGCAGGGTTGATCTTCCGGCCGATCAGGCCGACTCATTTCAGGCTCCTGGCGGGGCGGCCGGCCAGGCTTCGCCTGGCCTACAACAAACCATCGCCTAGGCACCCCTAGGCTCAATCCTTGGTAGACTCTCACTACCTTCCTGACTCCATCCGCCTTTCTTGGCATTCCACGCCCTATATCCTTCTCATACATCCTTCAAATAGGGGTCTCCCCTTAGTGAAAGGCACGTTCCAGCCAAAAATAATTTGCATTATTTTTCCCACATTCCATTTTTGTAAGTTTGAGAGCTTAGGAAAAAAAAAAAAAAAAAAAAAAAACCCATGTCGAAATGTCTTCTTTTACATGTACTCTTTTTAAGAATCAATACCATCGAAAATAATATTAAAATGAATTTATTACAAGAAGGAAACTGAACTATGCCATTAGGTTTTATGTACTTATTATTACTTGTACATATTATTACCTTACTTTATAGAAGTTTATAACAAGACCCTTCTTGTTGTGTGCAAAAACGACTTTTCGCCATTTTCATCACAATACTTTTATATTAATTATTTTTATTTACTTGCTTTTATTTTATATTACAGTCTTGTTTATATTTTCAAAATGTATTTATTTATTGGCTTGTAGGTAAGTAAAATGTCAATGAACTTAAGATGATAATTTGTTTTTAATACAATAACTACGATAACAATTCAGTTGTATAATCTGAGCAAACATGAATTCGGATAGAATTATCTTCATTTTGGAACAATTGTTTTCTCTTTGGATTATGTTGGATAATGAGGAACGAACGGCGCTTAGATGTGTTTTAGTATTAAAAATGTATTAATTGTTTTCACAATTCTCACTTTTTGGAATCTAGCGTTTAATTTTATTAATTTGTTTATGAAGCATTTCTTTAACCACCCTTCTGGATCATGGGTGCTTCAAAACAATCAATCTTCTTTATCTAATTCATAGCAATTTATTTTATTTTTGCTTTTGTTCTCATTCAGTCTTTCAAGGTGCTTGCGCTTTGTATAAATCCTAATAATTTTGTAAATAAACATTTATACCATTAGAAAACCTGTATTATTACAAAAAATCTCAAGCTTGACATATTCAAACGTTTATTAAAAAAAAAAATTAAATACTAATTTTAATATTTTTATTAAATTAAATATGGGCACATTTTATGTTGGTAATTTTGTTATTACTAATCCTTTTTTTGTTATTGTTGTTCCCCAAAACTGTCTAAATACGTTTCGGTGTATCAACTTGTAACATAAAAACTACCTTGCATTTCGAAATGCTGAAAACACTGTACATCAAGGGAAACGTGAGATTCTACCATGTACTTGCCCAAATTACTACTACTCGCCTGAGCTTATGGTGCACAAAAAATCGTTATTACACACGACTTTATGCCCCCTCGTCGCATGTATTATAGATATTAATAATTCATCTGCCCGATATGGGTGGATATCTGATTAGTTGTTGTAACCCTAATTTTGGCGAAAGGGATCTGCCCACACGTAGACATTGCTGTCTGGGTTGCTCCATCATTTTCAGCCTGCTCTTCCTTATTAGCTAATCCTTCTGATAAGTATACGATCGGATACCTTTCCATCTCTAGAAAGTGTGTGAAAATACGAGCGAATGTAACATAGTAGTCGTGTAACATTGAAGGTTGGACCCCTGGAACGTGGACACCTGATACCTGGTAGCACACATTCTCTCGTGCATCTCTGGGAATACTTTTTCCTTTTTAAATTTAATTTTTTGTCAACATTACGTAATAAATTACATTTACACAAATTTTGGGTTTACAAAATCCAAGTAAAGTAACTAAGATTACTTTAGGTAATAATGTTAAATTTGATATAATATAGTTAAATCGTCTAGCGAGCTGGTTGGGATTCTCGAGATGAGATCCAAGGCCTGTGGATCCTGGCTAGGATACCGTTTTCCGGTCAGCTGACTGGAGGTTCTATGGAAGGTGCTGGAAAGAGAGACAAAAACGCCTCGGCTGTTTCACTAACGCCACGCAGTTACCAAAGACCCTCACACATCGGATCAAATCCACAAATGGACATGTGATACTTATTGTTGTCCAATAGAATGGGTATAAGAAGAAATAGCTCTGAAAACTTCAAGAGGAGTTGGAAGAGCTTTAGTCGACGCCTATCCCCGAGTGAAGGAGGCTGGCTCCCGTTTCCTGTAACGGTTATTTCATTTATGTACAAGGATTCAGTCAGGAAACTCAACAAAGGAAAAGGATTTGTAAGGACTTCAAGAAAATAAACATCAAACGTCCCCGCTATTCAACTCTCAATGAACAACAATTAAGGTACCGAATAAAACAGAAAACGGGAATTCGATACGTATACAAAAAGATAAACTGATCAGTATCAATTCAATTTTGAATTCCTTCAGAATTCAATAGGCAGTAAAGATTAAGGCTAAAGCACCCATTTTAATTCGGTTGTATAACATTATTTCGACAAATTATTCTGTAGACATTAAGTTCATTTTTATATCAGCAATTTCAGTGTTAATAAGTTTTACTAAACTTTATAGCGAATTAAATTTTGATTGAATGAACCGGGGCCAATATTTTTCACTTTAATTTTCCATCCCTTAATTATCGTTATTTTGTTTCAACCGCAAACTCGGATTACTTAAAAGTGCTTATATGTCTCAGAAACTTCAGACCAATTGAATAAATTTTACAACCGATACTGTCTAACATAATTAAATAAACAGAGGTATAATCTACGTAAAACAATTTGTGTACCTAATTGAAATTAATTAATTAGTATTAAATATAATTACGTAAAAGGTAAAATAAAGCTGTATCCATTTAGAAGATTTTTAACGGTTTCTTGTCTCGTCCTGATATTTTGTTTATTCTCCACTTTTACCTTCAAGGAATAATCTTCCAAATATATTTAACATTCTGTCAGCAACACTCTGAGTTAAATAACGTTTTTCTTCTTCTATCTTGCTAATTAGAGTGGTAGAGTCTTTCACACAAAATGTGGCTTCCCCTCACCCCTCTTACAAAGGGTAGAGGGAGAGACACTCCAAAAGTTTTCAATGTTTTATGTAAGGGTCACACCTTCCAATCACCTGCAGCATTGTCCTGAATCTAAAATAATAAACATTTAGGCTAAAGCCACATATTTTTACCTGGAGGTCTGGTAAATGAGTCTCCAGACCCTATTTTTGCCAAAGGGTTTTACATGATAATGACACTCTGTTTTGCCAGTAGATTTCCCCTCCTTTGGGCATGTAGATGGCCCTTGAATTCAGAGTTGATCCAACCTTCCTGAAAGGAACACGTGGTGTTCTATCAGTACAAGTTTTAGAAATTAGGTGGTTTTCAGATCCTATCCTCGTTTACTAATCACTGCCTTACTTCTTAAAACATTCTCTCTGTCCAGCAACACATGTAGCAGAATAAGAAACAACAGACACAATGGTAAATGAAAGAATTTCAAAATGTCTAACTGTTGTTGCATCTTATATTGTACAGCAAAATTTAGTCCTTAAGCAGCGCATATAATAACTAGTTAAGGTTTGACAATTTGAATCCAGCGAGCAAGCCTAAAGACGTAGACCTTTTTCATCTACATGTGCAAACAAAGTTTGTGGCCAGATCGGTACCGATAAGGTACTGTACCTGATAAGGCAATGTACCTGATGTACATGTACTGAATGTAACTAAGTCATGTGTGTGATCTAAGTCATTCACCGTAAGATGACAAGTGGATTGTCCTCTGTGCTGTAACACTGACATTAGCTTAAGTTTCATGAGCCCACCTCGGAAATACACTATACTGTTGTCGAGGAAATGTACGCACGTCGATCTAAATGACACTAACATTTTAAATTCCAAACTAGTATCATAGTTATTAGACTCCCCCACCTGAACCGAGCGATTAGTGCTCCACTCTCTGTGAGTGAAATGCGTAGTAAGTGTGCTAGTTGAGGAGTGCTTACATCTTCCTCTCCCACCTGTGGTTATAATTTGGTAGAAAATATATTTTAGCGAGCAAGGAGGTGAGTATTGAAGGAGTATTAGAAACTTCTGATACCTGAAAACCACGCTATAATATCGCAATAAATATTACTTGCAATTAGTGCAAACCAGGTGTTGCTTTGATGAAAGTCGGGACAGCTCTGATAAATCCTTTACGCTAGGCGAAGGGAGGGCAAACATATTGAAAAAAAAAACGCCTCGAGTCCCTTATACCTACCGACTAGCACCGGGTAAAATAGAGCCTGGAGGTCCAGTTAGGTAATTAACTAAAAATAACTCCTGGTAATTAAAAAGTATTTTTGGGTCTAAACACGTATGCTCGATATAAGTGAGAATGGATAACATATTTTGTTTTATGAGTAATTTGACCATATAATTGGTTTGATAAGGATTATTTTGGAATTTTCGAAATACTTGCCGTCACATTGAGTCCACAGGAAAGTGATTGATAATTCACACACTGATAAATAACGGAGAATATTTCTTTCTTTTATCAATTCATACTCTCATTCCTCCTCTTTACCACATCATCAATTAGCAGGCTCTTCTTTGTAACATTTAAGACCCTACTAATGCGGCTTTAACTAATGAGATATAAAATCGAAGAATTGGAAAAAAATAATTAATAATTTAAATGTTATATATCAATTGAAATCAGGTAACATTGCCTTAACGTCCTTTGTTAATGATAAAATCACCAATGGAGCTCCTTTGACTTGATTTAAGATAGAAAGCTTTTTTAATAAATGAGATTTCTTCGAAGGTACGTATAGAACCAATCACCGCTAAAAAATCTTGAGTATTTTTAGTCAATTTATTTAAAGAAATAATTTCTTTAGTCTTAAATTACCTTACTAATTATTGTAGAAATATCAATGATTCTATTTTATACATGGTACTGAAAAATTATGATAAGTGAATGAGTACCGCTCGATGTCCTTCAAAAACAATAAAATTGACTAATAAAAAAAGTCATACTTATTGCTAACACCGAAGAGAGAAGATATGTTTTCCAACAGGCACGAAATGTCTTTCGTCTGCTTATTGTGATAGTGGTAAAAATAATTATTCGATCGATCTGAAATTTTAACTTTCCAAAAAATCTTTATATATGTTGATCATGTGTTGGTTGTTGCAAAACAACAATTAGTGTGAAAAAAAACCTTAAAAAAAATTTCAGAAAAAAAATTCAAAGGTATTCTAACAAATAAAGTTTTGGTAGCCACTAATAGAATTGGCATTCGACTTTTTATTAATATTTATTTACTTATCTTGAAAGTAAATAATTAGTGATAAATATTGTGATTGTGAAATGATATAATTATAAAACAGCTTCATTGTCTTTCCACAACTGATAACCTCTTCTTTAATGTAATAGCGCTTTTAACAGCTCTAAGCTGTCGCCTTCATTTATCTAAACAATAAAATAAAAATTAAATGATAAAAACTTTTGCCTGCACACGTGGAGACAAACTAATTACTATTATTATATGTAACAATGGTCACAGTCATTAAGTAAAGTATAAAACATATTCCACTAACAGAGCTGAACTGTACTTATTTTGAAATTGTTCTTCTATTCTACTTCAATTAAAAATTCTTAAAATTAAAATATTCCATTACCTATATAGTAAGTAGTACTATAATGAAATAATCATTACAACCATAAAAAATAGCACAAACACAAATATCAAGCCTATGGCTACTCAGCCAATTGGTTGTGTGGGATATGTAACTTTTCCAAAACAATATTATATTTTCATTTATTTAACCAGGGCTGCCACATAAACGATCTTGACTAATGGCTTTGTCCAGGAGCTTAGAGCTGTCGAAAGCGCTGTTACATTAGAGAAGAGATTGTCAGTTGTGGAAAGACAATGAAGCTATTTTATAAATAATTAGTGTCTGAGATTGTTTAAAAAAATATTGCAAATTAGTTTTCATCAAATATCATAGTTAAGAAGCACGCAGGAGTACTTTCAGATTTGTTTCAATGTCTTTATCATTCATTTTGATTAGCTCATTCTAAAAATTAATTTCATGTCACGATATCCATTGTCTGAGGTTGTTAACAAAGTTGATAGATAGTGCTGCTAGAGCTGTTAATTATCAACCGGGTTCACTACTTCTTTAATCAGGTGGCACTGGGATCTGAATGGGCCCATCTTCCCCCAAAGAGAAAAAAAAGGAGACGTGAATCGAACCAGGATATACTTGGAAGCCAGTATGCTAACCATTAGGCTATGACTACTACACTAAACGTAATTCATATAAAAAACAATTAAAAATAAGTTCTTGATTTAGTAAATAAAATAATTAGGTGACTGATATAATTGTTTTTATCGATGTTTTGTTTTCGGTTAAGCTACAAGACTACAGTTGTGGTGTACACCCGGATGGTGATAACCTGAACACGGTTTTGACTGGCACATTAGCTGATCATGGCCATTATTTTTTCTTTTTACTGTTTTGAAATTCACTTAAGTGCTATAAGTGATTGACAAATGGTAGATTTTTGACAAAGTTACCACGCCTTATCATTATTGCCTTGCGGTGATGACTAATGGTCCTACAAGCTTTTAGAGAGCGGGCGCAATAGCCATGACTGGACAAGAAGAGTAAAAGGAAAACTGAGTATTCGTTCCTATTTTATATCTTATGATACGTTCGATTAATCAGTTGGTGTTTTTAAGATGCCAATAAAAAGCTTTTAAGGAAACAACCTATCGTAGAATAGGATCGTGGGTGTTAGCGAAAAATAGATAAATAAATAATAAATAAAATACTTTGACCTTGATTGAAACCTAAACGTCACATAAATATTATTAACCAGGACTCATAAATTTATTAGACATACAACTCTGTACGTCAAGAAAATGTTTATTATTCTGAGAAGTCATCCTTTTTTTTTTGCTTCAAAATCCCTTTATGTTTAAAATTTTTCAGAAACTACAACAATTTTTAACCCATTGCCAAAAATTTGCCCTTTCTCCTTATTGAATTTACTGCAGCGTAGCTACATTTTTGTTGGAGGTACAGTCTTTTGTACTGTTAAAAATCTGATGTACACAATGCTTTTTTTTGATTATTTAGAAAGTGATGGGGGTTACCTGTCATCTTAGAAGACAGACTATATTTGACGTGAGTTAAATATTTCATTGGTAATCAAAAATCAACGCCAACTAAACCAAAGCAATGTTTTTCACCAAAAGAAGACCTAAAATTTGTAAATGAAATAGTAAATAGGAATAAACAATTAGAGTCACATCCTATTGTAAAGTACCTTAGGATCAACCAAGGCTACAGACACACTTTCGCAAGCCATATCTCAAAAACCAGAAAATCAGCTATATCCATCCTTTTTCCAATTATCAATGGAAATTCCAAACTTAATGCCCAGAGTAAGCTATGCATTTATAATTTGTTGTTAACTTGTGCTGCAACTAGTTGGACCTTAGTCAGTAATGTCGATTCAACTAATCCAAAATAAATATCTTAGAATAAATAATATTAGACAAAGCAAGGTAATATGTTGAATAGATATCCTGCACGACGTATCCAAATCTTATACTCCAGATACATTAAAAGTGATTACCACACAATTTATAGAAAAATGTGAGCTGGCTAAAATCCACTAGTTTTAAATATTACCAATCTTGAAGACATTTTTTTTTCTATTTGCATCCAGTTTTTATTATTTTTTGTTACAAAGTTTTTTTTTTTATTTTGTATTCTTCATAAATTAAAATGGATACTTAATCCAGTGATGAATTTATTCATAATCAGGAGCTTTGATGTTAGTCTTTCGTAAATATTGATAATAAATTGATTTGATTTTGATCATTGCAATTACTGAGCTTTAATTATTTTTCATAAGGTTGCTTATTTTTTTGGCATCTTTTGGTGATCAAATTGAACCATAATGTAAATATCGTATCTGTCTCTAAAAAAACAACATTGGATGAGAAAATTTTTATTTCATTAACGTAACAAACTCGATTTTCATTGAATTATTAAAATATACATATTATTTTCAGGACACACGTATGTTTCCCTTTGATTAATGCCTGCTCAATATGATTGAAATATATTTTTTTTATTATCAAGTAATTAATTTATTTCTTAAAGATCATTCATTGCTTTGGAGGTATATAATCTCACGTGTTCCTGATCTTACTGAGTCTATTTTTTAAAAGAAATATTTTTTTACTTCAAGTTAAGGACGTAATCTGCACGGAAATTCCACGCTAAAGCGAGAAGAAAATTCTGGGAAACAGGGATTTAAGTTAAAAAATTATCAATTTCTATTGGAAACTTTTTTAGAAGTGCGTCTAGGTTCGATAGGTAGTGAGCAGAAGGAAATCCAAGATAACCAAATACAAGAACATGTATAGGTTACCAGCGCCCTTGTACTATTCAGTTTTAACCCTGGCGTTGTCCAGGGTAAAATGGTACCAATCGGGCAATAATGACCAGCTCATATTAAGAATAGGCCATTTTGCCTGACGAATTTCTCCCTTGAAAACCCAAAGATGAAATACTTCAAAGCTTGGGAATTACAGGAAAAAATAAATTTAGACCAATATTCTTTGGTATTGAAAGTTGAATAAAAGTTTGAAGGAATGGGCAATGACTCTTCTGTGCAATGGGTACGATTCTGTTGGATTGACTTTGGATTGATTACGCCAACGCCCCATGTCCTCCCACAAGCTCTTGGTCCACATACATTCACCTGGCCGTAATCACGATCTGGTGAGTGACATTTGAGGTTTCGCAGATCGTGTTTTTGGCAAGAGAACGATTAATGGCTGTGCCCAAACTAATTGCGTTGAGATGCTCTCAGCTGATCGGCATGGGCTAACAACACTCAATTAGGTGAGTAGACGGACAGCTGTTAGAAAACCCTTGTTCAGAAACAACAGTAGGCAACTGGAAATTCGTGAAGTCGATGGGTTGTTGTTGTTATAGGGATATTATGCAGCTACACCAACTTGGGTGGGGAGGAAGGGACCTCTCTTCCGAGGTGCATATGAAATGGTTCCTAGATTATGTCCTGTTGACATCCTTGAGTTATAAATTCATTTAGTAGTGGTGTTTTTTTTTTTTTAGCTCTCTAATTATAAGATTAAGGATGAGGGAAAAATAAAGGAATATTTGTGTTGAGTGGATCCTTGTACCAGGAGTACCTGCTTGAAGGTGGTGTGAGGGAATTAAGGAGTGTGGGAAGCCTCGGTAGAGGTTGATAGTTGCGGTACAGTGGTGAGAGTCCACTGGTGGCTGGGCCTAGAGTCTCTCTAGGCATGTAGTGTGTTCTTATTTAGTCTGATTTCAGTGATGGGTGCCCCTTAGAGGCTTGTTGTTGGTGGGCCTAGTGCCGTGATGTCCACCATTTCCTCTGCTTTACTCGATCTTGTGAGTATCCATTGTGCCGGTAGCGGTGGTGGTGTCATTTCTTTAAATAGAGGGTTTTAGCTATGTTTCATTGAGTCAAAGAACTTGATGTGTCTTCTTTGGATGGCTTCGGTGATGGTGGGGACCTTTAACTTTTCGTGGATGTCGGGAGCCTTCATATCACGGAAAGGGGTATGCCATAGTGCCGTGTGCAGGATTTTGTTCTGGAAGCTCTGGAGTCGAGTTATTGTGCTAGTGTGTAGGAAACGGAAGAGTGGTGTCCCAAACATTAGAGCTGGCCTCAGGACGCTCTTATATACTAACAGTTTCAGCTGAAGGAATATAGCCGGGCTTGTGATGAGATGCTGGAGAGAGTAGTAAGTCCTGCGTACTCTTTTCAACTTCTTCTGCAGGTGTGTGTAGAACGTCATGTGTCTGCCTAAGTTGATGCTATTGGAAAGTTTGCATCCAATCCAAGTCCAAGTAGTGGTCCTAGTCAATATCCATTTTACAACAATTTCTTGGAAATAACTTAGAATATATATTTAAATATAACATGTAAAATGTAACGGTCAAATAATGTCATTAAAGAATCCAAAACTGTGCTCATAACTCCTACTCATATTAACAGGTCGAGGGTCTAGCACACGTAATAAATCATATTGCACATTGGGTGATCAACCCTGATTAAATGAAGAAGATTTGTTTCCTAAAGAAAGAACAATTTTTATAATTAAAGGTTGTACAAAATATGCTTCCAATTTTATTTATTAATGGTTAGTTGCCATCCATCTTAAGACAACATACGTTGTGTCATTAAAATAAAAAAAATTAAATAGCCCATCATCATAGTCCGAAACGTTGCAGCAAACCATTAATCAATAAAATAGGACGAATATTATTATTATATGTGCCCTTTAATCATACTTGCTTCCTCCGAAATATTTTGAATTAAAAATATTTTTATTACCGAGCAAAAAATTATAAAACTGGTGGTAGATTTGTGGTGTTTTGTATTGTAAATTTGGTAAATATGTTATAAAACTACTACTGGGGAAGCTGAGAAAGGATGGATGGATGGAGTGTACGAAGAAGGAAATAGCCGAAGCAAAAAGAAAACATAAGAAGATTGAAGAGAGTGGTGGACTAAACTGTAGACATTGCTGGGGGCATTGGCTTGGGAGTGGGGTGAGGGGTTCCTGGGGAGAATGTGTTTGTTTACATTGAACTGCTATAATGCTGAACAAACGTTTTGTATATTTATCAAATAAAAAGTTTATTAGTAGTAGTAGGGACTAAAAAGGAACAATCTTACTTCACTTTTACTCACCCGAAGAAAATTAAATGTAGCAGGAAATACAGGTGCCAAAACATCTGCAAAAAACAAGACAATTTGAATTTAAGGCAAGAAGATCTTAACATAAAGAGACCTATTAGAACTCAAAGAAAAACATTACAGATAATATCATATATGTGTTATACTAGCGAATGCCTAAATAGTAAGTATTTGCTACACCGGAGGGGCGAGGTACTACTTTTAGTCAAGAAAGATAGTACGATAGTGGCCGAAACAAATGTTTCAATCGATCTGTAATTTTAAAGCTATATTAAAAATAGATTAAAGATTTTTTTTTCAATAACGCCTCAATTTATAGTGTAAATGTTAAAACAATCTACTATAACGGTAAAATTGCAACATCCGTGGAAATCAAGCTTTAAAGAAGTCTTCAGGGCAGAGCGTCAATAGGGGCAGCCCAGTGGCTGACATGCCCTAAAAAAATTTAGTCATTGTATTATCTGAAGTGCTTCCGTCTAACTTTAAAGCTTTCTAAAGCCACTACTCAGAAGCCAAAGAAGATTTAGAATTCTGTACCCCTTGGTTGAAGACACACTATGTATTTTAAAACTAAAAGAATTTAAATAACACACTACTTCTCACAAATCAATTGTTGACTTGTAACAAACAACAGACGGCCTTACAAAAGTACAGTACAAACAAACGATCTCTTGATGTCTCATTGTAATGCCGATTGGAGCGAAATAAAAGATAACAACACCAATATTAAAAGATGGCACTTTGCCTATTAGGAAGAAACCACCTTGAGTTAACAATTGACCTCACAGGCCCTCACAGAATACAAAGTTGTAACGTGATGTATTCAGGCCAAAACTTTTAGTTTTTTTTAATGCTCTATTTAGTTTTTATTGTTGTTATTATTTCGTACAATTTACCACCATCATATTATTTGTAAAATAAATATTAATAAATATTCTTCCAAAACTTCCAAAACATTTTTTTTTTTTTAATTTAAGCTAACAATATAAACACATTCCTGTACGTCGTTCAAGGCAATTTTGGTATGCTCTTTCGGTCATCTATATTTTTAATTTTATTTTTATTGATATAGTCAAAATAGTAAGTTTGAGTTTTGAAAGTGTGAGTTTTGGTCAAAAATGCAGAGCAGTTTTTTCACAATAATTTTACAAATAATATGAATACCCAAGTATCCTATATTATTTACTAGTCCCTTTGTATATTTTACGTTACACATAATGTAAAAACAAAGTATCTCCATCTATTAGACACTACATGCATGAATACAAGCATATTTACATTTTCAATGTGATATCAATGATATGGTGGTAAATTGTACGAAATAATAAAAACAATAAAAACTAAATAGAGCATTAAAAAAAACTAAAAGTTTTGGCCTGAATACATCACGTTACAACTTTGTATTCTGTGAGGGCCTGTGAGGTCATCAATTGTTAACTCAAGGTGGTTTCTTCCTAATAGGCAGAGTGCCATCTTTTAATATTGGTGTTGTTATCTTTTATTTCGCTCCAATCGGCACTCTTACAATGAGACATCAAGAGATCGTGTGTTTGTACTGTACTTTTGTAAGGCCGTCTGTTGTTTGTTACAAGTCAACAATTGATTTGTGAGAAGTAGTGTGTTAATTTTATCTGAAAAAGTAGAAAAAAAAGGTTATTAAAAATAATATAAAAAATAAATAAAACGTATAATGATAATTTCTTTAGTAAAAGCTTGATATATTATTTATCCTCGCCATGTTTGTTTTGATCCGGCTGAATGATTTCTCGGCGGTAGGTTATCAAGTTGCCAGTGTGCTAACTAAATTGCCCCTCCGCTAAGTCACGCTCCGGGTCGTGCTGGTTGCACCTGCTCTAGGAGATCTAGTACCCAGTTAATACAGGGCAATGAAGCAACGCTATTTGTTAGCAGGACTGTTCATCTGGTTCAACAAGGGCGGGACACATATACACACGAAGAGAGAAATAGTTTATTTAATTGTCCAACTTTATTACGTTATTGTAAAAAAGTATGCTTATCAGTCCTTTAGACATGTGTAGTTAAAAGCATTATTAGGAACCTGTCTTATACTGTACAGTTAAAGATTTAGATAGCAAAAAATCAAATAATAACTATAACTGTATCAGTCTTTGTATCTTTTTAGTTTGAGAGCATGTAACGACAAGTGTCATTGATACCCGCATATTTAAGACTATTTTGGTTGAATAGTGACCTCTCTGTTAGGCAGGCCATGTATTTGGTGACATGGTTCCTATTCGATTTCTTACTACAAAACCATCTTACAAATGGAGTAGTTATATATTTTACCTTCCTTATCTTTTTAATAACTCATCCCTTCCAAGTTCATGAAATTCCATAGCAACCTATCCAACCACCCTAATCCCCTAGCACAGTCATTGCACTGCACCACTCATCCCTATAATCCTCCTCGGAGACTAAAACGGCAGTGGCCTCGGTGGGAGTCCTGGCAATGCCCAGTTTTTCCAATCATGTGCTGAGCGTATGTGGCTCTCGCGCTCTTGGTCAGCCTCTGCTGGCTCGTATCCGGTGACGTGGCTGACGGAGGTGCGTGGGGGACTTCCCAAGACTCCGCTTCCTCTCTCACATGCGAGATTGCGAGATGTCAGGAGGTGACAACATGTGGATTTGGGAGGTCTGTTTGTAAATAGTGTATGAATGAGCGAGGGAATGAAAAATTGTAAATATGGTATAAATGAGATAATTTATCACAATTAATTATTGCCCAATAAGGTGGATTGTAATTGTATCATGATAAAACTGTTTAATAATAAGAAATAATATCTTTTTAATTATTCGACAATTTTATAATTTTTGATAGAGGTGTGAGGTCATCTGTAATATGTTAATGCCGAAATCGCTTGTGCCTTAAATAAACATAATTTGTGGGTTGACTTCTAAACCTCTTTCAACACTTAGAATAACGATCGAACCCAGCATTGATCTTAAACTGGGCAGTTACAGAGTATTAGGTTTTGTTTTCAGTCATTGGATATTTTTGATTTTATTTGTGAATTGATTTTGTTGGGAGTTAGGTCACTTACCTTTTCCTGTCAAATTTTATTTATTGCTCAGTTAAGGGTTTGGCTATGGCTGTGTAGCGACCGCTAACTAAATAAGAAAAATCACCCTATACTCTATTGTATATATATTGTAAACAAATGTAAATAACATGAACAAAATATAAATCATTGTTAATGTGTTAAACAATAAAAAATGCGGGGTGCCAATTAGTTATATGAGCTGGGACACCATCTGTCAGTAGCAGGTATATGTGGACCCAACCGCCAACCCTTCCAGGCTCTGCCAGGGAACGAAGGATAGCCACATCATTGGTCATAACAATGGCGATGCTTATTGGCTGAGGACAAGGCTAGCTGGGCATTTAAGCCCGGAGATTTGGGTCCAGTATATCACTCTCCTGTCAACTACCGGCTCGTGGTTGGTAGTTGACAGGCCCTTCTTAAAACTCTGAAACCTGACTGCTTCTTTATGAAAAACCTCTACATCTCTTTCTCTCTTTGCCTCGCTACGTTTTAGTCCGGCGATGTCAGACCCCACACCTTCCTAGTGGGAATCTCTGCCTTCGTCTAGCTAAATCTAGCACCTCCTTGGAAGAGACCTCTCCCTAGTGGACAACGGTTGTCGTGGCCCTGCAAACTTACCAAGCAGTGTCTCCCGCGAAAATTCGGTCTTCCTCCCTGCGGTTCACACTCGCCTTTGGGATCCGGACGGATTTCGCCTACCCTCAGATACTGAGTGTGAATTCGTGGTCATTCCAAGACCACACAAACTATCTACACTACCTACCCCATACCTCTTCTCCTGAACATAGTGCATTGTCGCGGCACATACCTATCAAACAATGGAGTCAGATAGTAAAACCGTCATGAAACGATTGTCCAGGTTATAAACTCAAACAACCCTCACTTGTCACCAGGGCTAGGGTAACCAGGCACCCCCCTCATGACGACCCGACAGCTGTTAAAAAGTTCCCAACAGTTTTAATTGTTTTGCAGCTCTTAGATTACAGTTCTCTTAGACCCCAAAACATAGTACATATTATTTAGGTATATAATTTAATATACTACTTAGTTAGTACAGGTAAAATATAAAAGAAAAAAAAAATAGTTTTGAATACCAATACATTTGCAGACTTTAGCTCTTGAGAAATTTTTCAGAGTGTTTGGTATTATTATTGTCTTGATTTGATTTTCACTAGACAGAGAGTCAAAATATACTCAATAAACATGCTTCATTTTCTTAGATTGTACCAATATAAATTTCGAAATTCCCTCCCCTCCCGTAAAAACATCCTTCCACCATACAAATTTTTATGGACTCAGATTCTTCATTCCAATTGTTTGGTTTGGTATTATATATATATATAATGTGGATGACATAGGGGTCTACAGCACTAGCATCAACCCAGCGAAAGCTCTAAAGGCTGCAGAGGGCGCTAGCCAATTAATCGCCGATAGGCTGCGAGCTGTCCACATTCAAGTGAACCCAGCCAAGACTTAGGGGATCATCTTCTCTTTCCAGCATGGGAAAAAGAAGCGTCCACCCAGCTTTACCATAGACGGGACTCAATGTAAATTAGCCAACAGCATCTGCTACCTGGGCATCAACCTAGGCAGGCACATGACGTTCGGCACACATTTGCAGAAGAAATTGAAACGGGTACGCAGAACTTACTACTCTCTCCAGCATCTCATCACCAGCCAGGCCATATCCCTTCCACTGAAACTTCTCATATACAAGAGCGTCCTGAGGCCAGCTCTACTGTTTGGGGCATCACTATTTAGATTCCTACATGCCAGCACCATAACTCACCTCCAGAGCTTCCAGACAATATCCTGCGAACGGCACTGTGGCATACCCCTTTTCATGAAATGAAGGCTTCCGACATGCACGAAAAAATCGAGCTCCCCACCATCACCGAAGCCATCAGACGACGTCACATCAAGTTCTTCGACTCGATGAAGCACAGTCTAAACCCTCTCTTCCGAGACATGACACCACCACCGCAACCGGGACGATGGCAACTCACAAGATCGAATAAAGCAGAAAAAATGGTTGACATCACGGCGCTTGGCCCACCAACAACAAGCCTCTAAAGGGCATCCTCACTGATATCAGACTAACTACGACTGCACTACATGCCTAGAGAAGACTCTAGGCTCAGCCACAAGTGGACTCTCACCACTGTACCGTAACAATCAACCTCCACCAAGGATTTCCACACTCCTTACTCCTCTTACACCACCTTCAAGCAGGTCCTCCTAGTACAAGGATCCGATCACCCTAACTGAGATCAGAGGATTGGCAGAATCAAGACACTTCGTAGAATGTTTCATCTATAAATATAATCAAATAATGTTTGATGGGTAGTTACAATATGTAAATATCATTATGAAATATACATGTTACACAATTGACAATTGTAATAAGTTCAAAACTAGTTGTATGTTTGAAATTATTTACGAAAGAAAAAAAGAAAGGGGTTCGAAGGCCTTAAGACTAAACGATTCCTTCATTTTGAATTAAACTTTCGCTTTTTACAGACAGACCAGATAGTCCAATCCCACCGTAGTCAAAAGATACACTCGCCGGTTTTTATAACAGTAGTTAGATAGAGGTTGTGATTTTCATAATATTGCATGAAGTGAAGGCAACCTCTGGATCTGTTAGCCCGCACGAAGGTCCCGTGAGTAACGATAATAGCCTATAATAGGTAAGGTGGTCTACTCAAAACCAGGTTAAGCGGATTTAAGTGTAAACTTCGTAGCTATATCTAAACAGTTACCTTTAGTAAACGAATCTATTTGAGTAGATAATAGTACGGTGCTGGTTAAAAATAAATTAAAATCCAGGTGTGTAATAATGGAGTAACTACACCTGATTTTATGTAAATTCCACTATAAAAAGTTGTCTTCGACCTAAAATAACTTATCGACGCTTCGTCTCAAACTGATGATATATAAATGTGTCCTCCGGCCAGCTCTGCTGTACGGTGACCCGCTATTTACCCACTTGACAGACAATACAGCCAAATGTCTCCAACATTTTCAGAATGGGATCATGCGAAATTGGTTCGACATACCCCTCTCGAGAGGTAGAAGAACGCTGACCTGCACCCGTTGGTGTGCTTGGTGTGTCAAAAGTTTGGTGTGCCGTCGGTGGCTGAGTTCATCCCTCGGAGACACATCAAGTTTTTTGACTCGTTGCAGTATCACACCACGAACCCAGTGTTTAACACTATGACCCCACCACCCCTCCCGCATCGATGGCAACAGACTGTCGGGGAAAAATAGGTTAAGAATTAGTATGTAAGTTAGTTTTAAGTTTGATCAAAAAGGTGAGCTCCATCACCTTTATTAGTCAGTTTAGTCCAGTCACATATAATTTATATCATTATACTTGTTTATTCAATATATAATTTTTATAAAATAACAAAACCTGTATATAATAGCGATGCTACAGGAAATACCAAAATAATTTGTAAATAAATTCGACTGAGGATCTATAATTGTAAATAATTATCAGTAAATTTAAAGGGGCTATGAAAGAAAGAAAAATTATTTCAATCTATGCTTTGTCTATTCACTACCATGATTTCTATATAACTTTGTGTATTCTTCCAGGTGTGTTCTAAGTGATCTCGCCCACATTTTTGAAAGATTAAGCTTAATTGTCTGGAGTTAAATTATCTATTATTGTTATAATACATCAGAACCTTATGTAATTGTATATGTGTAACAGCCAGATTGAATTTTCGTTTCACTATTTTTTTGTTTGTTTTAAGAGTCATGGACGTTCACAAGAATCTTTCGTTTCTAGCGGAGATTAGTAACTCATTTAAATATATTTATTTCATGGGACAAGATTAGGCTTATAAATTAAACATGAAGGTAAATAATTTTTTTTTATTGTTTATAATTATTAGTTGATAACTCTTGATCTTGACAACAGTTTGCTTTCCTCTACCTTGTTGCGCAAACGTTTACAAGCCTACCAGAGGTCTCGAGTCGTAAGCCATCTCTCGTCATCAAGAGCATCCTTGTGACCCCTCTTCACATCCACCGATGCTCTTCATAGAGTTTTGTCAACTCACCTCTCAATGAGCAGCGAAGCATCAGACAGGAATTTTCTAGAATATCAATCAAGACACGGCTATCTTCACAGATTTTGTTGTATCGTTTATGAACAGTTATTCTTAAAATACTTTTAACCTTAAAAATAATTAATTAAATATGACTAAGAATATTTTTTTAGTTTGCGCATAACCCAGTTGACAATTTCTTCATAAATATATTTGTAATGTTTAACATTGTTTTTTTTTCTTTCAGCCCTTTTCATTTAACAAAATTAACATTTTTTTTTACTCATGATTGCTTATACTTCACATAGTGTCAAGGATTTCCGGTTTTTGTAGAACGGTCACAGGCCGACAATTCCGTAAGGGGTTGGACTAATTGTGAACCCCACCCCTCCACTTAACAATGTAGTTATAATCAGCAGAAGTTTTTTAGGATGACAAGCCTTTAAGTTCTAAGAAGTTAATTATCAAACATTGTCAAATTGGTTTCTGAGCCAATTTAGAATAATGCAATAGACCAGTTACCCCATAGTAATTCTGTGCTATTGTCAGGCATAGACCATATTATTCTTTATTGGTAATTCTTTTCAAAATGGCCGACTTTCGCCACTTAAACAGACCTTGAATTCCTGCAACAATAGGACGAATTGAGATAGCAAGTTACAAGGACCAGACTAGACTAGTGGTATGGTATCTTTCAAGGTCATATGCTATACGGTGTCATAGCACACGAAGCCTTTCGTGTTAAAGTAGTGATTGTACTTCTATTATTTGTAAGCGAGTTACTGAACACTAATAAAGGCACAAACCTGCTCAAAAATATCGTATTGCCCAATCAATATGTCAGATCATTACTAATAGTCCACACGCCCGTATTATTAGCATTATTACGAGCCTAAAGATACGGCCTAACATGCGGAACCAGAAATTTCTGCAGAGAGGGATAAAAGAATGAAAATGGGTCAAATACCATGAAGACCATATAAACTGCGATCTATAAATGATTACTCTGTTTTTACAGTCAGTGGAGATTCAAACAGTCGTTTGGAGTGACAAACTGCTTTCTTGAGAGCTGTGGCGTGATCAAGTCATATAGACCCTGGTACTTAGCCGGGTTCAAAGTGAGAAGGCAAGGTTGCAGCAATCCATTTCGAGTGCGCACGCGCCGCGAGATTGTGTTGTAACGGTTGTAGCTTCGGCAGAAAGTACACAAACCGTACAGACTCTACATTATTTTGGAAACCAAGTAAATTCAAAATTAACATAAATATTTGTTTTATATTATCAGTAATTTTTATTATATTCTTAATTTTGAGTTGAGAGTAGTCTTAATGTGAACAAGACAAGTTGAACTTCCTGATAGAGCAATACAGCTATTTCCAGAAAACATATTCGAGTTTCAATAATACGTATTAACGTATTATTATTATTATGAGTACGTAGTAACTTTACGTATTAACGTAAAGCGTTTTTAAAACTATAATTTCAAAAAAAGATTATAAAGTCATAATTATCGTGTTCCGCAACTTTGATTGAACCTGTGGCTAACGTTTATACTAATTTGCATAGTAGTTTCTTAATGCTCCTTAAGTGATAAGTTTTAAGGCCCATTTCCTGACGCAGGATTCTGAATAATTAAACTACATCCTATCAAATTAAATATAGAATTACATTAAAATCTAGATATCTTGATTAATTATGTATTCAGAGTGCCAGGGGGAAAAAGGTTGAAATTATGATTTTTCAGAGCATTTCTTTTACCCAACATGGAACTTTAAATTTTTAGCTAGCTTGTTTCAAACCAATGTTTGTAATATAGTTTAAAAGGTCATAAACTCATGGTACCATTAGATAGAGTTTACTACTTTATGCTTAGTATATTCTTCTAGCATCTCTGATTCCATATTGACCTATTTATGACTTATCTTATTTTTACTTGTCAGCTTTGCAGCTGTAATAAAATGGACGTTTTCGGCTTTTTACAGCTAGAAGGTTTAGTTTGAAGCTGAATCAAAACCCCAGAAAATAATAAGAATAATTGATTTATGAAACTTCACGATTTAAAAATGTGTCCAGTTTACCTTCCTCTCAAAAGTTATTATGGGATAAGCTATTACACACAAAATAAAAATAACAACAATAATGAAAACGATCACTCAGAGGAGGCACAGGTTTAACATACGTTCAACTTCAAATGCTTGTTTTGTTTGTCTTCCACTTTCTTGTGAATGAGACCTATAATCATCGGCAGAATTATTTTAACATTTAACCATTCAATGCCAAAGGGAGATGAGAACTTGTGTGTTCCGGACCCCAAATAATCCCATAAGCTGATATTTGAACCAGGAATAAGCCGATATTTTTTCAGTCCAAACAGAATGAGATCGTTTGGAGAATGAGAGCACCTGTCGGTGATTTATTATTGAAAGTTACCCGTACCTGTGGTTTCACTGCTATCTGCTCATCAATCTTCCCAACGATCAGGACAACTCGTCCATCAACTGGCAACAGAAACCTAGCTGCGCATCACGTTCATCAAGTTAGGCCACATCGCCCATCAACAGTCCGCTAGCAGCATGTAAGCTTGAAGACGTGCAACTGACAACAGAGTAGATTCCGGGAAAAAGGAATATTTTGCCAAGACATGAATTCAGGGAATATAATTGGGCCAATAAAAACGGGAATAGGACTTTTACTCGTTGTTCTAATCGCATAAAAACATTTTTTTCAATCACTTACTTGTAAAATAACAATTTTGAACTATGCACATAGGAACAATATCGAGAGACGCTAAGTCCAAGTGAATTACTAAAAATCGCCTTTTCAATAAGTAATAAAAAAGTAAATAGCCAAAACATGAAAAAGAGAACTTGTTAACACTTTTGGATACTTGAATTCTATTCTCAAATTATAAGTATAATTGAAATCTTCGTTTCTGATTTGTCCTTCATCATGAAAGAAAAAACGGAACTCAAAGAGAACAATTGCCTTTGTGCTATGACTTAACCAATTTTGAATGTTAGCAGGTATTTTAAATTTTTTCTTCATTCCATATTTTTACATGTAGTCAGCATACTTCTCCATATTCTTCTCTAGGTCTATAGTTTAAAAATTTCAGATCAAATAAATCATTGATATCGTATTACAAACATACAGACAGGCAAAGTACAATTATCGGACTTAAATTGTCGATACCAGTAGAAGCATTGAATTGAGCACAGAGGAATAAGAAATAATTTCTGAATATTTCCTTGTATAACAGACGAATTGTGACAAAGACATCTCTTACAAAAGCACAAATAATGAGGTCCTCCGCCCTGTATCAGAACGATTTTCCGCTACACTGGTATTCGTGGACCCACCCGTATTTTCCTTCTCTTGACTACGTCGCACAACCATAAGATGCCGTTTATACGTAAGATACAATAAGCGTGCTTTCCGCACTTAGGTCACGCATTTAAATTGCGTATAAGGTAGATAAAAAAACTAAAATATATTTAAGACTCACTTGGCCAGAAGACCTTAAATATAAATATGTTATAATTTAATGACTAGCGATGTGCTTGGCGATCGGTGTATGTGAAATGATGCTTCTTTGGCAATGTCAGTATAAGAGAGTATTCTTTGGAGTGGAAATAATATTTTGCTGAGTTTCCCCGGTACGTGAATCATGAAAGTGTGCATTGTTGATACACTTAAAGGAAATCACTTCAATTAAAATAAATTTTTATTTACTTGTGTGAAATGCCGAATGTGAATGGTCCACTACTCTTCCTTTTCGTGAGTAGCTACGAACGCAAGCCAGCTGGCGTGCTTCACTTTCGTGATTCACTCCCCGAGGGAACCCGGCATTTGACAGTGTTGGCTATACAATGTATTAGACAATGATTATTATTTTTTGTTCCGGCATTTGTGCACCGCGGCATGAACATTAGACAGTGATAGATGAATAGAAATGTTTCTATGTCCGACTTATGTTACGATTATTGAGCCCGAAGGGAACAAAATGGGAATAGTCAAATTTTCCAAGATATGTGAAAAAAATACCACATCGATGGATTAATGCGCATACTTGGCTATTGTGTCTGTCACTTGACACATATGTGTAACTTGCCATCAATATAAAATATTTTCTATGGTGACAATGTTACCTCTTTCCTTTGTGTACATGATATTTTGTTTATCCAAAGCATGAACAATGCCAATTGGTTATTCAATATGGTAATCTTTTATTAGTTCACTCTTCTTTCGCTAAAAATATAAAAAAATAAAAAAAATGTAAATTATAATAGAGAATAATTGTACTTGCCCATAGTTTAGGGGGATAAAAAATGTCGTGCTGCTCAACAGTGGTTACCCAGAATAGCAACTGACTCGTCATTTTTGCGTTAGTAGACGTCAGCGAAATATTACATGTTCCGATTTCGACCGCGGTTGGCCTAATATAGGCATGTATTATTATCGCTCTCGTTTGGTGTATCGGTCTCAAGAAGGGTCAAGCATTTTAGGTTCTTTATTATAGCGTATAACTACAATATTCCTCCATTCTACAAGATCCTTCAATGAGGTTCCTTTCTCACCATACGGTTTTGACCCCACGGCTAGGGAGTACACGTTTTTTCAGATTGGTAGTGCACACATACTTTCGTTAAAGTTGCTGCGACGTACTTACATAATGCGGCCCTTTTTTGTAATAACTCTCAGTCTTGAATCAGTAAATGGCTGTACCCATTATCGTTTATTTTGTTTTAAAACATACTTGTTGTACACACTTGATTTCCAAAACTCCTGCAAAGTACAACACGGTGCCGCCGCGGGGCCGTAGTACTTTAGTGCACACACGGACGTGACTCTTGCAACGAATTCATATTTACTTTTTCAAGATTCAGAATGAACACAAAAAGAGTCACAAGGCATACGTACGTCACCGGAGTTATGAGTGCAGTACCAATCTGATAAACATTTACCCCTGGCCGTGCGGTCAAAACCGTATAGGGTGAAAGGTGCCTAAATGCGCCCAAAACAAATTATTACTTATAGTATCAAAAATAACATTATCTAATTCTATCCGTTGCATAAAGTGCTAACTAATGTTAGAGTGTTGATTTTGATTACATTATTAATATATTAAGTAAGTTACTATTATGGATTATTTTTTTAGTAATGTGTAAATGTATTTATTTATATATTTATGCGTAAATAACCCATTGGGCGTTAGTGTGTGTATTAGTGTAGATATTTTACAAGGAAGTTATAGTTTTAATTGCCTCATATTTGTTTTGTTTACATTTATTTCATTTTGTATTTTTAATTCCTTATAGGTATTTTTTCCATATTTAATTTTTTTTAAAACTTGTATTTGTACATTGTTAATTTTAGCGGGGACTGATATTTTCAAAGAACCCACTTTGTGTTAAATACATGTTAAGGGTTAACTTATTCTCAAGGGCCATAGTCCCAGGACAATAATGATATTATTATCTGATGACGGTCTAAGCCAATGCGTACATGTTTGATAGATATGTTGACCGTACAAGGTCTTGTGTCAAATTACGCTTGATCAGTTCCTATGTCCTAGTCACCTACGGACCCCGCTGGAAGGCTAGGCGTGGACAACCGTGTTCGTTATCCCTGAGCCACGGAAAGTTGGTTATTATTTTAAGGACGAAACGGAATGTACTGAGTGTACTGTTTCAAAACAAGGATCCGTTTGCAGGTCACGGCCATAGGCCTCGGTACCTCCAAGCACCTTACTCAACATTTGCTTTGCAATTTCTGCTCGTCAGGCGTCAGGTGTTTTAGTCCCGCATCGCCTTTGTCGGCCCCGTCGTCTTCAAGGAAGTGAATTCTTTTTGCTCATCAGCCCTTCCATGGATCACATACCTCATCACACAGAACTTCGTCTTCTTTTTCTTTTCTCTTTTCGTATTATTCCTAAAGAAATGTTTTGGCTATTATAGTAGTTATACATAAAAAACAAATGAGATATTAATATCTATTGTTCTCATATTACACTATACATATGAACTAAAATAATTTTGCGTTAACTACACTAAATGAAATCACAGGGCATGGAATGCAATTAATTAATGATATCGTAGCTTAGAACAAATACATAAATAACTTCCTAGTTTTGTCTCCTATGTTACTTATTTCTTTATCACTAGCACTAGATAATGAGAGTACAAGTTACAATGAACACATGGAGATTTCGAGTTTTCAAAAAAAAGTAAAGAAACTCTAAAAAGGATTTTAATGACGAGAAGGATGTAAAAAAAATATTTGTTGCTTGAAAATCGAGACATATAAGTCAATTTTTCAATTTCAATTATACTCCTTTATTGTGCTATAATTACAATCTGCCTTTTATAAGGAAATAAGTAATAAGATAAATGCTCTCATTCATACCGTATTTACAGTTCATCATTCACTCGCTCATTCACACAATATTTATATATATAAGTACATATAAGTAGAAACACAAATTTGAAGCCCCAAAGAGCTATAGTAGTACAGTTAAATATTTACGCCGATAGAAATCGTAATTTAGTAAATTAAACAATTTTAATTTATAAAATAATAAATAATATAAAAAGGGTATTTATCAAGTGGCTATTATTAGGGGGGGGGAGGTAAATTGAATTTATTATTTAACTTTTGAAATAAAAACTTTAATATATAGTAAGAACATTACTAAAGAAAAGTAACAAATAAAAAAGTAAGGTGGTTCTACAGACTGAATTCTTGATAAAAAACGAAACAGTTTTTATCACAAATGTCAATTTTAGAAAGCCATTTGGCCAGAAAGACGAAAGTTATTTTTCAAAGCATAAAAAGTAAAGTATTTGAATGTATATAAATATGTGTTTTTCTTGAGATGGGATGAAATAGTGTTCTCTATTTGTAGTTAGAATATATGATATTACGACGTGCTGTGTCATCATTATGAATTGAGTGTGAACACTGTAATCATATACGTATCGATGTAGCCAGTCAGCTGTAAGCCACCACTCTTTTTAATCTAATAGACATTGGAAAAGTTCAATACGAACCTACCCACCCAAACCTGACGAAGTGTTTGACAGAATCAGCAGCCATATTTGATCATATCAGTCTAGATATTATCTTAAATGGCCTTATCATTTGTACATTTTGCAAAGCTTTCAAGGTGGCCTTGCATTGAAAAAGCAGTCATCAGAATTGGCTTAGAAGTGAAACAAGCGCCTTCCATCAGGAGACTTCAATTTACTCATGGTGTTGAAAGTCATCCATCAGACCTTTTTTGTATGCCCATATACAGGGAAGTAAATTCTTAACTGAAAGGATATATGAACCAAAATTGACCTTCTCTTCAATGTTTGATAACACTCCAGTGGTAACCTAAAAATTATCCGATACCAGTAGTGTCCTCGGGTCTCTGATCTAAGAAATAAGATAATTGTCAAAAATACATAATGTATAATAAAAAATGGATTATGGGTTTAGAATATCAAATAAAGCGTACTAAGTCTGAAACTAAAGAAAGTTTTTTTTTCTACATTTTAAAAACTTCCAAATTTTAATAATTAAAGGCTGAGAACATATGTTTGATAGAAGCAAATAAAAACTAATGCATGTTTTAGGCAGACGCAAATTGAGCACTGTGCACAGTAAAACCGAGATCTTGAGACCTTTATGTCCAGATTCTGGTATAGCTCTTGAAAATAACCTGAATATTTCCCAGCTGTCATCTTAGTTGTCATAGGAATACATTTCATGTTTGCTCTTTCTAGCTTATAGTTATGTTCTAACCCCTTTCCTGTAAAAAGAGATGATGAATTGTTTCATTCAACTCTTCTTCGCTTTCCGAATCATGATCACTAATTATGTGAAAATTAGGATCCGTGACTTCTTCATCACTTTCAGACACGATTTCACTTTTCAAACATTCTTGTTGAAGAAGTTGATGAACAAAGTCAAGATCTTCTTTATTTAATTTGAAAACTTATTTCGCAACATTAGTAATGAATAAAGTGACGTCAGTTGTAACGTTGTGACGTTGGGTCTATGAGTCCCAGACTTTGAGGCTCTTATCACTTTTTTTAGCTAAACTAAGAGAGAAATATGCCACTAGGTTTGACATAAAGATGCTCAAGGGCTGAACCTGTTAAATAGTTTCTATATGATTCGACAAAGTATATTGTCCTCTGTGTTTCATAGGCCCAAGGTTACCACTAAAGAGTTAATTTTTTGTTTCATCTTATTATTTGTTTCGCCATTACTCAATATTTTTTGGAAAATGCTTATGCTATCATTTATACATTTATCACCAACTAATGCTTTCCATACAATGATAGTTTTGACGTTTGCTGAAGAATTAAACTATGCTAAGCGAATGGTAAGGCGTTGCTTTCATTCAGAGCCGTAAGTTCTGCGACAGAGTTCGTAAAAATGCTTGAATCCATTCAAAATTTACGATTCTCAATAATGGGAAGAATGCAATAAAATTCCACTTAATTTTGAAATTTCTGAACTTCAACACTGTCCTTTATATATTAAATTTATGATATGGAGTTACAATTTTTTTCCCTACAATACTCATTTGGTGAAAAATAATAAAACAAATTAAAGAATCGGAAATCGTGTGTTAACTGTTTTAGTTTTTTTTTTGTATATTTTGCTATTCGCTGAAAAGCCTTTCAGGTGCCAGTATGGTTTTAAGAATAAAATGTAATATTATTTCTCAAAAAAGTACCAACCAGGCTTTTCAATTTTGTGGACACAGCACCAAGTTACGGTATCTCTTGATGTTATTTCTTTACTAATGTATATATACACTATACATATACATATATAAGTTAAGTCCAGGCGCCGCTAGTGCCCAGCCTTAATCCCCAAACATATGTTATCTGTATATGTTTACAGGTAATACCTATAGATAGAGGTATCTTGGTCTAAATAAAGCAGTCTTGTTATAACGTTCTACGTGTTCTTATTACCAACCTTTCTTAGCTTGTAATTCAATAAACATTAACTGGTGCCGAAACCCGGGAACCGTGGAGAAAGAGAGTTATCGAGTGCGAGCGTAATTTTTTTTTGTTTTTTTTTCTTCTATACGTGAAAGAGAGAAGATGACTGAAGGAGGAGTTTTGAGACAGCCCGTCTTGAATCTCGTAGAGGGAGCAGATATTAGAAGAGTGGGAACTATGCCAGAAGTTCATGCCACGGCGCTCGCGCTGATGAGGGTAAAAGCGATGAATACCCAGGATCTGAGGAAGGCTGTTGCGGAGCTGGAGAGATTCACTGGGGAACTGGGTGAGCTGAACCATTTCCTAAAAGGAGGAGACCGTCTCACAGCTTTAATTGGAGCTAAAGCAGAAGAAAATTTAATAGATCCCAGAGACGCGGAATCGTTGAAGGCGGCCCTGATATGTCGGGTCAAGAGAAGTATACTGAATCAAATTCAGGCAGATGAAGAAACCCCGTGGGAATTAATTAAGATGAGATTGAAGAAGGCGTACGGAGGAGGACGATGGACTCCCGAGGAGGACATATTCCAAATGTTTAGGGAGACAAAGTCCCCAAGACAAAGTAACGGGCAATATGCTGCGGGGTTAGTAGTCCGTTTCAATAAGATAACGGAGAAGATGAGAGAGTCGATTAGCGTAGAAGAGGTGGAGGGTAGAATGGGATTCTTATCCACAATTCTTAAAGTGCAACTGGCCAAGGAGACAGGAAGAAAGGAAGGATTCTCTGATGAGCGCTCGTTCTCGGAGTGTGCACAATCAATGATCGACACTAGTGCCAAGGAGGAAGAAGTAAGGGTGCAAGACGTCGACAATGAGTGGAGCCGAGTTGCATACAAAAGAACCCGGACCCTGAAACCAACCTGGAGGAGACCAGAAACGTCCGTTATTGGCAGAGACAAGGGAACGACAGGAGAAAGAAGATTTAGAGGAACGAGACCGAGGTATGCCCCGCCCAGGGAAGAAAGAAAATGCCACGGATGTAGGAAGGCAGGACATTTAGTGGCACAGTGTCCTCGAACAAAATGTTTTGAGTGTGGCGAGGAAGGACACATCGCGAGGCATTGCCCGTATATCTTCCGGAGGAGAGAATACCAACGACCAGAACCAATGGAGGTAAACACTCAAGAAGTAAGAGAGAGACGGAGCATGACACATGGGGAGAGTGGATCATCAGAAGATGAGTCATCAGGGACTTCGGGAACTGAAGGAGAAGAAGCGAGGCGCAGCAGAAACAGGAGACAGACAGGGCAGAAGGTCGAGTCACGTAGATGGGAGCAACGTGATGAAGCCTGAGGACCGTGTTGGCAGAGAGGCGACCGCATCCTGAGATGTAATGCAATTCGGGAGAGGATGTGTGCGTTGCCAATAATTAGGGTCAAAGGAGGAGAGATGTGTCTGGTGGACACGGGAAGCACCAACACCATCATGTCCCGCGGAGCGCTGGAGAGGCTGTATGGCGGAGAGAGGGCACTCCAGATTCAGGTATGTAATTGTAGTTTAATCACCCTGGGAGGCCCTTGCGAGGTAGTGGGAGAGTTAGTCATAGGGCTAAATAGGTGGGCGAAGAAAGGGGGAGATCTAAAGATACATATCGTAGGAAACATGCCGCGGGAGTACCAGGTGATAGTTGGGTGCGACATGTTGGGGAAGGTAGGCGCGCGTGTGGAGAATATCGGGGAAAAATGGAACATTAAGTTGGGGAAAGTGGAATATAAATGTCAAGGGACTATATGGGACGGAAGAGCGCGGATAGGGGCGGTTAATAAAATAGAGGGCTGGAGGGAAGGCCTACAGAGGGAGTTTGAGGATATTTTTTACGTAGAGGGAGACACGCTAGGAGCGACTGGGAAGACGGTCCACGAGATCCAGTTAAAGAAAGAATGCGTCACATACGTGAAAGAGAGACGATATCCGCAGGCACTACGTAGGCATATTAGAGAGGAGCTAGAGAGTCTCAAACGGCAAGGGATTATAATTGATAGCACTTCGCCATATAACAGCCCTCTATGGGCAGTGAGGAAGAAAAATAGACCTGGGGACAAGACGGAGAAATACAGGGTAGTTATCGATTATCGGAAGCTAAACGAGAACACGACGGACGAGAAGTATCCTATTCCCCGATTTGAGGACATATTAGACAGATTGAACGGGGCGACAATATTTAGTACCCTAGATCTAAAGGCAGGCTATCACCAGATCAAGATGAGTGCGAACGACCAAGACAAAACGGCCTTTACATTTGAGAGGGGGCATTATCAATTTACCAGGATGCCATTTGGACTGAAAAACGCCCCGATTACCTTTCAACGCCTGATGGATGAATTTTTGAGGGGAATAGACGAAGCGGTATGCCAGGTCTACATGGACGATCTGTTAGTTTTCAGCAGAACGGAGGCAGAGCACGTTGAGCACCTAAGAAGTGTATTTCAAAGAGTCCGCGAATTCGGATTAAAATTGTCCATGGAGAAGTCTCTGTTGGGGAAGAAAAAAATCAATTTTTTGGGCCACACCATCTCACAGGAGGGGGTTAAGCCAGACTCTACGAAGGTCGAGGCGATTAGAAGGATGGTGGTGCCCACAGATGTAAAGGGGATCCGTCGATTTCTGGGGACGCTTAATTATTACAGAAGATTTGTGCCGGACATGGCGGCATACCTGGTGCCTATTAATAATTTACTGCGAAAGGGAGCGAGGGTGGTAATTACCCCAATCATGGAGCAGAACATCCGGAAATGTATGTCTAGCTTACAAGAGGAACCAATATTAGCATTTCCCGATTTCCAACATCCCTTCACAATCACCACTGATGCCAGCGAATACGCACTGGGGGCAGTGTTGTCGCAGGAGAGACACGGTGGGGAGCGCCCGGTGGCGTACGCTAGTCGACGGCTCACAGAAACGGAAGCGCGGTATAGTGCTCTAGAGAGAGAGCTCCTAGGTATCGTCTGGGCTATAGACCATTTCCGCCCATATGTCTTCGGCAGAAAATTCCGTGTTCACACCGACCACAGACCCCTACAATGGGTAGGAAAGTTAAAGGAGTCCTCGGCGCGGGTCACGAGGTGGAAAGAGTTTTTGTCCCAGTACAATATGGAGATCATATATAAACCCGGGAAAGAGAACGTAGTGGCAGACTGGCTGTCCAGAGCCATTACTGTGAATGCATTGGAAGAAGGGGAACCATCCGGGGAAAACCAACAGTTTCTCCGGGAATGGACACCCGGGGAGGATGGAAGCCTCGGTACGCGAGGAGATAGCGAAGGTGAGGAAACCCTTGAAGAGGAAGGTTCCGCCGCCGAAAGACCTGTTGAAATGGAAGTAACAGAAGGGATCGTGAACGACAAAAGACGGCAGATCATTTGGAAATCCAAGACCTCAGGGCGGCTGCAGATCGCATATGACAGTTATGGGAGAAGTAAAATCGCGACGATTTGGTCGCCACCAGGGGTTAGGAACGACCAAATTTGCCGTGCATTGAAAGATGCTTCGGAACCCGGAAAGACCCATCATGTATTTGTAGGGAATGCCACTATTTGGGAGAAAATTCGTAGACTCTGGCGAACGGAACAACTTGGAGTGGATAGGATATTTATTCGGTGCACGTCGATGGTGGAGACACTCAAAGACAGAGAACAGCAGCTGGAAGTGACGCTGGCCTATCACCAAGGAAAAACGAACCACCGTGGAGTTCAGGAAACGTTGCGAGCGTTGCGGCGGAGGTACTTTTGGTGGGGAATGAAAAAGAGCATACAAGAAATGATAGGGGCATGTGCAGTTTGTCTCACTACGAAGTATGACAGACATCCGCCACGGGGGCGACAAGAAGAATCGCCCACCGCCGAGACACCGTTGAGTGACTTACAAGTGGATACCTTCACTTGGAGGGGGTATAAGTGGGTTACCACAATCGACAGCTTTAGCAAAGTGGCCATGGCGCACCCGGTGCAAGATCGGTCATCAGACGCGGTAATGCTGGCATTAAATACCTGGTTCCAGTTTTACGGAGTACCAGACCGGATCTCGTCGGATGGGGGCAGAGAATTCGACAATGCCAACATCCGAAAAGAAATGAAGACTCTCGATGTCTCTTGGCATCTTAATACCCCAGGGCACCCTAAGAGTAGAGGAGGGATAGAAAGATTGCACAGCACCCTGAGTGACCACCTGCGGGTATATCACGCGGAAAAGGCGCTGCCGGTGAATGAGGCAATGCCGAAGGCGGTGGCCGCTTACAATCATTCGATCCACACCGCGACGGGGTTCTCCCCGTTCGAGATCCTCTTTGGGCTGCGCGAAAGACGGAGAAATGGGGCAGAGACGGTAGCAGACAAGGGAATGGCGGAGAAAATGGCGAGTAATACTGTCGGTTTGAGGAAAATATGCGACAAAGTCCGAGAAAGGATAACGAGGGACAAAGCGAGACGAGTGGAACGGGAAAACCTCAAAGTCCGGGATCGAATGGGGGAACTTAAAATCGGGACTATCGTCTATAAAAAACTAGGGTCAAATAGGAGCAAAGAGCTGGTGCGATATGAGGGCCCATTTAAAGTGGTCGTGATTAGGGAACACAACGTCGTGACAATTGAGAGTATACGACCCCCTAAGAAGCGGCGAAATGTCCACATAGAACAGTTAAAGCTTCCACCAGGGGGGGAGGTTGTAGATCAGGAATGAGCTGGAGTGTCCTCGCAGCATACACGCAAGGAACATTGTAAATAGTTATAGTTATGTGATTTTCCCACAGAAGTATTGTTTTTTTTATAAAAGTCAAAGTTTTCTTTTATGTTTTTTGTTTACAAGTGACAGTTGGTTTTTACGTTTTATAGGATTAGAGCTTAATGTGAGGGATTACAGGCTGTGTACGGGCGGGGCTGGCCTTTGCTCCTTTGTAACATTAGCGGAGCATTATTTGAATGGACTAAGACGTCCGAGTGTTGGACTTCAAAGTTTGCGAATGGGTGTTCGTAAACTGGTGGGGGGGAGTTAAGTCCAGGCGCCGCTAGTGCCCAGCCTTAATCCCCAAACATATGTTATCTGTATATGTTTACAGGTAATACCTATAGATAGAGGTATCTTGGTCTAAATAAAGCGTAGATTCGCCTGAGGATCTATAATTATATATAATTATCTGTAAATTTAAAGGGGCTATGAAGAAAAAAAAAAAAAAAAAAAAAAAATAAAGCAGTCTTGTTATAACGTTCTACGTGTTCTTATTACCAACCTTTCTTAGCTTGTAATTCAATAAACATTAACTTATACACATACATACATGTGCTGTTGATTTGGGCTTACGCATGTTAACAGTTTATACGTCGGTCCAACGTAAAATTCTAAATTCACAGCAGTTGTCTGTACCTGGAAATTGTCTTGGTGAAACTTATTACGACCACTTGTGAAATGAAATAATTCACACATATTTGTCTCAAAGTGGCGATGAACGATAGTAAGAAGATCTCTTGGCACAACCCCTATCCCCTGCTGGTCACCGATGTAGAGGAATACCAAGGCCACCACCTGAATCGAACCTCAAACCAAAGAAGAATTAACAACTCGATCGGAAACGTCTTCCGAACTGACTCAGGATCACCTTTCTCTACCCCAACTTTTTCTGGACACTAGAGTGTAGTGGATGGAATTGGAGAAAAAGAAAAACCACTCTACTTATAAAACTTCAAAGCCACTTCCGATCAGTGGCACATGCAAGGTAGGTGATCAGGGGGTATGTCCCCATCCCGAAATTTATGTAAAAATATAGAATATGTCTTATGTGTTAAAATATTAGGTATTTATTTATTTTTTATTAACCCTCCCAATATCCTGTATCGAAGAAACTCCCTTTTAAACGCATTTCAGGACTATACTTCTGTATTTGATAGGCGCAGAAAGAATTTATGGTGAATTAGAAGATACAATATCAAAAAATTTATAATATCAACCTTAGCCAGCTTATGCCAGCATATTTGGGTATTAATTTACCTCAGAGTAATACCGAAAAAATTTGATGAGTGCAAATATTTTTATCCAATTCTCATGCTTTTCATTAAAAAAACTTACGCTAATTCGGTTATAGTTATCACTTGTCGGTGTTCCGAACTCAAAACCGTTTTCGAATTTCATATCGAGACCAAAACCTAGTAGCTCGAATTTTGCCCATTTTTCTTGCAAGCTTCTTCTTCTTGTTTTTTAAAAAAACAATCACTTAATTTCAAACAAAAAAAAAAAAAACATTTAAAAAAAAATCATAACATTAGTTTATTCCCAACGAGGTTTTGGACTTTAAGTCCTTGGTAATGAGCAATGAACACCTGCCTCATCGGGACACTGTACCTTATAACACCAATTGACCTAATTAAATTAGGCTAAAGCCATTGGATTCGAAACGAGACCGATCCCAAATATTGAGAGGAAAATTTATATTTTACGGGGTTACAACTACTTACACTTCACTAGGGGGGATGGGGGAAAACAATTCCTATCCCATCTCTGCCGATAATATAATGGGCTGTATTGTATTCATACGCCTCGAAGTGTACAGCTAAGGAAAGCACTAAGGGCAAAAACGATTCTCGTTCTATCCTTCGTTGAGGAAAGGCGTGTTTTGTGTTTGTGCGCTTTGCAATTTTACAGTTTAACTTCTCAAAGTGTATGTGCGTTTTGAACAATTGACTATTATTGTTAAAAGCGACCTTAGTTTAACAGCGTAGTGCACCTGACGCTGTTAGAAGACCGTTTCCAGTAGAAGAGTGGGAGGAATCTGCTGTGACGTCATCAGGTAATAACAAAGCGACTTTAAAAATAGCTTTTTTGGACTGCGGTCCACACATGGGGAAAGTGAAGAACCCCAGAGTCCATAACATGGAGATCTCCCATGAGGAAACGGACTCTCCAGAGAGCTCGGCTCCCGAGCCGTCCCAAGCCGAATTCATCAATCCGAAGAGAGTACGCAGAAAGCGTACATTCCCCAGGCCCCTGAGGTTAAAACCTCAAACTCCTTTACCCCCCTAAACACAATAGCTCAACCCGAGGCCAGGACATCTGCCGCCCCCGCAGCCCCCAAATCGCCACCCCCCTAATTTTAGGCCGTATAAACAGTTACGACCTAACTCGCTTACTTACAGAAAACGGTGTGAGAAATTTCAGAATCTCACAAACACAACAAGACACTAAAGTCCTGTGCCACGCTGTCTCTGACCACCAAAGAACAGCAGCAGTGATAAGGGAATTAAATATCCCTTTTCACACGTTCGCTCCCCACGGCACCAAACAGAACAAAAAATGCCTGCTCCACGGCTTTGATCTCATGCACCCGATTGAGGAGATAAAAGTCGAAGTACAACAACTAGGGAATATAATCGATGTATATCGATTACGGCGCTCCGACCATAACGGTGCTAAGACTGAGATCGAGCCGATCCTCGTTATCGGAGATCACACACTAACTCATGCCATGATCAAGCAGGTCGGCCACATAAATAATGTGCTCTTTCGTGTGAGCACATATCATGATAAAAGGGGCATTCCAATGTGCCTTAACTGCCGGGAGTACGGCCACACTAAGCGGTACTGCTTTAAGCAGGCAAAATGTGTGAGGTGTAGCGAGCCTCACGAAACAAAAGACTGCCCCAGGGACACCTCAATTCCCCTGAAATGTGCAAATAGCGGGGGTCACCACGTTGCCTCTTTCCAACAATGTCCCCACAGATTGCAGCTCCAACAGGTCGCGAAGAATAAGAAGCAGGCACAAAACATTAAAGCCGGGCCGAGAAGGGTCGGATACCAGCCAGCTCCCCCTCCACCACGACAGACAGCCTCCTATGCCCAGATGGCATCAGGAAACACCAGGGCTCCGGAAGTTCTCCCAGAGCCCCTACCACAAGCCACAAGCCACAAGCCCAATAACAATAACAATGACAACAACTATAACAACCATGCCATGATGACCGTGTTGGTCAGCTTGCTCGCGACTATGAATGAGTTAACCGAGGCGGTAACGCAGATGATGTGTGAAATCAAAAAACAAACATCTAAATGAATGGGCACGTAATTTAAAATTACAACGTCTGTGGCCTTCTGTCCAAACAAGCCGACGTAGAATTAATTATACGGTGCCATTCGCCAGACGTTGCCATTCTCACCGATACCCGGCTGAAGAAGATACACTTCTGCCGCTTCCCGGGTTATACTGCTTACCGCCAAGACACCGAAACTATCTCTGTAGGAGTAGCGGTGTTGGTTAAAAACGAAATACCCTGTAGGAGACTGCCCCCACCCGTTAGCCTAGGCCCCGACCCATACATAGTTACGCTCCAGCTACGGCTCACGAACAACATCATCGTGTCAGGAGTCTACAGAAGACCAAGAGCCGTCTGTGACCCGTACAAGCTCCTGCTCAGTACGATAGCTCATGACCGAAGGCACGTCATCGTGGGTGACCTAAATGCGAACCACAGCTGGTGGAGCAGTACTACGGCAAACGCCCTAGGCCGTTACATCACTAAAACTCCATTTACGGTCATCCACCCAGGATTGCCGACCTTCCGTCATTTCGCTAACCCAGACAGAACCTCCACGCCTGACCTGCTCCTGACACAACGGGTCACCGGATGCTCCACCTTAGATTTCACCACCTCCGACCATCGGCCTATTCCCTATGAACTAGAAGGCGACATGCCAGAGCCGCCTGCTTCTAGGTACAGATACGATGAGGCCAAGTGGGACCTCTACAAACATCTCATCAAGACCGAGTTGCCCACAATCACGCCCCTGAGACACACTTGGGACATAGATTACGCTATCTATCAGCTACAGGACGTCATCGATCGACCTGCCGATGCATCGATCCCGAAATTTTCTCTCTTCTCTCTCTTCTCTCTTTTCTCTGAAGCCCTCTTCTCTGAGAAAACCTCCAGATCATATCCTACAACTGATTAGGCAGCGTAACAATATTAAGAACAGGTGGTTTAGGACCAAAAACAGGGACTTAAAACCGGTTTGAAATGCTCTCACAAACCAAGTTAAGTCCCTGATGGCCCAGTGGAAAAATTCGATTTGGAAAATCGCCTCACCAGTCTCCACGGTAACCACAACCAATTGTGGAAGCTTGTGAAGACCTGCAGGTCCAAAAAGAACGGTGTAAGGCTGGCCGTGAACGGGCAGTTCATTCCCACCACCGAACAAGCTAACATCTTGGCAGCTCATTATGAAGAAGTCAGTTGCGGCCAGGGACAGCCAATAAGAGCCCTCGACCACCCCTCCCACACCCTCCCCACCACTACCGAAATCCACACCTCACACTGGCAATTCATTCGAAGAACGACCGGCAAGAAGGCCCTAGGGCAGGACTCCATTCAGAACATCCTACTCAAGCAGCTGCCGAGGAAAGGAATCTCATTCATAACGAACGTGTTGAACTCCTGCTTCAGGCTGCACTATTTCCCCAGAACGGGAAGTACGCTGTAGTGGTCTCCCTTCTGAAACCAGCGAAAAGCGGTTATGAGCCATCTCATTACCACCCCATCAGTCTGCTGACTCAACTCTCGAAGCTGTTCGAGAGAATCATCCACGTACATCTCTCCGGGCACTGCGAGTCACGACAAATCATCCCACCAGAGCAGACTGGTTTCAGCACAGGCTTAAGTGCGAACAACAACCTGGTGGGATTGCAACACCACGTCGCATCGAACGTCCGGAGCAACAGAGCTACCGCTATGATTTCAGTGGATTGTTCGAAAGCTTTCGACTCTGTGGACCACTACATCCTACTCCAACGTCTGAGGGAATATGAATTCTCGGATCAGCTGCAGAACCTGATGAGATCCTATCTTACAGGCAGAACTTTTTCGGTTCGTATAGGCACTACGTCTACGACCCGAAGAAATTACACTGCCGGTGTCCCTCTAGGATCGGTGCTAGGCCCCCTGCTGTTCAACATCTACACCGCCCACATCGTAGGAGCCTCGTACCCCAACTGCGAGGTATCCGCGTATGCAGACGATATAGGGGTTTACAGCACTAGCATCAATCCCTCCAGAGCCCTGAAATTCGCTGAGAGTGCCAGTCAACAGATCGCCGAGAAACTCGATGCCGTCCACATTAAAGTTAACCCGGCCAAGACGCAAGGAATTATATTCAGCTATAAATCCAGAAGAAAGAAGCTCCCGAAATCCTTCGTCTTAGACGGCAAAGAGTGCCCTGTAAGCAACAAGCTATGCTACCTTGGGATCACCCTCGGTAGACACTTGTCGTTCACAACACATCTCGGTAAGAAGTTAAAGAGTGTTAGGAAGAAATTCTTCAGCCTCGGCCTTATCGGTACGCCTCAAGCTGCTGATATACCAGAGCGTCCTAAGACCTGCTTTGATGTATGGGACCCCTCTCTTCAAGTATCTGACTCCTAACACTCTCAAAACGTTCCAGCAATTTCAGAACAGAGTTCTCTGCACCTCCTTCAAACATACCCCGTTCGACCGAATGAAGGCAGACGAGATGCATAAAAAATTTGAAGTGCTCACCATTCAAGATTTCATCAAGAGAAGGCACATCAAATTTTTCGACTCACTCCGACACAGCCACAACCCACTATTCTCCGACCTTCAACCACCACCAATGCCCGTTAGATGGAAGCACTCCTGGACCGCCGAAGCCGGGAGACAGATGGACGTGATCGAACCCTAGCCCCCTGACGGAGACTGAAGATCTACACCCAGCCGAGAGATCGAGGCCGATCTCCCGGCCGACTCAACCGAAGCTACAAGACCCCATCTACCTGTTTAAGCAGGGTCGACCTTCCGGCTGATAGGCCAACTTATTTCAGGCCCCTGCCGGGGTGGGCTTGACCTGGCCGACTACAAACCATTGCCTAGGTACCCCTAGGCTCCACCCTCGGTAGACTCTCACTACCTTCCTGATTCCACCCACCTCCTTTAGGCATTCCACACCCTATATCCTTCTCATACATCCTTCAAATGGGGGTCTCCCCTTAGTGAAAGGCACTCATTAGCCCAAATCATTTTCCTTTATTTTTCCCACATTCTATCTTTATAAGTTTGTGGGCTAAGAAAAAAAAACAAAAAAACTAAGGGCTACACCACACGATTCGGATAACACTGCTCAATGCAGAAATTGACTGAACAACTGAACTTTCACAAACAGTTACTAAATTTTAGAACAAAACTTCCTAAGTTAACTGGGGAATGAACCATCATTCCCGTAGTTTTCACCAGCACTAAAAACATCAGAACCCGTTGCTCGGTGCCGTCTGTGGGTGAGTTCATCCACCGGAGACAAAGTTTTTTGACTCGTTGCAGCACCTCACAAACCCAGTGTCTAACACTTTGACCCCACCTCCCATACCTGCATTGTTGGCAACAGGCTGTCTGGGAAAACCAGGTTAAGCTAATAAGTTAGATTAAGATTAGTAGTTTTATTTTCTTAAATATTTTTACCAGCAAAAAGTTTTAAAATGCAGGGGATGGTTCAAATTTTCACTAAGTATGTATTGACAAATCAAAGCACTTTCATTTTGGTGTAATGTAACATTCTAAAAGTCACAATAATTGCACACTAAACAAGGCCACATGAACATAAAACGTCGTCGTCATTTTAGGCTAAATTGTTATTACCACTACTGTTTAATTAATTAATTAAGTATTTAATGAACTCTTTAATGATTTAATGAAATTAGGTATTATATTGTCTCCTACTGATTTCTCGCAGTTTCAGTGCTACGTGCTATTTCAGGATTTATTGACTATTTGTGTAACCAAATATTAAATTGTAATTGATAATTTTTGAAAATTGATGACTAGTAGGTGATTTTATTGCAGGCTAGGGTATCATTGATCAAACACGGCGCAACTATTCACCGAACCTATACTTCTAGAGAGCATAATATCACACCTAATTACCCAGATTGGTACACATATCCAAAAATACGGTACTGTATTCGGATTCTGCAAATTTCCCAATCCAGTATTCGACTTTAAGAACTTTCCCTCGCTTTATAGCCTAAATCTTAGCCCCTCATCGAATCCCGAATTACATAGTGAATATTACATAGTTTGTTCCGTGGTATAACCTTAGGCAGTAGGCTATGACCACTCACGACTACCTCTAAGTACTAGTTAACTGAGGATTGCTTATGCACTGATTTTTATAGTTATAGGACGCCCTACAAAGATAAACAGAGAAATGATAGAGGAGACCAAATAACAATATATATAGTATTAACCACCCCTAGGTATTCAAGGTAATAAAAATCACATTCTAAAAAAACGAATTGCCCTTGGACTATCATGAGTAAAAACATTCAAAATATTTTAAATGTGAGAAATGAATTTTATAAAACAACAACCAATATGTATTAGAAAAATGTATCGCACATATATCAATAAGCGAACAGTTGTCATTAAACTTTACTAATTCGTATTACAATTATATTATTTATTTATAGGACGATTACGATAAAACGATTTGCACAAGATTGGCTGCTAAAGACAAGGCTTTTTCACTAGACAAAACAGATTATAAGTATACCACTGGTATAATATAAATTATCTCAAAAATCACCCCACGAATACGGATGGGCAAAAATAGCCTAAGGAACAATGACTGTTAACAATTCAATAATCAAGATAAATTGTACCATTACATCAATCTAGCATTAGACTTGTTTAATTTTGTATTGTACTATTTTTTTTTTAGATGATTTTATTTAATGCGAAAATCATGCATTATCATATGTGTAATATCATCTGTGGCTTCATTTATATTCCGAAGTTGAGTTCATGGAGCATAACAAACGTTACTTCCAGGAAGGGGAAAATGTGCAGTTAAAACTAGCAATACAAGCATTATAGCATTAAATAGTAGATGCCACTTAGAAATTCAAACATTTATTAGGATCATAATACGTTATGGCAGTGAAGCATTTATTACCGTTGATTACGAAAACGATTTATTAGTATTCCGGTGAGAAGTACGTTTAGGGTGCCATATATCCAGTGTGCCATACCAGTTTGTCTGCGACCATATACTCGTAAGTGCGAAATTCTCCTAGTAGAACAACCAGGTTATATAAACAGCAAACGATGTATTTGTTAGTTTAAAATCAATGCGGAGATAAGCATCTGCTTATTTTATAGCTGGATTATAAATGTATAATTTATTTAATGGAATCTTGACGACCTTATTATTGTCAATATTGGGGATAAACCGCTCTCTCTTCACATACCTAAAATAGAAAACGATTTCTATCCTTAAAAGAATATCGTTGACTAAGAAATTCGTTAGTTTGGAATATTCTTTTTCATCTACATGCAGGTTTCGCTGTCAAGGAGTGATTTGCACGTCCAATGTACATGCAATAATGATAAAGTAACTGAATATTTTTCATAATTTCAACCAAGACTTATTTGCTCTTTATAATATTTTACAGTGGAAGATAAGATGACCTCAAGTTTGAATAGGAGACACTATCAGAAATACCCGCTGGACTAGTGCCAATTCAAAGTTCAGTTGGATGTTCTCTGCTGCCAATCCAATCCGTCGATATGTGAAAAGTGAATGTAAGCACAAGAGAGACAACAGATTGCCAGACAAGAGTTTAACAAAGGATTTGGACAACTTCACAGACTATGCTGAAATATCAACTAATTTCCGATCCATTTTGTGTCGCATACCATACTTTAACAGAAAAATGTTAGTGAACTTCTCACAGCTAATTTGAAATCGGAAAGATTATACTTGGTACAGCCTTCTCAATACCACTTCCCTCTCAAACTTGGTAATGGACATCTACTAGTTGAATTGTGGCAGTGCTTGATATTCATATTTGTCAATTCCTTGTGCTCCTGTACCTGTAACTAGACTTCAGAGCTTCCAGAACAACATATTGCGCACGACACTATGGCATACCTCTTTTCGTGAAATGAAGGCTCTTGATATCCACGAAAAGTTCAAGGTCCCCACCATCACCGAAGACATCAGAAGAAGACACATCAAATTCTTCGACTCGATGAAACATTGCCAAAACCCCCTATTCCAAGACCTGACAACCCCACCACTACCGGCAAGATGGCAAATCTCTAGATCTGGGAAAGCAAACCAAATGGTGGACATTACGGCCCTTGGCCAACCAACAACAAGCCTCTGACGGGCACCCATCACTGCTTTCCAACTGAATGAGCTTGCACTACATGCCTAGAGAGACTCTAGGCTCAGCATTCAGTGGACTCTCACCACTGCACCGCAACATTTCCACCTCTACTGAGGCTTCCCACACTCCTTAATTCCCTCCCTCCACCTTCAAAAAGGTACTCCTAGTAAAAGGATCCGCTCACCCCAAATAAATTCCCTTTATTTGTTACAAATCCTCGCGACGTAAAATAAAGAATTTACAATTATTTTCAATAACAGTCGATGATGGTCAAACAATACGAAAGACCTTGAAAAACCAAAACGATATGGATTTGGTTTAAAAAATCCATTCTTGGTACAAGAACGGAAGAACGCTACTTCATTATCAGGGCCGATAGTTAAAGAGAAAGAAACTCGCCCATAACATGTGAGCAGAATTCTTCGGCTGATACGTTAGGAAAACCGTTATGGAATTCGACAATTTTCGATTTCGGGTGAAAAGCTTAATTTTGAGGTTGCTGGGTCATAAGTATTCATCAAAAAGTTTGAACAACTTGCTATAGAGAATTACTTTTTTCCGGAGCAAGTTTATAACATTGAGAAAACTTTGAAAAAAGAATGAATTCCAGGACGTACACAGTTAAAAGAATGCCTGACCACTGGTTTGTGTAGTAATGCGAGTGGGGTTCATAAGTTAAACAAGTAATAATAAATGAAAATTATAATAAATAAATAAAAAATCTAATTTGTTTAACAGAACTCCACCGATGGTCTCAAGACCATGTAGTTGCTTAAGTTATGTATTATTTAGTTTAATTTAATTGCATATTATCTTGCAAAGCAAGAAGCATGTCACCAAGGCTTAACAGGATATGTAAAGCACATATTTGTTTTATCTGGGGTTAATCCTACTTTTGAGTCATGCCTCTGGTTTCGGTGAGGTTGGATTAGTGAGGTTCTACTGTAGGCAATAATGGAACTTAATATTGGGTTGCAAAGCTGAAGTTTTACCCTAGTTTTCCCCTAGTTTAAGCATCCCTAAACAAGAGGAAGATGCTCAGAATGCCACTTGACCACTGCTAATCATATTCCACTTTCAGCCGTCGGCATACGAGCGTCCAGACTGGACGAGGCAGACGTGTACACAGAACCGACCCAGACCACTTTCGCCTATCCACAAATCGTATTCATCTTTGTTATTATCGATTCTATGAGAGAGCCTCTGATGCCCACGCCGGGACGTTGCGTAACCCACCTTTTGCATCAGGAGTCGGTGGTTTTGCAACTCATTGAAAATTTTACGTTCTAATGCGGTCTTTATTCCATACATTATAAGGTAATGGCGAGCTGCTAAAGACCACTAGATAGTAATGATGTCATTCGATACCCTGAGAAATCCGACTCCAACGCTTGAAAGATATTTTGAATAGTTGGAAAATGATGCTACTCGCTTCAATCGTACAAGTATCAGAACCGGTACTGTGTTATCATTAGATAGATCTTGCAATACTCAAGAACATATTAGATAACCTACCGAGTATGTTAATGAGATAGAGCAATCCCTTAATAGGCCCGAAAATCAAATTCACTGACTCGCGTGCGGGATCCACGTAAGAAAGTCTGATCCGATCTGAAAGTCTATCTATTTGTTGGAGTAAATAAATAATAAAACACCCAAATAAATGTTTGAATAAAATTGGTAATAGAATGATGAGAGTAGTCAATTAATTAATAATTGATACACTGATCATTCATGGTTTAATTGTTAGCATCTTTGGGACATCACGAAACAGTAAAAGGTAGTAGAGTCGATAATTTGTCACCCTACTCAATATAATAAAAAAATATTTATTTTTTTTAATCGCCAAGTAATTAATAATTGACAATCATATCTATGGAGTTTTTTTTATATACTTCATTCGTCGATATTGTTTTTTGATTTTCTTTGTTTTTAAGTACCGTGTCTTAGAATAATAAAAAAAAAACTGGCTAATCTCTTGTATATTTAAACTTTAATAACGTACATTTTACATAAAAAATATTACAAATAGTAATATTTGAGAACAACGAATCAGTTAAACCTCAATAGCATAGTTTTTATCCTGGAAACAACTTGAATGCACATTTTTTTTTTCATTTGGTAGATCGTTCAGCCTAGCATGCCTAGTCTTAGTGGGCAAATCACAGACATAATTGGGAGGTCCCGGGTTTGAGTCCTAATCCTCTCAGTATATTTCTCGTTGACTGATAATTAATTGTAATTGTGCAAAAGATATTGATAATAAGATATTTTTTTGAAATCAATTTTCGCCTATTTATTAGAGAATTAACATCGGCAAAAGTATTCTCCGCGGCTATTGCTTCAATTTGTCTTAAAGTGACATAACATCTTTGTATGATAACATTAAACTTTACTTCAATGGCGTCTTATCATTGCAAATGGTAGCTGATCTCAATTATGCGTCAATTGGCTGGAAAGATAAAAAATTGAATTACAATCCATTTTTTGAATTGAAAGTTCCATCTATATATTTATGTATTTCAAAACTTTGTCTCCCAATAAGTCCATTACATAATGCATCAGCTCGAAAAATTTGTTCGTTCCAAACTTTAATTTAAATGGAGATTATGAAGAGAAGGGAGGAAATTGCCACTTTGACAGAAATCAATTCTTATCGAAATTTTTTCTAAAAGCTGTTGCATATTAATGCTGATAGGTACGAGAAAATTATTACAACCTGGGCTATATAATATGTGATTGCATGCACATTGCAACCCAAAAAAAATATCTAATTCATAATTGATGTATACAATCAGTTTTTTGGTACACCACGTGTGTTATTATAAATTTTCTTCAAAAGTTTAGTATCCTTTTTACTTAATTTTCAAAATTATTAACATTTCGGAAATCATGATTCCAAAAATAGTTGCTTAGAGACACAAAGAGTGACCTTGTGAGGTTTGATGGTAAGACTTATTTTATAATTACAGGCTTTATTATTACGTTCTAGACATCACACACACACACAAATGTATATATTTATGGTGAAAAATATAATATCTCTAAGCTAGAGGACACCGAACATTGCGCAGACTAACAATAACATGTTGAAAGGAACTGAGAAGAGAAGGAAGTAATATAGTTGACCAGAGACAGCCTGGATTAGTGTCACATACCTTGTGGCTAAAAAGACTATGGACCAACGAAGCGCACCTAAGTCACCAGGGTTTGACCAAGAAATTACAAAAATGAAGTGTCTAGGAGGATGATCAAACGATCTACAAGAAAAGCTTTGGATTTATACAGTGAGAAGAAAATAGCTGAAAAAAGAGTTCTTTTAACACGCGAACGGGAAAAAAACATCAAATTAAGTTCAATGAAAGCCGATAGTTGGCTGTTTGAGGAGCTCTTGCAGAAATGGGAACTCCATGAGTGGTGCCACTTGGGCAGTGTTCACACTCATGCTCCAACTGAATGAGGGAGGAAAGTTTTAAAACAAAAGGGCCTTCAAGTAGGGATGAGGTGAGGGATCTCTTGATGCTGAGAGGTGAAGAACGGGTGATTCCGGGGGGAGCTCCTTTAATGAAAACTTGAAGTTCAACAAACTAGTGCAGCAATCAAATCAGGATATTATTGCATTTGATGCAGAGACGAGAATGAACCGGATGAGACCTCTGCAGATTCATTAATTAGTTTTTGACGATGGGAATCCATTGCTGAAAGCCAATAGATACTTTTGCAGTGAACCCTAAGTCAAAGTTCAAAGGTTCTGATGCCATCATCGCTAAAATTTGCAATACAAATTATCCGTGAATGAAACCTATCTGCTCAAACGTAGTGGAGATAATGAACCTAGGTTACCTAGAGCTGGTAAGCCCCATTGACTGGAGGAGGTAAATCGTGCAAGAATGCGCGTTAAGGAACTGTCCCTACATCCTGATGGCCACATGACGTAAGCTATCCGAACCCGCTTATCCGATGCGGATCGCCGGTCGTTAGCACACCGCAGATTGGAGTGCACTCCCATCAGAGAGCATTAGTGAAAGCGGAGCACGTGTAGGCTTTGCGGTCAGTCGGCAATCTGTCACTTACATCCACAGAATCAGTCAGTATCGGGAAATTGGCTTGCGATTGTCATGACACAAAGTTACAAAAAAAGTCAAAGAAAGAGGCTCTACTTGTGTTTAGATAAGTCTGTATGTTCTACAATAGCAGTCATGTAAATTATTTAATCGTTACGAAATGGTAGAGGTATATTCCACAACATTTTAACATACCCTGAATAGTTTTCATTAAATTAAATTTACTGAAAGAAAAATAATACACGTTAAAAAAAACCGCGTACGTTCCAGGGGGGGGGGGTATTGCCGATAGTGCTATCAATATATTGATAGTTTTTATTTATCGATAGCTCCATCGAACTATCGATAATACTCCTTTTCGTGATGGTTTATTTCCTAGGACTGCTGACCGAATCCGTTTCACTTAAGAAATTCATTCTTGCAATTGAACCATAGCGGCAAGAGAAATTCGCAGTTGCGTAGTTCGCAGTGCGTATCGTTCAGACGCACTCCTTAAAAAAAAAAATACAGGCCTCTCAAATCAGATCTCGGGATTTGTTTACTAGGGATAGTGGTGAGAATTTATATGTTATGTGTACGTTGTGTGGTAGTAATTATATGTTATGTGTACGCTGTGTGGTAGTAATTATATGTTATGTGTACGTTGTGTGGTAGTAAATTGAAAACGAATCAAAGCTGCGTGATCATCTGAGGATGGTGACCGGTGTGTTCAGTACTGTCAGAAAATCACTTTTCAGCAACGAAGCGATCTGAGCCCATGGAGTACATAAATACTTGTTCTTTGTCATCCAAAATGTGTCAAAAAGAAAACAGTGGTTAAATAGTTCCTTTTTAAATCAAAGTTCAGTAATAATTATTACTGCGTACATAGCTGCTCGAAAGTCACTTTTCTTCATCAAACTTGAAAGTTAAATTGTTTAAATAATTAAAATTTTAACAATTGACTTGTTACTATTTTTTTATTTAGTGATTGCTGCAGTCTTAGTATTTCGTCAGGTTTCACTAACGCGTCAAGAAATATTTCTGATTGTGTTTTCAACAAAATATTATTCTGAATGTTTTTGTTTTTTTTCAAATTATATTTTACAATATTTTTTTTTTTTGATTGCTCCTGTTTTTACATACAAAAAATACTGACAACTAATTATATATTATGTTTTAATTAATGCATAATTTATAATAGCCATAGCAAAGTTAGTAATTAATTATTTCTTAATAGAATCCTACTTATACCTGTCATATTTTTGATCGTATCTCTAATTCCGTACTAAAACAATGTTTTCCTCTTTGAAATAGGTATTATAAACAATAAATACTATCGATAGTTTTACATTGGTAGTATCGGGATATCAATAGTGCCCAATTATCGTCTAACGATCCCTACTAATCCTGTGTCTAAGCTCAGGAGAAGTTTAAGGTTTAAATTTTTATTTTTTTACGATGGTAAAAACACATTATTAAAGACTGTAATGCAAAAAACTCAGTAGTTTAGGTGGTTCAAAAAAACAATATAATAATTATTAAAAATACTTTGTTAAGTTCTTATGTGGAAGGCCTCGAATATGTTAGGTTCAACAGAATTAACCGAACTGTGATCCGAGCATGTTTCCATTTCGAACCTGTATGGTCGATCTAACATCGATCGTCAAGGAATCATCAACAGCTGCAGTTCGGGATAAAACAAATATTTACAGCAATAAAACTAATTTTTGTAAAAATATGGCGATAAATATTAAATCACTAAAAATTTATCGTAGAAAATCAGTAGTTATGAGTGTTAAGCTATTTGATATGCTTGGATTTAACGATTATAAAAAAAGAAAATGAAGGTGAATTTGGGCCAAACATTGGCTTTGAACAACGGAACGGTAGATGCTAAGCGCTTAGCTCAAGTCAAAAAGGATTTTTAAGCCAGTGAAGTTCATTAGTGAAGCATAGAGCTTAGCATGCCAAACACTTGCTTACCCAACATATTGGAATGTTTACGTAGAGGGGGGGGGGGGTGCTCAGTGCAATTATTGCACATTGCGAATTAGTTTAAAACGTGAAAATAATTAATCAATATATATATATATATCTATTTATTAATTAAGTTTTACCTAAAGGGGTTGAGATGAATACTTGCTTACTTTCAAAGCTGCCAGAAGATTGATTGTTCGACTAATCACCTGCTTCGTTACTCTGCAATATTTTTTCTAAAAAACATCTTTTCAATTACTGGAAGCCCATCTTTAATAGAGATTAATTATTTTCTTAAAATGATCCCTAAAAATTAAAACGTTGATTCTATTTTAGAAAAAATTGTTAAAATAAAGAAACATTAAAGTTTTCCACCTGTAACTATGAATATGTTTTGATTTCCTTTTAATTAGTTCCTTTTTTGCTTAACTTCGTCATGAGTAGAGCATCTACTCGACTGAAATTGCGAGAGCAGTTAGTAGGGTAAGCGGTTTGAAGTAATCCACTTAGCAACTTTCATAATTAATGAGAGGAGGGGAGCTGGAATCATTTAAGGAAGAAAATTGTTCCTCTTGCCGTTTCGAGGAGTTTTCCTAGACGAAATTATCGGGAATTATATGCAAAGACTATTTTGCGCCGTTAATTAAAATCTCCCATCAGGAATGGAGGTAATTTATTTATCCATTGAAAGATGTTGTCTTTGATGAATTTATGATTTTGAAATTGTCTGTGGACCCCATTGGAATAAATAGTAGAATCCTTGGAGCATCTTGAGGTTGCTTTCTTATACCAAAGGAAGTTAATACGGCTTTAAGACTTCAGAGCTCACCATTTGTTGGAAATTCTAATAAATAAAAGTGTTTTTATTATATTAAAGGATTTTTTAATTGTAAATTTAAACAATTTTCGAAATATTCTCTCGATAGTTCTCTTCCTAAATGATCTGAGCAGCAAACAATCTTTTCAAAAACTTTGACCAATATTAAACATACTTATACTTAAGTACACTTTTAACAGAATGGCACGCATTATATTTAAATATCTCGAAAATATAGATTATACCAAGTTTTGAAAGACATGCCCTGAAGTAAAGGTGGTCAGATTAGACTCTGCGTTTGAATCCTCTCCTTTTAACATGTAGTACCGTTTATGTTAATGTATTAAGTTGTGATGTTTGCCAGCCTGTAGATACCCTTCAAAGGTATTAGGAGCACTTTTATTCGAAAATAACAAATTTTGGATGCCAGTTAAAAATTATTTTCTACAACGGCCTTAAATCCTCTTCTTCCAAACAGAACTACGAAATTTGATAATTATTTGGGTTTTACAGTTGGGATCCAAGGAGTCGCTAAGTATATTTTACTGAGGAGAGCACTCGATATCTATGTATATGTTTGAGAGTACTGATTGTGATATATTTGCATTTATCTGATAGGTTTGTTTTTGAATTTATAATTAATCTGTGACAATGCTGCGGTTTTACTATAGTTTGTTTTTGTAAATTAGTTATGATTGCCGTAATAGTATTATAGTAGTAATATTATAAATTATATCAGTAATTAGTCAGTTTTAAAATGACATGAAGTATTTAGCAACAATAATGATTATTTCATCCTTGATACGAAAGTATTCCGTTTTTAGTTCCAAAACTAGGTACGTCATTAAATTCATCTGTAATTGTTTTTATTAATCAAATAATCGTTAAATGGCAATCAGTGTGGTTTTACTGAATATAATAATAAGAATGAATTTTAGAAAAAAATCTTGAGGGTTCATTGACCTATGCGAGACCATTAAAAGCAGAAACACCTCAATGATTAATTAAATGACAGGGAGTATGGTCAATATGATTGGATCGTGTGTGTGGTTTAACTAGTGAATACGTCAATGGACTAGCGGTTGGTTGCTCCATTCATAATACGTTACTGATCTACTACAAACAAACCTGTGATGGAACCACAGATAGCTAGTGTCGAAGTGGTCTGTGGTGAGGATTTAAAATCAATTTCAATTTCATCTAGTCGTTATCAACTAGGGGAGATAGTGTTGTGACATTGTGTTATGATTCAGCTATGTAAACCCAATCTAAAATTACAATTGGCTCACACTATTCCTACCGTTATTATTGCAAAACTGTGACATAGATCACTGGAAGAGATTATTATGTTGGTCTTCAACATTAACCTAAAAAAACTCCAATTTATGAATATATTAAGAATAATTAGGTATGATAAAAAAAATAACATTATTCTGACTAGAATAAATATGTTATACCAAGAACAAAAAAAAAATCTCAAAAATATTTTACGTCTCATAAAATAAATAAATGTTACTCAATTCAAGTTCTGTATTAGCTTCAGATAATTGCTATAGGTATCTTTATCATAATTGAATACTCAGAAGTTCATAAGTTTCTCTAAGAGATTAATTAATATAATCATTGATTTTTTTATTTTTACATACAGAAAATGTTCACAAGATAATTGAGGTAGACTTCATTGCTTAAATGTTTATTTATTTTTTGCTGATCCACTCGTCTCCATTTTCAGCTGAATTGTTTAAATTTTTCACATATCTAAGAGCTGATAGTGAAAAGTATGCGTGTGGGGTTCCTTAAATGCCTTAAACTACTAGTTATTTTGAATGAATAACGCTTGTTATCAATATTGAAATCATTGAAAAAGTCATGTGTGGAGCATTGTTTTTTTAATCCAAGCTAATTATGAAACGACACTGAATCATGCTTTTTTAAGAGATTGTTTTGTTTATATAGGTTTCCTTATAATAAATAAAACCAATCTGTGAAATCGTACTTGTCAAGGTAGAACCAGAAACTCGCAAAGACCAGAAAAGACTGACAGACAGGTGGGTGAAAACCAAACTCCTTTAAGAATGGCACTTTTGTGTGTAACTAATATGAGCGGCTTAAAAACATCATTTTTAATGCTCGGAACAATAATAAAACCCAACTAAATAACAGAATAATGGTTAACCTAAATATAAATTGACTGATACAAGAAAGAATATATTAAAATAACTAAACTTATCACTAATATTAGCAAGACTTGTTGCACTATTGTAGTAAAATATGTTTGCTTTTCTTAAGGATGTAAATTTAGTGTAATTTTTTATTTCTCTAACTAGTGGATTTATGGCTGTAGCTACCGCTAACTACATAAGATAAATCACCCTATACTCTATTGCATATATATTGTAAGCAAAAGTAAAATAACATGAACTAAATGTATTATAAACAAATGTAATCATTGTGAAAGTGTTAAGGAATAAAAGGCGGAAGCCAACTAATTCACACGAGAAAGGGTCACCAGCTGGCAGTCATAAACAGTCATAAACATGAAAGGGTCATCAGCTGGCAGTCATAAACAGTCATAAACTTAACAACCCTTTGGGGCCTCTCTACCTCCAGGGCTTGTCCCTGGGTCGGGTAAGGAGGTGGCGGTCACGTGTCTCACTACCGGTCACGTTCCTCGCCCCAGGTGTGCGTGTGAACCGCCGCCGGATCAGACCCTTTCCGCCGCCTCCCAGCAGGAAGTAGAGAGGGTACTCAAGGGAAGGCTACTGGCCCTGTTAGTCAGTCTCTCTCGCGACTCTCCCGTGGCCTTTACTCGTGACGCTTGCTTGGTTTCCGCTCGAACTCTGAAAACTTGACTAATTCTTTATGAAACCTCTGTACCTCTTCTCTTGAACATAGTGCATTGTCGGGGCACATACCTATCATAAATGGAGTCGGATAGTAACGCCGTCATGGAACGATTGTCCAGGTTATTAACTCGAACAATGCGCACTTGTCACCAGGGCTAGGGTAACTAGGCACCTCCTAGTGACGACCCGACGATGGCGTTAGAGCAATTGTCAAGAAATATTTCACTTTGAAGGTACCAGGATGAAAAAGAATATTTCATTCATCGTGCTTTGTGCTTCTTTTGCATTTTTATGCAATAAGATCCTAAGACATTCATTACAACTTATTTGAAAGTTCTTTTTTACTGCTGAAGCTCCCTGGAAGGAAATACAGTATTGTACAGGATTAATTTATTTTTTAGAAAAAGTGTGGATGGTTTATTAAAGTATAGGTACATTTTGGCATGGTTTTTTTTTTAATTTACATGCTGGATAAAAGTTAATTTTTGTCCTGGTGTACTCTTTGGTGTTGTGTGGAGTAGGATATTACTTAAATAAACGAAATACCTATCATGGAAATTCCGCACGAAAGTCCACTAACCAGATTAAAGTAGAAGGAGGGCAATCCTTTAAAATGTACACAGTATTACCTTAGGGAAAATAAAGTTCGGATTTAAATAGAAAGTTTTACTCGTCCATCTCCAGGTAATAGTGACACTTGGTATACTGAAGTATAAAGTGTTAGACCTCATGGACTCAAAATTAAAATAAGATAAGTGCCCTTACTCGCGACTCCGCCCACATGCCATTTACTGAACAATTGTATATAAATTCCAAAGTCTTATCTGGATTTAGAACTCGGCTAGTGTTGCGAAACGGTCACCGCGATCACAGCGTCATATATGAGCACATTTCCTTTCACTGTATAACAATCATATATCTGCATATATTAAGTAATAACATTCATTGCTTTTGAAGATGGCAGAATTGCCTGGATTAGATGTCCTCGCTGTCGTATAGCCGTATTTGGCCTAAGAACCCTTATACATATGCGATGTTGGTGTTTATGACCTGACCTTTTTAATGTCGTCCTTTCACCCGAGCACGATAATGAGCACGCTATCGTCTACGTCCTGATCTAGGGGCGTTTTCCGCAGCAGTGGGTTATCTAACGGTTCACGCGAAGCCTTACCGACGTGACGTAATTGTATAGAATATTTTTAGTGAAAAGACCTTGCTACACTTTTGAGTCATACGAAAAATTTCGCAATCGCCAGCCAATCTCCGATGTCCTTGGCCACCAACCTGGTCAGATGCCTTTCATCAAAACAAAACTACTTTCCTAAAAATTAACAAACAGACCCCGCGGCCAAACCTACGATTTTTTAAGATTGATAAGAGCCAATATTGTAACCACTATACACTTAGGCTATCTGATTCGTCCTATAAGGGCTCCTTTATTGAATCCTTTCAAAACAAGATGATGTATTTATTTGATGTCACAGACAAATATGCAGTCACACAAATTATTAAGACAGTTAGCAAATGTTATATATTGAAAACTTCTTTATTCTGATAAAATTACAATCTGCCCTATTGATAAATATTCTCATTCATAGCATATTTACAATTTTTCATTCACTCGCTCATTCATACAGTACTTACAAACAGCCCACAAACCTCCCAAATCCACATGGTTGTCACCTCCCTCGCATACGAAAGAGGAGGACTTGTAGAGTCCCCCCACGCTCCTCCATCAGCCGTGTCACCGGATACTAGCCAGTGGATGCTGACCAAGAGCCACAGACGCTCAGGAAATGATTGGTTAAACTGACCATTGTCAGAACTCCCACTGTCACGTATTTATAATAGCTCACGAGGCCATTGCCACTCCGAGTAGGATTATAGGGATGAGTGGCGCAGTGTAATGACTTTGCAAGGGGATTAACCCTGGGAGTAAGCACCCGGTTACTATGGAATTTCATGAACTTGGAAGGTATGATGTCAAGAATGTTGGGTATAAATATAGAAAATGTTAGAGAAATTTTTATTATATTACACTCTTATTATACTCTGTAGGCTACTATTACTGTTCAGTACATATCTACTTAGGGTATTTTTGTTTTTTTTATTCGTAAATCTAAGTATGTATATATTTACATATTTTTGTGTGAGTACCCAGTATTTTTTTCTTTTCTTTGTATCGTTTTTCTTTACATTTTTTTGTGTTCATATTTTTAATTAATGTTAAATATGTCTTCTTTATGTGTATATATACATTTTTTGTCATATCTTTCACTTTTAATGTTTACTTGTACATTGTGTCTTTTAGTAGGGACTGATAATGTCAAAGGACCCACTTCATGTTATATGTTATGCAGATGTTTGATCTTAAGGGAGCTAGTCCCAGGATAATGCTATAAGTAATATTCATTGTTTCATGAAACAAATGGAGGGTTCTCAGCTCTTTATTTTTCCACATGGTGGTTATAATTAAAGCTTCTTTCAATTCTCAATGAATGATTTTTATTTTATGAATAAATGAATTTAGATAAAACGAATACAGAAAAAAAAAACGCCAAAACAGATTCTAATTTTTTTTTTATTGATATAACAGGATTTTTTTTTCTGGAACGAAGTGATTGCCAAAGGTTAATCCTGTGACCCCACTTGTGTGCCGTGTACGTGACTTAGGGGTCAATGCGGGGCGAAAAAGCAAAGGGCTTGTTTTCTACCAAGATTTAAGGCAATGAAGCCATCACCCCTGGAGACGTGGAGGCTCATAATTTACGTATTGTTACGTATTCATGTATACGTCGGATGGTAATCTCCAAGAAATATGTTAATCATCCTACTAAACAGAATATTTAAAACACAACCGCAGTTTGTAAGATGGATTTATTATCGATGGTTTGGTGTTCTACTTATAAATTATATAATTATTATTTACAAATTCACAACTCAACAATTTCTCATTGACGTAGAATTGACACAGTCCCTTCGAGAGAGTGCCCCCCGATGTCGGTCTGAGACTTTGGTGTCCCAAGTCATTCAGTGAGGGGTTGTGGCCGTAGCAACTCACCGGTGGATGGCTCCCAGACATCAGATGTTGTAATTGTGGCCATTTCGTAGGCAAGCCATAAACAATTTATCCTGGACAGAATATAATGCTCACTTCTTCGGGTGACAAGCGGTTCAGTCATTCTTATGTCCTTGAGATCACTCCACAATGTTTGTTCTGTTAGTCACTCATTGTTCATAATCCACGACATTGTGTAATGGTGTGCATTGATTTATTTTATGTCCTAGTTTCTACTTTTAATATTTATTTATTTATTATAAATTTGATATTTAAATTAGTGCCTGCTTTTTGGGTCGTTATTAAAATGCGCAAACTGGGATCTGCAGCATTCAAATACATTTTGATATCTCAATTAATGTCACTTAGAACATAAACTCAATTGTCAAATTCAGTATAAGCTAGACGGCAATAGTAGCTAGTAAATTATAATTTACACTATAGCTATATAAGAATGTGCTTATATCTGTGGTTTTTATTATCGCTACTAAATTATACTTCAACGGTGTGGGTGCTTAATAATTGGATTTCCACAGAAATAAAATTAAACTAAATTTCTGTCTTCTTTAGATTGAACTATACAATTAAAAGACTAAATCTTCTTTTGAGAAGGGTTTAAATTTAGGGGGGAAGAGTTAAGCCGTGTTAACAAATGAAACGTCCCTACGATACTGGTGTTTGAGTAAATAATGTTCACCCTGTAGGATAAATGTTTTAAATATACGTTTTTTAGATGAAAAGCCTTAACATCTCTACGTTAAATTTTTCATATCATACACAACACACAGTGTGGTACTTCATTAGAGCACATAATAAAAAATCTAGTCAAGTTTGATGCATCAGGGATGGCCATCAGGCAATTAATGGAGTCGCTATGGCAAAGAAAGCTATTTATTGTCAGTTATGATAGCTTTTTGTAATAATAGCTCACTGATGCCCCCTGAGGCACCTACGTGAATCAGGACATTGCTATGTTTAATTTTATGATGCTTCTTCAACATGCAAAGGCTGTATATATTTCTAAACATAATTTACTTGCGTAAATAAGGTTATAATAATAATGAGAACAATAATACCTTGATAGCCCTGGGACTACGTCCCTTAAGAACAAACGTCTATTTAACATAAAGTTCTTTAATAAGTCTACACTAAAATATTCAATGTATAAATAAAAAATAATGTTATGACGAATTATATGCTATAATAAAAAACATAAAAGACCCGTATTTATCAGGAATTAAAAACCTAAATTAAATAAATATAAAAAAAAAACAATAACTTGCTTGCACACATACTATTTTGATGTAGTTATTGATTGCTATACGCATATAAATATGTAAATAAATACATATCTAGATTTACACATGAAATAAATAAATAAAGATACCCTGAGTAATATGCATTAATGCACAATAGTACTCTATTATTATAATAAGAATATGCTACGTTCAGTCACTATTATCTTTAATTTTTTTTATCATTAGGGGTAGTATTCTACTATTTTATCTCTAAAAATAGACATTTTATTTCTTGGTAAGATTTCAAATGATTTTTATGCTCAACTGAAGGTGGTAAACATTTTATTTTCTAAAACACTTTTTCCTATAATGTGCCGAGGCTAAAACATAAAACTTTTATGTTCTGGTACTCCCTAGACTATTTTTTTTTTTTTTTACAGCGTCACTACATAAATGGATTTGTCCTAGGAACCCTCGGTATGCGATTACGGTCGTGAAATTTATAACGGACCAGTTATAAAATAGCTTTATTACTATAATTGAGAGCACTAAACTGGAAATAACCCGCAATATAATAAACGGAGATATGATGGCGGTAATTTATTCCGTCAGGCTCTGTCTCAACTCCCAAGGGTGCCTGATAATTACGGGGCTTTGGGGGCGCGATTAGTGGCCTAGAGTACACACCTGACCTCATATTGACAACCTGCTCAATTGTGGAATTTGATATTATGTAATGTTTCAGTTGTAACAGAAGACATAAATAGGAACATGTATTTATCTACTAACAAACTAAGGGACATGCCAGAGGTTATTGTGTTCATTAAAACTTATGAGTTATATACATTATATTGTAAATAATTTATATTAAGGAGCGGGGACGTGACTCCAGCACGGTAGGGTCCCTTTCCTGTGCGTGTATGTTAATAGTGTAAGAATTTACATTGTAAATACCATATGTATGCAAATTTGTAAATATGGTGTGAATGAGATCATTTGTCGCAATTGTCTATTTCCCTTTTAGGGCTACTCTCTTCTATTAGAGATTACTAAAAATATTCGAATCATTTATAATCGCAATGAACTATTTCCCTATTCGAAGCGCTTTATTTTCAAACTGGAAAGCTTATTTATATGCACGGGGAAGTGCTTATGGTTATCTCGTTTCAAAAAGAAAAGTAGTTGGCAGACCACAGCTACTATTGGCCAACTACAATAACCGTAGTAGTTAATAATAATAGTACCAGTAGTTATAGAGCTACATCTACAATTATCGATAATTTTGATTTTTACTTGCGTTACTGTTGGAATGGATTTAGGATCCACAAGTGCCGTTGGCATACACTGAAATGTAATAACACATTGTAGAAAAAAATAAAACTAAACTTTAATTTTGGCAGTACGATAGTACGATGTCCCCTCTTTCCTTTTTTTTTTTTTTATTTACTAAATTAAAAAATGTTGTGATATTCGAAATGTAACTCTGAAAATTTTGATTTATTAAACATGAGAACCGATTAAAAATAAAAGGTTCAACACATTGTCTGATTAAGAATAACATTCATTTAGTTTTCGTACAATAGAGATGTAAATATTACCTACAAATTGATACACAGGGGTAGGACATCAAAATAAAACCAATAACATTATATTCATATTGAATGTTGAGCTTTGGTCATTTTGGAAGGCAAAGATTAGCTGATTTTTGCAATTACTTTAGTTCTACCTGAAAGACCTTGTATATAATGTACTAGTGCGTTCTATTAATTTATTGATTTTTCTCCTTTTTTTGTAAGCTACTAAAATTACGATTGAGAGGTAAAACAACTTATAATGTTGTTATTTATTATCTGGTTCGTTCGGAAGTGCATATTAATTTTTGAGATTTTCATTCTATTCTGAGAAATAATTAGTACAAATCTGAAGTTGGCAAACAAATAAAATAGTTTTTTTTGTTCATCTGATTTTGCTCGACATCCTCAACATATTTAGAACACAAAAAAACTAGTAGGAAAAAAAAACCTTTTGGACATTGACCATTTAAATCCATTTAACTAAATGTTGAATTTTACGTTGCTTAGTAACTGGAGTCGTAGCTCCGTTGCAATTACAACTACTAGTTTATATTTGCTGGTGCTAATACTTTTTACCGACTACTTTAGTTGTAGTTTTTAAATCCATCTACAGTACTGGTAGTTTCAAATAGTAGTTAATTACCACAAGTAATTTCAGTTGCAATTACTAAAAAAGATTTTCTCGTTTTAATGGTAAAAGTTATTTTAATTTTTTTAGATACTATCTGTACATGTAATTTAAGTAGTTGTGTGTAATTAATTAACTGCTATAGTATTTAAGTAGTTGTGTGTAATTAATTAACTGTGATAGTATTTAAGTAGTTGTGTGTAATTAATTAACTGCTATAGTATTTAAGTAGTTGTGTGTAATTAATTAACTGCTATAGTATTTGAGTAGTTGTGTGTAATTAATTAACTGATATAGTATTTAAGTAGTTGTGTGTAATTAATTAACTGATATAGTATTTAAGTAGTTGTGTGTAATTAATTAACTGCTATAGTATTTAAGTACTGCCCAACTCTGGTCAGATCTTTAACCTGATCCGAACCTGTGGTGAATCCATACATATATAAACAGTGTATACTTATATATTGAGCATATATTGAGTATACTTGACAGGATAAAAATAGCTAGTTATAATGAGTTTATGTGTATATGCTCCATTGCCCATTATACCATGTATGTAACGAAACGGGTTATGATGTTATGGCCTCGTTAATCCATAAAGTTCATGCAACCTTTTTCATGTGATGACGTCGCGGGTAATTTACGAACCTGTTAGCCAATCAAATTTTGAGTCTCTCTGGGCGTTAGCTCACGAGAGGGGGGGCATTTCCCACTACTATCTGTCTTTGTCTTGATCATTGCTTACACGTTCCATCTCTGTCTTTGCAATCCTTCACCTTGTCTCTGACAAAAGGGATTTCTGATAATCTTATTTATAATTGAATAATTTCTTAGAAGTATATTCTTTAAATCGTCTTGAATTGAAAATATAATTTATTTGAAATCTAAAAATGGTGGTCCCAAGGTTCCCGCCTCCTTTTATGTATGTCTCCTTTACCGCCAGGTATGTGCCTTTTTTTCTCCCTGACAAATTCATACAAAACTGTATACAGGGGATCTTAAACGAAAACACTCTCCCTTGTAATCAACCTACTTCTAATAAATAAATTTAGTTTTATACTGAAAGGTATCAGTACAATATTTATTACTGTGGTCTAAACATCGTCCACTGCAAATTAAGTAAATTAAGCAGTGCACGGTCGATTCACCCAACTCTGGCAGCCAAAAATTAGGAAATCGCTCAGGGCAAGAGCCTTTCATATTGATTTATCAAAATTATGTTTAATACATTAGGTATAAAAAGATATATACAAGCCCTTGGGAGCGCCCTCCTTGTGCACTGGGTGGTAGCTTACCCTTCATATAGAATGTTTACTCCACGCTTTTTAGACACATAAGATTTCATTTGTACATCTATAAGTCCAATTTAGCCATATCAACTCCGCTCATATGATGCTCTACAAGATAAGGAGACATGGTGATGTAATTATTTAGTTATTTTTGCCACGGTCTTCAAAACAATAATTAGTTAATTAATACAAGAAAAATGATTTCAAAAGAAGAGTATGCGTAACATGAGGAAAAGTGAGAATGATAAACGATTTCCTCTCCTTGAAAATTGGGAAAGCCCAGAGCGCATGATGTGGAGTGTTTCAGTTTCAGGTCATGGTCAGTGATTCCGCTTTCGGAATGTTTGCACTAGACGGATACAAAAAGAATACAAAGGTTTCGTAAATACAAAATTAACTGCGCCACTTTTATGGCAAGTAAAGACTATAGATATAATTTTCAGGGCCCTTTAACGGGATTTATTATGTAAATATTCATTACCCCCCCCCCTCGCGGTACACTCATACCACGGATTTGTTTTCATTTTCCCGATACCGAAAGTCTTTTAACGGCCTTCCCAGCTATCTTCCTCTCACTTGTCTCATGCATTTTACAATAATAGTCTTAATTATAATCCAATAAATTAACAAAAATTAGTAATAAACATATTTCACAACATCCCGATTCACGATTTTAGAGAAGTAATTTCGTTTTTTCATTTTATGTACATGGGCTCATAACTTATAGTTACCAGACCCCATAGCGGCTCTAAATTAAAACTAAAAAACAAACTATACGTAAAAACTAATATATCTATGTCGGGTCGTCACGAGGGGGTACCTAGTTACCCTGGTGATGAGGGTTGAATTAAGTTTATAACCTGGACAGTCGTTTCATGGCGGTTTTACTATTTGACTCTATTTTTGATAGGTATGTGCCCCGACAATGCATATGTTCAGGAGAAGAGGTATAGGGTAGGTGGTGTAGGTAGTTTGTGTGGTCTTGGAATGACCACGAATTCACACTCGGTATCTGAGGGTAGGCGAAATCCGTCCGGATCCCAAAGGCGAGTGTGAACCGGAGAGAGGCAGAATTGCCGTGGGGAACCCTGCTTGGTAACCTTTGTCCACTAGGGAGACGTCTCTCCCTAGGAGGTGCTAGTTTTAGCAAGACGAAGGCAGAGATTCCCACTGGGAAGGTGTGGGGTCTGACAACGCCGGACTAAAACGTAGCGAGGTGAGGAGAGAGATGGAGAGGTTTTTCATAAAGAAGAAGCCATGTTTCAGAGTTTAAGCAGAGCAGCCACGAGCCAGTTAGTTCCCAGGAGAATGATATACAGGCCCCAAACCACCGGTCTTAAATACCCAGCTGGCTCCGTCAGTAGCCAATAAGAATCGTTGTTATAGTACCCAATGAGGTTTTGAGTATGGGATCCCCTTTGTTCTCTGACAGAGACGTGAGCCAGGAAGGTCTCTCGGGGGTTGGGTCTACTACCTGCCCTGAAAGCTGGTGACCAAGCTCTTGTAACTACTTGGCCCCCCGCATTTTTTATTGCTTAACACATTTACAATGATTTATACTTTGGTAATGTTATTTACATTTGTTTACAATATATATATACAATAGAGTATAGGGGGATTTATCTTATGTAGTTAGCGGTCGCTATAATCCACTTATTTATAATAGGAAAATAGAAAAAATAATCTACAATCAAATTATACTAATAACTAACTCGCATCTTCTCCGTGTCGGGTATAACACGTCGATTATAGTCAATATTTTATTTTACTATTTCATTTGTTAGCTAATAATACGATTTTTGGTTACTAATGTGGTCCAACAAATGAAATTAAGTAATTGCGTTAAAAATACATATTTAATAATAATTTAATAAATATATAAGAAACTCAGTACTTCGTACCTTTTTTTCATTTAGGTGTAATTTAGTCCACAATTCAGGTAACAAAATTTTAGCTGATATATAAACTAGTATAGACCTAATTGATGTTCCTCACTGGATGTACTCGAACAGGATTCTAAATGTAACCCTTAAGGATAAATTCGGTCCTTTCCTCCTTATAAACCTGTAGGAGAAATGATCAAAGCCCCCGATTCCTTTGTCATGTCAATAGCTCAAGGTATCCAAAGCTACTCCATAGGAAACTCTTATCCCCCCGGGACACGTAATAAAATACCACGAACCGCATCTAAGGGACTTCAGTAGGACAAGTGTGAACTCTTCCCTTATTAAGGAAGCCACGCTTAGCTTACATTTGACAGTACTTCATTATGTTCATCATAGTCATCGCAGAGTTTGATGGATGTTCTTTGACATATTTTTATAACAAAAACCTCAATTATATTATAGTTAGACTCTATGGAGCTCAAGCACTGTTATGATATTTACTGGGGATAAGACGCGCTTAAAATCTCGTTAAAACCTCGTGGCCGGCTGGGAAACTGTCCCACAAGAACGAACCATTCAACAGCATCCTGTATAACCTCTGTAACAGACTAATTATTTTAAAGTTATTCAAGAGTACAGGACAAATTACTTTGACAACTTCGAGGTTTGAAAGTAAATAATTTTATTTTATTCAAAAGAGTGGCCTCGCTTTTTTTTTTTTTTTTTTCAATAAATTGATCATCCCTTTCAAGTTTATGAAATTCCACACTACCCTTTCCAACCACCCTAATCCTGTAGCACAGTCATTGCACTGCGCCACTCATCCCTATAATCCTCCTCGGAGACTGAAACGGCAGTGGCCTCGTGACCTACTATAAACGCGTGACAGTGGGAGTCCTGGCAATGGCCAGTTTCTCCAATCATGTCCTATTGTATGAATGAGCGAGTGAATGATGCTGTAAATATGGTATGAATGAGATCATTTATCTGTATTATTATTGCCTTATAAAAGGCAGATTGTAATTATTGCACAATAAAGATTTATTTCAAAAAAAAAAATAAATTGAATTTTTTTTTCATTTTTACCGACACAAATTTTGTTCTATCAAATATAAACAGAATTACAATAATCTATGGTATTGACCAAAATTCTATTTTTCCTCGTTTTGTCAGGTAAACTTAATTTGTTGGTAATATCTTTAAAGTTCTTGTTGGGCCACCGTCACCTATCGATCCTTTATGGTGGGGAATCTTTAAATTTTAAATTGAATATTAGTTTTGGCTTTAATAAGCATGTCTCAGAAAAGCTGACTGTTTAAGTGATAAGTGTTCAAATTTTTGCCCGGTTCCTTTAACGCGTATCTTTTGTTATTGTATCAAATAGGGGTTTAAATAAGACTTTAAAGTTTCTGAAAGATTGAATTATTTTTACGGTTACTATCGTGGAGTATACATGGATATAATATTGACAATAAATTAGTTCTCACATATTATTGCAAACATAATAAAGAACATGTGAATAAGAATTAGTAAAGTCCAAAAAAGTACCTGCTTATCCACATTATGAGACTCCAAGAGTCAGTTTCCAACCTTGTTGTCAAACCATATTAATAAATGTACAGCACTACTTAGTCTACCCAAAATTTATTTTAAACCTATACCAGCATATTTGGCAGCTGTACAACCAGTCTCAGTCATCTTATAATTAAAATGAGACATAAAATAAATAAACCTCAAAGTGAAAATTAAAATGTCTCATGTTCTAACCCAGAATAGTATCTCCAGTTTAATTTATATTTTTGAAACGTTAAAAAGCAGGAGAAAGCAAGACTATCCCGAACCTTAGCAGGAACCCCTGACAACTCTACCCGCCTGTCAAAAGCACACGCAAAAACTAAAGTAATGAGAGATCAAAGTGAAAGATAGGCCCTTGATTTTATTAGTGACTCAATTAATGGCCCAGGCATTATCGGTGTGTTCCCTTAGGTAATAAAGTCTCCGTTGATTCTACACTGGTCGGCTTTTACTAGGACTGGACAGGAGTGTCAAAATGCAACAGTGCTTTGACAATATTCAACATAATCATCGTTTTAGGGCCAATGACTAAGAGCCATTGATTTTTTTGATCTTTATTATGTTTGAAATAATATGTGAGCACTAATTTATTGTCAATATTATATCCATGTATACTATGTAAAAATAATTCAATCTTTCTGAAACTTTAAAGTCTTATTTAAACTCCTATTCGATACAATAACGAAAGATACGCGTTAAAAGAACCGGGCGAAAATTTGAACACTTATCACTTAAACAGTCATCTTTCCTGAGACATTTATGCTTATTAAAGTCAAAATTATCTTGTATCAAAAATCATCAATTATAGTGTTTACAATTCTTCATTCACTCGCTTATTTCATATATTATGTACAAAGCGACTTCCAAAATCCAAATCTTTGCCACCTCCCTCACATGCAAAAGAGGAATCGGAGTCTTGGGAAGACACTAACGCTCCCCCGTCAGCCGCGTCACCGGTACGAGCAAGTGTAGGCTGACCAAAAGCGTGAGAGCCAGAGACGCTCAGGACATGATCGGAGAAACTGGCCATTGCCAGGACTTCCACTGTTACGTACTTATAGCAGGTCACGAGCCCACTGTTGCTTTAGCCTCCGAGTACGATCATAGGGATTTATGTTGCAGTGTAATGACTGTGCTAGGGGATTAGGGTGGTTGGATAGGTTTGGATAGATAAATGAAGGATATATTTATTTATTTGTTGGATGTAGGATAGGTTCATGTATTATAATAAAATGTCTAATTAAGTTCATATCACACAATTATGGGTTTTCATTTGGCAGTGAAAACTAATTTAATACATTTTTATAATAATACACTTTCTTTTTTCTTTTTTTTTTCTTATCTCTCAAAAAATAAAATAGGATTTAGGAAAAATAAAAAAGGATAATTTATTTGGAATGATGGGTGCCTTTCACTAGGGGGAGTCCCATTTGAAGGATATGTGTAGAGGATGAGGAGTGTGGAGGGCCTCGGAATAGGTTGAGTGGTGTCGGGACAGAATACACAATACTTTTTTTTTTTTTTTTTCTTAACCCCTTTAATTTTTTATACAACATGTAAAAATATGAACAAAGAATTGACAAATTTTTCTCCTCATTCTGCTATGCGCAGATGCATTTGAAGGAGATTGGGTTCATAAAATCAGATTAAAGTTAATAGGAACATAACATAAATGCAATTCTAGGTGATGGGGTTCACCTTCAGTTTAATATGTGGGAGAAAAACTGAGAAACTAAAACCTAAACCTAGAACCTAAGACTAAGGCGTTCCAGCCGCGACAGCGTCCTGCCATCGATGGGGGAACGGAGAGGGGGTTATCGTGTTAAACACCGGGTTTGTCAAGTATTGCAGTGAGTCGAAAAAATTGATGTCTACGTTGGATGAATTCATCCACCGTAGGCAGCTCAAAGATATCGTGAAGCTCACTGTTGCACCGCAGCTCGAATGAAGTACCTCTGACCACTTTCATGAGCATACCGTTTTGGAATTGTTGGAGTCACCGAGCTGTCGTATACGTCAGATAACGAAAAAGCGGTGCACCATACATCAGAGTAGGCCTGGGTACGCTCTTGTAAATCGATAGCTTGAGACGCAGTGACAGATTGGGGGAAATTAATAAATGTGTAAGCCGGTAAGACTTCGTGTGAGTTTGCTTCAACTTCTTCGTAAAATGGTTATTAAAATGAAGGTGTCTGTCTATTTTAATTCCCGGATATACTAGGTTGTTGGCTGGTGAATTCTCCTCCGTTCCTACTATGTAACTAGTAGGTACACAACAATAAACAACAAACAAAAAACCTAGTTATTAATATGGACACCGAAAATTCTTATATTCTTCTATGTATACTAGGAAAATAATTATTTTTCAATTACATGAGCAGTGATTTTATTACATGAATGGTATTATATGTTGTTTTAGTATGGTATTATCACCACAGGGTTTAGCCTTATTGTGGCTTATAATACCTTAGTAATCAGCAGTCTAATTTGAAATCCATAGCATACACACGATTCCTCCTCTGAGCCTTCTCCCCAAGCCCTGTCATCTGCAAGGTGATAGATTTTAATATTTCTGGTGTTGTATAATTTACATAGCTTGTACTGGTACAAGCTATAGACTCATCTTTTGTTTATTTCGACCTAAATATAATTTTATTTCTGGAATTAATCTTCTTCTTTTGTGATTTATTTGAAACATCACACCTGTAATCAATTAATTAATGTATTTTTATTATTTCTTACTTGATTTCTTCTTGTTGCAGTATAATAGCGACTTAAAGTAGAATAACTATGCAAAATATCATACCTTTAAAACTTTGGTTGATCCCCTGCTCAATAATATTTAATGTTTTCTCAGAATGAAACCTTCAAATCTAAATTTGATCGTATCGGTTATCAAAATGATTTAAAATGTATTAACAATGCGACTCCTGTAGTTTTATCTTAGCCAGTTTCGTTTAATAAATATATATGTTTTCATAACTTTCATAATCTTTTGATTCAATATAGTTTTTCATCGAGGTTCAAACACCCGCATTAATATAACGTCCAGTTTCTCCAATCATGATTTGAGCGTGTGTGGCTCTCACGCTATTGGTCAACCTCCACTGACTCGTATCCGGTGACGTGGCTCATGGAGGAGCGTCGGGGACTTCACATCCTCTTTCGCAAGGGAGGTGACACCTATGTGGCTTTGGGAGGTCTCAGGGCTGTTTGTAAATGAATGAGAAAATTTATCACAATTACTTATTGACCAATAAGGCAGATTCTAATTTTATCACAATAAAGTTTTGAATGTAAATATATTTAACGTCTGCGGCATTGGCAAGACTATTGGCTAATACCACCTGTTCCCAATTTTGAAATATCGTGATATTAACATCAAATGTACTTATTACGAAAAATACTTCTCAGAAAGATATTCTGTTCAGTGAGAGTGGACCGGAACAAACGACTCGAGCAATCAAAAAGCACTTAAGGTTCTTTCAGGCCGCTGGCTGATATCGGACTTGGTGTTGTTTTATCTATTCACACCACATTCTCCTTTTCTTCTAAAACTTACACTAATAAAAATAAATAAGTATGGAATAATAACAAATAATTCTTGAGTAAATAAGTGCCTGAATGGATGACCTATTAAATATGATTGATTTGTAGGATAAAGCTCGGTGGATCTGAGGAGTAATATTATGGCTTAGAGCAGTAGAGAAACCATATTCCATATATATATATATATATATATATATATAATTTTATTTTTATTTTATTTTTTTTAATGTTTCTGTATGTCTGTATGTCCTGGAGTTTGTTAGTCCCGGTTCGATCATGAAATTTGAAATGAAGGGTCCATTTGATTACCCGTTGCCATGAAAAATATTTTCTATTCCATAAGATATAATCAGGATTACTAATTAATTATAAACGGAAAAATTCGTCTTAATTAATGATAAACAATGGTTTAGAGCTCTTAAGGGAAAAACAAGTACTAAATTCATGAACACTGTCATTAAAATCAAAATCGCAACTTTAAATCCCTTATTTGATTAATGATATTTTGAATGGTAGCTCCTTCTAATGCCCTGATAAGAAACAATTAATGATACTAACAGTATTAGATAATTAATGGTATATCATATGTTTTTACTATACACTAATTACTTAAAGTATCTTTAACTGATATTTTTTTTATATATATTCAATTTTATTAAGATAAAATTACAATCTGCCTTTTATTAGGCAATGAGTAGTAGCTTTTTTAAAAGCTTTTTTCGCAATTCCTGTTTCATGTAGGCTTCTACTTAATGCTCCAGACAATCGAAAAATATCAGCGAACATATATAATGGTTTATTATTAATCAATTACTTATAGTTAAAAAAATAATATTTTCACACTAATAAGGTTCTCAAATGAATGGCATCATTGTCCTGATTCAAAAATAGTGTGAGGTACGTATTTTAGCAAAAGTGAGCAATAATTATGTAAAATCGTTATTACATCCGTATTGAATCTGAATTGTGTAAAGGCTCTCACTTGAAAATATTTTTTTTCAACCAATTGGTTTGCTACAATAAATCTGTTATCGGAGTACACAAATGTGTAGTATATTATAGCTGTTTCCATGGTTTTGATTCTTCGTCCTCGATTAGACTCTTTGGTCAAGCATAGGTTACTTAAAGAGCAGTGACCAGGTCTTTTCCGTAAATATTCCAATTTTTTTTTTCACCTTTGGTAAAGTTTAATTAGTGGAATAGTTTACCTAAAATATAGAGTTCCAAATAAATTGGGATGCTTTTTTTATAACAGTCATTAAAATTCATATAGAGAAATATATACAGAGAAAAATATAATTTGAGATTCCACGGTTAGCTATCAATTTAGATTTGAGTAGATTGATTTGTCAGAACGTCTGCTTAAGATGACTTTATATTTCCTACATGAAGCGCATCCAATCCTTTGTGTTGATTGAAAAACGAAAGTTAGTTTTTCATCAAATGTATTTATAGACGACGTTTCGACATATTACATCTGTTCCCCAATATGTGTTAAAGGCGAGACAATCCCTGATGCTGATGACATGCATGCGTTGAAACGTCGTCCAGAAATAAATTTGATGAAAATCTAACATGTTTCTTCCATCAGCCTAGGTTGGTATCTCAAGAAATACATCCACTCAAAAAAAAAAAGTATAATATGCCTTATAGCTGTTTCAATTTTGACGCTTGAAAAATTTATTCACCAATAAAAGGCTATAAAAGGTGTTTTCGATACGTCAGCATCCTTTAGTAGCAAAAGCAAGTTTCTGAGTGGAATATTTTTCACTAAAGATAAGGATTGTGAATAATCAGGCTCGTGCCGTATGAAAGAAACAACTCATCGAACCCTGCAAACGTCTGCTAGGGTAGTATTCGTTATAGGTAATGAATATGGTCCTACGAAACATTGTCTACGATTGTCAATAGGGCTGGATTGGCTGGAGACCGTTGGGAATTCAGTTCTAGCCATGATATGATGGAGCTGCATGATATAACATGCCCTGTGTAAATACCTCTCAGCGATCCAAGCTGTGTCGCAAGTAAGAATCTTGACTAAACGATCATAATTATATCTTATCATTTGTGATCTCCGCCAGGGTTTCCAATTTAGGATTGGCATATTTTAATTTAAAATTTAACTACCGGCTTCCTTTAGTTTGATTTTTTTTCCACCATGTACTTCAGGAATTCAGAATATTAAATTTTATTAATTTCATATTTTGAACAGATTGAATTAATTAACAGTAACAGTTTTCATTCACATTTTAAGAAATGGCAAAACATAAATTCCAAGTTTGGCCTTCCATTTGTTGAGATAACTTAGCCATAGCTAACCATAGCTGTATACTTACTGATATTTTTATAGTGTAATTAAATTTATTTATTATAATTAGATTAATTTGATGTAGTGATTTCATAATTAAAATTCTCTGTATGAAGAAGAAAAAAAGCTTTTGGATCTGTTCATGTACCAGGGATTTACCCCTAGGGCCTTTCGGAAAAAAACACATTTATTACGATGGGTGTAGGTTGCCAGTAAATAGCAGGTGGACGAAACGAAGAATGAGCTATTCAGATCCTCGTCGAAGCAACATATGGTGTACTCCCAGTGGAAAGTTTATTTGTGTCATTGGAATGTGGTTTTCAGATATCGGAAGCATCTAATCACCATTTAATGCTCTCTTTCATGCTTCCTAAGCATCATTTCTAGCTAATGATATGTACAGGTAGAAGATTAAGCTAGAGAATGAGACACTGAGACAAGTGAATGTCTATTTGTTATTGTTGCATTTTATGTTGTAATATTAACTCCTCTACTATCGCATACTCTAAACATTACTTTAGTGCCTTTGGCTGTTATTCTGTATTTTGGACTTGTAAGTATCATATAAGTTTTTATATTGGACGTTTATGGAGTGGGTAGAAGAAGTGGCAAACAATACTTTGTAGCTCCACGTTCATAAGTTTTTTTTAATAAGGCCTGTGAAAATTCGTTATTCACCTGGGAAGAAAAGAAAAAAAATTATCAAAATCCAATATTCCAGCATAATTTTCCCGAGGGAAAGCGGGTTGGTAAGTCTCGCACTTAAGCAAACTCACTAATAGCCTATCAGGACGGGGGTTGCCTTCAGGAAGTGCTGGCCTACGGGCAATCCCCTCGTAGCCGTCGAACCCATTACGGAAAAAGAGGTAATCTATTCTTCAGCTTAATCTCTTTAATGTGTTAATAAGGGATCTCTATCTTGATTAGGATATATCAACATTGTTGAATTCTTGGAAATAATGTTCAACAGCCAATGGAGTAGTAATGTAAAAAATTGGAACCCAATAACTACTATAATCATCAAGACAGATTGAACTTGGACACAAAAAAAATCAAGTATCATGCATCATACAATCAAGGGTTACTTTATGTATACGAAAACTGACAGTTTCAATGACTATTTGTAATAATCGTACATTTAACGCCTTAAAACTTAATACACTTTATGAATCAGTACGACCTGGGCTTTAATTTGATAGCTGTTAAGTCTTGCACTACACGATGGAAAAGAGCAGGGAGACCTTAAACTCTTAGTGTAGGGATCAGTCTGTAAGCGTAAGTAAAATTATAATCATAATGCACAGCGTGTGCTGCCGAAAGTGCATTAAATCAGCAGAATTTTCGGGTAGACACCCAGAAGTGACATTTCCCTTGAAGTTCGGCCCTAAACCAGCATTGCATCCTAAAACCATATAATATTCATTATTTTTCATTTGGTCTCTTTTAGTTTTATTATCGTTAGGGCATTAACAGGAACCACCATACAAAATATAATCTCAACATATGAAACCTGTCTTGAACAAAGATCGTGAATACACTTTTTATGAAAGCTACTTTTATAGACAACATAAGCCCCAAAACATATAACATGATATTAAAAAGGACGTCGTAATCTTTTATTTGATGTCCTCTATTCAATCTGATGGAAAAACTTGTCGAATATCCCCAAAGTGGGGAGGGTCGCTACAACCTCTAGCCACCGTCCGGCGAGCGCCTAGAAAAAGATAAGATGGGTGGGCCTGTGGTCTTTCACCCTAGCTGCCGGCCTAGTCGGCGGGCAATCTAATTCGTTTTGATCTGACTCCATAAGATCTTTGAAGGTGTGCCCTGACAAAGCACTATGTTCAGGAGAAAAGGAACAGGGTAGGTTTATAGGTAGTTTATGTGGTCTTGGAATGACCACGAATTTACACTCGGCGTCTAAGGTAGATGAAAACCATCCGAGTTTGAACCGGAGAGAAGCAGACTGGATTACCGTTGGAGATGCTACTAGGTAAAGTTTGTAGGGCCACGGCAACCGTCGTCCACGAGAGAGAGGTCTCTCCCAAGGAGGTGCTTTAGCGAGACGATGGCAGAGATTCCCACTAGGAAGGTGTGGGTGGGGTCTGTCAACGCCGGGCTAAAACATTAGGACAACAACAGGTTAGGAGAGAGATATGCAGAGGTAGTTGAATGAGAAGACCATGGTTTAAGTACAGCAGCAAGCGCTAGTGCAGAGAGAAAGAGAGAGAGAGAGAGAGAGAGAGAGAGAGAGAGAGAGAGAGAGAGAGAGAGAGAGAGAGAAGAGTTCTAGGTGCCGGTTTGGTTCTTTCTATCATCCGCTTTTTTTTTTCCCTCTTTTCTTATTTTCCCCTCTTTTTTTCCCCCCGGTCCACTCTTAGACGCTCGGTTTATATAGGCAGGCCAGCCGTGGTGGGGATGGCTCCCCAAGCTTCTCTCCACTCTCCGCCTGACGTCATAAACTTTATTAAACATATGGAAACATAGCCATAGATATTTTCTGGTCCGAGAAAAGGGGAACTTCTAATTATTCGTAATTAAGAGGTGGACACAACAGTTACTTTATCGAGTCGTCAAATAAAACTACCATGCCAAAGCATGCCTGTATATTAAAACACACAGTAATTTTAGTTATAGTTACGAACAATAATTTATTGTTATTATAGTTTGAATGAAACACATTTATAGGTATGTATTATAGGTTGGTCGTGGGTTTGTTTATTTTAATGGGAATAACAGTTTTGTCTTCACACGGTTCTTAATTTTACATCACAGGTACTTTCAACAGTAATGCTGTCTGTATTTAGGCGTTGGAATAGATATGAAACAAGACCTCAGTGTCTAATGCTCACGGTTTCTGTGGTAATCATTGGGTAGAAATGATGTTTAGGAAACAATGAGATGAAACATAGCTGAAAACCTCTCTCTAACACACACAAACTAACTTGTATTGAGAGTTCACCACGTGCTTCTTTGACGAATGTCTAGATAGCCAGTTTCTCCCTTTGTTAATGTGCTATTTACTGGCGCCCTTCCCTTGCCCTCACCTCTCAGAATAAGTACGGTGGTAGACCTATGATAATGCCTTGGCATCAGAACAGGTCAGTAACACTTTATATAGATATCTTCAATCGAAAACTCGGTCCAGAATAACGTATATTGTTCGCAGAAAAAAGTATGTTGTTTTTTTTATTACGAAATTCACCCCTTAGAAATAATGCCCAAATTACTATTAACAAGATGTCAAGGAATGGTAAATAATATTGGAACTAAATAAATTCGCTTATGTAAACGACCAAGTACTAGATTGAAGCAGCGCCTCGGGGTTTTGATTATACCTCCGCATTTTTTACACCGAGTTGATTTCCCGAGAGAGGAAAGGTGATTTCTTACGACAAATCAAATCAGCAATAAATAAAGTTTCATGGTGATTGGTTAATATCTCTCTCTCTCTCTCTCTCTCTCTCTCTCTCTCTCTCTCTCTCTCTCTCTCTCTCACATGCATTTAGCCCTTAATAAAATTTGGTAATAGATTAGAAGTTATATTAAAAGGAAATATGTCTGGGGATTGATAATTTAGTCCGTCACCGGTCACTAAAGGTAATGCGTTGTAGATAGATATAAAAAAGTCTCGTCCATGCCGTCTTAACACCACAAGCATCAAAACCATCCATTCCAATGGAATTGAAAACAAGTCAATGGAAACAACATCACTTCTGCTGTACCTTATCCTCACGCTGTACGCTTTGGTGAACCTCTAGCCAAAACTTAAAATGCTGCTTTCGTACTAATCTAAACTTAATCTACTTGTCAAATCAGAGTTCCAATATGCCTTTATTACAAAAAAAAAAAAAAAAAAGAACAATTGATAGCAGTACTGTTTGACATGGTAATAACGTTCAATAATATCGACAACAGCCAACTTCTCAAGAAACTAAATTTACTTGGATTTGACTCAATAAAGTTGAAATTTCCTGTGCTGTAAAATAGAGAATTGTGAGGAGACAATAGTTTTCCAACAAACTACATATTGATAATGAAAGCGGTTCAATTAAATTAATTGAATTATTAGGTGGGAATGGGGGGGGGGGGGCATGGTAGATGGGAGACGTACTATGATCGAAGAAGCTAATGTAGCAATATAAAGGTTGATTGTTAATAATATTGTACTTTTTAAAATAAATTATTAATTGTCCAGGTTTCCAGAAACCTAGGGGGCCAGTACAGTGATGGATGCATCTACTCCTGCAATTATAAGTAAGTATTTTTTTTTTTTACCTTCACACGTTTTTTAGATTTGTTCGTTAAACCTTCTAACAATTTCTTTGTTTTTTTCATTGTTATTACATTACCCGCAAAAATGTTTGTTCCTCTCTCCCCCTCCCTCTCTTTACTTTCAACCGCTTGTATTTTCTTTCTTTAAAATTATTTAATTAATTTATCTATTAATCATATAATTTCATACACAAAAAGATCGTTTCTCGTATTATAACCCGTTACGACATGAAAGAAATGTTAACTACCAATAAAACTTGTTATGTATACATATATTAATTATATAAATAAATTTCAGAATTAAACTTGTGTTCATTGTGCAATAATTATTTGTACATAGATATTTTTTTTTTGGGGGGGGGGAACTTGTTATCGACTGCTTACATACCGTTCCCGTTGTTTAGTTCTGTCAACTACTTGAGTATTTATAAGGACTACGTAAGGCATGAACACACGGTTAGTTTCTGCTAATTGCATATTTACACAGTATTTTTTTGGGGAACTTGTAAGATCCCCACCTGTGCCGATGTTGTAATATTAAACCAAGTCCACGTATGCAAGCCGTGTGCCGTAAGGTAACCGGGACTTTAGAGGTCCTGATGCAGAATTAATGAACGGGGCTGGTAGACTAGTCCGATTCGCTGCCCTAATAATTCAGCGCCCGGTCAACGCAACATTTTGTAACGTCGTTTTCGCTAAAGCGTGGGGCATGGTTACAGCAAATAAGTTGGGACACAGGTGTTGGGCCCCATGAACGCAATTAATTAACACTCTTAGTTCGATTTCTTGTCGGGGGAAAAGATATATCGAGAAAATTTGTTCGGGTTTCCCCTCCAGCCTGGCTAGAACCGGTCGCAGTCGGCTTCGCAATGCCTCAACGACACTGAATACAAATAAATTTGACTCGAAGTGTCATTAGCTTTGCTGTTTTCTTTACTGTATAGTATTATTTTAACGGTTTTGTCATGTTATAAATATTTGTTTTCATCAATAATGAAATGTATTGTATTTGTTGTAATAAATACCATATTAGGGTTTCACAACACACCATAAAGGCAAACAATTTATTTAGCAAACAATAACTCGATTCTATAATGCAATTTTATTTTATAACAACGTAATAAGTTATGTAAGGAAATTGAACGTTGGATCAACTTGACTATTGATTTTAATGTATTACCCAGAAGGTTTTCTGGTTTAGCCGGCGATCTATTCATTGCTAAATACATAAAAAGTTGATAAATATAAACACTACACTGTATTTGTTATACCTTCTTAATCACAAAAATCTTCATTAACAATCGTGAATACCATCCATACAATACCTTTGAGAGCTTTTAAAATAAAAAAAATCAGCCACCTTATATATATTTCTCACTTTACTGTACACTTTTACTATAGTTACTTTTAATGTACTTTTAAAATCTATGTTTGAATTTTTTAATGAAGGAAGTTCTAATGGTTTTGATGTCACCACCTTCAACCTTTTTATTGCTATAAAATTTGATGATGAATTTAAAAGAGCCTATAAGTGTTTAATGGTCTGTAAATAATTAAATTGAATAAGTGTTAGCTTAAAGCACTTTGGGTTGTTCATATTTAGTTTGTAAACCCAAAGCATCACTGAGTTGCTGAGTAAATTAGATTTTGTCATTTATGTTTCTTAGTGGCTCTAACTAGATCCGGTAACTTTTAAGACCTGCTCACGCCTGACTTCATACCTTGCCCGGAGGCTTGACCCCGCTCTGGAATCTGTAAAGTCCAAAGTCAAAGTCCGTGTTCCAAGCCGGTACGTGGCTTGAAAGCGACATGAATATTGATAAAGCGATCTGATCTGCTGTCCGTGTATGGAGAGGGGGCTACGATACGATCGCTTTGTATCCCCACTCCTTGGCGCACTCCTTTTCTTCCTCATTCCTTGTTTGTTTTTTCCTTCGGCTCGATTTCAATCGAGATTGGTTCGTGGCTCGGCATGACCCACATTCCCAGGGTCCTTATATCGCTTATTTCTAAAAAACAGAGCTCTTTCACCAACAAGATAGAGGTCTTAGTACTATATGGTACTACAATCTTTCATCTTGAGGCGTTGTATCACAGATCACGTTTTTGTTCTTGTCTTAAATTTGTCTACTTAAATAGTGAACTAAATATCATTTGTTAAAACATATGTACATTAAACCAATAGCAGAAAAAGCAGAGGTGTAACTTTGTTATATATCCATTTTTTCAGTAATTTTTCCACAGGGTAAACTCCCTATGAAATAGATTCTTAAGTCCATCAACAATTATAACTTTGCTAATCAATACTTCTTAAAAAAAAAAACTTTTATTTGTTATAAATCACAATATGTACAATTATACATGGTTACAGCTGAGGGCTTACTGACTACGTGAAGGGATCTACCCTGTTCTTAAGACTAGGGCAGTATATATAGAAACCTACCTCATTTTTTACCATTTCTTTTTTTTTACTTTATTTGATCAATTTACCTTAACTAATTTGGCAGGTCCGTCATGAGATCTTTAATTCAAATTGTTTTATGTCTTTGACATAGGAATTTATCCCGATTGAATCGCCCGATCTCAAGGCTAATGTTGTAGTTATTAATAAATTGAGAAACTGGGAATTGTGAAATATATACAAATAAAATGGTTATAACAAATAATTATAATTATATAGAGTGCTGACAAAAAGTATATAAAAAATATTCAATTCCTTTTAAATTTAAGAATATTTACTACTAATTACAAAAAACATGAAATTTGAGCTCAATCTCTTTTAATGGATCCATAATAAAAAACAATATTAATATCACCCAATCGATGATCTTCCTTTTTATCCAGTCAACGTTACTGTCTGCTGTTGGTTCTTCTCCTCTCTTCCTGTATGGTACCGCCAGTTCGGGAGCTTGCTAAGAGTCCGCTCTTCTCGGCGGTCGTGCTAAGACTGCCCGTTTATCTCATCCCCACTCCTAAGAGGATAAGGGAAGATGCTTACCATCTGGTCACATCTGTGAAGGTTCCTGGCCATGATATGCTCAAATATCATGAATGTTATAATATATATAATTATAGTAATGATAATAATACAGATATCACTGAAAGGTCGTGGGAGACAAATATTCCGAATGATAATGGTAATGATAATAGTATAGATATTATCAAAAGGTCGTGGGAAGGAAAATAGGTTATTGATAATTACAATAGAGCTGATAAGTTGAAGAGATACAGTTATTAGGATGTTATTGACAAACGTATCATTTGTTAGTGATACGATTATACATATTACATAACTAACGATAAACAACTTATTATATTATAAAACATTTTCCTTTTCTAGTAACTTCATAAATAACTGTAGGGGCATGTTCAGGCATTTTTTTGATTTAGATTTTTCTAATTTTTTTCATTGCAGTTACTTCCATGTTTTTCATACTCAATCATTACTTAAGATTAAAGCACCATTTTGAAACCTTTGAAGAGCCTCATACTATGATATTTTTCATGCAGTTACTATTTTTTTCGAAGTAAGTCATGTGTTTAATTTCAAAGTAGAGGGTGTATTAAACTATATTAGTCAGTTTCAGTTCTATAAAATATTACATTAAGTGTTGTGTACATATTTTCACGTAAGTATAAATGTAGGCTATTATTAAATTGTTTATTCATTAATAAACAAATTTTTACAACAATATAAAATACAAATTGATTAGGAAGGATCATTTTAAAAATCGCTTTCACAATTGATGAAAACAAAATAAATGGCATCTGTTTTAGCAGGTGGTCTACTGTGATCATGTGACCATCTCTCTTGCACTGGATGCACTGCATCACAACTGTGCACCAGGTTTTGATTGCTTGAACCGTTTTAAGCCTTATATACAAGGACAGTTTTCATCGTCATTTTTGATATCAGATTCACATAAATCGTCATCTTTTCGTTTCCTTATTTTTCCTTTGTTTACCTGGGTTTCTTTTTGCAGAGTAAAACAGTTTTTTAGTAACTTTTTGTTACATAATATCAGTAATATCTGCCTTTTTCTTCTTTGCTTTATCCTGTTCTGGTTTCAATGTATCATTGACAGGCGTATCTGTAAGAATATCAGTTTTCATATTCTTCCTGACTGTATTAGTCCTCTGAGTTGGATCTGATTTTTCAAATGAGTGCACATCTTCAGCTGTTGGGAAAGTACCGGACGTCCCAGCGATGGATAGCTCAGAGAGAGACGGATATGATATACGCGTAGAAGTGTATCGGTCAGCTTCCCTAGAAGGAGATGGAAATACTGCTGAAGTAGACGGAGCTGGTTCGGAACAGAGTATTGCTGGTGAATCAGATATGACAACAGGATGATCAGAGGTTGGGTTTGAAGTCAGAGAAGCTGGACTTTCGGTTATATAGGATGCCATGAAGTCTTATATACGTTACTGTTATGAGGGAACATCTCTGAAATTGTGAAGCCTCCCTTAATATTTACAGGAGTGCAAGCCAAGGGTGGTGCTGCTTATAAAATACCTGGGATATCATAAATCGTCATTGGACGCTTTTACATCGTCGTCCAAGAATCACAAGCCGTGTTGAAAAACTTCTTCAAGGGCCATATACGCTCCTGTCAAGGGACTATGGAGAGAAAAGCTTAGAAGTGAGATGCCATCACTCATGCAGGAGTCTAGAACCTCGACTGAGAGGTGCCATGATTTACAATTGATTCGTTATCGAGAAAAAATAGGGAAGGCCTCTCGGGAGACCATCGAGCATGATGAACAAACTGTTTGACATATTTCAAAAAAATGTTCTCAACCATCCATCCCGATTGGTGAACAAAATATGGCTGATAGTTAAACCCCACAAAAGAACTGTCTATTAGGATACACTATAATAAATTGTAAACATTAAATGGTATAGTTAATATTAATGCCGATATAATGGTGCACTCAACAATATATTATTTACTCAGCAAAACAAAAATCACACAAGCTGCTCTCTCTCGGTTGTTACTCGTTACAATGACTGCAGACTGGTGTTGCTGGAGGCGGTCTCAGAGACTCGTCTGGCGTTACAAGTGCTACTCTTCAAACTGTTTGCAAACTGTGAGCACTTTATAAACTTGCCCCGGTCGGCCCTGTAAAAATACCTGTGTGGGAAATACTTCATAGGAACATTCTTCTACATGGTTAAATTATTTAGTATCACCAAAATACATTTTACCATACTGATCGGTAAAACAACGGTTCAAAAAAATAATTAACTCCTTTCAGACCTTCGTATATGAAACTATTAAACAAGCTATTTCTTATGTGGACCCCCCTTGATGTTATTATTATTGGGTAAATTTGAATTTTTTATTGTATTAATGGTTGAATTTTATTATTTAATAGGACTTCAACAAGGGTCCACAACTAATTGGAACTTAAATCATAGCTTTAAATATCATATCTTCTAGTGAAATACTTATAAAATGTGAAAATACGACTAAGTATTTTTTACCTATAATATTTTATTTTATTTGGTCATCATTACCCACAGAAAATTAAATTTAAAAAACTTTAATTGCTATAAAATTGATCAAAACGAGCCTATTTAAATGTACGTCTTCATAAACATTACTTCTGTTTGATATTTTTTTCATCCCTTTTAAGTTTGTTGTCTTTAATTTGTGTTAGGAAACAAAATGAAACATAACAAAGGTTCTGAGTTAGGACTGGAGAGAGCATGTCTGGTGTGTGGAAGATTTTTTTAATTTTAATTTTAATAATAATACTTTATATAATTATTTATTAACTCAATTCCTTGAATCCATAAATAATTAGCTACGAGAAATTAATAAGTACATGCATTCATAAACAGTTCTCAAACTTACAATGAGAAACGCGATTCCCCTGTACCTAATTAGAAGTCTCATTTCGAGCTTGGTAATAAAGAGTAAGAGAAAATTATTTACGACCCTTCTTGTGTCGTTAATTGTAACAGTCATACTTTCATTTTTTGATTATCGATTAATGCTCATGTAGCAAGATTCCCATGAGAAAGTGTTCATGGATTGAATAATATATTTAAACAGTAATAAAATTGTACAAAATATTCTTTTTACAATATTTTATTTTTTTGCGACTTTTGTTGGACGAATTATGTTGAATTATCTTTGTTCTTTTCAAACATCTGAAAATTATATCCCTATCAAATATGAAGTTTCAAATTTATTATCTTGCAAATGATCTGGAAGTTGGTTAAAGGAAGACCAGTATCCAACAATACGTCAAAATAATTTAAAATAAAATGTCTTTCTAGTCAGCAAAATGGTTATGTTATATTTGATTTTCAACAATAATATAACCCCACAAAAATACTTCATTATTATATTCGACCAAAATAAAATATCTAATATACTATCACCAATCATCAAGGAGTTCTGAAGTTGTAAAGACTTTCATTTGTTGCTAATCATTGAGATTATCATTAAATGTCAGACTACGTAAGCGGACTACTAATCAGAATACTAATCGGTCAGAATACCATTAGCCAACCGTGAAGGTATGCCCACTAAAATATTTCGAGCAACATAATCAGTGATTGACACGAGTACTTTTAATAGAACCATTCCTTTCAAAATCTATGATCACTTATTTTTGATGATCAAAATCTATTCATCAATATTCTTATTTATTCGTTATTAATTGTAGTTGAGAACAAGTTTAACACAATTAAGCATATTACATAAAGATAAGGTGTCGAATGAGTTGTTAGAATCAAATGATATTAAAATTGAAAAAAACAAATATATATATATATTATATAATTATCGAATCATACGGTTATTACTTATTTTATACAGATATTATCGTAATTTGATAGTCAGTTTAACTGCTCACTTTTCAGTCTAATTAATTTTAATGACGGAACGTTTTTTAAACAATTATATTGATTACAAGAAATAGAATAATTGGTGCAAATAAATTGGATAATGTGTTTCCGTTCATCAATTATGTTACAATAGAATTATTAGCAAATAGTAGTTTTATAGTTTTGTTGATGTTGGAAAAACCATAAACTCTTGTGTTTACAATGGCGTATCTGTTTGTCTGTTCTAGTGTTTGCAAGTCGACTGTTCATCCAATCACATGATCAAGTGACATTCATTAATCAATTTGTTAGTATGAACACAAACAGTTTTATATTTTTGAGAACAGTATAATATAAAATATTTCAGCATTTTGTTTGACGATTAGTAACTAAACTTCAAAATTAAACCATCCTATCCATTATATAAAGTTATGGAATATTCCATTTTTAAATGGGAGAATTGGAGACGTACTTACACGTCATCTCATCAATATTCACAATTGTTTGTACTTAAAGCTCTTCGAGCAGGTTCAGCTCCGGGGACTTAAGGGGATTCGGGCTTTTCCATGAACATACAAAACTATGTAAACATCGGTGGACTATGGACATCAGTGCCAATGTATGAAATATTGGTAGGCATCATGGTTTTTATTTTTAGGTAGCACCTATTAGACAGGTGGACTGGGGTGCCGCCTGCACCCCTGGTCACTCTCAGGGTTGCCTGGGCATTGATATCATGGATTCATAAGATATATGGTTGTGTTTGATAGTAAAAAAAGCCCAAAACACGTTAACAAATCTTTTTCCCAGCACCGTAAAATAATGATAAAAGCCGGAGTTAGTTGAAATCGTAAGTCTAGGTGAAAATGTACGTTATATAATTTTAAAAAAAATTGGTTGTGTCTAAAGTAATACTCGATTCTTAAAATAAAAATTTATTTCATACTTCAAAGTGTACTTTACTTTAATAAAATAAGTTAATTTACTAGTCATAATAATCAGTTATAGTAATAAAAAAAAAAGTTGTCCCGGTTTCCAAACCGGTCAGCTGAATTAAATCCATTTTAAAATGTATATATTATCAATCGATTCAGAATTTACACCATAAATGCCCGTATCACTTATACGGCCACAGAATTGATTCATTAGTCTGTTGAATAAATTAATCCTTCTACCGGCCGGGATCGAATACTTCGCCGTATTATCTGATTTATACGGTGTGGGAGGATAGTCAAAGTGTCTGAACTGGTCAAAAGCATTTCCTGGAGAAGTCTGGCAGAAGCACTTCTGGAATGGACGGTTCTGATTTGAATCGATTCAATTAGAAGCACTTCACTTCCAGACAGTGAAGCCATATTGGATTGTCCAATCATCGCGAATAACCGAAATTATCAAGATCACTTTCTTACAAAACACTTTTGGGAGGGTGTGATCAATACTTTGTATTCCTAGAAAATTCCACTCAAATCGAAACGATGGAGCTCTGAGTTTTGACTACTTAAAGTGTTACTTTGATTGTTCAAATTTAAACTCGCTTGTTATTAAGCCAATTAAATTTGAAAATGAAAATGAAAGAATTAGTAGAATTGTGCATACAGATATCTTCAAAAAGGACCTTCATGGACCATTTTCAAAATACCTTCCGTACATGTTTGAATTAAAATAAATTTGCTAATTCATACGATGATTCTGAAGTAGCAAAAATAGTAACTACTACATGTCATGAAGCCTGTAGCCTACAAACTAGACAATTTTATTATTTGTTTACAGAACAGATAGCTACCTTAAAAATATCCTTTTACTGCCTAGAAAAAGAATAAATACAACGCGTATTTTTAAATTTTCTTTAGTAAGGTATCAAACGATCAGTATTTCAACTCTTGAATGAATCGCTGAATCTCTCCGATTGATCTTCTCCATTCATAAAGATACAGCGGTCTTTAAATGTTAATAGTGTTTAAAACGATTGATGGAACAAGATTGCCAATTTCGAGACTAATAAAAATATTTTTTTTAGTTTTGTGTCTCAAAGCTAAAATGACTGAATGGGAGTTAGTACTATGATCCATTCCCAACTGGCAATGGTTGTTCACCAATTTTAGTTTCATATAGATTCTTGTGAGGTGAGTGCGGTTCTTGATGAACTACAAAAATAAAAATGGATTTCGGATCAGACCCACCAACCTATAAATAAATTATCGAGGTAATCACTGATTGATTTCTAGATAACTATAAAAATAAGAAATAAGTTATTGACCTACAACTAAAATATCCATACACATTTTATTTTACTTATTAAAACGAGGTAATCAATTGGAATGTGGTAAGTTCGGTAAGTGAAATAAGACCATGGATTAAAGGAGATGAAACAAATATTTTTTTTTTTGTGTTTATTGCATATACTAAGAAGCTAATAGGATAATATACAATTGAATTAAACAAAATAATATTCAACTATAACAACTTGAGACCTTCGGTAGAGTCAAGCAATACATTTCATTTTATTCCCTTATTTAATAATTTAGTATTATTTTTATTTGTTTTACATATGTACAATTAGATTTTAGCTATCATAATTAGATACATAAAACAACTGCAATAGTATATAATATGTTATAGTATGTAGTAGTTTATGTATATAATTCTTTAAAAAAAATATGTACGCAAAATAAAAAATTAAAACTTGTTTTTTTAAGTAAACTTGATTCACTGGCTCTTGCTGCTTTATATTGCCATCTCTCAAGCATCAAAATGGACTCCGTAGATTCTCCTTTTTTTTCAACATATATAAACGCGATCTCCAAGGCTTCCACTCGTGATTTCAAAAAAGTTCCAAAGAAAACGGAACGAATTGTGCCTGAAAGGATAGATCATTATCGTGAACTCACCAGTTAAGTCGTCCGGGGTTTCAAGAATATTGAATGCACAGGAGGGCTAAGAGATGGTCGGGTTAGTGGAAATCGCATTTGTGAGGTTCTACGATAGTAGATATCGCTCAAAACCAATTTAAGTCACCGAAACAAAGATAAAGAAATAAATTGTAAAATCCAAAATGTACTAAATGTTTGATAAGTTTTTATTAAGTTTATTTTTTATCATAAAAAATAAAACTTTAATTTTCATCTTTAAAAAAAAATTAAACGTTTTCTCTTAAACAGTGTTCAGTTCAGCATCCGTTCCAGTGAGCCACGATCCACAGAAGAGATTCCTCGTTGAGCTGAAACTATCGGTGACCTCATTAAACGATTTCCAGACAATGTAGTATATTTAGAAATAGCGCTTACGAAATATAATAAAACATTTATGTATTTGTGATATTTCCTCTAGATATAAATTTACGCCATTAGGGTCATAGTTCCCCTTGACTTCTTTTTCTACAATAGTTTGGGAACACTAAACTATTCACTCACCCACCTCGATGACCTCTCCTCCGATCATAGTCCTTTATTATTAACCATTTCCCTAAGACCAATTCATAAACTGCCTCCTACTTCATTTATTAGGGGCCCAGTTGACTGGGACCACTTCCACCAGCTACTTACAGATTCCGTAGACCTCAAAGTATCCCTGAAAACATCCCAAGACCTAGACGATGCAGTGCATTCTTTCACTACTATGGTCCAGAGGTTGGCTTGGGAGGCATCCCCATCGTCACCAAAAAATTCACAATCATAATAGTTTACCTCAGCATCTCAAAGATCTAATCCAATCCAAACGCCGCTCCAGAACAGTGTGGCAAAGATCCCGGCATCCTGGTGATCGCCGATCAGTACTGCAGATTGGTAAAGCGGCTATTGGCATCCTTCCATTCCGATTTTTTCAATTCCCTCCTCTCCTCTATGTCTACCAGGGATAACTGCCTGTGGAATGTAACCAAAATAATCCTAAAGTACCATCCTGTTTTACACTCGCTCCGTCGTGATTATGGGTCCTGGGCGGCTTCGGATGGGAATTGGTCGGAGGAATTTGCTCTGCATCTTACACCTCACATTTCTCATCAAAGCTATACTCACAGCCCAGCTGTTGAAGATTTCTTCACTTCACCTATTCCTCTCTATCTTCCACCAAAAGCCGTTAATCCCTCTGAGGTCAAATACCTTAAGAAAATCTTACCTTACCAAAAATCCCCTGGATATGATCTCTTGACTCCTCACATTCTCAAACAGTTCTTTTTTTTTATAATTCCTAAAGCCATAATCTTCCTAACTTACATATATAATTGCGTTATCCAAACGACACTCTTTCCTTTCCTCTGGAAACATTCCATTATAGTCCTATTCGCCAAACCCGGTAAACCACTCAATGACGCTTCATTGTACCATCCAGGCTACTCCCTATCCTTTTAAAATTATTTGAGAAACTCCTATTAAAACGTCTACTTCCAATTGTTGAGTCCAAAAATCTTTATCTTACACACCAGTTTGGTTTCCGTCTGCTCAACAAGGCCTTCTTGCCTACATTTGCAGATGACGCTGCTGTCTTGTCATCCCACCCTTCAAAAACACCTTGACGAGAACGAGTATTGGTGCAACCAACGGCGGTTCAAAGTTATTGAAGCAAAACGTTCCCACATTACCTTCACCCTCTGTCGCAAGTCTTATCCACTAGTTTATTTTAATTCTATTCCTCTCCCTGTATCCAAGATATTACGGTATTTAGGCTTCCATCTCGAGACAAAAGACTGACCTGCAACCCACATAGGAGGCTAAAAATACAAGAACTAATCAGACGCTTTGGACAACTGTACAGACTACTTCAAAGGACATTCCATCCCTCAATAGAAAATAAATTACTAATCTACCAAGTTATACTTAAGCCAATCTCGAACATCAAGTGCATCCAATTCTTTCAATCAAAAGTCCTGAGAACAATAGTAAATTCCCCTTATTAGGTCAACAACAAAACCCTTCATAACGATCTTAATATACCTTACATTATGGAACTCATCGCTTCCAAGTTTATGAAATTCCATAGTAGCCTATCCAACCACCCTAATCGTGTAGCACAGTCATTGCACTGCACCACTCATCCTTATAATCCTTCTCGAAGACTGAAACGGCAGTGACCTCGTGACCTGCTATAAATGCGTGACAGGATCATAGTTAATTAAATCAAAAACAAATGACATATAGGATTGTTCAACTGTTTATATATTTATTATTATCACACTGTATATTATTTTATTCAACAATGAGTACCATAGTGTTTAAGAGCCAATAAATATGTGACTTTAATAATTTATCGCTTATATTATACACCCCCCTCTGAATGTTCTACTGCATTTTTTAATATCCACCATTAACATGATTATGTTCGAAAGTATAAAAGACATGGGATAACACTGTATGGTTTTAGCTTCGGATTACCGAAGGTCCTCAACTATAGGGAAATACAAAGTGTGGTAAGAGTCCTTCCGATTGAAACGTTCCTCATATTTTAGCGTAAAAAAATCAATTACGCCCTGAGAGTTAGGCCTTTGTCTTAACCTTGAATGCAGCCTTTAAAGGGCGTTACGGTGAAATTCTTTCACAATTATTTGTATAATCCCGAGGGTTTGCCTCCTTGGGAAGAAAGAATTATTTTCTCTTTTTTTTTTCAATTATTATACTGGCAGCGTTGTTTATTGTTAAGAGCTACAATATAGCTTTTCTGAAAGTTAGGATCAACTCTTAGCAATTTCTAAGTGTCACACTACTAAAGAACATAAGGAAGAGTAGTATGCTGTGATTCATATCATATAATCATATATATATAATATTCTTTATTGTGCTAAAATTACAATCTGCCTTATTAGGGAATAAGTAATCGAGATAAATGTTTTTTCTTAAAAAAGGTTAGTTTTCTTATATATATATATATATATACATATTTTTTTTTTAGCAAATCAAATCTTTATTGTGATAAAATTACAATCTTCCTTATTGGGCGATTAGTAATTGTGTTGAATGTTCTCATTCATACCATATTTACAATTCATCATTCACTCGCTCATTCATACAATATTTACAAAAGGCCCAGAGGCCCAAATCCACATGTTTGTCACCTCCCTCGCAAGCGAAAGAGGAAGCGGAGTCTTTGGAAGTCCCCCATGCTCGTCCGTCAGCCATGCCACCGTGTACGAGCCAGTGGTCATAGAAAAAATGATCATAGGAACAATATAATGACAACGTAAGTATTATGTCGAAATGCTGATTGCGAGCTACTCATAATCATAAACCAACACCTCTCTCTAGCCTGGCTGGGGAAAATGCTTAGAAAAGGGTTAAAACGAAATAATAATAAAAACAAATTGAATAAGTTTAAAAATTCTTTATCAGACTTTCTTTATAAAACTTTGCTTTAATGTGATTTATATTTATATCATGTGATTTACTTTGCAGAGGTTATTTACAGTATTATGTCTTAACTCACAGTACTAAAGCAATGAGCAGAATCCCAAAGGTTATTGTTAATAATAGAAAATTTAATGAATTGTGATAACGCAACACAAATAAACGTAACTAACAAAATTAGATTGACGATAAACAATACAGTATTTTATTGTGTATGCACTAGTTGAGGAGTTAAATTTGTAATACAAAATAAAACAATGGAATAATAAAACAGGTAGACATTGTAAAATGAATTCACTTACTTCTGTGTCTGATGAATCTTAATCGCTTAGCTGTGGTAATCAGCGAAGAAGAGTATGAAAAGAGGATTGTATATGTCTGATTTGTGAAAACCACACTGCAAGAGTACACCATATATTGCCTTGACGAAGGTCAGAAAAGCTGGAGATCGGACATTGTGCAAAAAATGCCGCTGGACCCTGATCCAATTACACTCATTAAAATAGTCATTAGAAGCTTTTTTTTCTATTTCATTGCATTACGAAATAATTAAAACTGTTTAAGAAGTACCAACAATATTGGTCCCTAGTGGTTCCATTGCTATCTCCCACTTTGTTCCAGTTTAGTCGTGGTTCGGCAATAATCACGTTAATTATAAATGCTTTCTAGAGACGTCCCATATACATAGCTGGAAATTGCCGTCTATTGAAAGACATCCAAAAAGGAGAAACATGTCTCCGGAGGAAATGGAGGAAATGATACATCCTGCCAAACTCTTGAAAGGTTTACTACACACGAATTTACGCAAACAAAAAATAATGTTGCGAAGAGCGAGTTGAGCACGTGACTGGTTAATTGGACTCGAGACAGACAATGCCGTGTGCCGTTCCGCTGGGAAAATCAACCCTGACCAGCCCCAGATCTAAATAAGCGAGCTTCGTTGCGAAATAGCTATTCAAGGAAATTCAGTTCAAGTAACAAAATCTAGGTTAGGCCTTTTTCAGGCTATGTCCCGTCCAATTACATATAATGGCCGTTCTCTCTGAATTATTAATAATGACGTCTGGAAATTGTAGCGATTTGCATCGAATCGTTAATTGCAATTATAATTGTGGTGCATGCAGTCTCATATGGTGCTCCATTGATGGTTCTTAGCTAACATCTCTAGTTGGGCACTGGATTTTGCTTTTATTTATTTATTTAAGTGAGTTTAAAGTAGATTAAGCCCTTCAATCATTACAACCTGCCATTTTTCCCATTGTTTAAGTCTAGTTTCAACAAATATATATATATATATATATATATATATATATATTGATAGAAACTAGATATGATAGAACACCAGATTGATAGAACAGATATATTTTCGGAGATGTATCTGCACCTTACTAGCTGTATGAATACAATTTTTATTGGGAAAAATGTCATTTTTTATAATTTTTTTTATGAATCTATAACTATTGATTATTATTTCATCTGAGAGTAAATGTGAATCAAACCTAACTAGCTTAAAGTACATTAAATTTCACTCCAGTCAAAATCATTTTTGGCCGTATAGAAAATAATTTTGAGAAGACAGAGCTATGGAACTTTTCAAAACTGTTATCGTGATAATATTTCAAGTAAGATGGCCATTAAAACTGCTTCAGTTTTCCGTATGCATTTAATAGCTTAAAATTGAATCCATGACATAACACATTATAACATTGGTTGCCACCATATTTTTTATATAGCGCTGACGAGCATGGTTGGTTGTTACTTCTCTGCTTAAATTTCAGAGTTCTATGCAGGTTAAGACATATATCTCATTTCGTTTTCCCTTATGAGGCTGAGAAAACACAAACCAAATCCAAGAAAAACTTAGGAAGGTTACCCTATTATCCCCGCTAGTCCTGGTCTGAGTAGTCACCTTATTAACTAGGGCAAGAGGATCCAACCGAAAATGACGAATGTTACGAGGAGAAAATTGACAATTCAACCAAAACTCAAGAAAGAAAGTTATTTTTCATAATGTTGATTAATGATCTAGGCTTTAATTACCAATGGATTAGTCTAATAAGGGTAAACTATTGAAGTAGCCTTAAATTAAACCTTAGAAACATGTCCATTGCTTTAAAATATTGCCAGTGATGAATTAAAATTTTACTACAATTTTAAGATTAAATTTACTTGTAGTAACTGTCCTGTTGTCATGTCGGCCTTTTAATTAGGCTATATTCAATGCATAACTATTAAACACAACGGCATCATCTCCTGAAGTTGACCTAAATTCAGGACCCAAATGCAACCATTATAAAATCGAAGGATTTCTAATATTGCAAAAGTATTAGAAATTTCATCTCAAGATATTTCAATACTGCTCGAGTTCAGGTTCACGGACACACCTTTGGTCATTATCGTTATTGGATAATGCTTTATTATCTGTTATTAGCCATTCGACAGCTTCCTGTCATTAACGTGCCTTTAGAACGTTCGATAGTCCCGGCCACGAAAGTGATTTCCCTTCATTTTGAAACCCGGCGTGTATAGACCTCAAAAGAAATATATATCTGCAAATCCCATCAAATGAAATACTGTGTAGAAACTATAAAAATGAAAGCTGTGATTATCTTTTGAAAAGTTTAACTTTAGTCATTTTAATTTTTTTTTTTTTTTTTTGCACCCAATCGTATGCGTTGCATCAATTGAAAAGTTATGAAATAAAATATGTCTATTGCTTCAGGTAAGGTAACTTTCAACCTTTGTCATTAACACAGAGATATACATATAGTTATAAAATATAATTATTAATAATAATAATTAATAAGTAAGTATTATAACTGTATGTCTGGTTAGAATAATTGAAGTTTTTTTATTGGGAAAGACAAAACTAATTGTTTGTTAAGGAATTAAAACTCTTTATATTTTAAAGTTCACATTAACACGTTTATTAATCTCATCATTTCATCTTTGTATATAATATGATTTTATCTATCTGGATCAGTTGATGTAGGTAGTGTTTTTCCTCTGAACAAAGACTCGATTGCGTTTGTCTGCAAACGAAAGAAACAACCTTTTAAGTCTTTATTCAAATATGGTTCCTTCTCCAGATAAATCTTGGATTCCTTCGTTTAACTTAACTCAACTCAAAATATTTACTCATACTTTATGCTTGATCACTCTCTATCTATAACTCCAAGTCACGCCATTCAGCCGTCTGCTGTACTGTGCTGCCACCGCGAAGGCCATCCGCCCCTTGAAAAGAGATTTGTTAGCTTGTTTGTTTTATAATATTAAAAACAACAATATATTTAGTGCCCGAACGACCACGATGGGGAGAAATTCCTCAGTAACCTCTGTGGACGATCTTAGCGCAGACGGCACCCCAGCCCCACTTGTCTGGTAGGTGGAATGTATTCTCATTTTAAGGACCGCGTATTGATTAGAGGATGTGGGTGAAGACTATGTCGCCTACCGCTATTTCATTGATCAGCACAGTCAAGTAAAAGTACTCATCCCTCAAAGACCTTGGAGTTTTTTAGACTATTCTCTTGAAGATTACAAAACTCTGAGTTCCTTGAAGTGTTTATTCTCTAGGAGCCCTTTTTTTTGCTACTCTCCCTATAATTCAAGAATAATGGAGTCTGTACCGTTGAGCAGATGTCCCTGAAATGACCTGCTCATGAGCTATCTCTTCTTGAGGTTCATTCGAACCTAATAGCTGCGGCCTTCCTCGGAGGTTCTTTCTAATCCAGATCATTTCCCAAATGGCCGCTGTCGTGGAGATGAAACTCAATATAAAAGTTAAAAAAAATAATGGTCTGTAAAAACATATAGCGGGTAAACGGTTTTCGTATTTGGGTTAAGCACTGTCCATTTGAAGATACCCTGGATATTTATACCTGTGATTTCTGTAATCGGTGGCCTAGGTAACACCGACCAGCCTTCCAGTTACAAATGGGCCCAGACCCTCGCACCTCAGACCAGACCAGACCTAGCAACTCAGTAGCATCGTCATGATGGATTCGTAACACGCACCGTCTAAATGGCTTACTCACTTCACCGCAGAGCTACCATTATAAATTCAATTTAGCTATTAATTAAAATAAGTAATTATTTCTTTATGAGGTCAGGATACATCAATTATAAACCAAACTGTATTTTTTGAAGAATGTATACACCAAATAAGGACTTATTTTTTCTTAAAAAAGGTTAGTTTTCTTATATATAAATATATATATATATATATATATATATATATATATTAGAAAATCAAATCTTTATTGTGATAAAATTACAATCTGCCTTATTGGGCGATTAGTAATTGTGTTGAATGTTCTCATTCATACCATATTTAGAATTCTTCATTTACTCGTTAAGTCTTACAGTATTTACAAACAGCTGGAGACCTCCCAAATCCATATGGTTGTCACTTCCCTCGCATGTGAAAGAGTAAGTGTAGTCCCCCACGCTCATCCATTAGGCGCGTCATCGGATACGGGTAAGTGGAGACCTGGCTAAGAGCGCGAGAACCATAAGACGCGATATTGATATAAGATGATTGAAGAAACAGTACGTATTTATAGTAGGTCACGATACCACTGCCGCTGTAGTCTCCGAGAAAATTATAGATATGTGAGGTGCAGTGTAATAACTGTGCTAGGGGTTTAGTGTGGTTACTATGGAATTTCATGAACTTGGAAGGAATGAGTTTATTAATGTAAAGTATATTAAGATCGTTATGAAGGGTTTGTATTTGTTATTGTAATGGTTTGTTGCTGACGTAATTAGAGGGATTTACTATTGTTCTCCGGACGTTTAATTAAAAGGATTGGATACGCTTGATGTTCGACTTTTTTGCTGTCCCCCATAGCTCTATTCCGTATGTCCAGATTGGCTCAAGTATAACTGTAGATAAAGTAATTTATAAGGGTCACTGCCCCTTTAGTCTACGAGGAGGATTATAGGGATGAGGGCTGCAGTTCAATGACTGTGCTAGGGGATTAGGGTGGTTGGATAGGTTTCGATGGAATTTCATGAATTTGGAAGGATTCTTATAAATTAAATATGATTCTTTTTGTTTTTTATTTCTCATTCTGCAATGGAAATCTTAATAAAAACTCAATAACAAAAAAGTTTTGTTTCAGAGTTCACAATTAACAATAATTAATCACACCGTGAACTATTACATATTTTGTGTTACTAACAAGGTGTATACAAATCAATTTCAAAGCTAAGAAGAAAAATATTATTAATGTTTTTACTAGTAGTTCATTGCTTGAATTTATAAATCAATGCATGAATTTGTAGAGATATCGGCATTGGCTGATGAAAGAAGTATTTTAGATTTTCAGATGTTTTGACATAAAGTGTTTGTCTACATTAGTCCTTGATAAAAAAAACGGAAGGATGAGTAAATAAAAAAATTGGTTTCTTAAAAGCTACTTCGTAATTTTATTTTGTTGATTAAACTATATACATATCTCAAAAACACCAAAAAACAAATCAAACAAAATTGTCAAAGAGCTAAAATATTGACAAAATAAACAATATTGACTTCAGTGGGGACATTAAATGCATATTATAATAGAAGTCTAGTTGTTGGGTATTAATAAATTTACACCTCTCTCTATAATACCCATAATTTATTTTATGCTTATAAATGTTATTTCGTTGGCTATAACACCGTTCTCAAGTGTCTTAGTTATTATGTTAATAATTAAATTATAGATCTCATTCCGATATGTTTTCGTTAAATTTTTCCATGAAATTTCAGACAAATGGAATAATATTTATCATAAAAAAACATAAAATAAAAAAAACGCAGTCGTAAGAGGAATAGCCTCTCCTAAAGTAGAACCTCTCCTCTTTTATAGTTTGAAAATTATTTAATTTCATAATATAATTTAAGAAATAACATTTGGAGAATGTCTGAGCCCATTATATTCCTTTTTTCTTTTTTTTTTTAATTGCGTTCAATTTGTGCGAAGGGAATTAATTCAGAAATTCAGAAATATAACCAAATTGGGCTGATTTAATTTAATGAACTGAACCGAGTTTTTTTTTTTCTGTAGCAACGGAATATCAATAAAAAAAATCCCCTAATTGCTTGATCCGGCACATGATGCAGGTCGATTGGCCGGAGAGTGTTAGTTTATTTTCGCAACATTTTTTTTTTTAACAGTACGAGATAGCATATTCGTTAGCTATACCAATCACTACAAGTTTTAGTCAGGTACGATCGTGATCATAATGACTACCTTATATTTAACCGATTGGACGATAAAACGTTTTCTTTTAAAAATTATTTAAAGATACATGTAATACAATTTATATCTCAGACAACCCTTGCGAAAACATGAACATTCTTGTAGCATTAACACCCAAGCAGTTTAACATTAAGAATAGTTAATGTTAAACATTACCTATTTATATTTATGATGCTTACATATCAGATGAAAAAGAGATCTTGAAATTTTTATGTTTAGGTTCAGCCTGAGAACCGATGTATACGTAATTTAAGAAATACTTTATAAATTAATTTTAAGTTGTGTTTACCTATTATATATTGGACAATTTTTACTTGAAAAGTCCAATATAATATCTGAAAAAAATATAAATTTGAGGTAAAAAACAAATTAATAGGATTATTATATATCGAAATAAAATGCGATATTTTTAATATTGCTGCCCAACTATTGCTGAATGGACATTGTAAGTAACCCTAGCGTTTAATATTATTTTGAAATATTAACTACACTGAACGAAACAAGTCCGGCCTGCTTCAAGTTTCGTCATTTTCCCAAATGTTGCAGTATGGGCTGCCAGGTCTCGAAAAAAAAAGTTTTGAATTTTTTTTTTTTTAATGGGCGGGTAGAAAGAAGTAAATAGTCCATTGCGCAAGGAAACTGCAGCAGAACTCGTCAGCAAACTACCGATTTCAATCTCAATTTTCACCTCGATTCTAATAAATTTAAATGGTAATTATTTCTGAGTTCGTTTACTTCATTAAGTGCCTTACAATATAGGAGCTGGTTATATCCCATTTTTCTAAAGCTATTGGAATTTTACTAAACGCTGGAAGCCAATTTGCAATATAATTGCCGGCAATAGTACTTGGTTTTGGATTAGTATAACCGTAACTGCGGAACACATTGTTCTCCCTCGGAATGTGCCCGAGCCAACCTCATGCATAAAACAGGAATCTGAAAATACAGGGTGAATTAGTTTTAGTTAGAGAAGAGGTTGCAATTCTTTTTAATTTAATACTAATCGTTTTTAGTAATAAGGACCTATACATATGAAGGAGCCACCCAGTAAATATTCAAAAAAAGTTACAAAGAAATTTAGTATCACCAAAAAACAATTCTTTATTAATATAAAAACATATGAAATGTGTATTTTTATACTGTACAAATGGAAATTGTGCATGGATTCTAACATATCAATCAATAATGTTGTAAATGCAAGTTGTAATTTTCTAAAAAAAATTTCTTTTTAAAAAAAAGATTACTTTGAGAATTCACATCAAACATGTACGGAAAAGTTTCCGACCTAACAAAGCTTTTATTTCACTAGCTTTTATTTATTTTATTATCATCTTCATGTTGAGGTCGGAAACTTTTCAGCCACCTGTGTATATAGCTTTTGTAATTTTGTTCGCAGTTATTAAATAGTTGATTCTTATTCGATTTTTGTATAATTTATATGTTAATTCAGTAGTAGTAAGTACTTTGTTACGATACTCTATTGTTAAATAAATTATTTTTACTCCTGAAATAATTATAGTATTTTTATTTAATATCGTAAATATACACGTTTAAGATTGATTATCAGAAATATAACTTATTGGTAGCTTTTAGGCCAACACAGTTCGGATAATCAATGGTGTACCGTATTTCGCTAAAACTTACAGGGACTTCTGTACAAACTTTACAAAGATACTTTAAACTAAAAAAAACTCTTATTTATTGCGTGAAATGGAGAACTGGGATAAACAGTATATTTTGGCGTTGGTCACAGCAGGTGAGTCAATTTCTTGCAAGTCTCTCATATTGGCGAGACAAAGGTTTGTATGGGGAAGTTACAACTCTTGACGAGGTCGCTGTAAGTTAGGAAATGCAATGGGCGGTGTATTTGTCTGCACAACAAGTCATCTGAAGTACTAATTGAACCTTTACATTGTCATAACCGCAGTCACAAGCTCAAGCAGTACCGGCCTCGACAAGAAAAGGAATTGTATTTTTGCAGTAGAGTACTTTTACCAAGTACTTCGCAAGATATTTTTATTAGGATACTTTAAATAGAATGTTTGTTGGTTGGTGGAGTGAGCTCTTTTGAAATTATTGAACATAAATCTAAAGTGAATGCCTACTGCTATTCGGATTGATTATCTGAAATATAACTTATTGGAAGCTTTTTAGGCCAGCACAGTTCGGATAATCAATGGTGTACCGTTTTGTGTTGAAACTTTACAGGGACTTCTGTACAAAGTATATAAACATGCTTTAACCTGAAAAGAACATAACAAAAAACTTTTTTTAATTGGGTTAAATCACTCATTGATCAAGAGTCATTCATACCAGGACCAAAGTCACCTGTGAAAATGTACGAATGAAGTCAAAGGGTCATGACTGAATAATTGCGATTTTTCTACTTCGCTTAAATGATCATTATTGTAACCAGTATTAATACATGGCACGAGATGTCTACATACAAGGTAAATGTTATACCGTTATATCAGTGTAACGTATGTTCATAAATAAAATTTCAGGGCTATTTAATTATCTTCATGATCGCTATCTTAGAACGTACAGAGACAGATAGGTGCGTTCGGGAATATCATTAAAGGTGTATTTGTGTACACAGCTCTATTCAGCTCAACTATGTTGAATCTCCATTTATAGACTATGCGAGTCTATTCCACAGCCTCATCGAGTGTGACTGTCCGATAGAAGGCATTAGTTAAATGGAACATAATGAAGGAGCTGGTTACAAGCGGGCAGAGACGACGAACACGGAACACCTTTTATCCAATCTGCGCCCTCCGGATTCCATTGCTGTTTAATGCCATCGATTATCCACTCGGCAGACTCTTGATGATATCTATCCAATCTCAACGCATTACTGAATCATTCGAGATAGAGTTTTATTTAGTTTTCAGATTGCACCGTTTACATAAGATAGCAAATTAAGTAGGTGTATGTACTAATGAGTACATTAATTAAGTACTTAACGAACAGCTTTGATTTTAAATAAAAATTCAAGCCAATGTCTGTATTAGAAAGCTAATGTAGAGAGTTCATAAGACGCCGTCAGTATATGAATGACTTGGAGTGTTCATTGGGTGATCGGCTTTGGCTGATGAAAAAGAGTTGATAGGTTGTTATCAAGTTTATTAATGAAGAACGTTTCGACATCCTACCTATGTCTGCATCAGGTCTTTGCGTGAGAAAGAGCGAGTTCGTCTCGACTGTTTATGGAATTTATGAGAACACACAACGACCATAGTATGTCGAAACGTCCGATAACCAACTTGATGAAAATCTCACAACTCTTTTTAATCAACCTCCGATCTCCCAAAGAACTCTACAACTCATTTTAAAAAGCGAATGGTTTTCTTGTGGCCGAAAAAAAGTTGCGTAAAGGATTTTAATGCATTTTTGTATACCACACTTAAGTCCGGTGGGTTGATACAGTGCTTAGCCTGACACGAAAATATGTATCTTTTTGTTGCAAATAACAATTCTTTATAAAGACAAAAACATAAATTGCATATTATTTATGAGAACAGAAACGATTTCTAATCTTAACTCACCAACTCCAGTAAAACGATTTTTCTTTAAAACGTATTGTACCAAGAGTTTGTAGACTGCAGAAATTATAAAGTATTGAAATTCAGTAGCGATGTTTTGGTAATTACCTACAATTTCGCTGGCACTACGATTCATCCAGATGTGAGATTCTCCAATTTATCCATCCATGGTGGAAGTTTTCTTCAGTACTCCTTGTCGGGCTCAGATAACTGAGTATCCCCAAAGTGGGGAGGAGACGCCCGCCCCGGGCTAGGGTCGCTACAACCTCTTAGCCACCGTCCGGCGAGCGCCAAGAAAGAGATAGAGCGGGCGGACCTGTGGTCTTTCACCCTGGCTGCCGGCCTAGTCAGCGGGCAGCCTAATTCGCTAATTCGCGGGACTCCATAAGATCTTTAGAAGGTGTGCCCCGACAAAGCACTATGTTCAGGAGAAAAGGAACAGGGTAGGTTTATAGGTAGTTTATGTGGTCTTGGAATGACCAGGAATTCACACTCGGTATCTAAGGGTAGGCGAAAACCGTCCGGATCCCAAAGGCGAGTGTGAACCGGAGAGGAGCAGACTGGATTGCCGTGGGAGACGCTACTGGTAAGTTTGTATGGCCACGGCAACCGTCGTCCGCGAGGGAGAGGTCTCTCCCAAGGATGTGCTAGTTTTAGCGAGACGAAGGCAGAGATTCCCACTAGGAAGGTCAGGGGTCTGACAATGCCGGACTAAAACATAGCGAGGTTAGGAGAGAGATATGCAGAGGTAATTGAATGAGAAGACCATGGTTTTGAGTAGAGCAGCAAGCGCCAGTGCAGAGAGAGAGAGAGAGAAAAGTGTTCAAGGTGCCGGTTTGTTTCTTTCTGATTTTCACCCTATGGGCCGCTTCTTGTATAGGGAGGCTAGTCGTAGTGGGGAGTCATCCCCACCAGCTTCTCTCCCACTCCGACTGACGTCATAATCTTTATTTGTACAAATGTGGAAACAGATATTTTCTGGGACGAGATGAGGGTAACTTTTAATTATTCGTAATTAACAGGTGGCCACAACATAGCTTCCCCAAGTTACACTAATCTCAGTGACCTGAAACAAAAAGAAATGGTAGCCGGAGTGTAGGCCCGAGGTACCGATGTTGCTGTAGCAGGCAGGTTTCTGGCTCCTCCAGCTTGTAGTGCCAAACCGGATGTACTCGTTCAGAGGGTTGCTAGGTTGGTGTCTTAGGTCGTCTCTCGCATCTTCGTAGTTGTATCATCTCCCGGGTGTCATGGGTCGTCTCTATGCAGTGAGTAGTTCCACCAGGGTTCCGTGTATCCTGTCGTAGTCGATTAGCAGGCGTCCGGGGCAGGTCCAAGCTAGTGGATGAACTCGAGGCACCCCGAAGAGATGATAATCGTTTTAAGGTTCTTACCCAGCCTATTTATTTTAAAGGTGTTTTTCATAAAAATGCACTAAGCAAACTGTTCAAATTCTATTGTGTGTCAGCACTAAAAAAAGGTTGCCTAAATCGTTTGTATATAATAGTCATAATTGCGTGATATCATACCATACTGGCATCATTGATTGATCCTAAATATGACAAAAACTGCTGTTAAATACACATGCGCATGGACACTAACTTTGTTTTGTTTATTTGTCGTTAGCAGACACCGTGCGTATGTAGTTAAAAATGTAAATAATACCGTGTTTACGCTTTTTGTAGAGGACAAGTTTGACCTGAATGCACGAAACTTTTCATAAAATTCCCAGCCATGCTAAAATGCCTGTACTTTTTTTGAATTGCTGATTTCTTTATGCGGCCAGACTAGTGGAGTGGACCCGAGCGGAAATTACATGGGTGAATAAAATTCTCATGGTGAGCGGATTTCATTTTGGGGACCCTCTCCCTGGATAAAATCGGCATTTCAAACTTCCAATTAGAAAAAGGTGAAAAATCCTTTCGATTAACCACCCTTTCTCCTCTGGGGGGAGCGTGAGGGATTTAAAGCGACGATAAAGGAATATTGGTCAGCACATATCGTAACGTTCATTATAATCTTTCATTAATGACAAAGTTATTGCAGAGTGGGAAAGAAGTCTGAAAATCCAGACGTTATAACCTTAATTATTAGCAGCAGTGAATAATAACACAAGTTTAGACAGATGATTGAGCGATTGCAGTGTAGTATTCCAGGAATCAGATTTCAAACCATGACTAGTTCCTTTAAAAATTTGATTTTGAGTTTTTTATCAGTTCACCGCGGTGATGACTAGTCTTCTTGGGTAAGATCATCTTTCGTTTGTCTATAAGGTGTTTTACTGTATTTTATTATTTTTTTTTTTTTAGATATTATGTGATTTAATTGTATATTCAACTTGTATAGCTTAATTTCTTTTTAGTAACAAGTATAGATACATAATTGTCTATATGCGATAACTATATTCCCTTCTCGATATCGTCATAATAATGGTTGTCCCAGAATTACACAAGATTTGAATTTGCCGCCAATTGTGCAGTAAAGTGCTGGCAACCCTAAAAAAAAACACTTTGACAGCTGACAGTTTTGGGTTGGTAAAAATACAAAATATGGTCGGAATAGTGTTTTGACTTCATCAACTGTGAAGAGATTAATTGAAAAATTTAGGGAAACTGGATCAGTTGGAGACACTAAGCACACTGGTCGTCCAAAAACAAGCCGTTCAAATGTCAATATCGAAGCAGTGCGTGAGAGTGTTGTTGAAAATCCAGGAACATCAATTCGGCGTCGTAAACACAGTTCTTTGTGCCGAAATCGAATGATATTGATGTGGCTAATATGTGGTTTCAACAAGATAGTACCACACGCCATACAGCCCATGAAACAATTCAAATACTGCATGAGACATTTCCAGGTCGTGTACTCTCTCGTTTAGGTGATCAGAATTGGCCCCCTAGATCGTGTTATTTAACACCTTTAGATTTCTTTATATGGGGTTATTTGAAGTCAAAGGTGTTTGTCAACAAGCCCACATCCACTCGTGCATTAAAAGAGGAAATTCAACGCTGCATCAACGAAATTCAACCACATTTATGCCAAATGGTCGCGGAAAATCTCAACAAAAGAGTGCGTATGCGCCAGCAAAGTCGTGGAGGTCATTTGCCCGATGTGTATTCCATAAATAACCCTATTCTATTCACTTTATAATTCATTAAAAATATAACAACGAAAATACTAAAAACTGTGTTTTCTATTTAAATAAAATCTTGCGTTAATTATGCGACACCCTTTTCAATAACCGTATCAGGAAGAAGAAAATTGTCTTTCTTTCAGTTATAATTGAAGGCATAGCTGTTAGCCAAGTGTTTGAAGCCTCCAGAAGGCTACATGTGTTTGCTAAGCCCCGACTGCAACCGTTCTACGAGTACTTGCTTCACTGTGGCCATTGGAAGTTCGTTCGTCCTCGGATGTTGCAAGGCAGCGATTCGATACAATCCACTCACTGCTGTACAGATCGGCTCTAAGACCGATTTGTTCTACATGTTCCCTCCTTGCAAAACTTATCATTGCTTGTTTTAATCAATCGTTCATTCCAGTTCACTTATAAACTAAAGACAAAATCAAAAAAAATCAATAAAATAAAGACACTGTTCATAGAAGATATAGAGTTCATTGTTAACTGTAACGTACAAATAAAAAGAAGAATTTATTGGTCCATCGTTTTAGAGTTAAGAGGTGGAGAGTTGTTAGGTTGTAATGTCCTTATGAAATACGCTAATACCAATATTTCGGACTCACGAAAAAAAGAAGAAGGTTTCGAAAAATAAAAGTATATATTTTTCAAAGGAAATAAAGTAAAAATATGCAATAACAAATGTAATAACCTTAATGAGAACCAGGTTTGGGAATTGGGCGCAGAGGTGTAACCAAAACTAGCCGGCTTATGCATGGTCTCCATTTAAATTAAAAATTATTGATTTTGATAAGTAATGGCCTAGGTTCTTCATCTATCTAAAGAAATACAGCTTAGTTTTTTTCTCAATCCCCTTAAAAAAATGACAAAACTTTTATTTACTCTTATTTACTTAGATTCTTAGGCGAATCTATTTACATATTAAATTGTATATGTCCTGTACCATCGGTACACTCTATACTACTATCCGACCTAACAAAGCTTTTATTTTAGCTTTTATTTTTATTATTCTTCAAGAAATGAGAAATGTGGCCATAGGGGTCTAGAAGATTAAACTGAAATCGCAGATTTTACACTGACCCCCCCCCCACATTTGAGCAAATGATTAGACAATTAATTTAATTAACCAATTAACGATTAACCAATTAACTACTTAAATGAGAAATGTGCGTGTGGTTTGTTTCACAGGGGCTGGGTCAACTCGCGACAGAGGTCGAACAAACCTCTAGCACTTCGTCATATCCCCCCAAAAATTGGGTATTTATAAATTTAATGAAACATAAAATAGTATGTTCATTAAAACTTAAGGCTAGAAAATTATTTGCCTCAATGTGAGAAAATACATATGCGATTCTGGGAATCGGAGCTGGTGCGTCAAGTTGCCTTTGCTTGATATGTACCAAGAACTCAACCGCAGAACTCGGCGTGGTAGGTCTGCAGGGCTGTGGCCTTTGAATACACCGCAAATTGGTCTACTTGGTCGTCTTACACCTGGACATATTCAGTAGCACCATATTAGGGGCACGATGATGTATGAGCTGATCATTTAATTGGTTTAGAGTTGTCCTAATGGCGAGCGGTAGTGGACAAGGGAAAGTAGACAACTTCTACTCACTGACTGTCAGAGTCAACTTTTCATTATCTATAATTGCTTCTTGTAATTTCTCAACTTCTGATACTTGGACATTCTAGAGAGACAGATTTCTTGTAATGTTTTTATAATGTTGGAACCCGACATCACTCAAGACGGGAATAAGTTTTCAATTCCCGATCCTTGATTACAATTGAAAAAAAAAAAGATAGAAATCGTAAAAACTCACCTGCAAATGACTGTGTCAGATAAATGTGTTAATACTATCTAGGTATTGATTAATACATACCACCTAATTATAAATAGCTAGTGCTTTTTTCATCCTTACTTTTTAATTTTTCCACAACCTCCTAGAATCTACTACTTTCTAGCTTTATAAAAAAACCGTATTCCCCGGGTTTTTTTTGCCTTGTCATTCCAATGTAAACAAAAAACCATTGATTTATAGTTGGTGTTTGTCTCGGAGGTGCAACTGTGATGAGCTCAATAGGGGATGGTTATAAATGGTTTTAAGTGTACTCTCATACTTAAGAATAGTTTCTTAATGGGAATTCTAATTCATAGCAACAGCAATAAAACGTTTGTTAATATTCAATATTGCTACTGGTTAATCACGGTTGGTACTATTTGGAGCGATTCGCTGGTTCAAAGGGAGATGTAGCGACCGCTAACTACATAAGATAAATCACCCTATACTCTATTGCACATATATTGTAAGCAAAAGTAAAATAACTTGAACTAAATGTATTATAGACAAATATAAATCATTGTGAATGTGTTAAGCAATAAAGGGCGGAATCCAACTAAGTCACACGAGAAAGGGCCACCAGCTGGCAGTCATAAACATAATAACCCTTATGGGGGCCTCTCTACCTCCAGGGCTTGTCCCCGGGTCGGGTGAGCAGGCGGCGGTCACGTGCCTCACCGCCGGTCACGTTCCTCGCCACAGGTGTGCGTGTGAACCGCCACCGGATTAGACCCTTGCAGCCACCCTGCAGGAAGTAGAGAGGGTACTTAAGGCAGGGTTCCTAGCCCTGTTAGTTAGTTGCTTAGTCTCCTCGTCAGTCTCCTCGCGAGTCTCTCGCGACCTTTACTCGGTGACGCTTGCTTGGTTTCCGCTCGAACTCTGAAAACTTGACTAATTCTTTATGAAACCTCTGTACCTATTCTCTTGAACATAGTGCTTTGTCGGGACACATACCTATCATAAATGGAGTCAGATAGTAACGCCGTCATGGAACGATTGTCCAGGTTATAAACTCGAACAATCCGCACTTGTCACCAGGGTGATCAGGTACCCCCTAGTGACGACCCGACAGAAGAATATTCCCTCATTCGGTGAATCGTAGCAACAATTACGATCCTCCCTCACACACGATTCATGATAATCCTCCAATTATACTGCTTTATCATAATATATTATGATACTCAAGATCCTTATTACTCCAGTTAGTCTTCTTCATCGATACTTTCACTTCCCACATCAGGCACAGAGCGATACCTTGGATTCCAGTTTGACAAAAGATCAAACTTGAATACCTCATACGAGACATAAAATGCAGGAACTCAATAGATGGTTTGGGCAACTGTATAGACTGCTCAACAAGAAATCACAACTGACACTAGAAAACAAAATTCTTATTATTAAAGTCATACTAAAACTAGTCTTCACTAACAGACCTCTCAGTATTAAATTCCGTTTTCTTAATCTGATTTGCTTCTTTGATTTTGATGAGTGACTAACTCATTAATCTTCATGAGGCTAAGTCAACCCTGATCAGAGCCAAAAAGAACAAACGGCGTGAATGGGGTCTCCAGTAGTAACCAATAGTCTCGGGGTCATTCCAGCACGAGACTCTTAACTTCGATTCCATTATACTCCCATACTTGAGAATCAAACGTACGCAGTTTCAGTCGGTATGTTATATTCAATGTAATCATTTCATTTAATCCAATACTATTTATGTACCGATTCACAATCTGATTCAAGATAGTAGTTACTGCGTGAAAGCCCATTTATGAGTACTGTCGAATTGAAGAGTTGCACGATGTGCCGTATTATACTTTATATTTTTTTAGAAGAAAACCATGAACTACTCACTGTATCTTTTAGAGAAACTCGGGAATCCCAGCGTTAAGTTACCTCGAGCATTGTGCAATTCCGGATATCAAAGCACTCAAAATGTTATCTATACCTACTTATTTTGCAATAGGGACGTTGCCAAAACCATCTTACTTCTTCTTTTGTATTTTATGCTTTTCTGTTCTCAAATTTCTGACTCAATAGTAATATAATAAAAAATTAATTAATAGCCTGGAAATAATTGAAATTAAATTCCCTGATATTGGATAATATAAATAAACGAAAATAAATTATAAACAAACAAATGCTAAGAATACTAAGACCTCCTAAATAAAGCCAGTCGTAGAGTGAAGTAAGAAAAGGTAGCAAACCTATTTAAGAGTTTGTATTGATCAATTGGGTAAATGAGCAATGAGATTAATGCATTATTTATTTTTTAATTATTTATTAATTATGTGCCGATTTTTTTAAACATTTTTTTTTAGTAAAATGGAAGGCCTTTTCGGACTAAGGTGGAATTTAGCACTGTTAATGTTTGAATTGATTGTTATTGTTGCTTTTGATGATTGATTTTGTTTGCCTCCATATCCACAGCTATTGTTTTTATCATGTGACTTTTCATTTTAGCAAACAGAAGGTGATAGCTTAGAGCTGCCGAAACCTTTGTCTTGGCGATTTTTCGCATTTCAGGCGTTTCAAAGGGTTTTAATAGCGCGATTTCTTTTTCACAGAAAAAGGAGCGCGCACATTACAGAATAAGGAAAGCAAGCGTGTCTGCTCATCAATCTGATGACGTGAACCAACAGCTCTACAGTATTTTTCTGCCTTAATTTGATTCAAAGTATCCGTGTTTAACTAAAAAAAGACTCAAGATAAATTTTACCATTCCAGGGGGTTTGCATCCCCAGTACCATGCTGAGTGTATTAATTTTTCTAATTCAATCTATGTTTGTTTATCTATTTCTTCGTGGGAAAATTATTAGCGATAGTAAAATTATTATTGATTTAACATTTTCTATTATAAAAGATGCGAGATTGGATAGTGAGAGAGTGTGAAAAATGTATGGACAATATCCTTCTTACATTTTATTTAATAATTGCTTGTTGCGACGTTTAGGACTACCATTAGCCAATTTTTTTCTTTTTTAACAATTTTTATTAAGATAAAATGACAATCTGCCTGATTGGGGTATAAGTAATTGTGATAAATGGTCTCATTCATACCAATTTTCATTCACTCGTTCATTCATACTATATATATAACAGCCCAGAGGCCCCCCAAGGCCTCTTGGTTGTCACCTCCCTCGCGTGTGATGGAGGAAGTGGAGTCTTGGGAAGTCCCCCACACAACTATGTCAGCCGCGTCACTCGATAAGAGCCAGCGAAGGCTGACCAAGAGCGCGAGATCCACCGACGCTCAGGACATGATTAGAGAAACTGGCCATTGCCAAGACTCCCACTATCACTTATTTATAGCACGCCACTGCCATTTTAGTATCCGAGGAGGATTATAGGGATGAGTGGTGCAGTGCAATGACTGTGCTAGGAAATTAGGGTGGTTGGATAGGTTACTATGGAATTTTATGAGCTTGGAAGGGATGAGTTCAAGACTGTAGGGTATATTCAGATCATTATGAAGGGTTATGTTGCTGACGTAATAAGGGGCATTAACTATTGTTCTCAGGACTTTTGATTGACTTTTGCTGTCCCCCATAGCTCTATTCCGTATGTCCAGATTGACTAGCCCAAATTCTAGGAACATTTGTTGTTTCCTTCTTCATAAAAAATGAGATTAAAACTGTAGTTAATTAAAATATTTCTGGCACAGGAAATACTAGAGAATTCCTTAATCAAAAAGGAACCTGTACATCCAAACAGATTAGTAATGATCATACCGGTCTGAAATTTCCAACGAACAGCACATTGGTTGTGTATTTATATTGGTTAAGATGTGGAAATAAGGAGTAATTGAAGAAATAAGGCCCTATATCAATGAACTAACCGACTTCTGAGTGATTTTTGAGTTTTTTCAAGTTCCAAACCAGATGCATTCAGACAAAGATCTGTTTTCTCAAGCATCACTGTACACAGGTGGCTGAAAAGTTTCCAACCTCGACATGAAAAAACACATACACACACTAGCTGATGAGGCTGACCTTCAGCTTACACAAGAAAATAATAGTTTTTAACACTTATTTATGAGTGACCTGCCTCCCCACTACCTTGCTTATAGGGTATTTATTTCATAAATTATAAACTATTGTCTTTAAAAAATTTTTATAGTGTATATACTCCATGGATATAAAAAGATAACCAAACTCTTCAATATACGGGGCTTATTTTTAATTCTACACGTATGTGTATGTTATCATTCATATTAGAATTTATCCAATTTTAATGTAATACTATTTAAAATTACAATTTCAGTTGTGTTTTGAAATGGTTAACTAAAAATATCGCCGAAGTCATAGTTGTTAATTTTATTTCCTTTCTATTGTCGCTTTGATGCTAGGTTCAGCTTAACTTTATAAATGTTTGGTCTGTTGTTTGTACATTGGAATTTCAAATTTTCAACGAAAAAGCTATTTTTCGAAACGTAGTTATTGATTTCATTTCTTTCTATTTATTACATAGTCAGAGGACTTACTAGTGCTTACATAGATCATAACTTATTATATGTATTCATTAATATTATTTAAAAATAAATAAAATTGTGAGGAAACTGATGATTTATTGTTAGGGGAAGACGTATCACTATTTAGTTCTATTGTAATCTGAAGGCATGCTTTAGGTTTTCATTTTCTGAACAAATCATCCCCTCTCTTATTATCTAATTGGAGTTATTAATTCTTAACTACTAAAATATCTCCAAAGCCAAAGTAGAGGAAAATAGTGATTATTTTAAACTATACCTACACTGCTTAATGGTGAACAGCCTGCTCAAAGTTGAAATCACCTTCAGTGTCCATTCATCATGCTGAGATGTCAGAGGTCGGGCGGCTCAACAGAAACACTCTCCCGGACCAATCGCTACCGATCAGAACCCGGGTTACTAATGATTCCAGTCTCCTATATCCAGGAACTCATCATCACGTCCCGTCTGTGTTCCTTGATAGATAGCGAGTTATGCAGCTCGGCAAAGATGAAAGTATTTGAGTGATGTATCCCGTTTTAGGGGATTTTCCTTCAAGTTGTATAATGCAGCTTATACCTTGAGCGTGAGAGAGCTTCGGATATATGACGCCACTCGCACCTCTTCGGATCTGTGTTAGCTATTCAAAACTGTAGGTGTGGGCAATACCTACTGAACGTGCCGAAGTTAACAGATTGGACGTTTCGAGCATGTACATTGCGCTTCTTCTGTAGGATTGGTATGTTGTAAAAAGGAGTTTGATTGTAAAGTACTGAACTACAGAGTGACTCACTAAAATGTTACAACTCTTTATTTATAAATAAAATCTTTATTGATATAAAATTACAATCTGCCTTTTATTGGGCAATGATTAACTGCGATCAATGTTCTCATTTATACCATATTTACAGTTCTTCATTCATACAGTATTTAAAATCAGCCAAGATATCTCCCAAATCCACAACGTTATCACCTCCCCCGTATGCGAAAGAGGATGTGAGTCTTTAGAAGTCCCCTACACTCCTCTATCAACCGTGTCACCGGATGTGAACCAGTTAACGCTGGCACGTGTTAGAGCTCACGAGCCACAGATGCTCAGGACATGATTGGGCATTGCTAGGAGACCCACTGTCATGTATTTATAGCAGGTAACGCCACACCTTTTTTGAAGCGGACTCAGTGGTTTAAAAAAGGAGAGCTGAACTTTCGAAGTTGAAGGTTGTGTTTTGAAAATACAAATACGCGATAGAAGTGCAATCTTTGTCAGATTTCTTCAATGATCCGTCTAGTAGGTTCAAAATTAGACGAAACAGATGGAACTGTCCAGAATATTTAGACATATATATATATGTTTTCAGAAGACCAAGATCATTGATTGACGCAGACGGGGAAGAGCGGAGGAAATGTACCATCTATCACCAAGACCGCTCGTGTAGGAATGCACAAGTATCCATTGCAGTTTTAAGCGATTCAAGTTGAAATGTTTCGTTTTGACATAGTTAAACGAACTTCGTGAAGATGATTCAGATGGAAAAAATGAGATTTGTTGATTGAACATATATAGACGACCAGGAATTTCATAGACGAATATTTTACAGCAATTAAATTAAATGGTACAATTAATGGTCACCATTGGACCCGATTTACCACTTCCAGTAACATCTTAACAAAAACTTTCTTTCATCAAAACTCAATCCGGGATCAGCCACTATTTATCTACCGTTAAATCAGCTATAAAAACAAAATTCACCGTTTTACCAACTACACAAATTTTACACCCAGTATACCAACCGTGTTTCGGTGTTCACATTTTCATTTGTGTGGAAGCTTTAAAGGAGCTCACTACTCCACGCACCTCTCCACTTTGTATGTTACACTATGTGTCATATAATACACATCCACCATGTTATATGTTATACCGCACAATACACACGGTTTAAATAAGAACGGTAAATACTGTGCATTCAATAGTAGATTGTCGGGACTTCATGGCACCAATCAATCGTTTAATTGTCTATACTCCTCAACCAGCACCTACTCGTGCCTTATTTATATGACATGCTGTAATTAAATTTCCATAAAAAGCACTTGAAGGTGTTACTCAAGCGATTGTCTGTTAAATATATGATGACTGCGATTAATTGGTCCCAGATACAGCCTCTAAATGGAATACAAACCGAGAATGATGAGTAGCTTCCTAGCTTCAGTAGAAGGCATCAAACGTCCCTAATTATCAATCTAATAATTTCAGGGCACAGAAAACTTTCTACATTTCTGGGGAAAGGAAACGTTTCGGAAATGATTTATATAACGGGGATAGAACTTCCTCAGGCCTATCGCTGCTAATAGCAGAACATCTCGGGATAAGTGTCCGTTACATCATCATTTTCTAATTGTCTTCGGATTGGCAGACTAGCGGTGACCCTGCGGTTCCCGAAAGTCCATCACGGCCTAAAGTGACTCGAAATTGTTCATTAAATCTCCAAATAATGGCGTAATTTACAATAATGTCTGTGGTTTTAGGTTACGAAAGCTAAAACATCATCAAGCGATTGGGTTTTTGAAAATAAACCGTTAAAAAGAATAATTTTTCATCATTTTCCTGAAAGTAAGGATGGTTATCATCTGCCAAATAACACCGTTTTAGCTCAATCAGGCCATTTTTGTCTTTAACTATTTATACTTAGTATTTGCTTACGAGTAATGTAGTCGAGTATACAGTAAGTATAGTAAGACGTCATATTAACAACTTATTCCTCTAAGATAATAACCGATGCTATCTGAAATGATCTAAGGCCCTAATCACCAGTCAGGAGTATTTTAAGATCAGTTGGAATGTTTGTCAAAAAAACAAAAAAAGTTTCTAAAATATACCGCGTTGGAAGGTGCATCATTTTTTCATTCTTCTTTTTTTTCTGTTGCAATTGGCGATTTACTATTAGACAATTGTATTGGAAGCGACTCCATTATCATACCTAATTTGAAAGTGAAGCATGGCGAATTTTAGAAGAGAGAAACATCCAGAAAGTAGCGATTGGTCAGGAAGGTAATGAAATGATGTAGCTCTGTAGGAAGGATTATTGTGAACGGAAAAATGGTTTATTGTGGTCTGGGGGTGGACTAAAAAATTTGTTGTGAGAATTAGTGGTTTCAAAAGTTATATGCTAAGGACATATTGCATAAATGAACACATATAACCTAAAATTATACTATAAATATATTTAATAGCACATTAAAGCTTGTCTAGCTTAGTCAGTGCTTAAATAGGCAAATCTTCGGTTTTCCTAAAGATATTTTCTTAATGGGATGGGACTTGACGGTCTGACGAGGGAAAATATGATGAAGTAGCTACTTCGTCAAAACAAACAAGAAGTCCAATTTAGAATGCAAAAAAAAACGTTGCAAGGAGGCACCGCAGCTTTGACATCTCTGCTATCTCGACATGTATACAAATTGATCAATTTCTTGTTAAGTTTTGAATAGCACATTTTATATTTGAACACGGGGTTTTCTATTAATATGACTAAGATGCATAAACATCTGACTGAACTAATGTAGTAATATTGGTGTTGTGGCCACCTCTTAATTATGAATAATTAAAAGTTCCCCTCTTCTCGAATCATATTATACCTATCTATGTTTCCATATTTGTTGTTAATAAAGATTATGACATCAAGGAGAGTAGGGGGAGGAGCTAGTGGGGTAAACAGCCGCAGGTGGGAACCCATCCCTACTTCCACTGGCCGCCTGGTGGGGGCCTATCCCCACCAGGGCAAACCGGCTATGTAAGCCCCGGCAGTAATCCAAATTAGCTTCAACTTCTCCGCAAAATGTTTCCTAAATAGAGGTGTCTTTTCAGTAATCCAATTTAGTAGTATGGACAGACACCTCCATTTTAGTAACCATTTTGCGAAGAAGTTGAAGCATACACGCATTAAGTCTTAACGGTTACGCACTTATTGACTTCCCCCAATCTATCACTGCGTCTCAAGCTACTGATTTACAAGAGCATACTAAGGCCTACTTTGCTGTATGGTGCTCCGCTATTTCGTTATCTGACGTATACGACAGCTAAGAAACTGCAACAATTCCAAAACGGTATACTGATGAAAGTGGTCAGAGGTACTTCATTCGAGCAGCGAAGAAACAGTGAGCTGCATGAGATATTTGAGCTGCCTACGGTGGATGAATTCATCCAGCGTAGACATATCATATTTTTCAACTCATTACAATATTTGACAAACCCGGTGTTTAACACTATAACCCCCACTCTGTTCCCTCATCGATGGCAGGACGCTGTCGCGGCTGGAACGCTTTAGTTTTAGGTTCTAGGTATAGTTTTTTTAGTTTGTAAGTTTTTTCTCCCATTTTTAAACTGAAGGTGAGCCCCATCACCTAGATTTGTATTCATGTTATTTTCCTATTAACCACAACCTGTATTGTTGAGTAGCACGAACTCCTTCAAATGCATCTGCGCATAGCAGAATGAGGAGAAATTTGCCAAGTTTCTTGTAATATGTTCATTGTATAACTTCAAGGGGTTTAGAAAAAAAAAAAAAAAAAAAAAAAAAAATAATTAGTATAACTAACCGGTCACTTGGATCACTACTCTCTCCTCTCTCTCTGCACTGGCGCTTGCTGCTCTACTCAAAACCATGGTCTTCTCATTCAACCTCCTCTGCATCTCTCTCTCTCCTAACCTCGCTATGTTTTAGTCCGGCGTTGTCAGACCCCACACCTTCCTAGTGGGAATCTCTGCCTTCGTCTGGCTAAAACTAGCACCTCCTTGGGAGAGACCTCTCCCTCGCGGACGACGGTTCCCGTGGCCCTAGAACTTTTACCTAGTAGTGTCTCCCACGGCAATCCAGTAGGCTTCTCTCCGGTTCACACTCACCTTTGGGATCCGGACAGTTTTCGCCCACCCTTAGATACCGAGTGTGAATTCATGGTCATTCCAAGACCACATAAACTACCTATAAACCTACCCTGCACCTCTTCTACTGAACCATAGTGCATTGTCGGGGCACATACCTATCAAAAATGGAGTCAGATAGTAAGACCATCATGAAACGATTGTCTAGGTCATAAACTTAATCAACCCTCACTTCGTCACCAGGGCTAGGGTAACTAGGCACCCCCCTCGTGATGACCCGACAATTGGTATATAGTAATATAGGTAATATTGGTAATAATATTATATAGAAATATTAGTAAGCAGTAATGTTTTACCCAATTCTTATGGTTAGCCTTCGTCCCCTTACTGTAAGAAGGTACGTACCAGCAGCAATTATGGGGTAGGGGCTTGGCTGATTGGAAGTCTATTTGACCTCCTGTTCTCTCAGATTCTCTTCATGTTTTTTAATTGTTCATCATTTTCTTCAGTATAAATTTATCAACAAAAATAAATCTAAACAGCCATCGTTTATAAAAAGTTTTTACTTTTACTAGTACCAATTTACTTCCGTTATCAATTAAGGAAACGGCGACAACCTCGGTCGGTGTTGATCTTATGCCAGAAATTGGTTTAATCGCCTCGCGATTGTCATTCAAAGAAGTTATTAATATCCTTTAACATGTAAAATAAAAAATAAATATTAATCACAATAGTCAGAATTCAATCCTACATTCCTAGGCCTTATGGTTTCCATTCAGTCTGGCTAACTATTTTAAAACAGAGCAGATTTTTTTTCAGGGCTTACCTCTGTTTAACTAATACATTACTTTTACATTTGTACTCCAAGTATTTATTGCTAGTGCTGAGGGATTCATCGTTTCATTATGTTCTCCCTTTGCAACAACAATTACTGAAATTTACACCAGTGGGAGTAAACTTCTAATAATTGCTTGTAATAAAAAATGAGGAAGGTTTGCTCACAATATAAATATTTTAATAACTATCAATAAATATAAACAATCCGGTTGTTTAATTTCCCAGTCAAACCTTTCTCGTAGAAATTTGAAAGGATTTCTACTCAAGATTAGCTCATTAATCAACATCCGCATGTCTGATGAAAGTAACAGTCATCACACTTGTCAGCTGAATTGAATACCATAAGTTTCGAATGAGATAGCTTTTAAATAATATTCTAACATTATTCATAGGCTAGCGGCATCTTAATAAGTAAAGTCGAAATGATGAGTGCCCATGTGACAAATACTAATTTCAGTGAGCTATCCATCAATACTTGTAAGTTTTAATTTTCATTCACTGATTCTATTCATCTAAGGCTGGTGTCGGGTCACCACGAGGGGGGTGCCTGGTTACCCTAGCCCTGGCGACGAAGTGAGGGTTGATTAAGTTTATGACCTGGACAATCGTTTCATAATGGTCTTAATATCTGACTCCATATTTGATAGGTATGTGCCCCGACAATGCACTATGTTCAGGAGAAGAGGTATAGGGTAGGTAGTTTGTGTGCTCTTGGAATGACCACGAATTCACACTCGGTATCTGAGGGTAGGCGAAATCCGTCCGAATCCAAAGGACGAGTGTGAACCGGAGAGAGGCAGACTGAATCGCCGTGGGGAACACTGCTTAGTAAGTTTGCAGGGCCACGACAACCGTTGTCCACTAGGGAGAGGTCTCTCCCAAGGAGGTGCTAGAGTTAGCGAGACGAAGGCAGAGATTCCTACTAGGAAGGTGTGGGGTCTGCCAACGCTGGACTAAAACGTAGCGAGGTGAGAAGAGAGAGATGCAGAGGTTTTCATAAATGAGGAAGCCAAGTTTTGAACATCAGAGCAGCCACAAGCCATCAGTCAGCCAGTCGTCAGGAGAATGAATTACAGACCCAAACCGCCGGTCTTAAATACCCAATGTCAGTTGAGTATTGTGGTGGCCTTTGTCCTCTGACAGTTGGTGGCTTTAGAGTCCCTAACACCTGACCCGGGAAAGGGTCTCCGGCCCTCTTGGCGGTTTGGGTCGCTTAGTTCCTGCTACGGGTAGCGGGTGCCCTAGCTCATATAACTAATTGGCTCGCAGCTGCGTCTTTATTGTTTACAACATTTACAATGATTTATGGTTTGGTAATGTTATTTACATTTGTGTAAATTAATTTACAATATATACAATAGAGTATAGGGTGATTTATCTTATGTAGTTAGCGGTCGCTACAGCTGGTTTTACATAGTACGGTTCAAATCCGTCATGTGAAGTTGAAAACTTCCCTGACTACTTCATATCAGGTTTCCATTCAGAAGAATCTAATATCTGCCATTCAGCATGAAAAGAAGACGTGTTGTTATTGAGGAATTAAGAAAGAAGGAGAAAATGTTTTTTTAACTACTTCAGAATGTGAACATCTGAAGACGCTTGAGACTAAATTTTAAAAAGACATTTCGAAAAAAGAAAAAAGACACGATCAGTTCAATGAATAATTTTATGGTCCACTCATTAAATTGACTTCTGTATTTATATTTTTCTAATGTTTTATCCCAAAGTACTGGTCTTGTTTACAATAGTGAAAAAAATAAGTGAACATCCAGGTAGTCAAACGTTTTAAATAAAAATAGAAAAGGCAACAAGATTCATCAGTCAAGCAGAAACTGTGCAAGTTTGAAGGTTAGAGGACATTTGAGAACGCGCTATCCTGAGCGAAACCACATAGAAACCACATGTCACCACCCGTCAGGCTCGAGAGGGCGCACAGTGCAATAGGGCTTCAATCCGGTGCTTAGACGGTAGAATGTTGATCGTCATAACAGAACCTCTGACATTCCGTAAATCGACGCATAATAGAGATATTTCTGGAATTCATAGCCATAAATCTATGAGTGAAGATGTTTTGGTTTACTCCATTTAACAGTCCAATCAGATTATAGAAAAAAAATAACAGCAAATTTATCATAAATAAATCATATAAATGTAATCATTGGATATCAAAAAATATTTTCATTGATAAATTTTTTTAAAAAGGGTGCCACATGTTTTAAATAATTAATTTTAAACGTATATAAACACACAATTTTACAACTATTTTGAACCCAACACCATAAACGAACCATAAGATAAAAATAAAAGCAACACCATGAAAAACTATAAAGCGTCATCAATCAACTACTAATTTAAAAAAAATAAATAAATAATTTCGTAGCATACTGCATTATCATAACTTGACGATTCATGATATGTACCATTTTTTGGGAGCTTAAAGGACTACTGTTACAAAAATCATTTTAATTCTGTAAAATTTTATTCTCATGTAAAGGGAGGTTATTGTAAGCTGCTAAGATCTTTAGCTACCCTTTATCTACATTAAAAAAAAAAGCGAAGAAAAGTCATGAATAAATTACTAAATTTATTAAAAGAAATTATTTTCTTAGCATAGTGAATAGAACGTCAAGTTGTAGATCATGATATTCTGATGAATAACTAAAGCCACAATATGAGAGGTAATTCAGAGTGGCAAATCACATTTTTGACAATTCTGACTTGAGCCCAGAAATACAATCTAAAAGTTTTAAACCGTTGAAAGAAAACGAGAACTGAGTCACAACCTCAATAGTTGGCGATTTGTTGGCCGTTTTTCAATGTTTTAACCTCAAAAATTGTATTTATTTTACACAGTGGTCTTATTTTCAGATGAGCAAATATAGAATTTAGGCAAATATTACTTTACAATTAGTTTTAATCAAACCTCGCTTCAATATTCAATTGGTTCCAGGCTTTTCGTGACTTGGAAATTTATCCTTTGACCTTTCTCGTTTCTCAAAATGAAGAAAATGTGACTACACCCCTCTGACTTTGAACACCCTCATATGAGAACATATATCCTATCATTAGTAAGGGATCATATCACAGGTCTTGAAGTATTGGGATTTAAGTTAACACCAGTAACAAGAAGTCAATAAGAAACGACTTTTGATTGTGCGATATGTCACAATCGACTTCCGTAGTATTATCGAATAGTTGATTTGTTGAACCAACATAACCGAATGACTACTACTGGTCATCAATAGCCAATTATACTGAGCCCTCTAATCGCCGAGAAGGGAAGGGGGGGTTGGCCAGCCCCTTTTGAGCAACACCGCCACCAAAGCTCACTATCTACGGGCAAGCCTTAAATTATACCGGCCGGTGGGTGGTTGAGAAATAGGGGCAACTTTCCTTCTCAGAAGTTGATGCATTGGTCAACCGTTTGCTGTTAACACCTTTGTTAGGAATTCCGTTATGGCAATGCACTTTTTAACAGAGGTACTTCGATTTGCACTTTGCTGAAAGAATATATGGTATATTTAGTTCTTACATTCGATTAAGACATTTCGCAGGTTAGGGAATATACATAGTTGCAAGATGAAATCCAATCTTTCAAACGAAACTCATCCAAACCACAGTCCTTCCATAAATCCTCAACGCTACTAAAATTTGAAAGGTATTTAGTGGACAATACTTAATGTCAAGATTGATAATACTCTAAAGAGTTAACCCCTCCCCCCCCAAAAAAAAAACACTTGATTATTCAAATTTTACACCTATGTGAAAAAAATAATTGTTCCAAAAAAGGCTTCAGAGTCTTGCCAAATATATGTTATTAATTTATGATGAAGCGACAGCATCAGTGAACTTGTTCCGAGTACAATTTCAAGTTGATAATAATTGAACGAGTGGTCCAGACCAAACAATTCGAAATATGGATTAGTGCATATAGCATTTGAATCAATAAAACATAATCATAATAGACCAAATTTTCCTTGACTAAAAATATAAAATTGTCACTAAGATGAAATCAAGACGGTTTTGTAGGTTTCGATGAGTTGACCAAATGTAATGTAAATGATCACAAAAAAATTTGTATTTAATAAAAAGCTAAAATACGTTTTATTCAATAATCTTAATGACAAAAAATCAATATACATTTTACTAGTTGATAGGTACCCCGCTGCTGGAAAGTATTTCTAATATCTTTCAGAAGAAACTTTAGATGATGGTGAAATTTTTCGTAACTTCTAGTCTTAAAAAACATAGCATGTAGTGAACAAAAGAAAAACTCAAAAATAACTTCGAGCAAAATTATTTCTGTCAATTATCGATAATAAATCAAAAAAGAAACAGAAAGTCATTTAGAACGAACATTGTATTTTGATTCTTTATATTTTCTTATTGGTGCATAAAGAATTTTAAATGCATTCCAAAGATTTGAAGTTTATTGAGATATTTTGTCTAAAATCTAAAATATAATCTACTGATGGTTATCCCGCTAGTAAAACTGGTTGCTTTCTTTTTCGATAAAAATCTAAATAAATTGGATTAATTGAAATAAAAATGAATCGTATTAGTTTCTGTTCGATGTAACAAAATTTAAGAATGAAATAATAAAAAATTTCTGACGTAGGTAGGTAATGAAATACAAAAATGGAAGAACAATGATCCTTGAATCAATTAGTCACTATCTCTGGGTTCAGTACTTTTCTTTCTATCTTTTTATATGTTCGACGTGATCAATATCACCCTAATCGTCGTAAGACTCCTCTTCCTCTTTCGTGCGCGAGGAAGGGAACAACGATCTGGATTTGGGAGGTCTCTGGGCTGTATGTAAATACTGTATGAATGAGCGAGGGAATGAATAATTGTAAACATGGTATGAATGAGAATATTGACCACAATTACTTATTGCCCAATAATGCAGAGATGTAAATTCATGTCTGTTCCTGGTAGATAGAATAGCCTTTAAGTCTGACTAAAATTTTATTTTAATTAAATTCATGTAGTTATTTATACACATCATCTGAATATGAGTACATCTAGTTCGCCTATATATTCAGCATAATTATTTAGTTACTAGTAATGGACGTTACTTCAGGTTTCCTCAATTCCACTTCATGATAGGTTAATATTGAAAGATTAGCCACTCAATAAAAAATAGGAAGAATTAGAATAAATCCTGATTGGAGGATGTTAATGATATTGATAATTATGAATTTTCCCCATCAATAAAGACTGGATCAATAAAAATGAAGCTGCAATAATAAATTATTGATCTCGGTATGCAAATATAAACTAATTATATATATGTAGATTTATTTTATAAATGAACATCTAAATTCAAATAACTAATACAATATATCATATGAATATACCATAACAAAATATACAAAAAGTACATGAAGAAGTACACATTGCATCTAAAAACTGGATGGACAAAGACAGGCTCATACACACATCGATAACTACATTCGTAGAACAAGAAAATCTTGCTCGACTACTTACAGACCACAAAATAGTCAGCAGAAACATTTCCGAAAGTGCTTAGACACTTTTTGTATATCAAGTTTATTCTAAGTTTACTTAAACAAAAACGTAGGTTATTTTATTTTTCGTTTCTTTTTCTATTAGCTTATTATTTATAATATAGACATTTAATTTATATCTTTTAGTTAGCTTAATTGTTTTGCTAATATCTATGAAAACCTAAACAAAACTCCTACATTTACGAATTTCTAGTCGTCCTTAAAGATAAATTTAAATTATTTATCCTATAATGTATCTTCTTCCTAGCTGAAACATTATTTTATAACAATAACACTTTTTACCTAATTATTGTTGCTACCCTTACAACTTTCAAGAAATATTTGAGTGCATTCTCAACTGCAAATTAGTAAAAACTACTTTAAAAATAAAGTCAAATTTATACGTATTAGGTAGTCCGGCACCTCTCTCTGTGACAATGTAGCCAGTTGATCAAAACCCGGCATACCGAAGACATCAATAGTATAACATTAGATAAATAAAAACTTTGAGCTTAAAATTAAACATTGAACTGCAGTAAAGTATATTTAATGTCAATAAATTATTTACTAATCCTATTACACTCCCATTCTGTGTAAGATTAATCTCTTATTAAATTATTCTACTATAAAACAAATCGGCTTACTGGCATATAATATAATAACAGGTAAAATAAATAACATTCATTAATATTAAATACATTAAAACCCTTCATAAAGATCTTAATATACCCTACATTCTTGAACTTAGCATGGGGTACTTCCTAAGACTCCTCTTCCTCTTTCGTGCGCGAGGAAGGGAACAACGATCTGGATTTGGGAGGTCTCTGGGCTGTATGTAAATACTGTATGAATGAGCGAAGGAATGAATAATTGTAAACATGGTATGAATGAGAACATTGACCACAATTACTTATTGCCCAATAATGCAGAGTGTAATTTCATCACAATAAAGAAAAAAAATAAATTAAATTGATTCATGCTATCTACCTTTAAGTTGACTTCCTGAAAAGATCTTTGTATCAACTATATATTAATTAATTTAGGGTAGGTACGCTACACACATAAAATACATATATATGTATATATAATGTTTTTTTTTAAATGGAGCTGGAAAAAAATTGCAAGACAACCTCGTCTGGGCTGGACTGCGCACCGATTGACCAAACAAACCCAATAAATCCCCTCCATATTCTCCTTTCCAATCGCCTGTTCTAATTACTTAAATGATTTATTGATGAGGCGCCACTTCACCAGTTTCAGCTTTAATAGAGTTGCCTACTTAACCTGGTCATTCACGGCCAATTATATCTACTTGTGTCGACAGCTTATGGCGGTAATAAAACGGATGGTTAGTCTATACCTGAAACATTTAAAATCGCTGATTTGATCTTGTACGGCCGATTCTGCCGTGAGATGAGGCGAACTGACGTCAGCGTTTTGGAAGGTATTCACCGGCTGCCTATCCCCTTCAATTAAGGCTATTTCCCCTCCAGGCTAGATATCTTACGGCTAGTCATTAATTATGTAAAAGTTCCAAGAATTAATGAGCCGCAGTGAAACATGTGTGTTTTTCGCCGAATTAGGCAGCTTACTCATCAATGTTATATTCAGCAACGGACGGTGGTATTCAATACACATATTTTACAGTTCTTGTGTAGTTAAGATATATTGCAAACTGGATTTATAATATTTAATAATTGAACTAGTTGCTCCGTTGTATAGTTTTCAACAGTGCAGCGTTCTGCATTTGAAAGCTATGGAATTTTCGTTGCTCTCTTAGGTTGAGGAATTCATAAGAAAGTGTTATTCCTTATAGGGTCCTAAAGGGCATATTTTTGATTTGAGAGAGAAGAAGAATAGTACAGTAGTTTTTTATTAGTAAGCTTTTTTGTTAATAATAATTTGACGGACTCCCACTGTGCTTTATCCTGCTACCCGGGGTGCAATTAGAGGTTTGAACATGAGTTCAGTTTGTGTACTACCTGTTTATTTGGCTCTAGTGGTAGGACCTGAGTAAATACTAAGGTAAAAGGTCAGATATCGCTGCCATCTGTATAATGTCAAGCACTTAGGTGCTCAAATTTGCTATTGTCTCCGTTACATGCATGAGAGTCTAATTTTTTTTCCAATGTTTGATGAATACGATTATGGGCTTCTTTGCTCTTTGTTTTCTATTCGTGGGTCTATAACTTAAGTCTCTTCATTGTAAGGCAACCTGTCTTTGCTTGGTTGATTAAACCAGCAAATATTATGTTTTTGTTTTATAATTTATACTATAGCAAACATTATTTCATTATATTCCCTGTTTAATGCTTCATGAGATGGGTCACTCCAACGTAATTGTATACTTCAACACCGTGTTTTATTAATAAAGAACAAATTAAATCCGATATTGGGAATACCTCAAGCTGAAAGACCATTTTGTAGTGGGATATTGGATTCCATGCCGATTACCATACCGGATCGGAAGTGAATAATTCTAGAAGCCCATTGTGACATCTCCACATAGTTGAATCGACGCAAAGAGCGCAGTATAATACAGTCTACTGGGAAAAATGCAGATCATTGTCCATGTATGACTATCATAGTGACCAACTTCTGATTTATTCAAAAATATTGATAACAGCCCTTAAAGTAGCATTATTCCAAATGATTCTGTTAATTTGTGAATTATTTCTACAACAAATAAACCCAAAAATATCTAAAATATATTTGTTTCAACATTCCCATGACTTCTGAGAGCCTGTGAGAATTAATATGCTTCTTGTTTCAAGTGAAGCAATTAATGGGGGACTCCCCTTAGTGAAAGGCACTCATCAGCCCTAAATAATTTTCCTTTATTTTCCCACATTCTGTTTTTTATAAGTTTGAGAGCTCAGAAAAAAAAAAAAAAAAAAAAAAAAGTGAAGCAATTGTAAATCGAATATTTTGTAGAATTTATATTTTGTACATATATAAATTTATAACAAGGGGATATGGAAAAAAAATTAACATATTTATGGATCTCTATCCCATTACTTCTCATTGTAGTCATTCATGTAATATTCATTTCAGTAAAAAAATGATGGTCAAATTATATACCTACGGTACCAAAACAATTAATATATTAAATGAACAATAAAAAACTACTGTTGGAAGTTGGCAATTTTATTACCATTAAAATCAACCTACCACTAGCATTCTATCATGACATAAAAACTTGAAGATTTATTTTTTAAAATTGTTCGGACATTTAAATCGGTCCGACCTAAATGACACGTTTCTTTATTTACTCTGTGCAAGTAAAGCTTCATACTCAGCAATAAACGAAGGAGAACATGAAGCAGGATGATCTTCAATTTCGGCTTCCAGGGAGACATGATTATTACAAGTCAGTGCCCAGCTTTAAATTTAAAATATATCAGATCATTTTCACGGGTGTGTGGGCAGCATACAATCTGAATAGCAGTCTGCACCTCATTGAAAGTAAAGCCTCTCTAATCAGTTTTGGGGATAAACAACAAATAATAAATAAAGTAGAACACGAAGGACCTTGGCTCTTGGATAATAATTGGAAAATATGACATTGTTAGTTTTGTCCACGATGTGACACTAAGATTGCCTCAAACATAAGATACTTTCACCTTCAGCTCAACCTTAAGAAGCGATTGTCAATAACTTAAGACGGAAACTGCATAAAAACAATACTAGTCCTCGGAACTGGGGTAATTATTATAGCATTAGTTCGACAGGAATATCAATTTAACCTGAGATCAGACCTACCACAAGTTGTCAACCTCCACCAAGGCTCACATTCTCCGAACATATTACTATTCTTGGCAATAAACCTTCTAGATCGTTAGGGTCTCCGTTACGCGTCTGGAGTAGAAATCGAAGCTTAGTATTCATGGAAAGGAACTGGTTTAATGCATTATTAGCTTCTTGATACTTATCATTTTGACATTAGGTTAAATACTTGCACGACAAGCAATAAAAATATCTGTGGATACTTGCTAACTTCACCCAACCTGTCCCTTCGTCTCAAATTGATAATATATAAATGTGTCCTCCGGCCAGCTCTGCTGTACGGTGCCCCGCTATTTACCCACTTGACTGACAATACTGCTAAATGTCTCCAACATTTTCAGAATGGGATCATGCGAAAGTGGTCCGACATACCTCTTTCGAGAGGTTGAAGAACGCAAGGGTGCAGGTCAACCCGTTGTTTGGTGTGTCGTCGGTGGGTGAGTTTTTCGACTCGTTGCAGCACCTGAAAAACCCAGTGTTTAACACTATGACCCCACCACCCCTCCCGCATCGATGGCAACAGACTGCTGGGGAAAAATTAGGTTAAGAATTATTATGTGAGTTAGTTTTAAGGTTGATCAAAAAGGTGAGCCACATCACCTTTATTAGTCGGTTTAGTCCAGTCACGTATAATGTATATCATTATACTTGTTTATTCATTATATAATTTTTATAAAATAAAAAAACCTGTATATAATGTAGCGATGCTACAGGAAATACAAAAATAATTTGTAAATAGATTCGCCTGAGGATTTATAATTGTATATAATTATATGTAAATTTAAAGGGGCTATGAAAGAAAAAAAAATAATAATAATAATGTTTCGTTCTAGTACTTTGCAGTGTGTCTAAAAATGTTAGAGCTACATACAAAAATTCAATTGCAGCTGCCATCACAGATGTACCGTACGGATTACTACAGCTCCTGCCCTCTTGAATTATCAATCTAGTAAGCAAGATCTAGATGGCAAACCACGAGAAATCATTTAAATACGGCAAATAAACTTAAAGAAGACTTGCACAGTCAAATTAAATCAAACACCCAAACTTAAAACTGACAGGTATCGACAGCTTCGTATTTCATACGGCTTATCTATTAGTGCATTCTAAATTTCATAGAGGTTGACTGAATGACGAATTTTAGTCCTGGACTGCATCGAGGGTTTTTGGCCCACCGTCTGGGGGAAAGGTCAGTTCATATCGAAAGGCTTAAGGGTCGGTTTTAGCTACCTAAAATATAATATAATAAAAATGGTATGCATGTACATACCGGACGCGAATCGCTCGTGACTATTCACCTTTTGTGGTCACGGGATCACAGTATCCACTTTTACGAAGACATTTACATATGAGAAGAGTCATTTGGGATATGTTTCAACTTATTTTGACTGCTGTTTTTACACCCCGAAGTTGAGGCTTCCCCTAAAAGCCTTAAGTAACAGATGCATGCGGTCCAAATACATACAATCTGTATATAATGTAGCGATGATACAGGAAATACACAAATAATTTGTAAATAGATTCGCCTGAGGATTTACAATCGTATATATTATCTGTATTTAAATCTGTAAAGGGGCTATGAAAGAAAAAAACTAACAGAAAAACATACAACCTGCTTCCTTTCTATGCACGTTTGCTATATCCATTTATTAAGGTAAAATTTTTTTTCATTTATCCAGGACACTTTAGCTTTACTTTACTCTCCATATATTTATTCATTACGTTACATATTATGTGATGTATTGCATGTTGTAGGTATAAAGCTCATCCCGCTGTATGTGATTAGCTGGAGAGGTTTTGCAGTTATTGTAGTTTTATCTTGTTTATATTTAATTTAAGCACATTTAGTTACATACACACTAATAGAAGGTCTATGATTTTTTTTTTGCGGCCGTCCTGTTGACAGTATATTTCTATTATATCAATTCAAGACAACAGTTTATGGTCTGTTACTAAAATAATGGCCAACAATACCAACTTGACTTCACCAATGAACAGATAATGAGATGGCCAATGGGTTAAAACAGATAATGAAAATCTCAAAGCGATCGAGTAGTCTTCCAACGACGCTAGAATATATGACAGAACTTGGTGTTGAAATTCTCAGACACTTCCAGACCTTGGCCAACATCCTACTTAAAGTTATTAACCAAGGCTTTGCTCTGAATTGGAACGAAGTAATAATCTTTCTCCCGTTTGTAAATACTTCTATTATGTATTTAAAGATAGGCAAATTAGAGTCAAGTTTTCATGAAAATCAACATACCAAGTTCATTTTTAAATTCTGCATATATGTCTCTCGCCTTATTCTTTTCAAAATGTCTTAAACTTTGACTGCGTTTTGCGAAATTATAAGCTCAAAAAGCACTGAAGCGAATAAATTTTTGTTTAGTGCATACAAAAATGTACCTCCCCTCTCTGGGTTTTTGTAGAATATAGGTGTGTTTGTAGGATAATTTTGTTCCTGAAATGTATTGGTAGCCATGAATCGTGAAAGAGTACAAATGAGATTTGTGACAATGTTGATTAAATTTGATTCACAATTGTTGATGGTTTTTTATTCTTGATTCACAATTCCTGCTTCGAGATGGTTTAAGTACGTTTGAGGACTTGTGGATGCTTGTAAAAAGTTTATTTGTGAAGTTATCATAACTCATTTATCTGCTGATGTAAGAAGAAATCGGTTGTGAATTGTTGCTATTGTATAGTTGTCACCATGAATTGTAAAGCGAGTGGAGCAGCGGACTTACAAAACTACCCTGTGGGACTATTGCTTTGCTCAGAAAAACGTGAGTGACAAACTACAGCTACGCAGATTGTCTGAGAGTGATTTTATCATTCAAGGTAAAATGCGAACACGTAGAGTTTTAACATAATCGCTTCATAGTGTCGTATGTTTGTTTGATTTCCAAAAAACACTCCAGTGCAGTAATGTTTTCTTTCCAAACTCGATAAACATGTTTTCCACTGTCATTGATAAATGATGTAGTGATATTGGCAAAAACATGTCGCCTAGGCTCAATCCTTGGTAGACTCTCACTACCTTCCTGACTCCATCCGCCTTTCTAGGCATTCCACACCCCATATTCTTCTCATACATCCTTCAAATAGGGGTCTCCCCTTAGTGAAAGGCACTTTCCAGCCAAAAATAATTTTCCTTATTTTTCCCACATTCCTATTTTTATAAGTTTGAGAGCTTAGAAAAAAAACAAAAAAAAAAACAGAATTGATGGTCATCTGTCAAATCACTTTTAGTAACGCGATCGGGCATTTAGTTGGCATGTAGTTTGGTCGTTAGTAAACGGCTTTGTAATTGTTAATAGTAAACCAATTGGTATGTACGAGATTATGTCGTGTTTTTACGTTTGCCTAGTTCTGGGATCATTTGAATAATTAGTAGTTTCCAGGGAAGTTATTTTGCATATGTTTGTCAGAAAATTGAAACAAAAACGAAATCCGTTTTAATAAGTCCGTGGCTGGAAGGCCTTAGAGAAAGAAGCGTTTCACCTGTTCTTTGTCTGTTTCAACCCATTGGTGATCTTGCAGTTTGTTTATTGGTGAAGTCAGTTCGTTGGTATTAATTGGTCAGTCCTTTTGTAGCAGACCATAAACTGTTGTAAGGAGTCAATAGAGCGGAAAAATGTCAATATGTTACCATTTTATTTTTATTTATGATCAGCCTTAGCTTGCTCACAGAAATCCAGATGTACCTATATGAGAAAAATAATGGTTATAAGAACATAGCTTGTCAGTTTGGTCTAAGAAATGATGAAAAATACGAGCAATAAACACGGTCCCTTTTAAAAAATGAACACTTAAAGATTTATAGGTGATTGGTAATTTTTAATTAAAAAAAATTTTTGTTGAATACATAATATAGTAATAAAAGCAATATTGATTTCAAAATAAACAGATACATGTACCATTACATCACCAAACACAGCTATGCATTGGGCCAGAGGAATTGGGAGTATTAGGTTGGATGCTGGAAGGACTAGAACAGCAGCAACTTTCCGACCACATGGTACGGACCTTTTATCGTAAGTACGGGACTCGTAAGTCACTTGGTCGTAAGTCAAGAGGTGTTTACCTCAGAGGCGAAGTTCCCAGCTAGGGTTGGACCCTCGTAAGCCTACCTATCGAAATCAGTTAACCTCAGGGCCAGCCTCATGTGCTGAAAGCAGGGCTACAACAGATGGGAATCATTAGAACCTGGAACGGTTTGGTAAGCGAGTCACTCTGATAAACTGTAATTGCTTTCTGTAGTTTTATTGCCCACTGCAACAGTATAGACACTTTTGATGTATAATCATTAATAATGATTCATTGGAGTCTATTCGATGGCCTACTTATTCTCTAAATTTATTTCTCAGTGAAGCTTCTACTTGCTTTCTGCCCTGTCAAAAATTGCGTTCAATGCGTTTCCGAAGAATTTTGCAAAGAATACAAAATAGAAAAAAAAATAGAAAAAGGATTAAAAATGATTTTCAACAATTTAGCTAACAATTTAACTAACGAATTCATAGTATTTTAACTAACCGTAAAACCTTCTCGGAGATTGAAAAGGGAGTAACCCTGTTATATTTTGTTTTCTCTTCTAATATACTGAGCGTCTGCGGCTCTCTGCCCCTCCCTGAACCTCCACTGATGCGTAATGGTGTGGCTGGAGGAGAAGCATGGTAGATTTCCTAAATCCTTACGTCCTTATCCATTGCCGGGAAGGTGACAAATATTGTTGATGAATTAGTGGATACCTGAGGGTTGGCAAAAAGTCATTTCAGTTTGCACGAGTAGATAGCGTTAAGTTTGCCTATTGGTTGGTTATTCTTTGTCAATGTTAGAATTATTTTCTTTCGAGATTTGGTAGTCAATACCTTTAGGTTGCTATTGAAAGAAATTTCGTGTAATTTTGTTTACAACTGTCAGTTTACGGTCAGTTTTAACATGGAGTCCAAAAATAAGCATTTTCGACACATTTTACTTTTTTATTTTCATGAAGGCAAGAAAGCGGCTGAGGCTCACAAAGAGATATGTAAAGTTTACGGTGTTGATTGTTTTACAGAACGCACTTGTCAGAATTGGTTTAAAATATTTCATTCTGGAGATTTTTTTTTAAAGAATAACCAACGTTCTGGTCGACCTTATGAAGTTGATGATGACAAAATGAAAGCCATAATTGAATCTAATCGTCATATTGCAAAACAGGTAAATGTATTACACACAACAATTGAAAATCACATAAGATATGTTAAGAAGAGATATTTGGGTTCCGCCACGACAATGCGAGGCCTCACACATCTTTAGCATCGTACAGTTATATAATGCTAAGAATATTGTAATCCTAATATTATATATAAGGCTAAAAGCTCCTTCTAGTGTATACCTGCCTCGGGACTTCATGGAAACCACTGGTGTTTCTTGTTATTTTTTAAGTAAGCGACCGCATCTCCCCCAATTCCTGAAACAAAGCTTTTATTTTAGCTTTTATTTCACTAGCTTTTATTATCATCTTCATGTTGAGGTTGGAAACTTTTCAGACCACCTGTGTATTTGTATATATTAGTATTTTGCTTGTACTTCATAATAAAGCTTTTCTTTTAAAATACTCTCCTCTACAAAAATTATTTAACTGTACGAAACTATTGGAGCTTGGTTGGGAAATGATGTCACATCCCCTATATATCTTCGACCTTGCACCACCAGATTATCATTTATTTTACAAAACTTCTTAAATGGTTAAAATTTCAGTAATAACGATGGCCTCTAATCGCACTTGGTTGAGTTTTTTTGCTGATAAGGACCAAACGTTCTATGAGCTCGGGATCATGAAGTTACCACAAAGATGGCCGAAGGTCATCGAACAGAATACAAAATATTTGACTGATAACTAAAGTTCATTTTTTTGTATAGAAAACAATGAGTTTTATTTCACACTAAAAAACTGAAATTACTTTCTTGCCAACCGCAATATTAGTATACATTAGTATGAATTGGGACAGACCCTAGCTAGTCTGGTAACGATTAACTCATTAAAATTAATTTTTATACATTTATTCTTTGCATTTTTATTTTAATGTTTACTATGTATTAAATTTTGACTTAGTCATTTGAAATATATTTTTATGTAGGAATGATTGTCACGAAGATTTTGTTAAACTAAATGAAACTTAAAACTCTCGCACATAAATATGATTTAGATTTTTCTCTTTTGACACGTGTCCAACATTCTACTAATCCAACGTTTTAAGTGATCAAGCTCTATTGTTTCGGATATTGTACTTGACTTGGAAATTCCATCACCTCGGTGTTAACGCAAGCAGAGTGAAAGCTTTTTCAATGCATCATCACTTACGCCCTTGTCCCGACACAGGTTAATCCATTTTATGTCACCTAAGCCGACCTACTTCGTAAATGAATAGCAATTTTAATTTTACTGCGTTAGTGGCTAGCATCTAAGTGAACACTAAATGGGCTCATGACCAATTTAAGACTCATTGCACTCCATTAAAATTAAAATCCGCGTACATAAATATGGTATTTTCTTTTATTAATAGTCCATTGTAGGAGCCCGAAATAAAAATACCACAGTTACTGCTTTCGCAGATGACATAGCGGTGTACAGTAGCAGCATAAGCGCCAAGGTAGCTCTTAGACAGGCTGAAGTAGCCTGTAACCAGATCAGTGAGAGATTGGGGAGACTCAATATCTCTGTAAACGCGGGTAAGACTGACTGCGTAATTTTCTCTTTTCAAAAGGAAAAAAGCCCGCTACCTACTGGTTACATAGTAGGAACGGAGGAAAATTCACCAGCCAACAACCTAGTATATGTGGGGATTAAAATGGACAGACACCTCCATTTTGGTAACCATTTTACAAAGAAGTTGAAGCAAACACGCCCGAAGTCTTACCAGCTTACGCATTTATTAACTTACCCCAATCTATCACTGCGTCTGAAGCTACTGATCTACAAGAGTATACTAAGGCCTACTCTGCTGTATGGCGCACCTATTTTTAGTTATCTGACGTATACAACAGCTCGGCGACTCCAACAATTCCAAAACGTGAAAGTGGTCAGAGGTACTTCATTCGAGCTGCGGAGCAACAGTGAGCTTCATGAGATCTTTGAGCTGCCTACGGTGGATGAATTCATCCAACGTAGACATATCAAATTTTTCGACTCACTGCAATACTTGACAAACCCGGTGTTTAACACGATAATCCCCGCTCCGTTTCCCATCGATGGCAGGACACTGTCGTGGCTGGAACGCTTTAGTCTTAGGTTCTAGGTTTAGGTTTTAGTGTTTCCAAGAGTGCAAGCTGAAGGTGAGCCTCATCACCTAGTGAGTGTATGTGTTTTATTGGAATTTTAACATCAAAAAGAAAATGTATTATATTTTATGCACTCTTTCAAATGCATCTGTGCATGCAGTAAGAGGAGAAATATGTGAATTTAAATTTATGTATTTATTTTTGTTCATTGTATATATTATCAATAAAAAGGTTTTCAAAGGAAAAAAATAAATATTATGTCCAAGCTTCTAGCCAATCAAGTGGTATTGTTTTCCAGATTATAAGTTACATGGAAAGTTCTCGATTAATCAAGGGACAAAAAGGAACCGTTTTAAAGAACGATTTTTCCTCCAAGGCTCCGAGTCAAAAGTGTTGTGCAGCGCCTACAAAATCCATAAAAGAAAACTGATAACTATCCGACATGTTACCAACTTTTGTAGAATGTAAAGCGCTGTGCGCGTTGTTTCGCAAAAGATTCGGCCATACAAGTCCATGACCGACTCGACGACAAATAATATAACTAGGGCGCTATAAACTTCTATAATGGCCCTTAGTCCATTTATAGTGGCCACTTAGATCTAATGCTTTTAAGATAATAAAATAAATATCGATGTTCATTGACGGAGGGGATCGGAGAGGTCGACATTGAATGGGCCGAGGTGTGTCGGGGCTGGGGCATTCGTCGGACCAGTTTACGATCGCCGGTCGGTGCAGTCCAGCCGCCCTAGATAAGAGTGGCCTTCGCTATGCACGTGATCAAGGTTACTGGAGCGCATTACTGACATTATTACTGAGAGAGAACCTTCAGTAATGTGCATAATGTCCTTCAACGGCCTTCAATTAGTTCCATTGAGCATTCACTTATTTTGAACAATCTGAGAACGAGGCATAAATCATGATCAATGTTTTGGGGGAGAAATTCGGGGATTGCTTCCTTAAGAAAAAATAAATATCAAAAGCCCGCCTAAATTTCTTATGCTATTTCTTGAAGCCTGAAAAAAAATTATTTTATTAAGGGATGGAACCGCCTTTGATCTGATGTCTCGGAGCCTTCCATCGATGTGCCAACACTCCAAATTGAGACTTTCCGTTGTCCACATCCTCACTGAATGTCTTGGGCACCAACGAAACTGTCTTCAGACCGACTACACAACAAAGTACACTAAGTTAAAAGTTGTCAATGTGTGCATAATCATTCTTTATGTAATTTATAATCACTGATTGATTAAAACAATAATCCAAGTTGTTGAACTGTCTTTAAAACTAGTAAATTTATCATCTTTCAAGAAAAACTTGACAGTTTTCAGTGACTCAACCATATGAAAATGAAGTCCTCAATTTACCATTGAACTAAAATATCAACGTTAAATTTTTAAGTATTCCATACAGAAATGATAATACTAGCTCAGCTGCTTAGCTGGCAATGTGATGTGCTGATTTTATGAGTCAATTAGCACTCTCTAAAAATTTACGAATTCTTTTAAGGACACTTCAGTATTAGAAAATATCTGTAATCCACTATACCTGCTAAATTCATTGTTCTACCTATCCACAGCTATCTTATATTGATATTGATATTATATATTATTATATTGATTGTTATGACCGAGAGCATTTATGAAAATCGATTTCATCCTGATTTTTTTTCATTTTTCTTTCATAGCCCCTTTAAATTTCCAGATAATTATATAAAATTATAGATCCTCAGGTGAATCTATTTACAAATTATTTTGTATTTCCTGTAGCATCACTACATTATATACAGGTTTTGTTATTTTATAGAAATTATATAATGAATAAACAAGTACAATGATATACATTATACGTGACTGGACTAAACTTACTAATAAAGGTGATGGGGCTCACCTTTTTGATCAACTAACTTACATACTAATTCTTATCCTAATTTTTCCCCGACAGTCTGTTGCCATCGATGCGGGAGGGGTGGTGTGGTCATAGTGTTAAACACTGGGTTTGTCAGGTGCTGCAACGAGTCAAAAAACTTAATGTGTCTCCGGCGGATGAACTCACCCACCGACGGCACACCAAGCAACGGGTGGTGTCAGCGTTCTTCAACCTCTCGAAAGAGGTATGTCGGACCGCTTTTCGCATGATTCAATTCTGGAAGTGTTGGAGATATTTGGCTGTATTGTCAGTCAAGTGGGTATTGCACCCTGACCTTGGTAGAATATAATTTATACCAGACGGTAATAATTAATTCTACGCCTACCAGGGCTACTTAACTGTATTTATGCCAACATCTTGACAACATAGTTAATAACATCTCTAATTAAAACGTCGCTGTTTATCAATCATCATCATCAAACTGGGAGGTGAATGGATGACTAATTAGCCTTTTTATTTAATTAAAAGGAAATACATCACTTGTTTATAAAGATTAATAAAGCTATCAGTTTACCATCCGCTTGGTGTGCCGCCGGTGGGTGAGTTCATCCGCCGGAGATACATCACGTTTTTTCATTCGTTGCACCACCTAACCAATCCAGCGTTTATGACCCTACCACCCCTTCCGCATCGATGGCAACAGAATGTCGGGGAAAAATTAGGTTAAGAATTAGTATGTAAGTTTAAGTTTGATCAAAAAGGTGAGCCCCATCACCTTTATTGGTCAGTTCAGTCCAGTCACATATGATGTGTATCATTATACTTGTTTATTCCATTATATAATTTTATAAAATAGCAAACCTTGTATATAATGTAGAGACGCTGCAGGAAATAAACAAATAATTTGTAAATAGATTCGATTAAGGATCTATAATTGTATATAATTATCTGTAAAGTTAAAGGGGCTATGAAAAAAAAAAAAAATCAGTTTACCAACCAAAGGCTTTATTTTGTCTATCTAATGGTTAAATTTTAAGTTAAAAATCAGTCATTAAATTTAAATTAGAATGTATCTAAAATATTATACGTATATATTGTAATGATATCTGCGATCAAAAAGATAGTTAATAAATAAGTAATAATTAAATACAAAATGTTTCATATTATATTGGAAAGAAAGAGTGTTTGCCAAGAACATGATCCATGCGGGGAAGTCAGAGGATATTAGGGTCAGCTGAGGTGTGAGGTGAGTAATGGAAGAGTCTTGGTGTTTGGGACGTATATTCTCTGTGCAGTGTTAGAAATAACAAAAAAACGATCATTTGTTAAGTGGATGTTAATATATTCAGTCAAAAGATCGATTATATAACATATGAGAATGTTTTGACAACCCCTTAATTACGAATAATTAGAAGTTCCCCTCTTCTCAGCCCAGAAAATATATATCTATGTTTCCATATTTTAATAATAAAGCTTATGACGTCCGTAAGAGAGGGGGGAGAAACTAGTGGGGGAAACAGCCGCAGGTGGGGGACCTAACCCTACCACGGCTGGCCTGCCATTACAACATGGCCGTCTTGGGACGAACCACAGAACGTACTGAACCGGCACTTGGAACACTGCTCTCTCTCTCTCTCTCTGCACTGGCACTTGCTGCTCTACTCAAACTATGGCCTTCTCATTCAACTACCTCTGCATCTCTCTCTCCTAGCCTCGCTATGTGTTAGTCCGGCATTGTCAGAACCCCACACCTTCCTAGTGGAAATCTGCCTTCGTCTCGCTAAAACTAGCACTTCCTTGGCAGAGACCTCTCCCTCGCCAACGACGGTTGCCGCGGCCCTGCAAACTTTACCTGGTAGCGTCTCCCACGGCAATCCAGTCTGCTTCTCTCCGGTTCACACTCGCCTTTGGGATCCGGACGGTTTTCGCCTACCCTTAGATACCGAGTGTGAATTTGTGGTCATTCCAAGACCACATAAACTACCTATAAGCCTACCCTGTTCCTCTTCTTCTGAATATAGTGCTTTGTTGGGGCACACCTTCTAAGACCTTTTGGAGTCAGATCAAAACTAATTAACCTGCCAGCCGACTAGGCCACCAGCAAGGGTGAAAGACCACAGGTCAACCCGTCTTATCTCTTTCTAGGCGCTTGACGTATGGCGGCTAGAGGTTGTAGCGATCCTAGCCCGCGGAGGGCGTCTCCTCCTCACCTTGGGGACTCTCACGTCTGATAACTTCTTACTTGATAACCCACTATCAATCCTACAATACCGGAGAAACAATTTCTCATAGAAAACATCGCTGAAATCATTCATAATTTTTTTTTTATTTATAGACTTCTTTAATAAACTATTCTATATTGCATTTTTTATTTGAAAGGTAGGCTTCAACTTTTTCAATTAATTTATTTTGTCGAGAGCATATCATTAATTAATTATTTATTTCAAAGTCTTATAAACAGAGCGAATTCAGTACTAGGTGTACATATGTGCGAGTGAGTGTGGTAGGACAGACCCACGTAATTGACCAATATATTATGTAGACAGTAGGCTGGTAAACCCGTATTATTTATTGTTCCGCATCAAATCCTTCTCTGGTCACTAAACGACACAATTGGTAGGATAAACTGGCTGGTTTATATCAAATCTATCATTCACATGTTACTTTAGCAACAAATTGAATAAAATTTAACTCCTATTATGCTAAAAGGATAAATATCTAGAGTTGATTAATCCAAGGTATCGTAAAGAAAGTAATTTAATCGTAAAAAGGATTGTGTTTATTTAGAAAGGTAATATTTATAAAATTTGTAAAGAATATTATTCCTTTTTGGGCGGGGGGGGGGGGAATTTATATTGGGTCCAATCCAACACAGTTGTGAAACACACGACGGCAAAGTTATGGTTGGTGATTCTGGGCGTTCTAGATCTACTGTCTGAAATCCAGCGATTTAAATAATTATATGCATAAAATGAACTAATGGTAAAATATGTAATCTCCTATGATTGCCGAGTCCAAAGGGAGGGTTATACTTTCAGAAAAGTATAAAGAGAGAGGATAGGATCCCTGCACATCTTTCTGTCTGCCGGATCTTAACAACCTGCCCACAACTATCTGAATTGTATTTTTTTTTAAATCAGATGATGTTTGATAATGTTCTAGTTTTTTTCGTTTGATATTTTAGAATCTATTAAAGAAGGTGATGCTAAGATAAATTGACAAATATTCAAAAAATTAAAGTTTGGGGTCCTATCATATGGAGCGTATTCGTTGTTGTTCCAGACAGTTCCAAAATTATCTTAATATCATAGCTTGAAATTAGTTTAATTTGTTCAAGAGGCTAGTTTAAGTGACTTAAATGATTCAGCAAATTAATTTAGGTATTTTGATAAAGTGTTTAAGAAACACTAACATTTTATCATTCATATACATATATTGTTAAAAATAGAATTATTTGATGAATGAATGATTGTGTGTATTTAAAGAAAAAAAATTTGACACCACTGTAAATTTGACTTACTAGTTATATTTGAAATGTATTGTATGAATTATGACCTTTTATAAAGTAACTATCCCAACCTTTATAAACCGCAATTCCACCTTCTTTTAGGAAATAAATGAAGAGGTATTATGAGTGTTATATAAAGGAACCCAATAAACATTGGAAAGCTCACAGATTCATCATTATTATAATTATAACGAAATAATTAATTAACAGTCATGGTGATTGGAGAGGAATTAGTAATTTACGCAGGCTAATATTATCGGACGTAATAATACGGCTGGTGATTAGTATGAATATTCTTACATTTTTAAGGAACACAAGGGCTCATTTTTAAACTATTTCGCATGGAAAGTATAAATCAGTTTAGTTCGTGACCTGCTCATGATCTGGTAAGCAAGAATGATATTTTTCCGAACGTGCATTCCAGTCATTAGTCAGCAAGGCAAAGGGGATTTCTCAAAAGAAGAACACACTCCCTATCCGAAAAAAAAATATGTGATTAGGTTCCAAGCTCTCATAGTAACGACTAAACCAGACTAATCACTACCTTATGAAACATTCCACAAAATGAAGTAAGCCAACTGGGTTTCTTAACTGATCATTCCACCCATGTATGAAATCTGTCAGTTCTTACACGGTCATTTTAATTTAATTGAGTATCATTTGTCTTTCCTGCCTTTGAAATAAGCTAAAATCAAATGTTCCGAAATAGATTGTTTTTTTCATCATTTTGAATGCTTAAGCACTATTTCCTGTTGAGGAACACAGTTTGAGATCCTGATTAGGCTATATGAGAATGTATAAAAACTAAAACTATTTAGTGGGAGTTAAATATCATTACAGCTTATTTTAAAAAAATTTGTAACGATTTGTTTTGTTTTTTGTTTTTATCAATTAATTCATAACTACGAAATGACACCCAACCGGAATGACATGAAGGTATGAGAGTAAAGGACATCATGTGATACCTGCCTATTATTGTATTAAGGATTGGTCGGTCGTGTTAGGCGAGTCTTAAGGCCAATTCACACTTGTGGTCACGTCAAGGCAATGATCTAAATTGCTAAATGCGTAATTAAATGAGAGCGTTCTCACAGCACGGATCGGTCAAGTCAGGCAGGCCGCCGACCCGAAGATGTAGCCGGGCCCGTTAAACAATGCCGGAACACCGGAGCGCTCCTGATTTGATTTTACCAAACCACTAGTGTGAACGTTCACGGCAGCCAAGTCAAATCAAAATAGAAGATGAACGTCAAATAGTGCTTCTTCGGGATTTCAGTGAATAGTACTATTTCGCTCATAAAAAATAACGCGATTTATGTTGCAAAATTACGCTATATATAGAGATCGAAAAAACTCCAAAAAGGTACATACTTTATTATTAATATCCAGACCCTTCGTCTTTTCGATCTTGGCCTAACATTATTCGCTTAGTCGGTAATCAGCGCGATTTTAATACATGTTACGTAAAAGCGTAAAATACAGTGTTCTGCCAACTTCTCCACCACAAATAAATAGAAGTTCCCCTCTTCTTGTACCAGAAAACACCCACACTACTCTCTCTCTCACGCACTCTCTCTCTCTCTCTCTCTCTCTCTCTCTCTCTCTCTCTCTCTCTCTCTCTTCCTCTCCCTCTCCCTCTCCCTCCCCCTCCCCCTGGAAAATCCTGGATGTCCGTATTTGATGTCTAGTATGAATCGGCCTTAATTCTAACTTCTGTGAATCATGTCACGCCCGAAAGGCAAATTTCCTGTTACAGGAGTGGATGGAGAATTTAAAATGAATGATATGATATAATTATTGGTCGATATGACGTAGGATCGCGAATATTGACATCAAACAGACTGTATTTGAATAATTGATTGTATTTAAAGAAATGTTCTGTATGATAAAGTCAACAGTTTAAATTTATTGTGTCATTAATTATTTTTACGATAAAGTGCTCGTTAAGTGTACGCATTGGATTTAAGCTGGCTAGGTGACCTTTACCAAAAAGTAAAAGTTACTGAATATGCAGGTTCCGTTAAATTGCTCAAGTTGCTAAGATCTTTTTTTTTCTCAGTCATCGTATAATTCACGGCATTCTTATATAATTTTCTGATCGGAAAGTCACGACTAAGACATATTAGGTCAATTTAGTTTTTTGGGACACCGTGCTCTAAAATGTTCACACTTGTACTGGGAATACTTTCTCTGTCTATTGGACACGGGCTATTTACATTTCCAAACCTCTTACGGCAAATCTTGACAAGTGGTATTTCTTACGAACCAAGATAAAGACATCACTAAATGATATGTATGAGACGTAATTACATCTTAATAATGGTGATTGTACAATTTATGTGCGGTTAAGTGTCTCAAAGTCCTCGTCACCTGGATATTTTTTTGTCTAATTGTGGGTTTAAGTACTTTCTCAAGAAATTGCAAATGCTTATGTTATTTAGATACACATGCGTGAGGTTGGATCATCAGGTAGTATTTTATTTATGAATGTCAATAAGTTTTTTTTTTCTGTACGTAATAATGTAACGTAAGCAAAATGTTCCAAGCAGCCCCCTGTGGAAAACCCAGAAAGTAGTACGCCAGTATGTCTATCAATTCTTACTGATGTTTTCTACAACAGTTTTTGCTAAAAAAGAATGATATACATGATAATGATAGAACAACTTTATTATGATTACAATCTGACTTATTAGGCAATAAGTAACTGTGATAAATGATCTCATTCATACCATATTTACAATTTTCATTCATACGGTAACATGCTTAGAGAAACCGGCCATTTCCAGGACTCCCACTGTCACGTATTTATAACAGCTCACAAGTTCACTGCCGTTTTAGTCTCAGAGGAGGATTGTAGGGATGAGTGGCGCAGTGTAATGAATGTGATTTGGAAGGGATGAGTTCAGGAATGTAGGGTATATTAAAGATCGTTATGAAGAGTTTTGTTGTTGACGTAATAGGGGAATTTACTATTGTTCTCAGCACTTTTGATTGAAAGGATTGGATACGCTTTTTTGCTGTACCCCATATCTCTATTCCGTATGTCCAGATTGACTTAAGTATAGTATATTAGTAATTTATTTTCTATTGAAAGATGGGACGTTTTTCGAAGTAGCCAGTACAGTTGACCAGAGCGTCTTTTTAGCCTCGTGTGAGGGTTCCATGTCAGCCTTTTGTCGAGTTGGAAGCCTAAATACCGTACTGTCTCAGATACAGGAATGGAATTAAAAAAAAAACTATTGGGCAGGACTTGCGACGAAGAGTGAAGGTAATGTGGGAACATTTTGCTTCATTAACTTTGATTCACCATTGGTTGCACCAATACTCGATCTCATCAAGGGGTTTTTGGAGGTTATGGGATGCTATATCGGGGTCTAAGTGGGATGACAACACTGCAGTGTCATCTGCGAATGTGGCGAAGAAGGTATTGGGGGGAAAGAGGACATCAGCGGTTATAGATGACTCAGAACGCTGCCCTGTGGTACCTGTGGATAGTAGTTAGAATATTCTAAAACACAGCGGACTTGGAAGAAGCAGTTTGAAAGGTAGGACTGTAGGATTAGGAAAAGGGTTTGTGGTAAACATCTTTTGCGCTTGTAAAGCAAACCTGCGTGCTGAACCCTGTATAAAGCTCGAGCTATGTCCAGAAAGGCAGCAGTGCAATACTGTTGGGTTTTAAGGGCTAAGAATATGTGATTAACAACGTGAAGGCCTTGTTAAGCAGTGGAATGTCGGTGACTGAAATTAAACTGGTGAGTAGGAAAACGATTTTTGGATTCAACAATTGGATGTAGAAGTTTTAAATGAAGTTTTTCAAATATTTTTGAGAGCTTAGGGTGTAGAGTAATTGGACGGTAAGATGAGGCGTCATTTTGCGTCAATGAGGGTCGTTTACCGACCGTGTGAATAGGACAATGATATAGATGAACAAATATTGTTTTTATATTAAAGAATTATTGATTTATATAAAATAATAATGACCTTACCTATATAATAACCTAAGGTTATATTTCTTATTTATTGAAATAGCTCTTTTTGCAACTCTAAACTGTCATCTTCAGTTATCTCCAATTATTCACCTCATCTAAATTAATAGCACTAATTTTATCTTTTAACCAGGAGGATAAGAAGGTTTTATGAAGTTAGGAGCGTGGATGTAGCAGCCACAGTTAAAAGATGAAAAAGATACTATTGTTTTAGATCAGTTAGATATCCCACATAACCAATTGGAGATAGCTAAAGATAGCTTAGAACTGTCGAAAGTACTATTTCAATAAAGAAGAAATTATCAGTTGTGGAAATACAATAAAGCTGTTTATAAAACAGCTACTGTATGTAAGTTAATGTTTATTAAATTACAAGCTAAGAAAGGTTGGTAATAAGAACACGTAGAACGTTATAACAAGACTGCTTTATTTAGACCAAGATACCTCTATCTATAGGTATTACCTGTAAACATATACAGATAACATATGTTTGGGGATTAAGGCTGGGCACTAGCGGCGCCTGGACTTAACTCCCCCCCACCAGTTTACGAACACCCATTCGCAAACTTTGAAGTCCAACACTCGGACGTCTTAGTCCATTCAAATAATGCTCCGCTAATGTTACAAAGGAGCAAAGGCCAGCCCCGCCCGTACACAGCCTGTAATCCCTCACATTAAGCTCTAAACCTATAAAACGTAAAAACCAACTGTCACTTGTAAAAAAAAACATAAAAGAAAACTTTGACTTTGAAAAAAAAAAACAATACTTCTGTGGGAAAAATCACATAACTATACTTATTTACAATGTTCCTCGCGTGTATGCTGCGAGGACACTCCAGCTCATTCCTGATCTACAACCTCCCCCCCTGGTGGAAGCTTTAACTGTTCTATGTGGACATTTCGCCGCTTCTTAGGGCGTCGTATACTCTCAATTGTCACGACGTTGTGTTCCCTAATCACGACCACTTTAAATGGGCCCTCATATCGCACCAGCTCTTTGCTCCTATTTGACCCTAGTTTTTTATAGACGATAGTCCCGATTTTAAGTTCCCCCATTCGATCCCGGACTTTGAGGTTTTCCCGTTCCACTCGTCTCGCTTTGTCCCTTGTTAGCCTTTCTCGGACTTTGTCACATATTTTCCTCAAACCGACAGTATTACTCGCCATTTTCTCCACCATTCCCTCGTCTGCTACCGTCTCTGCCCCATTTCTCCGTCTTTCGCGCAGCCCAAAGAGGATCTCGAACGGGGAGAACCCCGTCGCGGTGTGGATCGAATGATTGTAAGCGGCCACCGCCTTCGGCATTGCCTCATTCGCCGGCAGACCCTTTTCCGCGTGATATACCCGCAGGTGGTCACTCAGGGTGCTGTGCAATCTTCCTATCCCTCCTCTACTCTTAGGGTGCCCTGGGGTATTAAGATGCCAAGAGACATCGAGAGTCTTCATTTCTTTTCGGATGTTGGCATTGTCAAATTCTCTGCCCCCATCCGACGAGATCCGGTCTGGTACTCCGTAAAACTGGAACCAGGTATTTAATGCCAGCATTACCGCGTCTGATGACCGATCTTGCACCGGGTGCGCCATGGCCACTTTGCTAAAGCTGTCAATTGTGGTAACCCACTTATACCCCCTCCAAGTGAAGGTATCCACTTGTAAGTCACTCAACGGTGTCTCGGCGGTGGGCGATTCTTCTTGTCGCCCCCGTGGCGGATGTCTGTCATACTTCGTAGTGAGACAAACTGCACATGCCCCTATCATTTCTTGTATGCTCTTTTTCATTCCCCACCAAAAGTACCTCCGCCGCAACGCTTGCAACGTTTCCTGAACTCCACGGTGGTTCGTTTTTCCTTGGTGATAGGCCAGCGTCACTTCCAGCTGCTGTTCTCTGTCTTTGAGTGTCTCCACCATCGACGTGCACCGAATAAATATCCTATCCACTCCAAGTTGTTCCGTTCGCCAGAGTCTACGAATTTTCTCCCAAATAGTGGCATTCCCTACAAATACATGATGGGTCTTTCCGGGTTCCGAGGCATCTTTCAATGCACGGCAAATTTGGTCGTTCCTAACCCCTGGTGGCGACCAAATCGTCGCGATTTTACTTCTCCCATAACTGTCATATGCGATCTGCAGCCGCCCTGAGGTCTTGGATTTCCAAATGATCTGCCGCCTTTTGTCGTTGACGATCCCTTCTGTTACTTCCATTTCAACAGGTCTTTCGGCGGCGGAACCTTCCTCTTCAAGGGTTTCCTCACCTTCGCTATCTCCTCGCGTACCGAGGCTTCCATCCTCCCCGGGTGTCCATTCCCGGAGAAACTGTTGGTTTTCCCCGGATGGTTCCCCTTCTTCCAATGCATTCACAGTAATGGCTCTGGACAGCCAGTCTGCCACTACGTTCTCTTTCCCGGGTTTATATATGATCTCCATATTGTACTGGGACAAAAACTCTTTCCACCTCGTGACCCGCGCCGAGGACTCCTTTAACTTTCCTACCTATTGTAGGGGTCTGTGGTCGGTGTGAACACGGAATTTTCTGCCGAAGACATATGGGCGGAAATGGTCTATAGCCCAGACGATACCTAGGAGCTCTCTCTCTAGAGCACTATACCGCGCTTCCGTTTCTGTGAGCCGTCGACTAGCGTACGCCACCGGGCGCTCCCCACCGTCTCTCTCCTGCGACAACACTGCCCCCAGTGCGTATTCGCTGGCATCAGTGGTGATTGTGAAGGGATGTTGGAAATCGGGAAATGCTAATATTGGTTCCTCTTGTAAGCTAGACATACATTTCCGGATGTTCTGCTCCATGATTGGGGTAATTACCACCCTCGCTCCCTTTCGCAGTAAATTATTAATAGGCACCAGGTATGCCGCCATGTCCGGCACAAATCTTCTGTAATAATTAAGCGTCCCCAGAAGTCGACGGATCCCCTTTACATCTGTGGGCACCACCATCCTTCTAATCGCCTCGACCTTCGTAGAGTCTGGCTTAACCCCCTCCTGTGAGATGGTGTGGCCCAAAAAATTGATTTTTTTCTTCCCCAACAGAGACTTCTCCATGGACAATTTTAATCCGAATTCGCGGACTCTTTGAAATACACTTCTTAGGTGCTCAACGTGCTCTGCCTCCGTTCTGCTGAAAACTAACAGATCGTCCATGTAGACCTGGCATACCGCTTCATCTATTCCCCTCAAAAATTCATCCATTAGGCGTTGAAAGGTAATCGGGGCGTTTTTCAGTCCAAATGGCATCCTGGTAAATTGATAATGCCCCCTCTCAAATGTAAAGGCCGTTTTGTCTTGGTCGTTCGCACTCATCTTGATCTGGTGATAGCCTGCCTTTAGATCTAGGGTACTAAATATTGTCGCCCCGTTCAATCTGTCTAATATGTCCTCAAATCGGGGAATAGGATACTTCTCGTCCGTCGTGTTCTCGTTTAACTTCCGATAATCGATAACTACCCTGTATTTCTCCGTCTCGTCCCCAGGTCTATTTTTCTTCCTCACTGCCCATAGAGGACTATTATATGGCGAAGTGCTATCAATTATAATCCCTTGCCGTTTGAGACTCTCTAGCTCCTCTCTAATATGCCTACGTAGTGCCTGCGGATATCGTCTCTCTTTCACGTATGTGACGCGTTCTTTCTTTAACTGGATCTCGTGGACCGTCTTCCCAGTCGCTCCTAGCGTGTCTCCCTCTACGTAAAAAATATCCTCAAACTCCCTCTGTAGGCCTTCCCTCCAGCCCTCTATTTTATTAACCGCCCCTATCCGCGCTCTTCCGTCCCATATAGTCCCTTGACATTTATATTCCACTTTCCCCAACTTAATGTTCCATTTTTCCCCGATATTCTCCACACGCGCGATACCTTCCCCAACATGTCGCACCCAACTATCACCTGGTACTCCCGCGGCATGTTTCCTACGATATGTATCTTTAGATCTCCCCCTTTCTTCGCCCACCTATTTAGCCCTATGACTAACTCTCCCACTACCTCGCAAGGGCCTCCCAGGGTGATTAAACTACAATTACATACCTGAATCTGGAGTGCCCTCTCTCCGCCATACAGCCTCTCCAGCGCTCCGCGGGACATAATGGTGTTGGTGCTTCCCGTGTCCACCAGACACATCTCTCCTCCTTTGACCCTAATTATTGGCAACGCACACATCCTCTCCCGAATTGCATTACATCTCAGGATGCGGTCGCCTCTCTGCCAACACGCTCCTCAGGCTTCATCACGTTGCTCCCATCTACGTGACTCGACCTTCTGCCCTGTCTGTCTCCTGTTTCTGCTGCGCCTCGCTTCTTCTCCTTCAGTTCCCGAAGTCCCTGATGACTCATCTTCTGATGATCCACTCTCCCCATGTGTCATGCTCCGTCTCTCTCTTACTTCTTGAGTGTTTACCTCCATTGGTTCTGGTCGTTGGTATTCTCTCCTCCGGAAGATATACGGGCAATGCCTCGCGATGTGTCCTTCCTCGCCACACTCAAAACATTTTGTTCGAGGACACTGTGCCACTAAATGTCCTGCCTTCCTACATCCGTGGCATTTTCTTTCTTCCCTGGGCGGGGCATACCTCGGTCTCGTTCCTCTAAATCTTCTTTCTCCAGTCGTTCCCTTGTCTCTGCCAATAACGGACGTTTCTGGTCTCCTCCAGGTTGGTTTCAGGGTCCGGATTCTTTTGTATGCAACTCGGCTCCACTCATTGTCGACGTCTTGCACCCTCACTTCTTCCTCCTTGGCACTAGTGTCGATCATTGATTGTGCACACTCCGAGAACGAGCGCTCATCAGAGAATCCTTCCTTTCTTCCTGTCTCCTTGGCCAGTTGCACTTTTAGAATTGTGGATAAGAATCCCATTCTACCCTCCACCTCTTCTACGCTAATCGACTCTCTTATCTTCTCCGTTATCTTATTGAAACGGACTACTAACCCCGCAGCATATTGCCCGTTACTTTGTCTTGGGGACTTTGTCTCCCTAAACATTTGGAATATGTCCTCCTCGGGAGTCCATCGTCCTCCTCCGTACGCCTTCTTCAATCTCATCTTAATTAATTCCCACGGGGTTTCTTCATCTGCCTGAATTTGATTCAGTATACTTCTCTTGACCCGACATATCAGGGCCGTCTTCAACGATTCCGCGTCTCTGGGATCTATTAAATTTTCTTCTGCTTTAGCTCCAATTAAAGCTGTGAGACGGTCTCCTCCTTTTAGGAAATGGTTCAGCTCACCCAGTTCCCCAGTGAATCTCTCCAGCTCCGCAACAGCCTTCCTCAGATCCTGGGTATTCATCGCTTTTACCCTCATCAGCGCGAGCGCCGTGGCATGAACTTCTGGCATAGTTCCCACTCTTCTAATATCTGCTCCCTCTACGAGATTCAAGACGGGCTGTCTCAAAACTCCTCCTTCAGTCATCTTCTCTCTTTCGCTCTTTCGCGTATAGAAGAAAAAAAAACAAAAAAAAATTACGCTCGCACTCGATAACTCTCTTTCTCCACGGTTCCCGGGTTTCGGCACCAGTTAATGTTTATTAAATTACAAGCTAAGAAAGGTTGGTAATAAGAACACGTAGAACGTTATAACAAGACTGCTTTATTTAGACCAAGATACCTCTATCTATAGGTATTACCTGTAAACATATACAGATAACATATGTTTGGGGATTAAGGCTGGGCACTAGCGGCGCCTGGACTTAACTTGTATATGAGTGAATACTAAATATTCTATTTATTTAATTTTAATAATTAGTTTTTTGTAAATAAGTACAATCGGATAAAAATATGCATTGGTAGAATTTCTCATATACGTGTAAAATCATTCTTTAAAACCCCTTGTATTATTTGGTTAGATAAATATTTATTTTTATTTTGCTATCAATATATCTTAAATATGTAGTGAAATACCTGTATGAATTCTATTTCGCTTTATTAAGGAAACGACCGCGCATATTTCTGATAATTATAACTGATAAGTGATTTTGGTGTCCAACCATTCTGACTACCTACGAAACATAAGTTGAATGTTTTGACTTTAGAAAGTTAGAAACTTAAAAAAAAAAAAAAAAAAAAAAAAATGAAAGTCCAAAATATGAGATCAGGAAGATATTAATATCCGTTATAGCAAAAATTTAGGAAAAGCCGGTGTGAAAACATTTAAAAAACACTAAAAGTGTGGGCATGAGCTGTATATCAATCAGGCTGGATTCTTTGGGTGGTGTAATTTACATCTGTCGCAATTATGTCTGGGTCGTGCAAGAAGTATTACATAAATAATATTCTCATGTCATAACGGACTCGATGCTAAATATGCATTACAAGAATAGATTTTCTACTAGAAGTCAATCTTCGCGTGAGTTCGATTCTCGCCTAAATTAATAAACTAAGCAGTCTCTTTTTTGTTCCAAATTGTTGAGACTTGAACATAATCCGACTTTTATAACATATGATGGTGTGAAAGGTTTAACCACACGAATAAAGATATCACAGCATTAATGGACTCCAAGAATTTTTTCTAAGGTTTATTTCTGTTAATAAGTTCGTTTTACATGGAACGATTGTGAAAGGTGCCTTTTACAGCGTCAAAGGGTTAGCAACTACCCTCTTTACCCGTTTTAGCCGAAAACTTTGTTTGGTCCTGCCGAGTGAAAAATCTTTTTGTTCAATGTATCATGTTTTAGGCATGATAATTTAAGCTTGTTTATCTGTTTTGTAGTTATGAATTCTATTTTGCTTTATTAAGGAAACGACCGCGCATATTTCTGATAATTATAACTGATAAGTCATTTTGGTGTCCAACCATTCTATCTACGAAACATAAGTTGAATGTTTTGACTTTAGAAAGTTAGAAACTTAACAAAAAAAAAAAAAAAAATACATGCATATAATAATACATATATGTTGTTAATAGCATACTTTAGTGAAGTGATATTTGTTTAGTATTGTGGAGTGTTGATGATAGATGTTACATAACCGGACAATCCCATTCACCGGAATACGCGCACCACAGGCGACGTACACCTATGAGTCCGCTTCACGGGCTTGTGGGGGTAACCCCCCCCCGTAAGAGGTTTGTTCTCAGGAAGGGGGGGGAGATGTTACATGACCACAATTTTGACTCTAAAGTGGTCTGCTTAAACGAGGTTTTGACCAAATGTACAGACTGCTAAAAAGTAAATCTCATTTCTTCACAGACAACAAAATATTATTATGTAAACTGATCCTGGACATACGTAATTGAACTTTTGGGGACATCATGGACTCGCAAAACATGCGTATTTAATGTACAGTCAATGAGTGTAAATTCTCCCTTCAATGTAAACTCTGACGTTAATATTCCAACTTTCCTAGAACGCTCCTTCTAAATTCTTGAAATTCTAAGAAAAATGATCCATAAATCCTAATCCCGTAACAAGATCGCTATCAAGGAGCTCTCATCCTTGTATTACATATAATGACCTCTAGATCTCCTATCACCTACCTAAAGGTAGGGCATAGTAGACTCGCAAATAGTTATTTAATTGCCCGAGAAGCAGTTCTAAAATGTAAAAAATGCAACAGAGTAAATTATAGTCCACACAGTCTAAGAGTGCCCCTGTTATAGAACTAGACTAAATAGCCAACAAATGCCCTCCATTGCCGGCAGCTATGAAAACCAACCATCATACATTTTCTTCCCGTAACCAGTACTGCTCCATATTTTGTACTATTTTACTTTAATAATACCACATACATAATTAGTTTTTTTTAATCAGCCTCTGGTTATTTACAGAAACCCAGTTACACCCACGTGGGAATAAAAAGTTAAAATAAATCCTGAACTCGAAGTTAGTGGGAGGATTTGGACTTTTCCATGCGTATGAAAATGTAAACATTAGTGGATTTTAATGATGTATCTATGTTAGGTTAACATGGTTTTATTCACATCCTCCGATCGTATCTCATGTCCAATAAAACAATATCTATAACCACCGCCGGTCATGTGGGACTGGGGTGCCTCCTTGCACTGTCCAGCATTTCCCACTCGTGTCATTAGAGTCTGTGGCTGGGAGTGATGTGATTGCAGGAGCTGCTTGTGGGATTTTCATGATGCCTGCTAGGTTCACCCAAACCTGCGTTTAGCCACTAGTCGACTATCGTGGATGGCATGTGCTCTCAACAAGTACGAACATAGGATCCGGTTGAGAGTTTGTTCTTAGTTGTATTTTCTTAGGACATTTTTTTAGAGTATATACATATTTATTATCTTAAAAATGTTATTTATTTTTCCCTTATCTATAATCTTAAAAATTTGAGAGCTAAGAAAAAAAAAACCTGTAATCATTCTCCTGGCAACTACCGGCTCGTGGCTACCCCCGCTTGAACTCTGAAACCTGACTGCTTCTTTATGAAAAACTCTGCATCTCTTCTCCCCTAACCTCGCTATGTTTTAGTCCGGCGTTGTCAGACCCCACACCTTCCTAGTGGGAATGTCTGCCTTTGTCTCGCTGAATCTAGAGACCTCTCCCTAGTCAACGTTTGTCGCGGCCCTGCAAACTTACCAAGCACTGTCTCCCGTGACAATTCAGTCTGCCTCTCTCCGGTTCACACTCGCCTTTGGGATCCGGACGGATTTCGTCTACCCTCAGATACCAAGTGTGAATTTGTGGTCATTCCAAGACCACACAAACTACCTAACTACCTACCCTATACCTCTAGTCCTGAACATAGTGCACTGTTGGGGCACATACCTATCAAAAAATGGAGTCAGATAGCAAAGCCGTCATGAAACGATTGTCCAGGTTATAAACTCAAACAACCCTCACTTGTCACCAGGGCTAAGTGTCACTGTAAGTAGGCACCCACCTCGTAACAGCCTGACAAATACCATTAAACAAAGTCTTCTTACTTTGATTGCATTTTCGCTTCAATTGAATGTTATGTATAGACGACAAATGTGTACGTTTCGATCTTTAAAACTTGTTTGATTACTTTTACTATTAAAAAAAGAATGAGGCCTAAATATCAGATGTTAAGTCGTGAATGAGAGGTGGGCCAAGACAGCACATGTAAAGCTTTTGATATGGTCCTATTATCAAGAAAATAATGGCACAGTACCTCATTTGATATCTTCATATAGGGATGATGGCAGGTGAAGGTGAGAGTCTGAGCACTTTTAACTAAGTGAGTGCGCCCGGACACATCACGGATGAACGGTATCTCGTGTTACAAGAGTGGACGGAGGCATTCGATGGACTGATATAACGATGCTGAGGAAGAGTACAAGCGAATGTTGACATCAAACCAACTCTATTTAACCGATAGACAATGTTCTGAATGATACAGTCGACAGTTTAATTGATTGAGTCATTAATTATTTATACGATATATTGAAATGCTCGTTGAATGCAATAATGCCATTTTTGAGGAAGTTAAAACAAACACGCGCACAAACCAAAGTGTTACCGGCTTACACACCTACTGACATCCCCCAATATATCTGCGTGCCTCAAGCTTATGATTTATAAGAGCATACTCAGGCCTGCTCTGTTGTACGGTTCAGCGGTTTTTAGTCATCTGACATGCGACAGCAAAGACACTCCGACAATTTCCGAATGGGATACCCGTCGAAAGTGGTGCATGTCGGACCATTCCAGCACTGGAGAAATAGTAAACTCCACGAGGAGAATGATCTGCCCACGGTGGATGAATTCATTCGCCGTAGACATATCAAACTCTTTGATTCGCTGCAATATATGACAAACCCTGTGCTTAACAAGATTTCCGCCGTTTCCCCATCGATGGAAGAAGGAAGTCAAGGCAGGAACGCTCTAGGTTTAAGTCAGTATGTTTTAGAATAGTTTCGAGTCCCTTATGAAAGTCTGACCGTGAGCCCCATCACTTGGTCCTTTTTACTTTGTATAATTTTTCCCGACAAAAGGCAGATGTTAGATTAACAATAACTGCTTACAATGCATAGATGCAGTAAAAGGAGCCACTCACAGCTCAATTCATATTGTATATCAATTTAAATCTTAAAAATATTAATATTATATTGGTTAAGGGGGAAAAAACCCCTGCACGTGAATAATTATACATATTCCATTATTTTGGATTTTGCTAAGATCATTATTTTCTGTCTCAGGGATGTCACGTCTTTCTTATATAATTTTCTAATTTTCGAACAATTTTCGCCTCCCAGCAATACTTGACAAACCCGGTGCTTAGCACGGTAAGCCCCGCTCCGTTCTCCTATCGATGGCAGGACGCTGTCGTGGCTGGAACACTTTAGTCTTAGGTTCTAGGTTTAGGTTTTAGTTTATAAGTTTTTCTCCCATTTTTAAACTGAAGGTGAGCCCCATCACCTTGTAATGTATTTATGTATTTTCCTAATAACTTTAATCTTATATATGTAACCCAACCTCCTTCAAATGCATCTATGTATAGCAGAAGGAGGAGAAAATTTGTCGATTATTTTGTTCATATTTGTACACATTGTATATTTATTAAAAAAACTAAACGAAAAGTCATGAATAAGACATATTTTGATTTTGTTTATATGGGACATGGAGTTCAATAATGTTGATAGTTGTTTTTAAATGCTTTCGGTGTTTAAGGCAGCAGACGCACTATTTGTATGGAGGTTCTATGCATCGTCTACAATGCTCCCATTGTTCACAACACCTACCCTACGGTTTGTTTTAATCAACTATATTGTGTTTCTCAGTGTCATTCTTGGTTCTTCATTTGTTTGCAAAAGAACGTAACGGTCACAATGTGGAAGGCTTATAAAAGAAATAAAAGGGAGAGTACACAAACAAGAGAACAGAAAACCTTCCCAACTATTCAATCGTAGCAAGTAAGTTGCACAACGCTGTATAATTAACTACGTGTTGTTCGTAAACAGTGCCGGAACGGAAAATCAGGTGTCGGATTAAGGCTCTGATAGAAAGGCTGAATACTCTGCTGACAACGGGGACCAGACTGAGTGTGTTCAATTGACCACAATAGTTTCATCATATCTTATTCAATGTAGAAAAGGCTAGCTTTCAGTGCTTTTAGTGAGGATCACGAAAAAGTTTTTGTATTCTAGAAGAAGTTTAAACTTTATGAATGATCTAAAATTTGATATTAAATGTACAATGCTGAAGTGCACTCTGCTCTCTTTAATTTATACCTCTTCCGCTCTCATGTGAATGTACACCTAACACGTGAATATTTCTCTATTCCTTGATATGAATGGTCATAAATCAACAATCCGCGACCAGTCACAAGCAGTCATCATCAATCAAGCTTGAGAAAAAATATGAAAAGGCTTCGCGTACTCTAAAACTCAACTATTGAATCCATTCATCGCAATTGTACAAGATGTGTGTCGATGGACGCTTGGTCCCTCGAGGTCTATGACCAATTTATATCTTCAGGAACCTCTGGCAATGAACTTTTTATATCGCAACATAAAAAATAACGATGCTATTTGCCTCATCAAAACTTTATAGTGCCAGTTCTTTACTCTCCGGAACAGCTAAAATTAATACTTCCTAAGTGCTGACCAAGTGGGAGGCAATAACCTTTATAATTTATTTGGTATTTTCGCCCTTATTTCTACTTTTATTATTATCTATCACACTTATGTACTTATATATAAAAAGGAAATATTAATTCATAGTAAATATTTCAGTTTATATTTCCGCCACGGTTCAACAAAAGACATAACAGTGGCAAAATTCACTAAGAAATGTAATTAATTAATTAATTAACATTTTTTTAATTTGGGACGAATGATTTATATCGCATTCAAAGGATAAGTTCAGTGTTAATAGCTTAAAGTGACATCTCTTTCAAGTATAATTCTTGTCCTTTTTTAACCTTTCTTCTTCTTTCCTTTTAAGTTCTTCAGGTGATAGTTATCCAGCTAAATAATTACAATGACCCTAGGGTTAGTGTTCATATGAAACCTCCCCAACAGTAGAGTTTCTTTTGATAATAATATCAAGTTTCAAATAAGAGGTAATTAGGGTTTAGTGAACAATCAAACAAGTATTAATCATCCTCAAACTTAGGGTCAGAACCAAATATTTTTCTAAAATTTTATTTTTTGATTGTAATTAACTTTGGTTAATTATTTTACTAATTATCTTGGTTGTTGGATTTGTCTAGAAATATTTCCCTTGAGTGAAGATTCGATTTGAATTTATATCTATATGGACATTATGTATAGACAAGAGGGTGGAAATAATAATATTCAATAATAAATAGGATTTTATAAAAGCATTAATAAAAACTACATTAATTATTACTATTTATTGTATACTTAGAAATTTGAAATTGACTCAAATAAATGATTCGAAATAAATTGTTAATATTATAAATGAAAATTATGTTACAAAAAAATTATCAATCTAACTAGTCAAAATCATAAATTGAAAACCCTCATATTGTCTTTAAATATACTTTTGAATAAATTTAGGAAGTCTTGAACAGCGGTTGTATTTCTTGAAAGCGTCCTCTCGGGTAGAGATCTTTGAGAGTAGAACTATTAGTAGTTAGTATTATAGAGTAGACTAAAATGTTACGTTTATCCTCGCTATTTCGTCCTCTCTTCTCAAATTTCATGGTGGGCTCTCCCTTTTTCCCTCCATATGACAGGGTCGAAAATAGATAAGTTGCCTTCGTCGTTGCTGCCATCTGATGTGAGAATTGAACATAGTAATGGGTGTCCCAGAATTAACGCAAGATTTAAATTTGCCACATTTGCGCCGTAAAGTGCTGGCAACCCTAAATACAGTTTAGGGTTAGTAAAAATATAGCGTTACACGATAGAACAACGTGTCTTTATTGTTGAACATTATCTCAAAAATAATGAAAATTTCATTACGCAGTTCGAAAATTTCATACAAAATATGGTCGGAATAGTGTTTTGACATTATCAACTGTGAAGAGATTAATTGAAAAATTTAGGGAAACTGGATTAGTTGCAGACACTTAGCACACTGGTCGTCTAAAAAGAAGCCGTTTAAATGTCAATATCGAAGCAGTGCGAGAGTGTTGTTGAAAATCCAGGAACATCCATGCGGCGTCGTAAACACAGTTCTTTGTGCCAAAATTAGATGTTATTGATGTGCCCAATATGTGGTTTCAACAAGATAGTGCCACATGCCATACAGCACATGAAACAATTCAAATACTGCGTGAGACATTTCCAGGTCGTGTACTCTCTCGTTTCGGTGATCGGAATTGGCCCCCTAGATCGTGTTATTTAACACCTTTAGATTTCTTTTTATGGGGTGATTTGAAGTCAAAGGTGTATGCCAACAAGCCCACATCCACCCGTGCATAAAAGAGGAAATTCAACGCTGCATCAACGAAATTCAACTACATTTATGCCAAATGGTCGCGGAAAATCTCGACAAAAGAGTGCGTATGTGCCAGCCAAGTCGTGGAGGGCATTTGCCCGATGTGTTATTCCCTAAATAATCCTATCCTATTTACTTTATAATTCAATAAAAAAATAACAACAAAAATACTAAAAACTGTGTTATCTATTTAAATCAAATCTTGCGTCAACTCTGGGACACCCACGTCATTCTTCCGGTACCTGTTTCTCGGTCCTTATCGGCAAGAACCATCCATCGTAAATGCTACTTTTAACTAACTTTTACCAAATCACTGTCTCCGACATGAGACAAATCTCACTTCCACATGATTTCAATTTTCTTGAACTATTTTACCTCACACAATTTTACAGTTAACGAACGGATTGATTACTTAATAAAAAAACCATATTTGATCAATCAAGATATGATAATTTGAAGATTTTTATTATGGGATGGTTTTAATCGTTCATTGTCTATTTGACTACTAACTATTATATTTACAATTTGATCTTCAAAGCTACCATACACTTATTATATATATATTTAAATAAAAGGCAGTGAATAAACAAATATTTAGATGCTTACAAATAACGATTATACACTTAGAACGTCACGTGAATCCGCAGCTTATATATTGGCACTCAAATTTTTTCAAAATAATTTTAATAATATTTTTTTTTTATAAAAAAAAAAAAAAAGTAACCACTGAGTTCCTTATTGGCTAACTAACGACATTTAAATTATTTAAATAGTTTGACGTCATGCTATCTCACTAATTCCTTGCAAAAAATGTAATTTTAAATATATAATTACATATTTAAAATTACATTTTTTTATGTATTTATATAAGAAGGTAGTAAAGCATATCTACTTTCTTTCTCTGACCTTCATTATTTTATTATCACTCCAAGGTTAATATGATAATTCACAATATTAAAATTACTGTATATATTTGTTGTCGTTAAATTATGTATGATTCAATAGTTTCCTGAAGGATCATGGGTATAATAACTGATAAATAGTCAGTAGGTTCTTCATTTAGTAACGCAAACTATTGTTCTGGAGTCCTTTCTTCTGCTTTCTATTGATGAAGAATAACCACTTGAAAAAATCGATTTCATATATCTATAAATATTGATTTTCTTCATTTTGAGAATTGAAAGGTTTTGCTAGAGCTATTGTGATAAATTCCCTAGTCACAAGTTTGTGCAGGGAGAACCAATTAAATATTGAAAAGAGGTTTGATTAAAGTTAATTGTGATGTAAAATTTGTCCAAATCATATTTTTTTTATTTTAAACATCTAAAAATGACTTTTTTTTTTTTCTTAGCTCTCAAACTTATAAAAAATAGGATGTGGCAAAAATAAAGGAAAATTATTTAGGGCTGATGAGTGCCTTTCACTAAGGGGAGTCCCCCATTTGAAGGATGTATGAGAAGGATATAGGGTGTGGAATGCCTAAAAAGGCGGATGGAATAAGGAAGGTAGTGAGAGTCTACCAAGGATTGAGCTAAAAATGACTAGCACCATTGTAAAGGTAAATAAATACAATTTTTGAGTTAAATAATTTAAAAAGAGCTTATTTCCTTTAATAGTTTAGCTATTCTAGATTTAATTTCAGGGCTTAAGTCGGAATTGTTGAAAATGTGACTCACGCCATTCTTCAAATAAATATGTCAACAATATCCTTGCCAAAATTTAACGACGTTATTCTTTTGACGATTTTGCATTTACTGTTTTATTTTAGCATTTTGATTTGTTTATATATTCCTTGTTCATTACCATATTACATACTAATGGAATTTATAAGGTGGTAAGCCATTAAATCCTTATACATTTATAGGGATGAATTTGAGACATTTCCATATTGTACATAGGGTCGTGGCATCATTTTTGTAGTATGCATATTAATTAAGTGTAAAATTCCATGTCTAGAGCTGAAACAAGGGACTCACCGCTGTATTAGGCTGACTATTGAAAGGTCTTTAAACAAGGCAATTGATAATACGATAGTAATTATTATTATAGTATCTATTTTAGTTGTTTTGTTTTTTTGTGATTAGAACCTTTATATTAATATTGAAATGACTCATATACCTGAATTTTATTATTACTTAAATCATAAGCTATTTCAGAATGTTCTACTTATTTTTCCTCAGGTATAATTATAGAAGAAAATGCATAATAAAGTAAAAAAAAAATAGAAAAATTAAGTTTGGGAGTTTACAATATGGAGTACATCCGTCCGGCGAATATCAAAAGTTTTACTTATTATTATTTCAGCTATATAAAATTAATTTAATTTCAACGTCAGAGAAGCTTTTTTATCACTAAAATAGTTTACTAAATAAAATGACATATTTGTTTATCATAATATGAAGAGTTAAATTTGAAATCTCTTTGTAAGGATTACGACCTCTTATGAGTATTTACTATGTTTTCTATAAAATGGCACGTCAAGAGTTCAAATAGAGGACTTGACGCTGCAACATAGAAACTAGTAAACGGATTTTGAGTACAAAAACCTTTATAATTTTTCTCTATATTAAACGACAAATCATGCGTTCATTAACGACAAACCCATCCCATGACCTTCCCCCAACAACAATACTACTCAATTCCTTCACAATTGACCCAAATAAGTAGTTCCATGAAGAATTAAATAATGCGTGTTGATTTTTAATACATTATGTTAAAGACAATTATACAATAGTACTCGCTTACTTAGGGTGTTTTTATTTTAATGGGTATATCTAGTTTTGTAGTAATTCATACATTTATATGTTAATGCCATAGCGTGTGTTAGTGTATGTGTGTGAATTTGTGTATATATTTCTGCTTTTTGTGTGTGTAGACATATACATATACATTTCTTACTTCATTTTCTTTTATATTTTATTTGTCTTTTCATTTAAATTTTAGTAGGGACTAATTTACTAAAGAACCCACTTTATGTTAAATATATGTTTACTCTTAAGGGACATAGTCCCAGAATAATAAAGATTATTATTATATTACATAAGATGGTTGCTACCACAGTGGTTTCTGTGTAAAATATCAATGTATGTTATCTTATTTACCTGCATAAGGTAAGGACTAGTTACAATAACGGAATATCGTTAACACTTTTTTTTAGTCAAGACGTACATATGTTTTTTATGTGAATAAATGGTATTGAAACAGGTTTCTATAAGGCCTCCTTAGACGAGTGGCTATGACTTCTCCATCAACATAAAATGACGTGATAATACAAGCGGTATAACGTGCCTCAATTAACAATAGTGCTGGCCACGCAACGTTGGTTCAATGCCGTCAAGCACACAATTCCTGTCACGACCAGATCCAGGATCGGCTTAACCCGGACATATAATTACCAATATACATCCCTTAATCTTGAGCTAATTGATTTAGGGGCCGTCAATACGAATCTCTTATGTGGTCAGCTGAATCACGCCGCAATATCAACATTTCCTCTTTGCTAACCATTAAAAAGACCTTATGGTCAAAAAGCGTTATGATAAATTTGGTGATTATTAAAACGGACAACTTAACGATAAACTGCAATTTCATCAATGATAGCTCGACGGAGTGTGTAGCGAATCTAAATAACCAAACTCAATCTTTAGCAATATAAATATCACTGTCTACTATACCCAGTATTTTTATTTTATAGTTTATGGTTTACATAATTTACAATTTGTCTCAGAGGTCATGACAAAACCTACCTAAATCATAATAATAAAAATAATAAAGGGATAAATTAACAAAATTAAATAAAATATAGTTGGAAATTTAATTAAGTCAATGATAATCAAACAATATTTATTTTTTGCGTTTGTGGATGTCGTTATGAGAGTATACTTACTGTAACTATTTCTCTCATTATTGGGTTTTCGGATATGAAAGATAGAAAAAGAAATTCCCTATTTGTCTGTCTTCATACTCCTAGATTGTGGGTAATTCTAGGCGTGTTAACAGTGGTTGTATCGATGTATCGAAGAGCACACTGTGTTTTGCACGACCTTAACACTATTGTAATTTAAAGTACAAGTGTAACTCCAAACCGGTGCAGTATTTGCCATTTTGGGTGGATTACTGCTGCTCGTGGCATTAATTTGTCAAGTGTCATTTTTATTTTCTATTGAAGTATGGTGACAATTTACCCCAAAACCCTATATTCCGAGACATGACACCCCCACCGCTACCGGCAAGATGGCAACTCCCAAGATCTGGTAAAGCAGACCAAATGGAGGACATCACGGCGCTTGGCCCACCAACAACAAGCCTCTAACGGGCACCCAACACTGCTATCCAACTAAATAAGACTGCACTACATGCCTAGAGGGACTCTAGGCCCAGCCACCAGTGGACTCTCACCAATGTACCGCAACAATCAACCTCTACTGAGGCTTCCCACACTCCTGAATTCCCTCACACCACCTTCAAGCAGGTACTCCTAGTACAAGGATCCGCTCAACCCAAACATCCCTTTTTTCCCCCCTCATCCTTAATCTTATAATTAGAGAGCTAAGAAACAAACAAAAAGTGACAATTTACTAATGAGTATTTGGTTTTTTTCTATTCATTGTTTTAGTTACTTGGTTTGGGAATGTAAGGGAACGGCCCCTTGCAGGAAGTTACTTCTTTTGAAATTGAATGGAATGAGAGCAGAATATTTAGGCATTCTCTAAGGATAAATGGTAGGTTAGTATTGGTCTATGTTTGGTGAGTACTATTGCCTTTGTTAAAAATTAAATTTAATTTTCATAAATTAGTGTTTAATTTTTTCATTAATTAGTCTCTAGCTCTATATAGATTCTCTCTTTCAATTCTCTCTCACTCTTTCAACTCTAAGTAATGCTTACTAGCATTATTTCTAAATTTAGATAATGTGTTCGACTACACTTGGCACTGGATAATTCTCCATTATCTGGTAATTATAGCGTTGAATTTTTATGTTGCAGAAATGTTAACACAACGGAATGGTGTTCCCCAGAGAAGTATTCTCAGACCTACTCTCTTCAATGTTGTTATAAATTATGTACTGACAATGCTCATTAATGAAATGATCTTAGCAGACGATCTTGTGATCTATTGTCAGTGCAATAAATTCGACGGCGTATATAAACAAATTCTAAATGCGTCGAATCGGATAAAAATTTGGTGGAAATGTATCCCGCCAAGACATCCAAAAATCTTGGAAAACAAGAAGCAATTTCGAAATTTCTCACGACAACAAATTGAGCAAATAAGCGATCCTTCATCGTCAGCTCCTTTACCATAGAAATAATTACTGTCAACGAAGCAATTCTTAACTTACCTGTTGGCCAAGGCATTATTTCGATTATTATTTTCCCATGCCATAGAAGACCACTATCCGACAAATCCAATAGTACTCAATCATTTATACTTGATAGTTTTCATTATCTTAATCGAGGTCGATCTCCCGGCCGACTCAACCGAAGCACTATGACCCCTTCTACCTGCTCAGGGTGGGTCGATCTCCCGGCCGATAGGCCGACACAGTGCAGCCCTCTTCAGAGGCAGGGCCAGGTATGACCTGGCCGACTACAAACCAATGCCTAGTACCCCTAGGCCCCACCACCATATAGACTCTCACTACCTTCCCGAACCCACCTGCCTCCTTTAGGCATCCCACACCCCATATCCTTCTCATACATCCTTCAAATGGGACTCCCCTCAGTGAAAGGCACCCATCAATCCAAAATAATTTTCCTTTTATTTTTCCCACATCCTATTTTTTATAAGTTTGAGAGGTATGGAAAAAAAAAAAAAAATCTTAACTAAGTTTCAGGGCAGAAAGGATCCGAATAATTAAATATGTCTTGCGTAATTCGTAGTAAATAAATATATTGATGAAATACATAAGCTGCTTGTTCAGTGATCATCAGCTAAACATGTACAGAAAATTTCTTTGCACGTTTCAACCAACATTATTAATGTTTTGTAAGAGCAGTTAATTCAAATCTAGGAAACCACGTCTATTAAGAATCAGATCAAAATCTGTTTTATTTTGCTGACCAAAATTAGAATAGATTAAAATAAAAAATACAACAATGATGCACCAGTATCACTTCAAAATGAAGCGCCGTATCCTTTCAATGCCTGGCATTTTGCATGACTGAACAGTGTTGCGGAGCGAGGAATAGGTATTTCAAACAATCCAGGAGTTATGCCGTTGCGACAAGGACATTATTTTGTTATTACTCTAGTTCAGTTATTACTACACTATTAGTTTAGTGATATATACAATTACCAATATATTTGTAGTTATGGATAGCCCAATACGTATATATGCAAACTTATTTTAAAGCCAATTTTGATAGCGAAAATTCAAGAGCCAAAATTTTTATGTAAGGTTGCTTACTTCCAAGACTAGGGTTTTGATAGTTTGTTTTTTTTCATAACCAGAAACACTTATGTTTTCACTAAGACACTTGTCTGCATTTCTAGTCTTTGTAGATAACCACTATTATTTGTATCCCCCTATTATTTTATATCCCCCCTGTTCAAGCACTACTATTATTTTATATCCCCCCCCTGTTCAAGCACTACTATTATTCAAGCACAATTATTTTATATCCCCCCTGTTCAAGCACTACTATTATTCAAGCACTATTATTTTTTATCCCCCCTGTTCAAGCAATACTATTATTTTATGTCCCCCCTGTTCAAGCAAGAAACGTGAAATGAAAGTTATTTGTATCCCCCTATTATTTTATATCCCCCTGTTCAAGCACTATTATTATTCAAGCACTACTATTATTCAAGCACAATTATTTTATATCCCCCCTGTTCAAGCACTACTATTATTCAAGCACAATTATTTTATATCCCCCCTGTTCAAGCACTACTATTATTCAAGCACTATTATTTTTTATCCCCCCTGTTCAAGCAATACTATTATTTTATGTCCCCCCTGTTCAAGCAAGAAACGTGAAATGAAAGTTATTTGTATCCCCCTATTATTTTATATCCCCCTGTTCAAGCACTATTATTATTCAAGCACTACTATTATTCAAGCACAATTATTTTATATCCCCCCTGTTCAAGCACTACTATTATTCAAGCACAATTATTTTATATCCCCCCTGTTCAAGCACTACTATTATTTAAGCACTATTATTTTATATCCCCCCTGTTCAAGCAATACTATTATTTTATGTCCCCCCTGTTCAAGCAAGAAACGTGAAATGAAAGTTATTTGTATCCCCCTATTATTTTATATCCCCCTGTTCAAGCACTATTATTATTCAAGCACTACTATTATTCAAGCACAATTATTTTATATCCCCCCTGTTCAAGCACTACTATTATTCAAGCACAATTATTTTTTATCCCCCCTGTTCAAGCAATACTATTATTTTATGTCCCCCCTGTTCAAGCAAGAAACGTGAAATGAAAGTTATTTGTATCCCCCTATTATTTTATATCCCCCTGTTCAAGCACTATTATTATTCAAGCACTACTATTATTCAAGCACAATTATTTTATATCCCCCCTGTTCAAGCACTACTATTATTCAAGCACAATTATTTTATATCCCCCCTGTTCAAGCACTACTATTATTTAAGCACTATTATTTTATATCCCCCCTGTTCAAGCACTACTATTATTCAAGCACTATTATTTTTTATCCCCCCTGTTCAAGCACTACTATTATTTTATATCCCCCCTGTTCAAGCAAGAAACGTGAAATGAAAGTTATTTGTATCCCCCTATTATTTTATATCCCCCCTGTTCAAGCACTACTATTATTCAAGCACTATTATTTTTTATCCCCCCTGTTCAAGCACTACTATTATTTTATATCCCCCCTGTTCAAGCAAGAAACGTGAAATGAAAGTTATTTGTATCCCCCTATTATTTTAAATCCCCCCTGTTCAAGCACTATTATTATTCAAGCACTACTATTATTCAAGCACTATTATTTTATATCCCTTCTGTTCTAGCAATACTATTATTCAAGCACTATTGTTAATTTATATCCCCCCTGTTCAAGCAAGAAACGTGAAATGAAAGTTATTTGTATCCCCCTATTATTTTAAATCCCCCCTGTTCAAGCACTATTATTATTCAAGCACTACTATTATTCAAGCACTATTATTTTATATCCCCCCTGTTCAAGCACTACTATTATTCAAGCACTATTATTTTATATCCCCCCTGTTCAAGCACTACTATTATTCAAGCACTATTATTTTTTATCCCCCCTGTTCAAGCACTACTATTATTTTATATCCCCCCCTGTTCAAGCAAGAAACGTGAAATGAAAGTTATTTGTATCCCCCTATTATTTTAAATCCCCCCTGTTCAAGCACTATTATTATTCAAGCACTACTATTATTCAAGCACTATTATTTTATATCCCCCCTGTTCTAGCAATACTATTATTCAAGCACTATTGTTAATTTATATCCCCCCTGTTCAAGCAAGAAACGTGAAATTAAATAATATTCCCTTTGGCGCAGCGGATAGCGCGTTGGACTTCTAGGTGTTATTAACCAACGAATTAGTTGGTTTACGACCTAGAAAATTAAAATTAATACTGCTATACACATGACATTCACCCTTTGACGTGATCAATGCCCCACATAAATTTTGACAACCATCCTCTGACATTAACAGACACAATTAAATACTTAGGACTTATATTTGATAAGAGACTGACTTGGAAACGGTTTATGAAATGATTAACAATTAGCTTTTCTTGGACCAACGGCAAAAACATCCCTTGCCCTAGAAACTTTCGATATGCAAACTTTTATTAAAACCTATTTGGTCATGTGGAGCCAAAATGTATGGATAGTCTAAGAAGAATAACATCAGTACCGAATATATTTTCAATCAAAGTCCCACGACCCAAACACAGGTGCACCGTAAAACCTGTGAAATTAAACTCTTCACACTGACTTCAAATTTTGTCATCTCATTCACTGGTTATATCACTTATTTTCTGTATATTACTTATAAACAAATAAATGTACCATAAAAAATACCATGTAGGTTATACAATTTGCGGAGATTTAAGTAATATGTTAGTTAATACAAATTATACTTGGGTTTTTTTTTTTTTTTTTTTTTTTTACCCCTTCCTGGGCTTTCGCCCACACGGGGAATCCTCATGGCCCGTGAAGCGGGCGCATGGGTCTACTCGTCGATTATGGTGCGCGTATTCCGTGCAATGGGTGTTTCCAACGGTCAGCGCACCTTGGGAATTCTGTTTTTCTTTTTTTATTTCATTCCATAACACATTATAAGTACAAAATTAAACAAAACTTAAAGTTAAACAAAATTAAACGGAGCTACAAGGAAATAGAAAATTAGCGTACAGAGGAGAGAAAATAGTCAGGAAACAGTCCTGGTCCACTCTGGGACAAACAGCAACAAAACAAAACTATATACATAAAAGAAAACAAAAGGAAGCATATTATTTCTATTTACACTTTTCTTACTTACTAACTTATACTATATTTACAATTCCTACATAATAACTTACACTATATTTACATCCTTACATCTACCCTAACTAACTTACTTACTATATATACCCTACTCTAAGCTCACAGTGACTCTCTCCCCATCCGGCGGTACAACGCTGGCTTCGCCTGCAGGGTCTCAATGAGGAAGAAGCCCCCCGCCCACCAGATTGCCCCGGGAAATAGTAAAGTGTCCGGGCCCTTGCAGATCCACCCAATGCCCTACAAACTCGCAGAAGGCGGTGTAATTACTTTACGACTACTAACCAATTTTTTTCTATCTTCTTCTAACTGTTCTCATTCAGGAATTATGTATTATATTCTTTGCTTGATAATCAAAACAAGATATTCCAAATAAAGTTGATAATATCTTCGATCTACTGGAAACAGTTCATTACAGCATTATATATATATATATTTTTTTTTTTTTGGAGTCAACAGCAATTTATTAAAATAAAATTACAATCTACCTTCTTTATTAGGCAATAAGTAATTGAGCTAAATTTTATCATTCATACCATATTTACATCATTCACTCACTCATTCATACAATATTTACAAACAGCCCAGAGGCCCCCCAAGTCCACATGATTGTCACCAACCTCGCATGCAAAGGAGGCAGTGGAGTCTTGGGAAGTCCCCCACGCTCCTAAGTTTTTTTTTTTTTTTTTTTTTTTTTTTTTTTTTTTTTTTTTTTTCTTAGCTCTCAAACTTATAAATTAGGATGTGGGAAAATTATTTTGGGCTAATGAGTGCCTTTCACTAAGGGGAGTCCCCCATTTGAAGGGTGTATGAGAAGGATATAGGGTGTGGAATGCCTGAAGGAGGCGGGTGGATTCGGGAAGGTAGTGAGAGTCTACCGAGGGTGGAGCCTAGGGGTACCTAGGCAATGGTTTGTTGTCGGCCAGGTCAAGCCTGGCCCGCCCCGGCAGGGGGCTGAAATAAGTCGGCCACTCGGCCGGAAGGTCTACCCTGCTTAAACAGGTAGATGGGGTCTTGTAGCTTCGGTTGAGTCGGCCGGGAGATCGGCCTCGATATCTCGGCTGGGTGTAGTTCGTTCAGTCATCGGGTTCAATGACGTCGATCATCCTCCAGGCTTCGGCGGTCCAGCAGTGCTTCCATCTGACGGGCATTGGTGGTGGTTGAAGGTCGGAGAATAGTGGGTTGTGGCTATGTCTGAGTGAGTCAAAAAATTTGATGTGCCTTCTCTTGATAAAATCTTGAATGGTGAGCACTTCAAATTTTTTATGCATCTCGTCTGCCTTCATTCGGTCGAACGGGGTATGTTTGAGGGAGGTGCGGAGAACTCTGTTCTGAAATTGCTGGAGCGTTTGGAGAGTGTTAGGAGTCAGATACTTGAAGAGAGGGGTCCCATACATCAAAGCAGGTCTTAGGACGCTCTGGTATATCAGCAGCTTGAGGCGTACCGATAAAGCCGGGCTGTGAAGTAGGTGTCCGAGGCTGAAGAATTTCTTCCTAACACTCTTTAATTTCTTGCCGAGATGAGTTGTGAACGACAAGTGCCTACCGAGGGTAATCCCGAGGTAGCACAGCTTGTTGCTTACAGGGCACTCTTTGCCGCCTAAGACGAAGGATTTCGGGAGCTTCTTTTTTCCGGATTTGTAACTGAATATAATTCCTTGCGTCTTGGCCGGGTTGACTTGAATGTGGACGGCATCGAGTTTCTCGGAGATCCGTTGACTAGCGCTCTCAGCGAATTTCAGGGCTCTGGAGGGATTGATGCTAGTGCTGTAAACACCTATATCGTCTGCATACGCGGATACCTCGCAGTTGGGGTACGAGGCTCCTACGATGTGGGCGGTGTAAATGTTGAACAGCAGGGGGCCTAGCACCGATCCTTGGGGGACACCGGCAGTGTAGTTTCTTCGGGTCGTAAACGTAGTGCCTATACGAACCGAAAAAGTTCTGCCTGTAAGGTAGGATCTTATCAGGTTCTGCAGCTGATCCGAGAATTCGTATTCCCTCAGACGTTGAAGTAGGATGTAGTGGTCCACAGAGTCGAAAGCTTTCGAACAGTCCAGAGAAATCATAGCGGTAGCTCTGTTGCTCCGGACGTTCGATGCGACGTGGTGTTGCAATCTCACCAGGTTGTTGTTCGCGCTTAAGCCTGTGCTGAAACCAGTCTGCTCTGGTGGGATGACTTCTTGTGACTCGCAGTGCCCGGAGAGATGTACGTGGATGATTCTCTCGAACAGCTTCGAGAGTTGAGTCAGCAGACTGATGGGGCGGTAATGAGATGGCTCATAACCGCTTTTTGCTGGTTTCAGAAGGGGGACCACTACAGCGTGCTTCCAGTTCTGGGGGAAATAGTGCAGCCTGAAGCAGGAGTTCAACACGTTCGTTATGAATGAGATTCCTTTCCTCGGCAGCTGCTTGAGTAGGATGTTCTGGATGGAATCCTGACCTGGGGCCTTCTTGCCGGTCGTTCTTCGAATGAATGCAGCGCATTGCCGGTGTGAGGTGTAGATTTCGGTAGTGGTAGGGAGGGTGGGGGAGGGGTGGTCGAGGGCTCCTATTGGCTGTCCCTGGCCACGACTGACTTCCTCATAATAGGCCGCCAAGATGTCCGCTTGTTCGGTGGTGGGAATGAACTGCCCGTTCACGGCCAGCCTTACACCGTTCTTTTTGGACCTGCAGGTCTTCACAAGCTTCCACAATTGCTTGTGGTCACCGTGGAGACTGGTGAGGCGATCTTCCCAAATCAAATTTTTCCACTGGGCCATCAGGGACTTAACTTGGTTTGTGAGAGCATTTAAAACCGGTTTTAAGTCCCTGTTTTTGGTCCTAAACCACCTGTTCTTGATGTTATTACGCTGTCTAATCAGTTGTAGGATGTGATCCGGAGGTTTTCTCAGAGAAGGGGGCTTCGGAGAAAATTTCGGGATCGATGCATCGGCAGCTCGATCGATGACGTCCTGTAGCTGATAGATAGCGTAATCTATGTCCCAAGTGTGTCTCAGGGGCGTGATTGTGGGCAACTCGGTCTTGATGAGATGCTTGTAGAGGTCCCATTTGGCCTCATCGTACCTGTACCTAGAAGCAGGTGGCTCTGGCATGTCGCCTTCTAGTTCATAGAGAACAGGCCGATGGTCGGAGGTGGTGAAATCTAAGGCCGAGCATCCGGTGACCCGGTGTGGCTGTTGTGTCAGGAGCAGGTCTGGCGTGGAGGTTCTGTCTGGGTTAGCGAAATGACGGAAGGTCGGCAATCCTGGGTGGATGACCGTAAATGGTGTCTTTGTGATGTAACGGCCGAGGGCGTTAGCCCTCGTACTGCTCCACCAACTGTGGTTCGCATTTAGGTCACCCACGATGACGTGCCTTCGGTCATGAGCTATCGTAGTGAGCAGGAGCTTGTCCGAGTCGCAATTGGCTCTCGGTCTTCTGTAGACTCCTGACACTATCATATTTTTTGTGAGCCGTAACTGGAGCGTTACGATGTAGTGGGAGGGGCCTAGGGTCACGGGTGGGGGTAGTCTTCTACAGGGGACTCCGTTCCTCACTAACACTGCTACTCCTCCAGAGACGGTCTCAGTGTCGTGGCGGTAGGCGGTATATCCCGCGAATCGGCAGAAATGAATCTTCTTCAGTCGGGTGTCTGTTAGGACAGCGACGTCTGGTGAATGGCACCGTAGAAGTGTCTCTACGTCAGCTTGTTTGGGCCGAAGGCCGCAAACGTTGTAATTTAATATACTATGACCCATCATTTGGATACCCGGTCAGACTGTGTTAATAGCCGCTCTACCAGTGCGGCGAGATTGTTCATGGTAGTGAGCATAGCGCTCATCATACTCATCATAGCATCATTGTTGTTAGCGGGTTGAGGTAGAGGAGCTGGGAGTGCTACTTCCGGAGCCCTGGTGTTACCTGATGCCATCTGCGCATAGGAGGCAGTCTGTCGTGGTGGTGGGGGGGCAGTCATAAATGTAGCTTTTCTCGGCCCGGCTGTGAAATTCTGTGCCTGTTTCTTGATTTCTGCGGTCTCTAGGAGTTTAATCCTGTACGGGCACTGTCGGTACGACGCGACATGATTTCCCCCGCAATTGGCGCATTTGAGAGGAATTGAAGCGTCCCTGGGGCAGTCTTTTATGTCGTGAGGTTGGCTGCACCTCACGCACTTGGCCTGCTTGAAGCAGTACCGTCTTGTATGGCCGTATTCCTGACAGTTAAGGCACATCGGAATGCCTCTTTTGTCATGAAAGGTGCTCACTCTAAAGAGCACATTATTTATATGACGGAGTTGCTTTAAGTTCTCCGCCTTGAGAGTATGGTCGCCGATTACGAGAATCGGCTCGATCTCCGTCTTCCCGCCATTTTGGTCAGATCGCCTCAATCGATATACATCGATTATATTGCTACCCACGCTATTGATGTGGGCTTTTATCTCCTCAATCGGGTGAGAGAGATCGAAACCGTGTAGCAAGTACTTCTTGTTGGGCTTAGTACCACGGGGGGCGAACGTATGAAAGGGGATTTTTGATTCCCTAATTGCAGCAATTGTTTGCTGTTGGTCATGCACGCTGTGGCATAGCACCTTTGTGTTCTGCTGTGTCTGTACTATTTTAAAGTTCTTGACGTTATTATCAGCTAGTAACCTCGTGAGGTCGTAGCTGTTAATCCGCCCTAATATTAGGGGGGGTGGTGATTTGGGGGCAACAGGGGCGGCGGATGTGCTGGCCTCGGACTGAGCTTTTGAGTTTAGGGGGGTGAAGGAATTGGAGGTACTTACTCCGGGGGCTTGTGGTAGAGTACGCTTTCGGCATACTCTCTTTGGATGATGAAAGTCATCGCCTTTGGGGTCCCTACTGCTTGCCATACCCTACAAAGGTCCGTGCGACGCACGTCCCAGTAGCTCCTAAGTCAGCCGCGTCACTGGATAAGAGGCAGCGGAGGCTGACCAAGAGCGCGAGAGCCACAGACGCTCAGGACATGATTAGAGAAACTGGCCATTGCCAGGACTCCCACTACCACTTAGTTATAGCAGGTCACGAGGCCACTGCCGTTTTAATCTCCGAGGAGGATTATAGGGATGAGTGGTGCAGTGCAACAGGATTATATTAAATATAATGCGTAAAAATACATCGGAATTCTTTTAAATTGACACATTAGAAATCAAATCGTTGCTAGGGTCCCCCTATGAGCTCCAAGCGTACAGGAAATTTACTCTGGTCTGCCTAACTGTAAATATCTGCTGTTGCTACGAATAAATATTTCCACTGTTTATTGTTTTTCCATGTGCACGTTTAAAATCGTAAATTGGCCGGCAAACAGTCCACTAAGTATAGATCGTTTATATTTAGGCTTGGTCTATATCTACTGCTTCAGGCTTCAACCAATACTCTCTTTCGAATATTCTGTTCTACCCACTGCGTGGTGAGCGCGTAGAAACAGGATAGATACCTGTCGACAGGTAAGTAATTTTTTTAATAAACATAACGCCAATAACAATTCACAACCACATTATCTGGTTTTTTTTTTTGGTTTTTTTTAAGTTGAGCTGATCCTTGTACTAGTCAACGTCCTACCTGCTTTAAGGTGGTGTGAGAGAATTAAGGAGTGTGGGAAGCCTCGGTAGAGATTGATTGTTGCGGTACAGTGGTGAGAGTCCACTGGTGGCTGGGCCTAGAGTATCTCTAGGCATGTAGTGCAGTCTTATTTAGTCGGATAGCAGTGTTGGGTGCCGGTTAGAGGCTTGTTGTAGGCGGGCCAAGCGCCGTGATGTCCACCATTTGGTCTGCTTTACTCGATCTTGTGAGTTGCCATCGTGCCGGTAGCGGTGGGGGTGTCATGTCTCAGAATAGAGGGTGTAGACTATGTTTCATCGAGTCAAAGAACTTTATGTGTCTTCTTTTGATGGCTTCATTGGGGTTCCCTTGCTTTATTGCTTTTAGCCATACATCGGTTCTTTGTATTTGAAATTTTAAGCATGACCTTTTTATAGCAGCACTTAGGTGAATGGGGCCAAATGGATGGCAGTCAGATAAAAGCGATAATGATATGAGCTTAAATAAAAAAACATTTGTTGTAACAGCCCTGGTTAGATAGATAAAAATATACTATGGTTTTGTATGAGTTATATATCCCGCATAACCAATTGGAGATACCTGATGATGACAGCTTAGAGATGTCGAAAGCCCTATTACATTAAAGAAGAGGTTATCAGTTATGGAAAAACAATAACGCCGTTTTATAACCAATGGTTTATTACCACTCTCTCCGCAGGTTGGTTCGTTGTGGGGACTTCACAATCATTTGATTCAAAATGCAGTAGGTGTCCCATGAGTTGTATTATCTGATGAGCAGGACTATAATTCCTACATAGGCAGCACACAGTTAGAAGTCATAAGCAAGGACCTTCACAACACTAAAGACTGTTGATGAAAAAGTCAATTATTAAATCGATTAATTTTTTTTATAGTATTTTATTAGTTTAAATAATTTTTATTATTTTAACATGTTCAATTTTCGTATATTTATGTTATTTTATTTTATTACTTTTCTTCTAAAATGCTAAAAATTGTAATGAAGTAATTCCTATTAGTTTAAAAGATTTCTATTTTCAACATGTACAATTTATTTGTATTCCGGGTTCTAGTATGACAGGATTTGATCGTGTATTTGAATTGGTGGATGTAAGGGGGCTTTTTAGTCATGATAGTACTGAAGAGGAGGGTTTCTTGTGAGGAGGAGGGGTATGTTGGTTTACATATGCGAGTCAATATACGTTAAGTAAAAGATAACATTCAATTTCACAATTTGTTTTCCTGTTGATCTGGTTGATGTAAGATATTCTTGGTCTAAAAAAAACGTGTTGGTTCCTTAGTTTTGCATCCGTGGCATCTGCTTACTGTTTAGGAATAACTCAGCAAAGTAGTGCTTACAGCAGAACTGAACTAAAGAGTCAGTAGTAAGTAGGGTATCCTATGATGTTATTAAGATTTATAGAAGATATGTTTTGTTCCCATTTGTGTAGGTTCCATCGCAGAACCGGTGGTGTCCCCTAGTAACATACTCCAGATACGATTTGTTGCTGAAAAGCCTGAAGGATTTGAAAGTAACTTTGAGGCTATGTACACCGCTTTTAGAGACAAGGTCAAGTCAACTGAACCTACTGGTAAGTTTGTATTTCTCTAAATCTTAATTAAAAAAACAGCCTAACTGTGATACTTTTTTATTATAGCAACTTTATTATAATAAAATTACAATCTGCCTGATTGGGCTATAAGTAATTGTGCTATATGATCTCGTTCATACCAATTTACAATTTTCATTCACTCACTCATTCGTACTATATATACAAACAGCCCAGAGGCCCCCCAAGCCCACATGGTTGTCACCTCCCTCGTGTGCGAAGGAGGAAGCAGAGTCTTGGGAAGTCCCCCACACTCCTACGTCAGCCGCGTCACTGGATAAGAGCCAGCGGAGGCTGACCAAGAGCACGAGAGCCACAGACGCTCAGGACATGATTAGAGAACAAGGAGCATAGGGGTCAGTCTCGTATGTCCTAGTACCAAACTTGTGGTTTCTGCCACGTCATTATGTTCAGTGCTAACACAAGCTCTGTGTTTGTTTTTTCTGGATTTTAAGTGGATGTTTCTTGGCAGGTCCCAAAATTCTTTTCATCTTAGCGTCTGTCAGTCGGTGAAGGTATGAATATTTACTAGCGTGATTTGCGAGTCAGAAGTGACTTCCTGTGCTCCTTAATCACTTTGGTTATAAGCCAACAAGATAGAATTTCACCTCATCCAGCTAACATGGTTTTTTTCCCATCGAAAAATTATTTGAATGCTTGTTATTGCGCTGAGCACATCAGAGAAAACAATGTTTTTTTTTAGATAGTCTCCTTCCTGCTGTTTTTAAGATCCATTGGATTAACTAGCACGTGTCTATAATCCTGCTTGGTTATTAATATAATACAACCAACATTAAATTGTACTAAAAAAATTTTTTCTGGTATGTATCCGAGTACTATTAATAAAAAAAATGTATTCGGAACTCGAACTCACGAGCTCACTGATAACGAATAATGGAAGATGAAGATGGTCTTCCAAATATGAATCTTCTTTGGTTAAGCTCTCGCAACGACTGTAAGCCCCGTATTCACAAAGAGAGGGCACTCCTAATTTAATTTTAGACTGAAGGTGAGCCCCATCACCTAGATTTGTATTCATGTTATTTTCCTATTAACTTCAATCTGATTTTATGTAACCCAACCTCCTTCAAATTCATCTGCCCATAGCAGAAAGAGGAGAAAATTTGTCAATTATTTTGTTCATATTTTTACACATTGTATTAAAATTTAAAGGGGTTTAGTAAAAAAAAAAAAAAAATTTGGACATAAAATTTTTTGACTCCCTAAAGTACTTGACAAAACTGGCGTTTAACACGAAACCCCCCGCTACGTTCCCCTATCGATGGCAGGACGCTGTCGTGGCAGGAACGCTTTAGTCTTAGGTTTAGTTTTTAGTTTTCTTCCGGTTGTAAGCTGAAGGTGATCCTCATCACCTAGTGTTGTGTATGTGTTTGACTTTTTAACATCAATCTGCATTGTATTATATTAATGCCCTACTTCAAATGCATCTGAGTATGCAGCACGAGGAGCAAAATGTAAATCTAAAATTATTTGTTCATTGTAAAAATTATCAATAAAGAGGATTTGATAAAAAAAAAAATTTAATTTCCAAATGTGAGCCCCATCACCTAGTATTGTATATATGTTATTTGACCTTTTAACTTCAAAAGGATGTTGTAATTGTAATCCTACCCTCCTTCGAATGCATCTGCATATGCAGTAAGAAGATATATCTGTAAATATTTTCACTGATTTTGTTCACATATTGTATGATAAGTAAAGGGGTTTTGAAGAAAAAAAAAAATTAATTTCCATAAATCTGTAAAATTGTTTCGTGTTATTATTCATTTGTTTATAAAAATTGTTTTTTGAATAAACGGGTTTTGAAAAAAAAAAAAATTAATTTCTCAAACACCAAGTTTTGCCAATGTTGAGTGAAGAATAGATATATTTTATTATGCCGATTTTGCGCGTTAGATATTTGAAGTGGTTTTGAAATATTATTGCTATTGTAGATGCTTTATTAAAATTTACTTGTTCCGGTTTTATTAAATTTTGATAATTTATTAGCCGTAAGGAGAAAATTGTTTTCTGGAAAAACTGCCTCAAAAGTTGAATAGTGGAATGTAGATACTATTTATGTTGCATATTTTAAAAAATGTCTACACATCTCTATCAGTAGCTCATCGGCCTCGCTTAGGATGCTAACTATAGTTCTTGCACGGAAGCCATAGCGATTCTGAGATATAACACTTGGAGTTAGAAGGATCACCTCTAAATTACAACTAAGTACAACAGCAATAATAGAGGCAACTCCAGAGGGGACGTTCCATTCATCATCCCCTTCCCACAAATTATTGTCATTGGTATTGTTACCACGTCTACTGTTTGTGCCGTGAAGTAGAATTAATGATTTATATTAATAAACTAGTAATATAATAAAATTACTTAATCTTGGACCCTCATTTTTTTTTTATGATTTAATATTTCTTTAACAAACATAAACAAATGGGAGTTTCAAAGAGGCAGTGGAGCCACTAAAACTTAATCGCATTTATCTAAGTTGACCTCAGTCAGGAGGACTTTATCGTCCGACGACTTTGATAAATGCTGTCTGGGCTTATCGTCCGTTCCGCTAGAAGATAAATCGTCCCTTTAACTTTTAACATTAAACACGACAGTTTTAATTGATATTGACTCATAGACTCGTATTATTTAATCATATCTTTGGAAGAATCTGGGGAGGAAGTCGTTTTTTATGAACTGATTCGATTTATTTATATCAATGGAACAAATGTACAAATGTATTCAAAAGGAAATTTAGCAATGTCTTAGCATTTGACTCAAAGATTCAATAGTACATTATTTAAACGAAGTTTTTACTGACTAATATGCGTACACATCGATTATAGCTATAGTGTTCATATTTTTTATACGGATATGAATTTAACCGAAATATAGTTTTATTCCGGTTTTCCTACATATAAACAAGAGCATATTTTATTTTTAAGTATTAATTGCGTTTAAGTTTAGAGCTCTAGCGTATCACATGTACAATCAACTAATTTAAACCTTAATTGAATGCACATAGTTCGAGTTCAAAATAGTTCGAGCCTGCCATTGTTAGACTTACAGCACCCATTACCCCAAATTTCTGTATAATTTTCTGTTTTTCCACTTAACAATAGATCCTCAAACTGATATTTTTGTCTCGGCATTGTTTAAACCCTTGACCATCTATACTTTAGCATTCCTTGTTTCTGTTTATTTTTCATAAAAATCTACCTTCATTTTCCTGCATTTCAAGTTCCACCGCATCCTTAAAAATTGCTGACAAGAACTGCAAAGGGTACCGAAATTAGCGGCAATGTCTTTTTTTTTTCTGGTTTCCTTAACTTACAGCTTGGATTTTAAATTTCTCACGTACAGTGAGAGATTTTAATTTTCGTTTACTCTCTACTTAAAGTAATATAAACCCGATGGCTCTGAATTATTTATCCAAACTTATATAAATGAATACGATACGAAATGGAATTCTCCGGTCACATGGGACTCAAATTCATAAAATTGTCTGTGCATAAATGTACCAACTATATATTGCAGATGAAGTTATGTTATGGTGATAATGTTCATAATGCTATAAATTTAAACATTTATATTCAATGCCAGTATATATATTTTTTGAACAAGCTCCCCGTCCAGGGATTCACATGAAAAATAGTTCTCCCACTCTCACGGATACTAGCTAATAGATGATGACCAATCATCATTTATTGAAGGATAGGATGTCTTTTGAAGTAGTCTAAAGATCTGCCCATTAGCTCGTTTCTTTTTATTCGCAGGTGTGAGTTACATGGAAGTTTTTTTTAAAGTAGTATTCAGTATCGTACAAAGGAAGAGGGGTGGAATTAAAATTAACTAATGGGCCGGACTTGTGACGGAGAGAAAATGTATTGTGGGCGTATTTTTCTTCATTGACTTTGATCCGCCATTGGTACTGGGATACGGTATCTGGGTGGGATAATTTAAATTCTGATTGAAGAGCAAATGTATTGTAACGACATTTTTTTTTTGTGTGCTTTTTAGTTCGTCTGTTCAGTGCTCTTTGGGAAAAAGTTGGGGCCATTTTTTTTAACACTCGTGCAAGAGTTAATCACGTAACTCTCGTACCGAACGGTTGATGAATTTTCTTTTCGTTTTTAGTGAGAGTTACTTTTAATTTTGTTTGGCAAAGAAGAAGTCAAGTGTGACTTGCTTTATTTATTTTTTAATTCAGCAGTCAGCATCCTTAGTTTCTTCGTTAATATTGTTGAAGATTATTTTTGCAAAATTAATTATTTCATAATTATTTTTAGTGCGTTAAGCAGTTACGCCCCTGTAAAATACATGTTTATTCTCGCAAGACGAAAATACAGTTATTCAATTTTGGGTCTGATCGGTTTTCTTGTTATTTGAACATTAAGGACCTGTGTACCTAAACCTCAACAACCTTGCCACAAGTGCATTGGGAACATAAGCGGTGTAGAGGTTATAGAGCATAAACTCATCAGACTGCCGCGTGGGTCCAAAGGAACTCCAGTTTCTAGTCAAATTGTTTAAGCCAAATCGGGTATGGAAAAAGTGATTGAATTTAGAAACGGTTCTGCGTTAAATATGTCTTGGTTTTATTAGGTAAGCCGGCTTGATAAACTCTGTGTTCAGAATGTTAACCTTGCAATAATGTCTCCTTTCAGCGCCTAAGGAAATGTAGTCTCCATTGAGTTCCTGCAGCTCAAGAACAGTCGGCATTGCAGATTGTAGCGAGCGCCAACCATATATGTAAATCACCCTATACTCTGGTGCAAATAATGTATTATAATATAATGTAAATCTTTGTAAGCTTCTTGTAATAAACCAGGGTCCATGCGGCAGTTGTAGCAAGGTAGGTAAACAGAGGGGCACCGTCATAAACGGTACCTGACTAGACATAGTGGCACCTATAGGCGGTCAAATAACCTAAGTGGGTGAGACCCTAGCAGCCATAAAACGAACCCTTTTAGGCCAACAGTCGTAAACCTAAGGGGGATTGGCCTCCTGGGTATCGTAAAACATACCCCTTTCAGCCAACTCCACCTTTCACTAAGAAGGGGAAATAGTATTTAAGACCAGGAGATTAGGCACTGAAGCCTACTCTCTCTCTGCCGCACCTCCGCGCAGTCATCCTGTCTCGGTGCCCCCTTGCAGACGGTCCAACGCCTCGCTATTGTTACACTGCCGTGCCCCGTTCTAACTCTGATCAAATCTTATTCTTTATGAAACCTCTGTACCCTCTCTTTTGAACATAGTGTATTGTCGGGACACATACCTATCATAAATGTAGTCAGATATTAAACGCCGACATGGAACAATGGTCCATGTTATAAACTACAACAATCCGCACTTGTCACCAGGGCTAGAGTGATTAGCCACTCCCCTAGAGACGCCCCCGACACAGATAATGAGAAATTTTGACAATCTGTCCTTGATTACTTCTTTAATGTTGATAGTTTGTCAGCCGATGGGGGAAGTCATCAATGTCAATTGGACACTTCCGTGGTGAAGTACAACTGACTGAGCCGTATGTTGGTTTGATATGGATGCTGTACCCCAAATTTTGGCTCCATTACTTCAAAGTGGTCTTCGGAATATGATGTATACTGAACGGTCATTAACTATTGATTGGCATTGGTCAATTGTACTATAAGCGTTTCGAGAAATTTTCTAAAAATTTAAATATTTGGATAATATATTTAATTGAATACATATTTAACAGCACAATAGCCGGAAGTGAATTAATATAAAAAAAGTTTAATGAACGCCTTTTTTATCTGAGGCTCACTCGTCATTAGCCGTTGTCAGTGGGGTTGTCTTGAATTGCCAACGACGGCTTATCGTTCTCGACCTGAATTAATTTCATTCTATTACCGGTAGCTCATTAAGTTGTAGTCATCGATCATAGTCAGGCTTTGTTCGTCAGCACTATCAGTTTAGTTATTATTACTAAAATTCGTGTATTATACTGAAACCCGATCGGAAATTGTTCAAGTTTGCTAAGAGGTAAAGTTCCGTGATTATTAACTCATTAGCTATTGATATTGCTTTATAAAAACTTTCGAACCACCTGGTTAGTTAGCAAAGTTTAAAGCTACACAGGGCTGGAGTTAATTTAATCGCTCAAAGACCTGATTGATGCGGGTTAGCCTTTGAATACGTGTTTGTGCCAGCTCCCTTACCAGAATAGAGGGACCCATTACTTCGAGAAATATTTTGGAGTAAGAGAATGAGTAGGCAGTATTCAGAGACGACTCAGCTTGTAGCTTTAAAATGATTTATCTGTTACTTGGAATAAATTCTGTGCATGCATTATTCTTTTATAACCACCTCTCCACATTTCCTGTCATTGAGATTGCATACGACCTATCGAAGGAAGTGTTTCCTATTAGAAGCTTGTCCTGAAAGACAATTTTCATGAGCTCTTTAATTTAATTAAGTTGCAATGCTGGACAGTAAGTGTTTGGAATTTCACCAGTTGAAATCGCAACCGGCAAACGAGGCGACTGATTCGAGAAACTAATTAGCCTGGGGATAATTAGCTATACGTTTGAGTTTTAAGTGGACTGTAATTATTTGAGAGTCTCGTTAGAGAAATGACAATATCAAATGTAAACACAGTAATGTAAATTCCTACCTGCTTCGATGTGACGACAGCGTGCGAATCTCCCTTCTTGAACTCCGATAACCTAGAGATTTGGGCCCAAACTCCAGATTTATCCAAGTCCCGATTCATCCAATAGCTGTCTGCGTTTAATCTGAAATGTCGCTTCTCCAAGACTGCGTACTAGTGATTTGAATAATGACTAAACAAAGATAATGGCGTTGAAAATACGCTTGAAAAACAGTGTGAAAAATGATAACTGTTGAAGACAAAAAGAGACGCTATAATAATGAAAATGAAAATTACCACCTGAGAGACAAAAGCGTGGGGAAAAACGCTGATCGAGCCGGCAGGCAGCGCCAGCGTCTGTGATTCACAGAACTACCGAATGGTTTCGGGTAATTACTTATTGAATAGCAAATTCAAATTAAATGAAATTAAGTTTACGCAAATGGCGTAAACATACCGCCCACCAAATTAGAGCAACTAATTTCCGGGTTAAATGAGAGCTAACACAAATGAAATAGCATGATCTACTTGAGAGTTTATGTACATGATTGAGGAAACAAGGAATAATGAGAATGGAAACGTTAAAGGGGAAAAGGTAAAGAAAAAGAGAAAGAAAAAAAATTAATAAATGAATGACAACTGTGAAACTTAGGCCTGAGAGTCAAGGGGCACAAGCCGATTGACGGGCCGAACGAATGAACCAGATGGGTTGCGTATGGTGACAACCCGTGTCACGCCATCAGCGCCGGGGTGAAGGGATTCTACCCAAGCCATGGGCCAATGAAGAGGAGAAGTTGAGATTCCCTTGATGAAAACAACATCGCCAACAGAAATTTCCTTGGAATGACGATTCCATTTATGGCGTTGCATGAGGGTGTTGAGATATTCGTGAGACCAGCGATCCCAAAATTGTCGGGAGATCTGCGTGATAGCTTTCCATCTTTGGGTGAGCGAACATGATGGCGATGGGGGGATTTCTGGACGGGCTAATAAAGGAGCACCGATTAAGAAATGTCCAGGGCTGAGGTAATCGGATGCCTCGAGAGGATCTGATGAAAGAGGGCACAAAGGTCGGCTGTTAAGGATTGCTTCAATACGAGCAAAGAAGGTAAAATATTCTTCGGAAGTGAAGCAAGTATCTGCAGTGATACGGCTTAGAATGGTTTTGACGGACTTGACACCTGCTTCCCAAATACCGCCGAAGTTTGGAGCAGAGGGAGGGTTAAAATGCCACTGAATGCCTTGGGAACTGAGGTGCGAAGTGATTTCGGATGAATGATCGCGCATGAATACTGAAGCTTCATTTAAGACGCGGTTGGCGCCAATAAAATTGGTTCCTCGGTCCGACAAAATGGACTGAGGTAGACCGCGACGTGCTATGAAACGATCTAAGGCCGAGAGAAATGCAAAGGTGGATAGCTCGGAGGAGAACTCCAGATGCAATGCCTTGGTGGTCAGACACACGAAAAGGCATAAATAACCTTTGGTAATGGGGGCCTTACGCAGTCGCGAAGACTTGACGTTGAAAGGGCCAGCATAATCGACGCCCGTGTTGATAAAGGGACGGCCTGGTGTCAGGCGGACCGACGGAAGATCTGACATCAATGGTTGAGGCGAACGCGCTCTGAACAATTTACATGTGCGGCATGATGAAATTACCGAACGAATCAAACTGCGCAAAGATAGGATCCAATATTCGGATCGAATGTGCGCCATACAAGTGGTGGGACCAGCATGAAGGCATGTCAAGTGAGCATGACGTGATATCAGATATGACAAATGAGCTCATTTGGGCAGCAATATTGGGTGTTGAGCTGGATAACTCAACTGAGAACGCGAAAGTCTACCGCCCACCCTAAGAACACCGGCTTGATCCAGAAAAGGGGTTAATGTTTGCAATGACTTGGTGTTTTGTTGGGTCTGAATACGAGCTATCTCGGCTGAGAAATGGATGGATTGAGTGGAAGTGACATAATATTGCATGGCAGCTTGTAACTCGGAAACCTTAAGGTCACCCTGAGTTCAATACGCTGATGCTGCAATGCGAGCGTTGGTTGAGAAACGCAAGATCCAACCCAGGACTCGACGTGCTCTGTTTAATGACGAAAATCGGGTAAGCAAATCGTGCAGGAAATTGCTGGATGAGACTGCCACCAATGAGACGGGATTGGTATTGCGTAACTCAGGCAGCTGCTCAGTGTGAGCTGAGGAAGGTTCAAAGGCGTCAGGCCATGGAATTTGAGGTTGATTGGCGAATTCAGGGCCAGAATACCACAATGTTTGAGAGTCAGGAGTGACAAATTGCTCAGCTGTAAGACCTCTTGAGGCCAAGTCAGCAGGGTTCTGGTCGGAAGATACATGCGACCAAGAGCGATTAGAAAATGGAATTTCATTTACGCGGGAAATGCGATGAGCAATAAAGGTTTTTAAAAGATGAGGGGAAGTGTTGATCCACGAGAGTACGATCTGAGAATCCGAAAATAGACGGACGGTCTGCAAAGGGGAAGGATAAGAAAATGTCAGCAATGAGCAAATAAGCTCGGACAGCAGCAGAGCTGCACATAACTCCAAACGAGGAATTGACAATGTTTTGAGAGGAGCTACACGAGTTTTGGCCTTCCAGAGAGTACTGACGCGAGAATGAGCGGTTTCTGAACATAAGTACACTACGGCAGCATAGCCGAGTTGAGATGCGTCGGCAAGGCCGATAAGGCTTAATGAAGCGTCATTAGGTTGTACGATATGTCGTGGTATACGAAGGTTACCAAGAGTGCTCATGTTGTGAACGAGACGAGACCACGATTGTTGAAGTGTCTGATTGATGGGTTCATCCCACGTAAGGCCAGACAACCATAATTGTTGTAGCATAGCTTTTAATGCAAATGTGACTGGAGCTACAAACCCATTAGGGTAGAAAATTCGCGCAATGTATGAAAGTAAGGAACGCTTTGTACAGGTTCCATCGAAGGGGGTGATACGGAAAATAAATGAGTCGGACGAAGGCTCCCAATTAAGACCCAGAATGTTGAGAGTCCGATCGGGGTCTGAAAACAGAAGTGGGCATTCCAAATGGTCATGAGGCAAAGTATGCAGAAGCTCAGGATGGCTGGATGACCATTTGCTTAGCTGGAAACCGCCTAAAGCCAATAATTCTGTGAGCTGAGATTGCAAAGAGGCAGCCTCGCTAAGGCTGGAAGCGCCACAAATAATATCATCCACGTACGTGTTATGCATTATAGCATGAGAAGCCATAGGGAAACGGTGGCCTTCATCGTGGACTAGCTGTTGGAGCACTCGTACAGCCAAAAAGGCTGACGGAGCCATACCGTAAGTGACGGTATTAAGCTGCATTTCTTGAGTAACAGCGCTCTCGCTTGGTTTCCAAAATATGTGCTGATACTGCCGGTGATCGGGATGGACGAGAACCTGGCGATACATCTGCTTGATATCGCAGCAAAGGGCAACAGAGTTGAGGCGGAAGTACAAAATGACATGGGAGAGATCTTGTTGCAGTTTAGGACCCTTGAGGAGTCGCTCGTTCAGCGATACCCCAGTGGAGTCGGGGACTGAAGCATTAAAGACAACACGAATTTTCGGACCTTGATTGGTCTCTTTGGTTACAATGTGATGGGGTATAACGTATGTTGAAGCAGTGGAGGCAGGTTCCATGTGGCCTGCTGACAGATAGTCAGACATGAACATTTTATATTCAGCAACAATTGAGCCATGTTTGGCTAAGCGGTGCTCAAGTCGGGATACTGATGCTCGAGCTTGAGTGACGTTGCAGCCCAATGGGGTTGCACTAGGGTGAAATGGCAATGCGACGGAATATCTGCCGTCAGCATTGCGTCTAAACGTAGAAATGAAATGTTGTTCAGCAACATCATCCAAGGGATTGGAGATGGAGCCTTGATGGACGGATTCAACGTCCCAAAATGCGGTGAGTTGCTTGTCCACTTCAGTAGTGGATAACAAGGAAATGGTAGAGGGGGTCGGATTCATGATTTGAATCGGGCCTACAATGATGTGTCCAAAAATGGTGCCAATGGAAATGGGACCATGCTGAATAGGCCGAATGCCAATTTGAGTTATCAAGCGGGGAAACACGTCAGCCCCCAATAAAATGTCAATTTTATCGGGACGATGAAAATGAGGATCCGCTAAACGAAGACGGAAGAACCGTTTTAGGTTTTCCTTTGGGATTTCCATGCTAGGAAGTTGGTGTGCAATGGTGTTGATTACGGCAACACAGAGAGAGAGTCGTTTGTTGTTCAAACGGGAAATCATTTGGATATTGACCAAACCTGTTGACAATGTATCGGAAGAACCTATTCCGGATACAGCCATGTGATTAGGAGAAGTAGGCAAACGCAAGTTTTGCACTATACCCTTGTTAATGAAGGACACTTGAGAACCGGGGTCAATGACACCACGGATGGGATAAATAGAACCAGTACAGTCGGTTATGAAAGCACGAAATGTGCCTAAAAGGGAATGAGCACGTTCCTGAGTGGTTGAACGAGCAGCTGAGCATGAAAGCACTATTGGTGCAACACTGGGATTTTCAATTGATACCGATGGAGCTGGAATGGACATGGCAGAAGTTGACGGGGTTGCTATTTGCTGATCCGAATGTAATAACGTGTTATGCCGTTGGGAATGACATTTCCGGCATGATGATGTCGATGTGCATTTGGACCGCAGGTGACCACCAAGGCAATTGAAACAACGCTGATTCTTTTTCAGGAGCTCATATCGAGCTGAAATAGGTAATTGCTGAAACTTGCTGCATTGTGACACATGGTGATTGTGAGAGCAGCAGAAGCAAGAAGCAGGGGGTCTAGCTGAGCGGTTATCAACGCTTGCATGGGAAGTTTGAGCAATATACGAATGAGATTTGACAGCAGTCCGAGGTTTAACACTGGGTTCACCAATTAACTGGGAAGTTTCGATGGTTTTGATCTGTTGATTGACAAAATCCAATAAGCTTTGGAAAGTAGGTACAGTGGTGGAATCATGATTTAGTTCAAAAGCATGTCGAGATTTAGAATCCAAATTTTTCAGTGCTAATGACACTAGCAAAAAATCGCTCAAATCATCAAGTGCCAAGGCTTTGAGAGCATTGGCAGAATTTTCGTGAATGGTCATAAAGCCCTTGAGATCAGACAATGAATTGGATTTGGCAGTGGGAAAGTCAAGTATGCTTTTGAGGTACATGTGACCAATTTGTCTCGGATTATTGTACCGGGCAGTTAGAGCATCGAATGCCAATTGGTAATTATCTTCGGTTAGATGGAATGAAGCAATGACAGAAGCAGCTTCATCGATAGTGGATGTTTTAAGATAGTGTAATTTGGCAATATTACTTAACTGCTGGTCGCGATGAACCATGGAATTAAAAAGTGCAAAAAAATTAGGCCAATCGGACAATTTGCCATTGAATTTAGGAATCTGAATTTTTGGCAGATGTGGATTTGCTACAGATGGGACGTTTGCAACGGGATTGACTTCAGCGTTCAATACTGAAGGTTCAGTTTTTTTGAGCTGAAAATATTTAGCTCGGATTGTGTCGATTAATTGCACAAAGGCTACGTAAGGTTGTGTAGTTTCAACTTGATCAGTAGCTGGCAAATGCAAATTGAATTTTTTTATGAGGAAATTAAATTTCTTGAATTCCTGTTCAATTTCAGATAAGCGTTCATAGTTGGCCTTAAGCCGAGGTAAATCGGCTATAGTCATTGTCTTAGCAGAGTCTGATAAAGCAGTTGCAACTGCAAAACTATCATTTCGCTGACTAATAGCTAAATCGATTTGTTGTTGTATTTCTTGGGAAGTTGGTGGAGCCATTTTAATGCTATTACTATCAGAAATAAATGGAATTAGTGGATATTTACAGGAAAATATAAAGGGAAATCATGTACAAGGAAAACAGAAATTCTGAAATTCAAAAGTTGGTGATAAAATTAAATTGAGTACTAATAATAATTAGACAAACAGTAAGCACAGTTTGAGTTGATGTGGTTTCGACACCTGGCGCTAGTCGTCGCGATTCGATTTGACTAACCTTCTGACTCAAACTGATGATCAATTTTCAAATTAATAGTTGGACAGAATAATCCGGAATACGGAGAACCAAAAAATATGTTTGGAATTTCACCAGTTGAAATCGCAACCGGCAAACGAGGCGACTGATTCGAGAAACTAATTAGCCTGGGGATAATTAGCTATACGTTTGAGTTTTAAGTGGACTGTAATTATTTGAGAGTCTCGTTAGAGAAATGACAATATCAAATGTAAACACAGTAATGTAAATTCCTACCTGCTTCGATGTGACGACAGCGTGCGAATCTCCCTTCTTGAACTCCGATAACCTAGAGATTTGGGCCCAAACTCCAGATTTATCCAAGTCCCGATTCATCCAATAGCTGTCTGCGTTTAATCTGAAATGTCGCTTCTCCAAGACTGCGTACTAGTGATTTGAATAATGACTAAACAAAGATAATGGCGTTGAAAATACGCTTGAAAAACAGTGTGAAAAATGATAACTGTTGAAGACAAAAAGAGACGCTATAATAATGAAAATGAAAATTACCACCTGAGAGACAAAAGCGTGGGGAAAAACGCTGATCGAGCCGGCAGGCAGCGCCAGCGTCTGTGATTCACAGAACTACCGAATGGTTTCGGGTAATTACTTATTGAATAGCAAATTCAAATTAAAATGAAATTAAGTTTACGCAAATGGCGTAAACAGTAAGTATTCAGAAGTGTGCGTATCATATTATATTTACAGCTTACAGAGAGACGGCTGTTCACACGGGGTATAATTCAGCATATTACCGCGCAATATTGCTGGAATGCTAAAGCACCATTGCCGCAATACAGCGAAATACGACCCAGCCATATTTCCAATGGTGAACTGGAATAAAGAAATTTGATTGTGAATTTTCAGATTACGGTGTTTTTGGGATGTTTTCAGGGACACTTTGAGGTCTACAGAATCTGTAAGAAGCTGGCGGAAATGGTCCCAGTCGACTGGGCCCCTGATAAATGAATGAGGAGGCAGTTTGTGAATAGGCCTTAGACATGAGAATGGTTAATAATAAAGGACTATGATCGGAGGAGAGGTCATGGAGTCGCTTGAGTGAATAGTTTAGTGTTCCTAAGCTATTGTAGAAGAAGAAGTCAAGGAGATCTGGATTTTGGTTGTGATCTGATGGCTAATAGGTGGCTGTGTTAGGAGAGATCGTGGAGCAATGTTTTCGTGTGAGTGCAGACAGCAAAGCACGTCCTCGTGTATTCGTGAATCTTGACCCTCAGTGTTGGTGCTTCACATTTAAGTCCCCACTCACAAGGAAACAATATCCGACGGAGTCTAAATATCTATATAAAAGGAGATAAATTGGGTATCGGAAATGGATTTATTCGTAGGGCTGATGCTAGAGTAAGGAGGAAAGTGAAGGATTGACACTGCAGTAGACTGAAGGAAACCATGTGCTACCAAAGGAGCTATGTGATGAGAACTGGAGTTATGAACAATGGCAGTGGTACCTGCATGACCTCTTCCATCAGAGTGATCAGTTCGATAAGTCTGGTACTGTTGAACGGTAAATGGTCGTTTACTCGTAAGTCTTGTTTCAGTAATGAGAGCTACTTCGATGGAGTAGTGCTGTCAGTTTGTTGGTTTGGTAGCTGTTGGGTGTCAACAATTGTCGGGGGGCGTCACTAGGGGAGTGCCTGATCACTCTAGCCCTGTTGACAACAAGTTTATAACCTGGACCATGTTCCATGTAGGCGATAATATCTGGCTCCATTTATTGATAGGGATTTGTCCCGACAATACACTGTGTTCAGGATGAGGTTCAGAGGTTCATAAAGAGTAAGACCAGTTTTCAGAGTTCGGGCGGGAGATCGGCAGCGTAATAGTACAAGTCGTCAGAGGGTCTGCTAGCGGCTGTGAGACAAGGAGCCGGCGCAGAGGTGTGGCAGAGAGAGTGGAAGGCTAAGTGGGCTTACTCCCAGGGGGGTATGTTTTATGATGCCCAGGTGGCTAATCCCCCTTAAGTTTTATGACTGTTGGCCTAAAAGGGTGTGTTTTATGATGTCACGCCTACTGAGCGATACGTGATCGGCTCGTCCCCTATAGGACTGTTTATTGGCATGGCTTTTTGATTTTATGACTGCCGGAAGTGACTGAAGGTCTGCCCGGTCTATTTATGGCAGTCAGGTGGCTATTCTCTCAGGTTTATTGCTGTACCTTCGATCCTCTGTTACTTGTTTACATCAGCCGATCCCTCTATGATTTATTACAAGAAGTTTACAAAGATTTGCATTTATATTATAATACATTATGAACCAGAGTATAGGGTGATTTACATAAGTACTTAGCAGTCACTACAGTAGCGAATGGCGCATTCCGTAGGAGAATGGATAAGGAGTCTGAAGGATCCACTTTTGGATTTTGTTTAACGGGGATAAGGTAGGAGACTAGATTTGTAAGAAGGGAAATGAGAGGGGTAATTAGGGTTCTGAACTCTGTAAGGAATGAGGTTAAAAGGCTGGTGAGATCAGATGAACTTGAAGGTGGAGGAATATGCGAGATGTGTAGTTGAGGATGGGATTGAGCTTGAGGGTTGACGGGATGAACGGAATGCTGGGGAAGATGATCTTGCGGACAGGGAGTGGGCGGTGCCAGTGACTGCTCTCTGCTGCGAAAGAGACAGAAGGCCTCAAATTTTTGGCTGGGCCACTTCTTGTTGCTAGCTTTTCCTCTTCGGGCCGACGACGTTGTTCGGTCTAGGACTTCAGCATTCTGTAAGCCTCGCAGCCCTTATAGTTGGCCGGATGGCCTTGCTTGCAAAGTACGCATACAGCAGGCGATTTCAGGGGCTTTGTGCGCAATTCACTTTTGTGCTGCCCACTGCACTTTACACGCTCGAGAGGGTGGTGGCAGTGTGATTGAGGCACATAGATTTTCCCGTACCTACTATTTTACTCATTTGTGAGCATATTAATTTAAAGTTGCTTATTTTACGGACAAATATAGCAGGCAGCTTGGGCTGTGAAGGTGTTTTGTTAACTTCCATTTTATCTGCTTGAATATTTTTCAACTCCTCAAAGGTGTTAGGCGTGAAGAAAAGGGAATCTACGGCGGTTTCTTAAGTGTAAACAAAGAATTGGCGTTAGTAATTTTATTTTAAAACAATTCCCGTTACGAATTTATCTATCTCAGAAAGATTCTCTCGGGATCCAGATGGACTAAAACATTAAGCTCAATTACAACTTATGCACCTCACCGCGGTTGCCTTGGAGATTGTAGACAGAGTGCAGATGTTGGAACAATCGTCATAGATGTTGCAGTGAGATACTTAAATACCAGCTCATATACATTGCTTAACTAACGTTGATAATCTTTGAAAGGCAGATATTGCCTCTATTAATATAATGATTTCTTCACTAATGATTGCTGCAATTGATAGTGGACTGCATATCAATTAGCAATTCAATATGCAAATCAATAAAAAAGGAATGCTAAATGGTAAAAGATGGATAGATAGAATAAATTAACTCATGTTATTTGGTGTTCTGTGCAATCATAGTGGACATAGGAAACGTCAAATAGAATCAAAGCAGTAAGCTACGCTTCAACCTAGTATTTTATAGTACTTAGCTCCAGAGCTAGTTATTTCTAATTACTACTATATTAATTATACTATATATATTATTACTTGTCCAAAGGAAAAGTACCTCTAGGCTTAGGATTTAAAAGCTGAGAAGTCATTGTAGTTCCTGAGGTTGGTTACTTAACAGGTAGCATCAGCACCTGTCAAAATTCTAGTTTTGTATTGCTAAGATGATCTAGTCTGAAGAGCGGCCCAATGAATTTTCTCCCCGAGACATGCATCAGATGTGTACACATGACATGTTCCTCGTAACACGCCGGCATTCTAATAGATGGCAATTAGAGACATGATTGGAGAGAATTGATTTTCTTGCAACGAAGAGGTCTGGAGCCTGGATTGTGACGGCGCGGCTCGATTCCCGAACATAAAGCGTTCCATGTAAGAATAAAAAACCTTGAAACTTGGCCCAACTAAAAATCATCAACCTAGGCAGACACATGACGTTCTACACACACCTGCAGAAGAAGTTGAAAAGAGTACGTAGAACTTACTACTCTCTCCAGCATCTCAACACAAGCCCGGCTATATCCCTTCAGCTGAAACTGTTAATATATAAGAGCGTCCTGAGGCCAGCTCTACTGTTTGGGGCACCACTCTTCCGATTCCTAAACAATAGAACAATAACTCCACTCCAGAGCTTCCAGAACAAAATCCTGCGCACGGCACTATGGCATACCCCTTTCCGTGATATGGAGGCTCCTGACATCCACGAAAAGTTCGAAGTCCCCACCATCACCGAAGCCATCCAAAGAAGACACATCAAGTTCTTTGACTCGATGAAACATAGCCAAAACCCTCTATTCCGAGACATGACACCCCCACCGCTACCGGCAAGATGGCAACTCTCAAGATCTGGTAAAGCACACCAAATGGAGGACATTACGGCGCTTGGCCCACCAACAACAAGCCTCTAAGGGGCACCCAACACTGCTATCCGACTAAATAAGACTGCACTACATGCCTAGAGGGATTCTAGGCCCAGCCACTAGTGAACTCTCACCACTGTACCGCAACTAACAACCTCTACCGAGGCTTCCCACACTCCTTAATTCCCTCACACCACCTTCAAGCAGGTACTCCTAGTACAAGGATCCGCTCAACCCAAATATCCCTTTATTTTTCCATCATCTTTAATCTTTTAATTAGAGAGCTAAGGAAAAAAAAAAGGCGAATATCACCGAGCAAAATGACAGAGTCAATGTGGAAAAAAATTCTATTAGTTCCAAGAGTGTGAAAGTTACCAAGTTCCAAAGTAGGTATGTAATGAAGCAGTTAGTTTTTTTGGATTATTAGATTTTCACCCTCAAAACACTATTCTCAAGTAAACAGACTAATAATCAAATTCGAAAAAATTGGAAAAGCTGTGTCTTCTGACTATGCGTATTATTTTTGACTCTGTAGGAACCATCAGCCATAAAATATATGGCTAAATTTAGTCTATGCTCAATTAGCACCTCAAATGGCTTTTGTTGTGTATGTATGTGTTGCCAAATTGGTTTCCTAAAAATTTTATATTTTTTTTCATATTTAATTTTTTTCTTATAGTATTGTCATTTGATTGATTTACAGCGTGTTAGCAACTCAAACGAAATCAGGCATCGTCTCGTTATGAAGTGTTTCTTTCTTCCTACTTCTTATGCTTTCATGTAATATTTATTAATTTAATAGTTACCTTTACTTTTATGAACCTCCATAGTCTTAGGATGGCCTATGCCACTCTTTTCTTCTGCATACACCATACATTCAACGAATCATCAACTAGGATTGTCCTTAGGGATCCCCGAGGCGTGTCTTTATACGTGCTAAGTCTACAACAGACCTTTGATTTGATCTCCATGAAGACATTGCGACCCTTGACTGAATTTGATTGGACTCAGCCTTTTCAAACCCGTTCCAAATTGTGTTCAGTGCCATTTTAAAGGGTGTTTTTTTTAGAGGCTCTTTAACGCCTATGCTGAATATTCTATGAATTGCCCTGTTGGCATTATTCATATCAAAATCATTACTTTCAGAGGAGAGAAGGTAATGAAACTTTATTATATACATATATGTTTTAATGTTGATTTTATGAATATTAATGATTGACAACAATAATCTATTAAACTTTTAAAAGTGACTTATTCTACTATTTACATGTTCATTTTACAAGATAAGAAATAAATTTCGCCTTAATTAATAAACATTCATTAATACATTTATATCAAGGTAATATTATATCATTATACAGCTATAGATAATTTTCTATTCATCAAACGTAATTTATAAAAATAATACATTCTGAAAGGTAATTTATTATGCTAAATAATTTTAGCATTTTAATATTTACAGAACAAGGACCATTAATTTATATTTAAGTACTACGAATATAATAATTTCTAAGACTTGGTTCTCAAAAACTTAACTACTTTCATAAAAAAGAGTCATAAGGATATTAAATGCAAGAGCTTACACGAATCATCATTATTACAATACTACTTGATTTTCTTGTTTTGTGACTGCCACAAAAAACTAAACTAGGTATTTAATAAATATCAGTTGTCTTTGGTATTTTTAAAAATTATTCTTTGTCAAGTTTCGAAACGTATCACTGGCATTATTTTTTTTCCTTTCTCGGCAGAGTGCCAATGGAAAAAACCATTCAAGGCTTTCAGTTGACAGAATTACTAACACCAAGGTCCATTTTCAAATTATCCACGTCTACACTGCAGTTCCTGGCCTCTTAACTAATTAATGATCTCTGGACAAGTATAGGAGTTAAGAGTCCGCGACCCTGATGCTGGTGAATCCAAGGTGACAGTATGCACAAATATTGCTTGGGGTCAGGCCAGAAGCTCCTCGTCAATGTCGGGGTAGCAGCGAGTACTCTTTGGAGCTAGATCGGTGGGGCAGAGCCGGCTCCCATGCCCTCATCAGTGAGTCACTATGACGGCAGGGATCAATCGTCACCACCGATCTCGCTCGACTATGTGGTCCTCGACGGGTCGGTCTCGGTCCCAGTCGCTATGCTGATCTCCACGTTCTGGGTGGTATCGGCCATCTGGAGGTCCTCGGGAGCTGACCCCAGCCGCCTCCGCTTGGACTGGGGAGGTGGTGAGCAGCACAACTGCCTGAATACGCATATGTAGCAGCTGAGCAGGGCCAGCATGGCTATTGTCCCGACCGCCAGGATAGCTATAAGGGCGAAGCTTATAGGTTCCTCCATCTCACCTGTAAACAAAACAATAAATTCATACCCTATTTCATTATTAAAAATAATATTTCGTAATGCTAAAATCAGAACACATAGTTATCAATTTGTATTGGCGTTTATAACTGTTTGTTTATGTCTCAGTCATGTGTATTGTCATTAGATTTTAGAATCGAACTAAATTTATGTATTGGAAGAAAGTTGAGAAAGAAGTGAAAAATAAGGTGAAAGCCACTGTCGAGGTTGTTTGAGACTTGAAGGAATGTACTCATGCATTGGGACAGCAGGTAATAAGCCTTTTTTCGGCTAGATCTGACTCAGGCCTCCCTTTCCCTAGATCTCTCAGTACGAGTTTGACGTTAGTGTTTAGTTTATACTGATTTCAGACTTCAGAAGCTATGTATTTCCCTCTTTATTAATCACTTTATCCTCCTAAATATCTTCCTATCCACAATTGTCACCGGTAGGAGATTGCATTAGATCAGCAGATGTTAAGGTGAGAAATTAATAAGTCGGCGCTTTAATATAAAAATGCTCCAGCAACATAATGTAATATCTTAGTTATGAAACAGCACTACGTGACATCCCCATCCTCCTTGCTACTCCTATAAACAGGTATCCTGAATATGAATTCCTTATGATATATTATTGGAGAAACTAGTAAATATACACCCACTTTCTTGTATATGTAATAATCCATGTACAACTATCACATTATGCTTCACATAAGACAATAAGTATGTGTGAAGAATAATTTTTGGTTTGAAGGGAGGATGCAAGAATAAAGGATTGTTACAGGCCAACAAGAACAAAACGTACAAGCTATGTAACGATAGCTTGCTCTATATATATATATTATTGCTAAGTATAGAAAGTAACAAATATAAAGAGAAATATTTGATTACTATTAATAATATTGAATAAATAAGGCTTGAAAAATCTATTGAATATGCTTTTATATGTTATTTATTATATATGTATATTTCTTCTTTTTAATTATTGACCGTACATTTTATTTACTATATTGTTTTTAATTAACCATCTTCTTTTTTTTTGTTTTTTTTCTTAGCTCTCAAACTTATAAAATAGGATGTGGGAAAATTATTTTGGGCTAATGAGTGCCTTTCACTAAGGGGAGTCCCCCATTTGAAAGATGTATGAGCAGGATATAGGGTGGGGTATGCCTAAAGGAGGCGGGTGGAATCAGGAAGGTAGTGAGAGTCTACCGAGGGTGTACCATCTTGTATATTTTTGATTAGTATGTAAAGAAAATGTATTTCTTTAATTTGAATTAGCACGCCGCACCAACGTAGATAATGCAGGCGTTGAAGAGAATGATACTAGCGTTATCAGCAGGGAGGTTACGTGAGTGTTAGGCAAGCAGTGAAAGCAAGCTAAACTTAATATTTGACTTTATTATTTGTTATTATAAAACAAACCGAATCGACAGGAGAATAAACATTGAATGTCGTTTCTTTGTTTTACAGGTATGACTTTATATTTTATTTGTAAACCCGTAAAGTAATTAACAATTAAAGGAAAATAAACTTTGTTTTACAGAGCAACACAACCTTGTTTTTCTGTCGTCCCTAAGAACCATTATAAAACGACATTCCCGTTTAAATTACAAGGGTTATAAGAAAATTATAAAATGGAAAAGCTACAATTCTGTTTCAAAGTAATCCCAACAACAGACGGAAAAAGTAATGTAATTGGTATAACCTCGATAACTACCGAGGATGATAGAATTTTCAAAATCCCAGAAGAATTGCAAAATGCAAACCTTCATGAACAATTAATCGCCACTAACGCTTTTAAGAAGGTAAAAAATTCGTTGAAAAAAAGGCACCACGAGCGTAATATCTGGATAAAATTGACAAAGGAAATCAAAGAAACTTATGTAGATGAAGAAGAAAATTTACAATTTGATGACGTATATCTAGAAAATATCAAAACAGAAAATATAACTGCTGGACAAGCAGACGTAAGTACTTTTAATACACTACTTAAAACATTAATTGAAAATCCACGAGCTAACAATTTAAAACACATAACAGAGAAATTCATTATCGACAGATTCACAAGTCAAAATCCAAACCCAAGCCGATGGATGGAAATTTTTGAACAAGAATGCAATCGATTTAATATAAATGAAGACTCCCAAAAAGTTGAAGTACTCCGATTCTTCATGGAAGGGTCCTGCAAAGATTGGTTCAGCTCAATGTTTACAAAATTAACAGTGCATGGGACATGGGATGAATGGAAAAAGAACTTTTCTGAAACATTCGCTGCAAAAGGCTGGAACCCAGTTACCTATGCACTACATTTCAAATACAGAGAAGGACCTTTAATAGATTATGCACTAAGAAAAGAAAAACTTTTAATAGATATGCGACAAACAATAGATAAGGGAACTCTCATCGATCTCATTGCAGCAGGACTTCCAGAATTCATTTTAAACAGAATTGATAGAGAAATGATAAGAGAAACTTCAGATTTATTCAGCGAGTTGAACAAATATGAACACATGGTGAGAAAAAAATCTTTTAATAAAAAAACCGGTACAAACGCGGAAGATAAAAATAAAACACCATGCACAACATGCGAAAAATTAAATAAGGGGAAAAGATTCCACGCAGAAACCGCTTGCTGGTTCAATAAAAAAAATGATAAAGGTACAAAAAATATTAGACACGTAAACAATTCAGTAATAGAATCCGAATTGAACGAATCAGATCAAAAAAACGAGTAATGACGCCATTAATAAAAGTCAAACTAACTATAGAAAACAAAATAAACCTTTGTGGAATTTACGATTCAGGATCAAATGTATCTTTAATAAACTCGAAATTCCTAAACATAAAAAATAAAAAAGAAAATAATAATAAAGGTAATAATGCAAGTTTGATAACAATTAATGGTGTCCAAAAAACAAACGGTTTGACGACTCTAAAATTAAAAATATTCAACATAGAAAAAAATATGGATGTCCACATAATAGATAACGAATATTTTAAATACGATTTCCTAATTGGATTAGACACAATAAAAGAATTTAAATTAATCCAGGATGAAAACCTCAAGATTTTTCAACAAAACGAGGAAAATGCTAATGAAGAAAAAAATTTAGTAAATTTTAACGAGCACATAAAAGAAGAGAATTTTATAGCAAATATGGATCACTTATCAGATAATCAAAAATATGAAATAAACAAAACAATAGATACTTACAAATCAGTGTTTGCAAAAGATAAATATGACGTAGGTACAGTAAATAAATATGAAGCACATATAGATCTATTGGTAGATAAATATTGTAGCAAGAGGCCTTACAAATGCAGCCTAGAAGACAGAACATTCCGTTACCGCTTTCACCCCCAGCTACTTGCTTGATGGTACTGACTTTAAAATAGTTCCAAATGAATTGAAACGAGACATAGCAAACAGAGATTGGATTAAGGATAAAGAAAAAGCGCTTCACAATACAATAAAATCACACACATACAACAAACAACTATTCGACAAGCACCGAAAGGATCACGAGTTTAACGAAAACGATATGGTATACATAGAGAATGGAAACAAACTAAACAGGAAGAAACTTGACGAACTCAGAATTGGACCATATAAAATAATAGAGAAAATATCAAACTCGATATACAGGATCAACACAGGACATAGAAAAACCGAATCAAATCTATTCCACGTTTCAAAACTTATCCCTAGTTTTCAGGACAATCCCGAGTAAAGGATGTCCTATCAGCGAAAAAGTTTTCTTCCTTTGTGAATATTTTCGCTTCTGGGGGGGGGAGATGTAAAGAAAATGTATTTCTTTAATTTGAATTAGCACGCCGCACCAACGTAGATAATGCAGGCGTTGAAGAGAATGATACTAGCGTTATCAGCAGGGAGGTTACGTGAGTGTTAGGCAAGCAGTGAAAGCAAGCTAAACTTAATATTTGACTTTATTATTTGTTATTATAAAACAAACCGAATCGACAGGAGAATAAACATTGAATGTCGTTTCTTTGTTTTACAGGTATGACTTTATATTTTATTTGTAAACCCGTAAAGTAATTAACAATTAAAGGAAAATAAACTTTGTTTTACAGAGCAACACAACCTTGTTTTTCTGTCGTCCCTAAGAACCATTATAAGTATATTTACAATTGTATTGTACAATATTGTCGATTGTGTATGCCTATAAATATATACATGCATAGGGTACGTTTATATCAGTTTTAATTTGATTATTTATTAGTTTTCATTTGATAACCATATAATAAATAATTGTAAAGGTGTTTCGATCACCAGCAAAGTTTTTGTTATTTTTTTTTATGTTGTAGCACTTTATTATGACAGTGTGTACCTTTGATAGCGCTAGTGTCCACAATAAATTACTGATTCGTTGGCAAACATTGTTGTCGATAAATAATTATTATTTCAATAAACATTATTTTTCATGATTGCTAACTCATTTCTAAAATATTCAAAGTATCATCAAATTCAATCAGAATTCGGGTTTCAATCGAATCGTAATTCAATAGTAACTTTGGCATCTGAGACTCAATCAATTATCTTTTAACTTCCCATTAAAATAATTCGCACCATTATTTAAATGTATTGGTTGGTGCGTATGAAATGTCGGATTTTCTTTAAATGTGAACGTTTGTCTCCCTGTTTTTGTTATGCTTTTGTTTTTGACATAACCTGGTTTATAGTCGTATTTTCCATTGCCAGAGTCACATTTTAGCAAAGAAGATTTTCTTAAAAGTGTTCCCTTTTGTTATTTTCTTTGAATTTTGCACCGATATGCATTCAACCAATATTCGTGTAATTTTCTTATAATAGTATAAACTTGGTAATAATACTGCAAACGCTGCACGCAATATAAACCAGGCGTTTAGGGAGAATACTCTGAACGATCGAAAAGTGCAGCGTTAGTTTGAAAAATTTCGGTCTGGTGATTTTTCCCTGCAAAATGAACCGCGTGGAAGACCCGAAACGTCTGTGAAAAATGATGCTCTGAAAGCATTGGTGGAAACGAATCCAACTGTTTCTTCAAGGGAACTTGCTGCCAGAATGAAAGTTAACCATACAACAATATTGCGACATATTTCTGAAATTGGCAAGGTAAGAAAATGGATAAGTGGATACCGCAAGAACTAACCGAGCGAAATAAGCTCGGTAATAAATTTAATAAAATTAAATGAATTAAAATATGAAATTTTGCAGTACCCACCTTATTTACCGGATCTTTCGCCAACCGAGTTTCATTTATTTAAACATTTAGAACTGTTTTTACGGGCGACAGTACGAAAATGAAGACAGTCTAAAAAATGCCATATCAGAGTTCATTGATTCTAAAGATCAGAATTTCTTCAAGACAGGCATCTATGCATTAAAATCTCGTTAGGAAAAGTGTATTGAAGTAAATGGAGCATATTTTGATTAAATAAACGGCTTTTGGAAAAAGATATGCAGTTTAATATATTAATTTAAAGAATCTGACATTTCATTCGCACCGGCCTAATATATGGGATTGTCAAGTCGCTTCTGTATTTATTTTATTATACTGCCTAGTATTCCCTACCAACAAAGTTGAATGAAAGACAGTTGAGCTCCAGAGTTGCCGATAAATTCTTTTAGAATGAAGAAGGATGGTACCCTGGAATATTGGACCGCACCCTACATTCATCCCTGCCTTCTGGATTAGAGAGAGTCCTTTTTTTACTGTCTTTCTCTTCAATAAAGCTCATAGTTAAGAACGAAATCCCTACTAGTTATTTATCTGGTGTTACCAATTCATTAAAAAGATTCAAAATATACCCAAATTCTAACTAGCTCTAAGCTCAATTCTGCTATGTATTACTGTGATGTTTTTAAAATGTATTGCAAATTTGACGAAGAATATAAAAGAAGATAAAACAAAACCTAATTTTTAACAGAGTTGAATGAATCGTAAGCATTCAAATTCATTTATTAATTCTTCGTTTAGGCTTAATATATATAACTGTATTGCTAGTTTTAGATTTTATATAATTAGGTTGAATTTTCTACATCAAGGGATAACTCCTTGGACTTATCGGGAACAGCTCTTATATTAAATTAAGTTGGGGTATGTTGACATTAAAATTCAGGTTGGCTAAACAATGACAGGGCTATTCAGAAATTAGTCAGAGCCAGGTTTTCAGATATCCGAAGGTTCTAATTATCCATTGATATTCACCTCCTTGCTTACCAGGCATCCTTTCTATGCTATGATTACCGCAGTTAAGATATTACGATAGAGCCTCAGGCACTATGGTAAGCAAATTAATTTTACGATGTCTAACTATTTTATGTTGGCATCGTTTGATTTTATGATACAAAATTGACTCTTTCACTTACTTACGCATATTTACTTTATTCATAACGAATCCGGTTACTTATCAATATATTTCTTAAATTAAGCTACATTAATCGTATACCAGTAGATCCGTTTGGACGGTTAGTAATTTTTTAATTACTTATAGCAGAAATAATAGTGTCCCTAAAAAAAAAAATCTTTTTTGAAAAAGAGCTCTTCTAGGTTTTGTAATTTCCTTCTTTTATAACCAGTAGTACGAAATGAGGGTTGGTTAGGCTATGACCTGCACAATTGATTCATGACGGGTCTTACTCCAATGCTATTTGACTCCAGATCTGATAGATATGTGCTCCGACAATGCACTATGCTCAGGAGAAGAGGTATAGGGTATTGTAGGTAGTTTATGTGGTCTTGGAATGATCACGAATTCACACTCGGTATTTGAGGGTAGGCAAAAACCGTCCGGATCCCAAAGACGAGTGTGAACTGGATAAGGGCAGTCTGGATCACGGGAGACACTACTAGGTAAAGTTCGTGGGGCCCCAGGTGACCGTCGTCTGCAAGGAAGAAATCTCTTGCAAGGAGGTGCTAGTTTTAGCCAGGCGAAGGCAGAGAATCCCACTAGAAAAGTGTGGGGTCTGACAAGGCCGGACTAAAACATAGCAAGGTTAGGAAAGAGAGATGCAGAGGTTTTCATAAATGAGAAGGCCAAATCTAGGAACATCAGTGCAAGTACCAGTCCAGAGAGCCGTAGTTAAAATGAATTATCGGTTAAAACTAGAGTAGCCAATGGGCTAGGGTCTTTTTCTGGCCAACCACGTCCAATGAGGTGAGGTTTTATTAGGTGCAGGCCTGGATGAAGCTCGAATGTTCTAGACAAAGACTCATCCCCTCTAAAGGGTCCAGGGCCCTTTTTACCTGACCCCTCTCTCTGAGCTAACAATATATATATATATATATACATACAACAGAGCACATAGGGTGATTTATCTTATGTAGTTAGCGGTCGCTACACCTACTACTGAGGGTTCGAATTATCCTCTAAACTGATAAATTTAAGCATAATGCTGTCGATTCCAGAAGCTTTCCCAGTTTCATTTTTTGAACACCATCCATGACTTCTTTTTCTTCTTCACATAAGATTACATTTCATTCCTATCCAGTATTCGATTCATAAGGCCTTCCCAGGCATTACCACAAAAGGAGCAGAGTTATCCTCTGAACATTATTTGAAATTGGAATCCTTCACTATGTTTATAATTTTTGTAGGGATTGCAAGCATTGCCATAGGTTTCCACGTGGCAGATTTTTTAACAGAGTTTAAAAAATCTTTTTTAAATAATAAAATTGTACTATAGTATGGTAGTAGTATGGATTAGGTAGTATTCCCTATGTAACGAAAAAAATCAACAGAAAGAAGTATGTCTTATCGATTTTTTCTGTAGATAATTTCAAAAGATGAATCTTTTGGTATTTTTCATGAACGTTCTGTCTTTTAGTTTGTTTAACTATCACGTTTGTGAGACAGAATTTATTCGGTGAAGAAATGGTTTGCTATTTAATAGTTTTGAGGCTATTTATCCGTGGATGAACTAACTAGCATCCTTTTAATATGGCGTTGTAATGTAAATGTACACCTCTCTCTGGGCTACCTAATATTTATTTTATACTTATGTGTGTGCTATCGGTGATTGTACTGAGAATATTATGTAAAATTCAAAAATATATTTATAATATTTAAATAATCATCTACAATAAAAAATAAATTCACAACCTATAATAAGTTGAAAATTCTTCTATTTTTTCTGTAAATGTTTGAACGAACCATATTTACCGTATAAATAAAATGATCGATCGTAGGTCATCAAAGATTCTCTCATACCACCTTCAAGCAGGTACTCCTAGTACAAGGATCCGCTCAACCCAAATATTCCTTATTTTTCCCTCTTCTAACTAGAAAGCTTAGGGAAAAAAATTAAAAAAAGACATCAAAGTTTAAAAAATGCGAAAAGTAAAATGATGGCTACTATCTGAACGCAATCAGATCTGTTACTTTTTTAGATTTGTCTCGTCTGATGAGCCAAGCCTTAGAACATAGATTTTTAATAAGGTATTAGGTCGACTTACTGCCTCGTTTTTTCTTTAAGGGTGGAGGATAACTTTGGAAGCTACTAATCCGCTTAGTTTAGAGTAGAGATTTAGTTGAACGAAAAATGTTATGGTAATGTGTGTTTTTAACCCCCTTTGTGTGGGCCTTACACGATCAATGTTAATGTCATTAACTTCATAAGTCTTTCATCATTACTTTTTAACGGTGCACAATCATTTGGAATGGCATTACTTTCCATCAGAAGGATTACTGATTAAACACTTATGAAAGTAATTATATCCACCCTGATTGCGTAAGGTCCGAACAATTGGTATACAATCGGTACGTTGAATCGGTTGACATGACCGTAGAAAATAGCTCCAAAACAAGATACGATCTTGTTGTTCTACCAAACGACCATTTTGGGCCAATGGAATCAATCATGCTCTTTTGTTTACCTACTAGTCGGTGGCTGTTTGGCAGTGAAAAAGATTGAATGCTTTGTTGCTCTGCTGGTGAAGAATTCCTGGATGATGATGGAAGAGAAAACAGTAACATGATTGATGAAGTCTAAAGGTGGCGGATGGGTACGATGAGAAATGTCAGGAAGGGGTTGCGCTGCCAGCCAAGGATTGAATATGAAATAATGATGTAATGATTTTAAGTTAGGATGAAAATAAATAGTGGCTGTCAATCTCACAATTTGCGTTGATTGTACGATTTGAGATGTGTTCAAAATAAGATAATTATTTATTAGCTATCAAAAAAAATATGCAGTAATACATATCTACTTACAGTATTTTAATTAAAGGGTATTTACATATTTATGTAATGTAATGTATGAATAAATATTTGCAAATTAGAATGTGTGTGTATTTGTGCAGAATGTTTTTTTTATTTTTCTAGCATGTTCTTGTTTTATTTTCTTAATACTGTTTTGGTTAACAGTAATTTCATTTTATATTTTTAATTACTTACAAATATGTACCTTTTATGAGTATATGTATTTTTTTTTTAATAATTCTTTTATTATTTCATTTTATTTCTTAATAACAGAGGGGACTCATACAGTCAAAGAACCCACTTTATGTGGAATAGATGTTTGTTTTCAAGGGCCCCAGTGGCCCTAGTGGCAGAACTTACAGGAGTATTACTCGTGACTAAAATGAGATTATAGTGTTCAACCTTTAAACGTACACTAAGCAATGGTAGAAAAATCAGGTTAAGTCCGTTCCGGGGCTATTGGTTTATTTAAGACCAGAAAAACATGTTTATAGATAATGATAATATGGGATGCTGTGAGTACGCAAGTGGTATAAACTATAAGTTGTAAACTGTGAAACTATTCCACAATTTTTTTCACGATTTTATAATCTTCACCAGGGGCTCTATTTAGTACTGCGGTGAAAGAAGCCTGGTACTGGTTCCATTTTTCTCTATGAGAACCACAATGGCCTGCCTACAACAATGAGATGTGTTGAAAATGTTCTCAATAAAACGTTATACATCTCAAAAACTTACACCACTTAATTGTGTGTGTGTGAGTACTGGTTGTGGAGTCATAAATTTAAAAAATAAACCAGTTTATCTCTCCAAAAATATATTATATTTTTCAAAGCGCGTTTAAATGCCGCACAGTGATCCACAGTGCTTTAATAGTCAATTTTAATAAATATAAGTATTGACAACAAATAGATAAGAGAAAGCTAACTGATCTAAGATTACTAATCAAAGAAGGTTGCTAGTCCTGCGGACAGCGATCTACTAGAATAGATATTCTCTTATGGAAGTTATTTTTGATTAATGTTTAAATTATATTTAAATTGACCATTAAAGCACTGAGTATCACTGCTCGGCAGTCAAAAAACACTATAAAAAATTAAACCATTTTCAATTGCTCATGTGTAATCAGTACCCAGGCTTTAGTGGAATATAATTACGAAAACTCCTTCTGTTTCGCAAACAATATTTCAAGGTGCGACATAATATTTTACCCGATTCCCTAAACATTCGAAAAGTAAAAGCAAACCTTGAAAAATTATGAAGTCATAATTTATAAAGTACTTGGTAATTTAAAAATATATATTCTTTTTATCTCAAATCAAAGGTCTCAAATTATACATCATTTTTAATGTACGTGGGATATAAGTGGAGAATGTTCAGGATTAAATTTCAAGATCGTCATTATTTTCAATTATTGTTATTACATAGAATTAAATAAATGTTTTTCCCTAATCTAGAAAATCGTGTTCGCAAATTTTCCACTGCCACTACGAACATCCTAACGGTGTGATATATAACACTTGACTTGATTTTATTTTTTTCCTAACCACAATTTATTCCAGTGCCGCGACGACCCAACGCTGTTCCGTTTCAAGTGAACTACAACGTCGGTTCATCAAATATATGTAAATTGTAGAATAACAATTCCTTACGAAGGTTAGGTTCGTTAGTGAGCCCAGTAGAAAACACGACCCACGGTAGAGGTGGTACTGAACCAAAAAAGTTTAAGCATTTGGACTTGTCAAATGATTGTCTGTGGATACAACAGCGATTCCAACTGATTAACGACTGAGATTTGTCTACCAAGAGTTCCCCAAACTTGTTATCTAGATTGATTCTCTGGTTAGTAAAATCCACTTTACTGGAAATGATATCTTCTCAATTTCTAAGACCCCCTGCTCCCTCAGACCAAGGAGGTGAGACTAAATAAAAACCTAACATCGTTTGGCTCGGTCATTACTGTACAAAGAAATATTCCCCTTAAAGTTCCCGACATCAAAGGACATCTCTCAGTAGAAAATAAACTTTTGATTTACAAATTCGTACAAAAACTCTTTCTTGTGCTAAGGTACTAATCATGCCAAATCTCGTATCTATAGTTTTATAATGCTAAGAATATTATAATGCTAATATTATATACAATGCTAAAAGCCCCTTCTAGTGTATACCTGCCTCGTGACTTGATGAAAGTCACTGATATTTTTAAGTAAGCGACCACATCTTTCCTAGGCCTAGCTCCCTCTTCCCGCAACTACCCAACCCTTCCCTTATGCATATGTGTCTCAGTTCCAGTCCTCACTTGTTCACACTTGTTTTCCAGACACTCGTCCCTAAACACCCGACCCAGTAGTTTGTAGTAACATAACTCTTAATATTTGTATGTACTTCATAATAAAGCTTTTCTTTCATTTCTTTTAAAATACTCTCCTCTACAAAGATTATTTAACTTATGATTAGTAAATTTTGTATGGACAAGAGAATGTTTCCTGAACTGTAAATATGTTTTGAATGAGGTAATTGTAATTAATCACAATAACAATACAATAGGGCCGATTGTAATAGAGTGTCTGTGGATTACTGACTTCACTTTTAGCACTCTTTTATCTTTGATTGGTTTTATTCCCGGGGTTTGGGTAATCAACCCAATCAGACTATAATAGTGAAACACAACTCTTTATAATATTGTAATCATAAATAATTAATATCCTTGTAATCAGCCGGCTACTCATTCATAAATAAAACATTGTGGCTAGAATAGAAAAAAACTGTTATTATGATGAATATGACTATTCCCTTTTAATGACATTAATTTTCCCATGAACAATTCATCATAATAAAAAAACAAAATAGTAATAACAATGTAAAATAAAGTGTAAGCCTTTATCGGAATGATAATGATAATTATGAAATAAAAGTAAAAACTCTTTAACTATTTTTAGTAAATAAAGTCCATGGTATCCACCTATAAGAAACTAAAAAAAAAAACAATAGAAACATGTACAGAAAGAAATTAAATAGAAAAGAATAAAATTAATACACAGAAAACAAATAAGTGACATACAAACTGACAGCCAACATTTATCTGTATATAGTAAACAATCAATACAAAAAAACAGAAAATGTAAAATAATGAATGAACGAATAGTTCCTAGACTATAACGAGTGTCACTTTGGATGGTAAGAAGGAATTTGAATAGAAGAGCTTTGAAGGTTCGTAGGGATGAAGTATGGTGGATATTAGGAGGTAGAGAATTCCAGAGGGTAGGGGAGCGAGCAAGGAAGGGCCGATCGTATGCTGCAGTATTGTGGACTGGAGTATATAGGTCACCTTACTAGTCCATCCACTTCTGTTTTAAATTCTAAACTTTCATTCCAATATAGTTCCAAATGTCAAAATTAAAGAACCAAACACTTATTCAACGACAATAAGAGATTAATAATGACAACAAAACATCAAAGACAATTAGAACATATTGACCATTGAGCCGTTATGGTTAGGGAGTTTTTTGTTCAATAACGGATTCCTTGCTTTAATGATTTCATGCGTTGAAAATTTATAGCGTTGTGACTATTTTTTAATAATGATTAGAGTAAGAGAAACCTCCTTCAAAACCTATACTTAAAAACACAACAACAATAAATAATATGTCCCACACCGGGAGCTTCCTGTCCATAAGGTTTTTATTTTGTTTTAATAATCAAATGGCAGTCTATATCACATTTCACCCTTCATGTCAAAATGAGTCAGTGAAAGAGGTGAAATAGTGGAATAATGATTTAACATGCTAAACAGATGATGATCTACATACGCACTGCAGCTACGACGCTATCAGATCTCGTTACGCAATACTCCATAGGAACACACAAGGACATCCCGACCCTCCCATGCAGATCCTTTCATCGACCACACGACCACAAAACTGCCAACTCAAGCGAAACGGGCAGAGAGACCTTCTCAGGATATAACAGCACCGTGAAAGTAGAGTCATGTATGATAGAGCTGTGTATCTATCTACAATGATTACAGTGGCTAATAGCAGTCTCAATTACTTTTTTGTGTTTGAAATAAATAAATAATAAACATGAAAAAAAATCCGTTATAAACTGTGAAATGATAGTAACTTATGATTGTTAGAAATTAAAATAAACATAAATAAAAAGTGTTTAATTTCAAATGTTAAGTAAATAATATAGATTCTTAAAAGCTTGAAGTTTATGAAGGTAATACCTATAAATTGTGTACTGCTTGATAAATGTCGTGTACCCAACTTGAATAATCACAAATTTAATTCTTAAGAGTTGCCTTGAAAATACACATTGATATATGTACAGAGTGAAAATCAGTTTTTCAAAAACAAGTTTAATAAATATCTTTTAATATTGCTAATTCATAAGAGTCGACGTTATTATAGGCATCGCAAGGCCAGTAATTCATAAAATACCCAAAACAATAAAAATCACATATATATAAAAAACAAGCAGTTTAAATTCTCACTATGATTTTTATGATAAGTACAGTGTGTCGTCTAATTTTAGCGGGCTAAGAGTTGTTATTTCTTCCCAAGTTTTATCCCAACATAGTTTTATAAATGGTTTTTTATTGTCTTTAAAACTTTTAAATTTATTTTTGGAGATAGGATACCGATTTGGCACAATAAATTAATATAACTGTTAGAATAACACCATATACTGGTATGTCAATTTATTCTTTAAATTGTTGTCAATTTTATTATTTGCTATTAATTGTTTTTTATGTACGTAGATTTTATTGTTATCATGTTGATGTGTTTTTGTCTGTATTGTGATTATTAAGATGCCTAAATAAGTGAAACGTATATAATATTAATTAATAATAAAAATATTTTGGGAAAGACTTTATGCTATTTATTACACGGTGAAGTAAAAAAAAAAAAACATTCAAAAGTCGATTCCTGGTATTTTCCTCGGAATGCAGGATTATAAATTTAAGTTTTTTTCACGGTAAATGATCTCCAATATTTCAGATAACCGATAAATAACAATATTTAAGGTGCGGGTATAGGAATATTCTTCAGGCTGGTCCAATATTGACGGTGACCGGATTGGATTAGGTCCGAGCCGGGGCTGTATTGAACCATTTCTATACCCTCATGCCCACCATGTAACAGTGATTATCTATTGAGTTATCGGAATTTCTTAGTAAAAAAACATGTCAAATAATTCGCTGGTGATTGATTGTCGAACACCGTTATGATGACTGATCAGTGACTGTGACTACTAAGTAACCATTAAATGTTCGACTCCTATTCAGTATCATACAAATCGAGTTAGTTAAATCTGACAAAAACTTCACTGAATATTTCTCACCTAGATGAATCGGAGTTCTAAGGATCGGTTATTTTGAAGAATACACGGGAGTGTATTACCTTACAAATTTATTATGAGCCATGTTTAAGTAGTAAAAACAATATGCCTCATTGGGCAATAAGTAAGTGATAAATGTTGTCATTCATACCTTATTTACAATTTCCATTCATCCACTCATTCATACAGTAATTAAAAACAGACCAGAGACCTCCTAAATCTAAATGTTTTCACCTCCCTCGCATGCGAAAGAAGAAGTCTCCCACGCTCCTTCGTCGACCTCGTCACCGAATACAAGCCAGTGGAGGCTGACGAAGAGCGCGAGAGCCACATACGCCAGGACATGATTGGAGAAACTGGCCATTGCCCGTTTTAGCCTCCGAGGAGGATTATAGGGATGAGTGATGCAGTGCAATGACTGTGCTAGGGGATCAGGGTGGTTGGATAGGTTACTATGGAATTTCATGAACTTGGAACGGATGAGTTCGAGAATGCAAGGTATATTAAGATCGTTAAGAAGAGTTTTCTGGTGAAGTAATAAGGGGCATGTAGCGACCGCTAACTACATAAGATAAATCACCCTATACTCTATTGTATATATATTGTAAGCAAACGTAAATAACATGAACTAAATGTATTATAGACGAATGTAAATAACATGAACAAATATAAATCATTGTAAATGGGGAAAGCAATAAAAAAGGTGGGGGCCAAGTAGTCACACGAGATGGGTCACCAGCTTTTAGTCCCAGGTACCTCACCATATGAGGGAACCCGCAGGTCCTAAGCGACCCTTTGCAGCCTCTCCCAGGGGACAGGGCTGGCCGGGTAATTAGGCGTCGGTCGCGGGTACCTCATCACATGTGGGAACCGACACCAGGCCTAAGCAACCCTTGCGAGCCTCCCCCAGTAGACAAGGTTGGGTAGGGTACTTACGGCGGGCTCCTAGCCACTCATTATCAGTCTCTCGTGACCTCTACTCGTTGACGCGTGGCTTCTGCTCGAACTCTGAAAACTTGACTAATTCTTTATGAAAAACCTCTGTACCTCTTCTCTTTAGCATAGTGCATTGTCAGGGCACATACCTATCAAAAATGGAGTCAGATAGTAACGCCGTCATGAAACGATTATCCAGGTTATAGACATCAAGCAACCGGGACCTTGAACACTCTCTCTCTGCACTGGCACCTGCGGCTCTACTCAAAACCATGGACTTCTCATTCAACTACCTCTGCATCTCTCTTTCCTAACCTGTTATGTTGTAGTCCGGCGTTTGGCAGACCCACACCATCCTAGTAGGAATCTCTGCCTTCGTCTCGCTAAACTAGCACCTCCTTGAGAGAGACCTCTCCCTCGCAGACGACGGTTGCTGTAGCCCTGCAAATACAGTGTCTCCCATGGCGATCCAGTCTGCCTCTCTCCGGTTCACACTCGCCTTTGGGATCCGGACGGTTTTCGCCTACCCTTAGATACCGAGTGTGAATTCGTGGTCATTCCAAGACCACATAAACTACCTATAAACGTACCCTGTACCTATTCTCCTGAACACAGTGCTTTGTCAGGGCACACACACCTTCTAAAGATCTTATGGAGTCAGATCGAAGTGAATTAGGCTGCCCTGCCGACAAGGGTCCATTCGCCTTATCTCTTTCTGGGCGCTCGCCGGACGGAGGCTAAGAGGTTGTAGCGATTCTAGCCCGCGGCGGGCGTCTCCTCGCCACTTGGGGGATACCCAGGTATACTGAGCCCTCTAGTGACGACCGGACAAGGCATTTACTATTCTTCTCAGGACTTTTGATTGAAAGGATTGGATACGCTTGATGTTCGACTTTTTTGCTGTCCACATAACTCTATTCCGTATGTCCAGATTGGCTTACGTATAACTTTGTAAATAAGTAATTTGTTTTCTATTGAAAGGTAGGATGTCCTTTGAAGTAGTCTGTACAGTTGTCCAAAGCGTATGTTTAGTTCTTGTTTTTTCACCCTCGTAAGGGGGTTCCAGGTCAGCCGTTTGTCGAGATGGAAGCCTAGGTACCGTACTAACTCGGACACAGGGAGAGGAATGGAATTAAAATAAACTAGTGGACAAGACATGCGACAGAGGGTGAAGGTAATTTGAGAACATTTTGCTTCATTAACTTTAATCCACCATTAGTTGCACCAATGCTCGTTCTCATCAAGATGTGTTTGAAGGTTACGGGATGCTATATCGGGGTCTGAGTGGGATGACAAGACTGCAATGTCATCTGCAAATGTGGCCAAGAAGGTATTGGGGTAGAGGGGACATAGGCAGTGTTTAAGAAAAACAATAATTAGGCAAGACAAAGATAGAGCTCTCCAGATATTCACCCAAGCAACATGTTGAATACTACGGTACAAGTTAGATTTTAGTGAAATATTTCATGGTGATTTCCAGTCATTAGAGGCGTCAAATTACCCTTAAACACCCACCTCCTTGCTTCATAGCCATCCTTGTATCAAATTTTTACTCCAAATGATCAAATCAATCTAAAGTATATATCTAATTATTACAACATCCACAAGATTAATTAGAGCATCAGACACTAGTTTTACAATGTCCTAACCGTTACCGTGTCATCATTTAATTTGTTTTGCATAATTACTGCTTATATAATAGTATATGCAATGTTTATTCACGGTGAATGATACTACACTATTCGTTTTTTTCTCAATAAATGAACATAATTATTTTTTCTCTGACTTGCCGCATTTGCCTTTCTTAAGTTCGACATGTCTCTAGGATTCGAAATCGTAGTTATCTTAACACAACATTCTAAACTGTCATGTTATTCAGTCGCCCCTTTACAAAATATTACTTACCATCAATTAAAATGTCTATATCTTTAATATGATGTCCTACCTATTTAAAACAAACAACAATGAAACCAAATAAATTACTTTAGGTTTAATTTCTCAATTTGATTGAACATTACGAAAAATTATTCATCAAAATAAATATATCGTGCAATTGTAATTAATACTTTGATATAACATTTTAAGACCATACTGCTTTTTGAAAGACTTTTTATTAACAAAATATTTTGTCTCACAATTTTCTTCAAGACCGAATTATGTATTATTTAACCAAAAGGGCCAGTTTAAAGATTGTGTGATGTTAATCTAACTTATGGGCGATCTGTATTTACTCCAACCAAACTATGGACTATTTTATCTTAATCCTAAAGCTCTGATGAAATGTTTAGTAAACTTTATTGTTCTTTTATGGTTATAAAAGAATGGTTATATAATAACATTAGAATACACGAATGTTATCCACCAAAGAAATTTAATTTTTTTTAAATTGTAGATGTATATATGTATTTACATATTTATGTAAAAATACTTTATAGTGTAGATATTCTATTTTTATGTTTCTAGGATGTTCTTGTTTTATTTCTTTTCATTTTGTTTTTGATTACATTTATTTCATTGTGTATTTCTAATTCTTAAATAATATGTGTACTTCATTTCTATATATGTAGATAAAGATTTGTTACATTTCTATTTCTATTCTAATTTCTCTTCACATTCTGAATATTTGTATTGTGGTGTACGACTAGCACTGTTGGTCTTCTGTAATTGGTACCTTCCAAAACCAAAAAAAGCCTATAGCATCTTTCCAAGATGATTTGTTACGCCAAAACCAAAATTTCCTCTCCTGTTTTTGACTGTTTACAGACACACGTTCTTCACACTGTTACGTCATCCTACTCTTTCAAAATATTCCTTGCATTGTGTGGTCTAACCGTCTTTTTGCTCCATTCTTTGGGAGGCTGTGGTAAGGTGATCTACCAGTATGACGGATAGCCCTGCCAACCATATGGCGTTGATCGTAAAGAAATCGACATGAAAAAAATGTATAGGGTACGCAGTTTTTGCTCCTTAATAAGGTGCTGTGGTAAAAGTGGCCCTCGCATTTTAAAATGTTTAGTCACACGAGATTTCTTTATTCTATGAGACTTATGATGTGAATGATGATATATTTGCCCCTTCGCTTGAAAATGAGATTGATAAGCAGCATTAAACAGCAAGCCGAGTTACAATTAAAAAGGAAATACACTAAATGTTGAGTTAGGGCCCGACACCAAGAATAGGCCTAATTAAGGCCTCTATCCACTTTGTAGTAACTAAAACTATAATAATAAAGAGGCTGCAAATAAATGAAACTATAAAAATGAACAGTTAAAATATATAACCACATTTAAATTGGCATGCACATTGAGAAGTGTGATATTGGCTAGGGGGATACAATCCAATTGATCGAGCCTTGGGTGCTCCTGTTAGATAAGTGGTGAAATGGATTTGGTTAAACTCCATTGGAGCCTTCAAGAGCAGAGCTCTCATTCTTCCGGTTGCTGTTGTGTACCAAGGAGGTTATAATTATGGTAATTTTCCTCCACGGGTTAGCGGCAGGATGAGAAAACTTGGAGTCATTGCCAGCCTTGATCCCTTATGGCTCAGAGTTTTAGGGAAGCCTTGGGTAATGTAGTCTTGTGAACTATTGTTGTTGTAGACAAGTCGTAAAAATATTAAATTTAGTTGTTTAAGTTAAGTTAAGGGAGACGCTACTGGTAAGTTTGTAAGGCCACGGCAACCGTTGTCCGCGAGGGAGAGGTCTCTCCCAAGGAGGTGCTAGTTTTAGCAAGACGAAGGCAGAGAATCCCACTAGGGAAGTGTGGGGTCTGACAAGGCCGGACTAAAACATAGCGAGGTGAGGAAAGAGAGATGCAGAAGTTTTCATAAGCGAGAAGGCCAAATCTTGAAACATCAGTGCAGCGGCAGGTCCACCAGTCAGAAAGCCTTTGCTTAGAATAATTTACAGACCAAAACCCTTGCCATAAACCCTACTCACGCATGCCAATAACCCTACTTATAGTCAGTGGTGGCTTGTCAGTAGCCAATGATCTGGGGTGTTATTCTGACCAACCATACCACAGAGTTGAGGTGACGCTTTGTTCTAGGCAGTGACCCATGCCTCGGTCTTGGTCGCTTGCTACCTGCTTTTCCCTTTCAGCCTCTTACTAGTTTTTTGCAGTTGCGTCTGTTATTGTTTATACTGGTAATGTTATTTACATTTGTTTAAATTAATTTACAACATATTATAACCAATTTGCAATATATATACTCCTATAGAGTATAGTTAGCGCTACAAATGGGTATGTAATGTTTGTTAAAACATCGATGTGTATTCTGTATAGATTTCTTCCATGCCGTACTATTGTTTATACGTAATAGTTTAATAGTGCAAATAGCTTTATATATGAGGGTTATAACATAACAGGGTTAAATAGAACATATACCCCCAAATACTTGTCCAGTAATTGTAAATATAAAGTAGCTAGTATCTTTCACTTCTACGTATACATATTCCAGTGTAATTGAGTGCATTTTACATTAGTGAAGTATTTTTATTTTCATATACTTAGTACCATTTATTTTGTTAATGATGCATACTGGTTGATTGTTTTCGAAACCAAGGATCAATTATTATTATTCCCCTTTTATAACAATAGTGCGTTGGAAAATACTTATATAAATATTGAAATAACTTAATTAATTGTAAATGTTTTCCCTACTATTTATTAAAGATATTATATTTGTGGATTATTTCGGTAACTGTTCTTCTGTTTTGTATCATTAGTAGGAGATGCATCTGTATTGAATCCTTCACTGTTTAATGGTCATCTAAGTGTGCCTTGCGTTTGTGATTCAGCAGCTTAAGGGATTCGATGACCAACTTCCTGTAAATTTAGCTTGACTTTTTGAGTTCATTTCATTCCCTCGTTTCCATGTCTCGTGTACCTTGGTGCACTATCCGTTCAAAATCATAAATTAAGGAATAACTTCTTGTTATGCGGGTAAGCACAACAGCGGGCTCTCCTGAAGAGGCGGTTACAATTGCAGAATGTCCTACCAGCGATGCTACTCCGGGTGTGATCCAAGCTTGAAGTGAGGTTTCGACGTAGATAGTTTAAGGGATTTGTTAATTTGTTCTTGTTGAGTCCGGCAGTGGAAACGTTAGATCCATCCTATCCACCAACATCTTTGGATAGCTTTACTAATCAGAATAAAATTAGGTTTATGCTTAACCACCAGCCTACCTTCGAAGTAAACCATACGTTTACCACAGAAACGTTGTGTGATATTCCTTATCAAAATCAGTAATAAATGATGGGTAAATAATCTGACCTAACACTCCCGTTTACCCGGTATTTTTACAACATGGAGAGCTCATCTAAAATGTAGTTCCGAAAGATATCTAATTAACACATTAACTTTTTTAATGTAATAATGAATTTATTAATATAAGATACATGAACTGAATTTGAAAACATACGCATTGTAAATTATGAGCAATAAATTGTCAACACTGAACCAGAGCACCAAAAAATTATTTTTATAATTTTAAGGTACATTTTTAACAAAGAAAACTTAACGATTCGAGCTACCAATATCGATTTAGCTAAGGAAAGACGGCGCAACAATGTGCGACCCTCTAAGAAATCATAAATCAAAATGAAAGGAAAATAAGAAAAGCATTTTTGTAAAAAATGTTTCCACTACGTTTCTTTGAATCATGAAATCATATTTTGTCAACATTTTAGTGCTAATGATATTGTTACGTTTTCATATGTTTTCGTTTTTGCCAGGCACTCGTCATGGACATCATTCACTGAGCAATAGGTTATTTATATTTGACATTTAGGAATTTAACGGCACATGTAGTTATTAATAACAATAATCGTATAATTGAAGAGTGCTTTAAATACTTAATAAATTGTCCTTCAATAAATAATCACTAATTTGACCCAACATTTCTATTGACGTCAGTATCTTCTACTGCAAAGTTAATTTATGATTTTTGTTTTATAAATCATCCCTGTACACGTAAGTTCATTTCCTTCTTCTGGTTTTTAAGTTTAGATTGTTACTTTTGTATCTTTTTTTCCCTTTCTAGTAATATATTTTGTTTTTAAATGATATCCATGTAAGTATTTGTGTTAAAATAATAAATTAAAGCTATACTAAGATTAAGGTTAGAACTTGGAGAGTTACATCAAGGTTAAATAAGGGCTGTTTGTAAATATTGTATGAATGTGCGAGTGAATGATGAATTGTAAATATGGTATGAATGAAAACATTTATCTCAATTATTTATTGCCTATTAAGTATTGAGGCAGATTGTAATTTCATCTTAATAAAGTTGTATATATATATATATATATATATTTACTACATAAGTGTTGTCTTTTTGAATTTCAAGAATTTTTAATTCCAGTAGAATAGAAAGACAACTTCAAACTAAGTACAGTTCTGGTAGTGGAATATATATTATATTTTACTTAATAACTGTAGGTATTGTTAGGTATAATTATAGAATTTAGTTTGTCGTCACATGCGCAGGTAAATATTTTTTATTATTTTTCTAAGTTGACAGCTTAGAACTGTAGAAAACGCTTTTTCAATAAAGATGAAATTATCTGTTTTAGAAAGGCAATAAAATTGTTTTATAAAATAGAGCTCTCTTTTTTTCCACCAGACTTGTTCAGAGAAAACCAGTACTACCCACATATGAAAAAAAAACCTGCCCGGGGCAGTTGTCTAGGGTTATGTGGGTGTCGCTGGTCTCAGAGCGTTAGTGCGAGCGTCAGAGAATGTTAGCTCCAAGGTAATAGGAGGATTTGTTCTTTTCATGTATATTTTACTGTAGTATCTAAGTTAGATGTTTTGCAGGTTTTTATTCTCCACTCATAATCATGCATTATCCACACCAATCCATGCCTCTTGTCCTATAAAACCCTATACATAACCATTTGGGGTTGTAGTGCCTCTCGGGGATTCTCCTCTCGTCTTTGCATTAGGGCTCATTTCAGTTGGCCTACAAACGTGTTTAACTTTACAAACAACAGCGTTGATGACCTGAGGATCCAATGACAGAATAAAACCCAATCCAACGAAGGGTAATGTTTTATCGACAAATAAGCAAATACCTTGTCGGGTCACCACGAGGGAGGTGCTTAGTTACCCTAGCCCTTGTGACGAACTGAGGGTTAATTAGGCTATGACCTGGACAATCGTTTCGTGGTGGTCTTACTATCTGACTCCATATGTGATAGGCATGTGCCCCGACAATGCACAATGTTCAGAAGAAGAGGTATAGGGTAGGTAGTGTAGGTAGTTTGTGTGGTTTTGGAATGACCACGAATTCATACTCGGTATCTGAGGGTAGGTGAAATCCAAGTGGAACCCAAAGGCGAGTGTGAACCGGAGAGAGGGAGACTGGATTGCCGTGGGAAACACTGCTTGGTGAAATCGCAGGGCCACGACAACCGTTGTCCACTAGGGAGAGGTCTCTCCCAAGGAGGTGCTAGATTTAGCGAGATGAAGCCAGAGATTCCCACTAGGAAGGTGTGGGGTCTGACGACGCCGGACTAAAACGTAGTGAGGTGAGGAGAGAGAGATACAGTGGTTTTCATAAATAAGAAGGTCAAGTTTTGACCAACAGCGCAGCCACAAGCCATCAGTCAACCAGTCGTCAGGAGAATGAAATACAGGTCCAAACCGCCGGTCTTAAATACCCAGCTGGCTTCGTAAGTAGCCAATCAGCTTCGGTTTTATTGTGCCCAATGTCAGTTGAGTATGTGGTGGCCTTTGAGTCACTGATACCTGGCCCGGGTAAGGGTATCCGGCCCTCTTGGCAGGCCTGGCGGTTCCTGCCACGGGTACCGGGTGCCCTAGCTCATATAACTAATTGGCTTGCAGTTGCATCTTTATTGTTTACAACATTTACAATGATTTATGGTTTGGTAATGTTCTTTACATTTGTTTAAGTTAATTTACAATATATATACAATAGAGTATAGGGTGATTTATCTTATGTAGTTAGTGGTCGCTACCTGTTGAGCAATGGGATAAAGCTTAAATTAATTTAAGAAAACTCGTTCACATGTGATAGAGGTTTCACGCTTTTTCAAAAAGGCAAAATGGGCAAAAAAATGAGCTAGCCTTAGTGTGAAAAACTTGTTAACAGTTTTCCAGCTTACATGAAAATAACTAATGTTCCGATCCATACTTTGGCAAAAAAAAAATTATGGACCACTTCACAAATTTCAGCATTTTCAATTCAGCAATTTCATTAATTTTTCGTTACTGCCCAAAGGTCATTGGAAGAACCGCCCTGACACTTTTCATTCTAAAATTCATTTCATTTCAAAATTCATGACGGAAAAGTAAAATTCATGACCAACAGTCGATTACTTTTACTATCCAAACTATAACTTATATTTACACAAAACTTTATATTTATACTGCGAGTATATATTAGCGCATTCCCTTATAAAAGTATATTCATATCGAAAAAGAGATCTCAAACGTCTTGAGGTGCTTGCAGCTTTCTTGGTTTTCACTATTGTATGCATTAATTTAGTGGTTTTATTTGTTTTTGTATTGTAACTTAATTATATTTTTTGTATTGTTTTTTATAACCCATCTATGACTTTATTTACTAAATGCCACCAAACAATATATTTTTTTTCTTATAGAAGTTTTAAATTTATTTTACTTTTTCATTTTTCTTGATGTCTTAATAATTTTGTTTGTTTCCCGAAAATCAATTCACTCTATGTCATTGTTATTCCTAAGGCCTTTATCCCGAAGTAGTTTTGTTTTCTATTCTATGCACATCTGCAAACGTCGCTACCACAGGACCTTCTCATTGTGTTGTGAATTTATGTTTACTAGTGTTATCACCAAGAATTTTTCACCTCTTCTGAAACTATGAGGTAGATGCATTTAAAAGCAGGTCACAGGATGTGCTAAATAAAACTACATCCTCGCGCTTTAAAAATACTTATTTCATGGATGGGGAGGGGACGGTTCCAATGCCATCTCGATCGGTAAGAGTAACGTCACTGTGAGGTATGATGCATGCCAGAATGAATGCATCGAACCCTTTCCAGTCGTGAACGCTCGCTCAATGGTACGGGCTACGAGCGATGAGTTTCTCATGATCGGAGATAAGGCTTGGCATTCACGGAGAGAAAAAACAGCCATAAAACATAATTTATTGACGTGAGTAATTATCCGCTGATATAAGTTGCTTGATTAATTTAACATAACGGGATATCGCATAATGAGAAAGGAGGAGAGATATTAACATACCCACTATTGTGTAAAAAAAGAGCTTTAAATTAAGTAATAGCCCTAACAAATTATAACAAAATATTACTTTATGTCACACTGTTACTGACAAATTTAAAGAAAAAGGGGGCCAGTGAGTCAACCTCACAGTGGAATGTAAACCACAAAAAATTTAGTAAAGAATGTAATCGTGTCCTGAGCGTATGTGGCTCTACGCTGTTCGTCATCCTCCACTGGCTCGTGTCCGGTGACGAGGTTGACGGAAGAGGGTGGGAGACTTCCCAAGACTCCACTTCCTCTTTCGCATGCGAGGGAGGTGACATCCATGTGGATTTGGGAGGCCTCTGGGCTGTTTGTAAATACTGTATCAATGAGCGAATGACTGAAAATTGTAAATATGGTATTGATGAGAATATTTATCACAATTACTTATTGCCCAATAAGGCAAATTATAATGTCGTTTTTTGTATTCGGTTTTGTTTTAATTCATTGGTAGCCCAACTGACTTCATTCACTGTAAGTCACAAAAGTTTAAATAGTTCTCTTTTCTCTATGTAATTTGTGGAAAGTTTTGTATAAAGATTCATGCTATCGATCAATATTCTCTTAAAACGCATTATTATACCGTCCAGGTTTTTTTTATCATATTTCTATTAAATTTTAGCTTTATAATCGCATGAATCACTTCATGATCAAAAGAAATATATTACTTTTTTAATAACCAAATCTTTTATCATAATTTAATTTTTAATTAAAAGTTTGCAGGAGACCCTACAAATACTAAGTTTAGCTCCATAGAAATGATCCATTGTACAATAATAGGATTAAATGAACTGAACTCATGTAGATAAAACTCATTGTAAAATATGAGCATGATGAACTAATCAAAATTAAATAAAATACAACATTGTATTTCTTCAGTAAAGGTGGCATTACTCTAAAATAATAGTTGTAACAAAAATATATTTCTAAAATGTTTATTTTTTTTAGCAAAATTGTCAATATTTTATGTTTAATTTACATATATTTGCTTAAAAAAACAATTAATCGAAAGATAACGATTCGTTATGAATATATTTTTATAGTGTTTAATGCAATAAAAACCCCGAAACATGTTAGCAACTCTCCTTCAATAATAGTAAAAGTTAATTGTTGTAAAGCCATAATTAAGAAAATTATTGTAAACAAGCGGGCATCAATGACCATGGTGTTTCACATACTCTAAAGCAAATAAACAAAATGTCTCCATTTTAATGGTCATTTCAAAAGCTACAGGATTATAGCTGTCTAGCATCAACATAAACACTTTTTTATTTAAAAAAAACCTCATTGCCCCTGAAATATAGGGTTTTCATAGTGCATATTCCATTTTTTAGGTATTGTTAGGCTAAGGTTAATGATGAATTGGAAGTATTCTTAAGTCTTCTTAATGAAAACTACAACTTAACCTAAATTAAAGATAATCATAGACCGTTTTGTCTGCTATTTCAATTTACGTCGGAGCGCCTATGGTAATTAAATTAGCATCTTCAATCGCTAAATGACTTCATAATATTAGGGTTTATATACTTACGAAGTAGTATGAATAATTAGGATTATTCTGCGATATACGTATGAAAAAGGCAGTCACTAAAAGTAAGATGATAAAAAAAAACATAAAATTGTACAAATACACCCGGGTTATTACAGTAATCACGTCAGTCGTATTCCCTTTTTTGAACTTCAAACAAGATTTCTTAAAAACGTTGTTAACAAAAATAAAAGTAAAAGGTAAAGATAAATAGTATGAAAAGATAAATAATATAAAAAGATAAATAGTATAAAAAGATAAATAATATAAAAAGATAAATAGTATGAAAAGATAAATAGTATGAAAAGATAAATAATATAAAAAGATAAATAGTATAAAAACATAAATAGCATGAAAAGATAAATAATATAAAAAGATAAATAGTATAAAAAGATAAATAGGATGAAAAGATAAATAGGATGAAGAGATAAATAATATAAAAAGATAAATAGTATAAAAAGATAAATAGGATGAAAAGATAAAAAATATAAAAAGATAAATAGTATGAAAAGATAAATGGTAAGAAAAGATAATACGGCCCTAGGGGTGAAATTATCGGAACAGTTTGGAGAACAGCAAAGAATACACCAGACTCTCTGTCCAGGAATAGCTACAGCGAAATCGGAGGTCATTTGGAATGAATAGTTCAAAGGAAATTCTTTAGGATGATGGAAAACACTTCGATTCATTTTGTGAGTGCCCCGAGGCTGCTTCGTTCCACGAAATAATTCTGTAAGAAAATCCATCAGAAAGCTGACCTTCCGGCTTCAGTCATCATAAACAAAAAAATCATTTAGGAAAAATAAACAAAATCGATTACCCAAAAAATTATTTATCAAAATTATAACATTTCCACCGTGTATGATGAACTAATTGTTATCATTTTTGAGAAACTGCTTTTAAATTATAACATAAATAAATACTTAGGAAATAAATAAATCGGGAGGTATTGAAATCATCGAAACACACTTCGAACACTTAAAATGGTTTACCCCATCACTTAAACACTAGGATACTCTGCTAATTCTTCCTTAATTGATTCTCTAAAGATAATAAGTGCAAGATAAATGAGTAATTACACAAGGAATAAAAAAAGAGTTGATTAAAGAGAAAGTATCAAACCTGACCATGGTATAAAGTGATATTATAATCTCATCAAGTAAAAAGTGTTCAACTATGAAATATGAACTCATATTCTCTGTTTATTTTTTAATTTAAAATAGTTTATTATATTTTTATCTCAGCTATAGGGGTAATTGATAAATTAATTACATGAGTGAGAATAATAAATATTTTTTGCGGCTTCAGCTTCAACAAATCGTGTAAATTATTTGATTTTCAGAGTTTGAATGTTTATCAAGGTAACGTAGAAAATAATAACAAAATTATAAAAACAATTAAGGGTCATATATATATTAAATATTTGCAAACTTCAAAAATTCACATTCGTTGTTTTAGGGACCCCAGGCAGATTCCAAAATAGAGGTATGGAAGCAAATATAACTGCGGATGAATACTGCACGAAGAAACAAGGGATATATTCCTTCAATTGTCAAGCACGAATAAAGAGGCTTTACTTTCATAGGTTAATAGGCTGTTACATTTCCTGCTAAAATTGCATAATATTTTGTATTATACCTCAACACCTTAATCTTATTAAGATGTTCTAAAAATAATTTAACGTTTCGGTCTTTAATACTATCTTAACCATGGAAAATACTCTTAATCTAAAATGATCGCTAAGCCGTGACCTGAGCAATTTCAAAAGGTAGAATAAAATGATTAACAATATTCACATCTACTAAATAATTGAGTACTGGGTTATACTCATATCTTCAGAACCAACGAATGTAATTGTTTAAAAGTTGTCATAGCGATAGTCTTTTATCACTTTGTCTGTTAGTATGTTCCACAATAGCGGTATTAAAAATTTTTCTATCAATTTGAAGTAGATATAAAATAACGGTGTATTTCATAAAATTGTGATCTTGTGACATGTTTTGTGAACTTTAACCATTTAGAACCTTTACGATCGCAGGAAGCTATTTAAAATTGAAAAATTTGCTTTCCGAATTGTAAACGGTGTATTGCAAAATTAATTTTCAATATACTCCAAAAAAAAAATTAAAAACAATTCAAGTGTATTTAATACGTTTCAAACAGGGGTTTCTTTTGGGAAGATTTTCTGTGACAAAGGGAGACTTCATGAGACCTTAAAGTATTTTAGGCAACTTCAACTCGACGAGACCTGTTTGAATATCAGAATAATAACAGGGATGTTTACTTTTAAGGAGTTTTTTTTTGTTTTGTTTTTTTCCTAAAAACTAGAAACCCTCGTTACAAAGACGTAACCTACCTCGACACGATAAGCCCTGTCCCTAGAGATAATGTTACACCTCCAGCTGCCCGAAGACGACTGATCACAGCCTCCGCTTGGCGGCGCCTATCGATTCCACGGCGACGCAACAGTCTGATAAAAGCCCATAGCCTGTTGGAGTTTCTGGAGTAACTGGGATTTTTACAGTGTCAGAAGGAATGAACAATAAAAGGAGATGTTATTATAAAATATATTGGTTAAAATGGATACACCATGGCTAAAGAGTATACTCCAAATAGATGTATTTTTGCTGAGTCCAAAGGATTATTTCTAAAAAAGATACCTTTTATTGGTCCACCAGTTTGTGTGTTTTCTTTTTTAACACAAGACATTATTGTTGTTATTTTAAAATTAAATCAATTTCTTGTCTTAACAGTGGAGCCACAACAATACAAACAGCTTATATCCTTAGACCCACCAAATGGGTCTAATACGATGGAGCTAAGATTGATGAAACTCCGCTAATGATTACCCCTAATCAGATGGGGAACCCAGATGTGAACTATTGATGATACAACCAATGGTGTAATACTTATTGAAATGTGTTACGTATTAAATTCTCGATTTGATGTAACAACTTGCTTCCATGGAGTATTAAAATTAATGATAAGCAGCATGATTTTAGCAGTTTTTCATTATCATATTTTTTCTTCTTTTAATATTATCATTTGACCATACCGTTACTTTGTCTGTTCTACAATGTCAGTAACAAAAATGATCCATAAAAAACACATTTGTAGTTAAAGCGTGAATTGATAGAGCATTCTGGAGTTAATGTGGAACATAGGCCCACCCAAATCCTCACATATTTATATAGATACATGAATTATTTAGAAAAAATAAAATATTTCACATCTGATAAAAAATCTTAAAATATGTAATGAATCTAGTTATAGTAGTTCACAAATTACTTTGAATAGAGAAAAAAAAAATTAAAATTGAAATAAATTGATGCCATTAATTTATGCTATATTTCTCTCCAAATCTCCAAAAGGGTCCAAAAAAATTGGAGTAAAATGTTATCGCCTAGCTTAACTATTTCTATTTTCTCCAAGCCATAGAGCTTGTAAAACTATTTAAAATAATTCTAAATTTTTTTTTATTAAGATTTCTTTGAATTTTTTGATTGTTGCAGTTGATTTTTGTTAAGTAAAACTTGTATTTACCCACCCGTTCGATTATGATTTCAATTATTTGAACGTTTAGATGTTTTAGGTTTAGCTTGTTTTTTTTAGCCGTTTTTTTCTTTCTAGGCATAACGATACATAATTTATATTAAATGTTATCAAATATGAATAAAGAGTTTGTTTTATATTTCGATTTTTTTTTTATTTTTGTCTATGCATCAGCCGATATCAGCAGAATGAACAGGCGGAAGCGCTCACGACAACAAATTTTCCACCGCAGTCAAGCAAATTGGTAACATTAAAATTTTCAGCAATCATCGCAACAAATGTGGAATGTCTCAACATATCGAGGGAATATTTATTATTACTCACGCGATATGAAAGATGTACTCTCATTTGACCCTGGTCACAGGTCAAAACAACAGCGCATCAACTCAAAGTCAAGAAAAAAAAAGGGCATAACTTTTATGTTGCAAATGTTGAAGGGGGTATCCTTTCAAATTCCAGTTGCATTAAATGAACACTTGCGTCATTCATTCACATATTATACCTCATGACAAACTTCCAGTTCTCCGTATTGGAAGATATGACGTGTTTTCACAGCCGATGATTCTCGTTGTGAAATTGATTCTATATATGTCATTGCCTACAATAAAGTTAATCGTATACCTTTTAAATGGAGGGGCTCATGATTGATGGGATAGTTGTGATACGGAGAATTAGTACCTCATCAAAGCTCTGAGTTCTACGTTGTCAGTAGCCAAAATGAACTAAAATTTCTAAAGTACAATACCATTTTGAATTAAGGTGATCAGATTGATTTGAATTGATTCAAAGGGGTTGGTTGAGAAACATTTGCCGAAAGCGTCCAAAACATTAAATGTTATTACCAAACTTTTATTATTTTATTTTTTCTCAAGTCATAGCTCACACAATAGATAATAAGATGGTGAAACGTATAGGGGCATGGAACGTAAAATAGTACCAATTAGTAAATTATTTTGGCCGTAAATATGGCAAATATTTATTAGCATACGAAGTTTGATGAGAATAGCAAACATTTTTGTTATTTATTCATCCTTCCGCCAGCTTCTTACAGATTTCGTAGACCTCAAAGAGTCCTTGGAAACATCCCAAGACCTACACGATGCAGTGCATTCTTTTACTACTCTGAGCCAGAGAGGTCGGCCTGGTTGGCATCGTCACCCCACCGTCGTCCAAAAGTTCACAATCAAAATCCTTTATCTCAGCATCTCAGAGACCTAATTCTAATCCAAAACGCCGCTCCAAAACACTTTGGCAAAGATCTCGAAAGATCTCATTGCTCGTACTATCAGTAATGCAGATTGGTAAAGCAGCAATTGTCACCCTTTCATCCCGACTCTTTTAATTCCCACCTCTCCTCTCAGTCTAACATGGATAACTGCCTGTGGAATGTAACTAAAATATCATCCTGTTTCACACCCACTCCGTCTTGATGATGGGTCCTGGGCGGCTTCGGATGGGGATAGGTCGGAGGAATTCGCTCAGCATCTTTCCCGTACTTTCACACCTTATCAAAACCACACTCATGGGAAAACTGTTGAAGATTTCTTCACTACACCTATCCCATTACTGTCCTATTTGCCAAACCCGATAAACCACCCAAAAAGAAAAACTATTAAAACGTCTACTTCCAATTGTTGAATCCAAAAACTTTTTCCTACACACCAGGTTGGTTTCCACCTACGACATTCCACTGCTTAACAAGGCCTTCGCGTTGTTGATAGCATATCCTCAGACCTTGAAACCAAACAGTATTGCACTGTTGCCTTTCTTGATATAGCTCAAGCTTTTGACAGAGTTTGGCACTCAGGTTTGCTCTACAAGCTCAAAAGATATTAACCACAGACCCTTTTCCTAATCCTACAATCCTACCTTTCAAACCGTTTCTTCCAAGTCCACTGAGGCTTAGAATATTCTAACTACTATCCCATAAAAGCAGGAGTTCCACAGGGCAGTTTGTTGGGTCCCATCCTCTATAACCTATAAACTGCTGATGTATCTTCTACCCCCAAGGCCTTCTTAGACACATTTGAAGATGACTGTCACTGCAGTCTTGTCATCCAACCCAGACCCCGATATAGCATATCATAACCTTCAAAAACACCTTGATGAGATCGAGTATTGGTGCAACAAATGGCAGATCAAAGTTAAAAAAGCAAAATGTTTCCCATTACCTTTACCTCCTGTCGCAAGTCTTGTCAGCTCGTTTTTTTTTAATTCCATTCCTCTCCCTGTGTCCGAGTTAGTACGGTACTTAGGATTCCATCTCGACAAACGACTGACCTGGAACCCACATACGAGACTAAAAAGACAAGAACGTGACAGACGCTTTGGACAACTGTACAGACTACTTAAAAGACATCCCATCTCTCAACAGATAATAAATTACTAATCTACAAAGTTATACTTAAGCCAAGTTAGACTCACGGAATAGAACTATGGGGAACAGGATAAAAGTCGACTATCAAGCGTATCCAATCCTTTTAATCAAAAGTGAACAGTCGTAAATGCCCCTTATTACGTCAGCAACAAACCCTTCTTAACGATCTTAATATACCTTACATTCTTGAGCTCATCCCTTCCAAGTTCATGAAATTCCATAGTAACCTATCCAACCACCCTAATCCCAAAGTCCACCCTAACAGTCATTACACTGCACCGCTCATCCCTATAATCCTCCTTGGGAACCGAAACGGCTGTGGCCTCGTGAGTTGTTATAAATACGTGACAGTGGGAGTCCTGGCAATAGCCAGTTTCTCCAATTCATGGTTCTTCCAAATCCTCCACTGGCTCTCATCGGGTGACGCGGCTGACGGAAGAGCGTGGAGACTTCCCAAGACTTGGAAAACGGCGCATTACTTCCAAGTAATATACTTTATTGACCGTACGACTTTCTGGTAGGAACTCATGATGCACTACTCCATCGAAATTATAAAATTCTTGTTAGTTTTTCATCAAACCTCGTATATGTATATGTAATCTAGACATGAAAAGGAACTGATGGCAACAAAGTTTTCTTTTGCTAATATTATTAAAAATGAGGGATCATTTTGTTCGATTGGGATTCTATACAAGTTGCATAGACACACACAAACTACGTGACCGTGCAAGCGAAGAGAGTAAGGGCAGTCAAATACCATACACTAACTTAGACATACGTGTCAGTTTGTGTAAGGAGAAACAAACTAGAAAGCTAGTTGTGTATTATTAGATTTAATTCTTACACTGAAATTAATACATATAAATACAGTTTTTGGTAGCAAAGAGAGACTATGTATTATCTACGATATACTCCTGAGTCAATATGATCATTAATGTGCCCACTGCCTAGTAGGGATCGCAAGTCAGAGTTAAAATCAAGCCATTGACAAACATATCCTGCAATGTAAAGAGTTATCTAAGTCCTAATACATTATATATAGTTGATTTATATAATTTAAATATTGTTTTGTAACACTATTCTTATTATTATTAAAATAATTATATTTAATTCATGATTTTGGAGAAAAATCATAACGTTCATTTTTTATTTCCTAATTGAATGAGTGAGTGGATGGATGGTACGTAACAGCAATTGTTTTTTGAGATATTTAGCCTTTAAGTTATTGTGGTATTTTTTGTTGTATCGGAAATATACTTTGTTGTTGTCAGATACCTCTTTCATTGCACTAGTATCTAGCTCAATACGGCTCAGGAGAGTTGCTGTAAGTACCGAAAAAAAGGCCAACACATACCTCTTTCAATTTTGGAAGAAAAATGTTACATACCTACTTCATCCACTTGCCTCTTGAATTATTGTTATCAATTGTACCTTACTACTAATATTAATCTTTCATATTTCATAAGTATCTCTTATATGCTTCTTTGTTTTTAACCCCAGTACTTTTGGAGGAGAAAGGAACTTCTTTTGTATGTTGGTCCTTGTGGTTGCACTGTGATCTGACGGTCAGGCCAGCTGGACTATTTCGGAATGGCATCCCGAATATTTTAGTTTTACTATTATATACGATATTTAAATTTAATCCAGCAAAGTACAAACAGTAGTACAGAATAAGGTTTCGAAGGTAAGTGGTAGAATCTAAGTATATAAGTGATCAATGAAGTGATAGACCACAGTTCATTAGGGGAGTCGATTAATTAACCTGCTACCACTGAGAACCGTATGTTCTAGCGAGATCTGTTTTACCAAATACCGCCAAAAATGAAAAAATCTTTTTTAAAGTTATTATTATTCTAGTATTCAAACGCTCTTATAAAAAAGTGTGCTATTATTTGTTGTGGCATCCCTGATATGCTAATAATGGTTGATAAAAAGGGTTGTCAAAACCCGACAAACTGTTCGACAAAGACGAGGAAGGAAGCCACCTATCAACATCTGTCCAAAGACATGTCACACTATGAAACTAACATCCGCAATCCTCAATGGCACATCAATGACAATGACAATCAGAAGAACTAACAGCATAAGTAAACAATTTCACCGTTTCCCCAATTAGATCAATTTATTATTTTCGGAAACAAAACTTTGTTTGTATAAATCATTCAATAATTTGATGTTGATTAAAGGAAATGTGTCTCCATCTACAGTTCTTAAAAAACTAATTAAAATATTTTGTGAAAACCATTTCTGGCCAAAAAGTACCCCATTTTATCACTTGATACAGTTGAGCCACCTTCGTCACTGAAAATCGACTTTTCACCAAGGAAAAAAAAAAAAATAACCAGGAAAAATGTTGAAATAAAAATAAAATCCTATTGTCTTTTTGACTCTCAAAACTTTATTTTTTAGGAAAATCTTTAAACAAGTTTTGTGTCTTTTATGTAAAAGTCATAATTTTAAATCTAAAATAGCTTAAGAACTGGGGTAAATTTCTTCAACAGCCTCAAAAGCATTTTAGCTACATCGATTTTAAAAATTTGAATTGATTATGTACCTTGCGTAGTCGGTATGTTGATTTTGAAGATAAACCCCAGATGATCTGCTCCATACTATTAATATGGAATATTAAACGTACTATTAATATTTATTTTGACAGTTGATTAACCCGGCGAACATATATGTACGGTTAATTTACGGCATTATCTAATATGTATGTGTGATTTATGTTAATTATGATAATAATAAAATAAACACAAGCAATCATGTTTGTACGACAATCTTGACAATAAAAGAACGTGCACCGTTCCCGGCAATATGTACATTTTCTCCAATAAAGGGAGGTGAAGTAATCAATTTCCCCTAAAGATATATTTTGCAGTTCTCCGACATAGAGCTCCTTAAATTGTACGTCTGGTTGGTTAATATTCTATGTTAACTACGTTCCGAGAGACGTTGGTATCGTATCTGAGATAAAAAGTGAAAATTACTATTTAAATCTAAATAATAACAATACATTCCAGGGTATTAAAAAAGATCGAATTTGATCTAATTTGAAGCAAAATGTTTCCACATTACCTTCACCCTTTGTCGCAAGTCTTGTCCACTAGTTTATTTGAATTCTATTCATCTCCCTGTATCCGAGACAGTACGGTACTTAGGCTTCCATCTCGATAAACGACTGACCTGGAACCACATACGAGACTAAAAAGACAAGAACTAAACAGACGCTTTGGACAACTATACAGACTACTTCAAAGGACATCCCATCTCTCAATAGAAAATAAACTACTAATCTACAAAGTTATACTTAAACCAATCTATACATACGGAATAGAGCTATGGGGGACAGCAAAAAAGTCGAACATCAAGCGTATCCAATCCTTTCATTCAAAAGTCCTGAGAACAATAGTAAATGCCCCTTATTATGTCAGCAACAAAACCCTTCATAACGACCTTAATATACCCTACATTCTAGAACTCATCCCTTCCAAGTTTATGAAATTCCACAGTAGCCTTTCCAACCACCCTAATCCTGTAGCACAGTCATTGCACTGCGTCACTCATCCCTATAAGCCTCCTCGGAGACTGAAACGGCAGTGGCCTCGTGACCTGCTATAATCAAGTGACAGTGGGAGTCCTGGCAATGGCCAGTTTCTCCAATCATGTCCTGAATGAATGAGCGAGTGAATGATGAAATGTAAATATGGTATGAATGATAGTACATCTTAATTACTTATTGCCTAGCAAGGCAGATTGTAATTTTAACACAATAAAGGAATTATATAATAAATTTAAAAGGAGGTAGGACAACGTAGGTAAAATCCACCTCCACAATCTGGTAGGAGGAAAAGAAACTTGGCTTGGTGGGTGCTTGAAGAAATATAAGTGCACCTTAAAATAGTACATTAATATATAATAAAAAGAAAGACAAGCAATCATGTTTGCACGGTAATCTTAAAATATATATATATATACAAATATAAGTTAATCGCCGGCGGTTAAGATAGATAAAAAAGAATAAGGAAAGAGAGAAATGCAACGTCACACTCTGACTCCAGTAAAAGACTCTTTATTGTGGGAGATAATCAGATAATAATACTTAGGATCATGGGTTGTTTACATTTCATGATCGTATTTATATTCGACATAGTCAGGCCTCTGGCTTTAACTTATATATATATATATATATATTGTAAATATTAAGTATAGTTAGTCAATTTAATTACATAGTGTATTAAGTCTATAAAAGAAAGGTTGATCCACTATAACTAACTCTTTTCTGTATTTAATAGGCTTGTAATGTTTTTTTTAATCATATGTTAGTAGTTAGTATAGACTATTTCTGTACATTACGGCTGTTTAGGTACAATAGTTTAATGGTATAAATATTTTTCTGTATTAGTGTATTGTCATATTAACTTTAAACAGAACATACGCTCAAATAAGTGTCCTGCTATTGTAGAAATAAAGTATTTCCTATCTCTTACTTCGACTATTACCTGCATTGACTTAGTACCTATTATTTTGTTAGTTATGTATGTAGGCTAATTGTTCTTGGAACCAAGGTTCAATTAGTATTAGTTTTCCCTTGTTATTGTTACATCTTTCCTTGTAATAACGATTTTGTATGTAATTTAATTAATTTCAAATGTGCATGTTTTTTTCCTACAATTTTCATTAATATAATATATATGGATTGTTCCGGTTACCATAATTCTGTTTGGTACCATTAGTGCTTGGGGGTGTACATATGTATTAGATGTTCCACGGTTTAATGGTATTCTATGTGTGCGGTATAGTTTGTGATTCAGCATAAGGGTATCCATGACCTTTACCCTTTGAATTTATATTGACTTTATAAGTTCAGTACATTCCCTAAATCGCATTAGTGGAATTTGGCACCCGTACATTTTTCAGTTTATTGTGTCGGTTCGAATACACTGGATTAACACTTCATAAACTTATACCGTTATAAAAGACGTATAAGTCGAATGTGATCGATAAAACACTTAGGGGTTTTATTATAAGTGCAAAAACGATGGCTAGTATAGTTTTAATGACGTATGTAGCTATAATGCAATAAAATTTCAAGACATTCAATTTGTTATACTACTTAGTGTGATAGGAAACTTTTTTTTGTAATTACCTAGGCATTAATTTTAGTTAATGCCCTTCCTTCATTTTCGTGAGGTTGATTTTGTTTTAGAATTTGGTCGCATAAATTAAATGTTAAATGTTTGCTCAACAAAATTTGTAATACAATTGTAACGATTTTTGGAATCCCGGATCGAGCTAATGTTGTGAACAGGATAATAATGACAGATTTGATACATCTATGCATAAGGTAGTTATAATTTATTGAGATGATGATAGTACTTTTCAAGTCGCCACAATATCGAATGATTCCTTCATGTTAAATTACATGTCCTCAAACACAAATACAGAATGAAAAAATATAAAACCTCGTCCTTTTAAAATACAAATAATAAAAATTGCAACACTAGGCCTTTGAATATTGCTGTTTAAGTGTAGATTGTAATCTGATAGCGTTTGCACGATGAGGAAAAAAGATTGCAGGTTTGAGATAAAATTCTAAACTAACAGTATACGTCATGCAGTCTAAATAATAAATAATTTTTTATAAATATTATTTTTTAATAATTAACAATCGAGGGATTTTTATAGTTTGGAAACGTGATGTTGTAAATGCTTTGTTGTTTTTTTAGATTAATGTAGCAGGATTATTATCTTCATGTTTAGCAACAGCTTTTTCAAATTTGGATCTACCAGCCCACGAATGAACACACAACTCATTTACCAATTGGCTACATAAGTAAACAAGTTTTCTTTCCACAGCTAAAGGATATTGAAATTACTTAATGTTTTTAAGTTTTTTAGGGGTAATTGTTAATAAAATACTGGTCAAACTCCTAGCGAATCTTTTGGGATCGATCAGTACGACGACAGATCCCGTCTCGAACTGTATATCTGGTGGGAAGCCAGGATAACAGCCAGTTATCAGTGACTAAGTGCAGTTAGGTATGTCTCAGTGTTGAAGACCAAGTTTTTTTGTAAGCTGCGCCTGTATCGAAGAATCATGTGTAGTTAAAATTCTCATACCCTTGTTTCCTTACTTATTACCTGTGTCTTAAGCTGCATGTAATCAAGAGTTATTTTATTAATACAGGCCACTTAGCTTCACCTGTGCTCACCACGTATTACCCATTCGTTTATTTTTAAGTTTTATGATTATAATTTTTTTACTGTTTCGTTAGGTTAGGAAGAGAGATTCAGAGGTTTTTATAAATTAGAAGGCCAAATCTTGAAACATCAGAGAGCCGTAGTTAGAATGATTGACCGGCCAAAACTAGGTCTTATATATAGCTCCCAGTAACCAATGATCTGGGGTTTTATTCAGACCAACCACGCCGCAGGGTTGCGGTGACGCTTGCTTGTTCTAGGCTGGGACCACCCATCCTCCTAGCCTGCTACTTGACTCTCCCTCCCAGGGCCTCTGATTAGTTTTTTTGCAGCAGCGTCTTTTATTGTTTACAATGTTTACACTGGTATGACTTATGGTTTGTTAATGTTATTTACATTTGTTTAAATTAATTTACAACATATTATAACCAATTTAAAATATATATATTTTATGTAGTGATTTATCTTATGTAGTTAGTGGTCGCTACATACCCTTTAGTCCATATATGTGTATGGTCACTACACTTACACAGCAGTTTTTCCTTTTCTTATATGGATGTGTTATGATGCATACATTTCTGCTAGAGTCGTTCAAATATATTCATATATCATATATTCAAATATATTTCCAATATATTCAATTAACGTACGTGTGCTTACGAAACGAATAGTAATTTTCGTTGATAGGACATAACTAAGCTTCGAAGAAAAATTGGCTATTAAAATTAATGTCCATTTTTCATTTCCTCGTTCAACAAAGATAGTAAATTCACTGAACTATGAAACTTCACTGTTCACTATCTCTAATACGGTTAATGATTTTCCTTCGGTTGTTAAACCACGAGAAACTTGAAAGTTCACGAGCTCTACAAGCAGTATCATCAGTATTTTATTTACAGGCCAATGAGCACTGGTAGAGTTATCACGCCAATATTTTATGTGTTCGTAAGCGAACAACGTCTTAAAAATATTTACGGCTTAGCTAATTCTTACATCGAAATAGCGCAGCGGTAGAGGTAATCAGTAATAATGACTAGTCGAGCGGGTAATAGCACGGTACTGATTCATTCACGTCGGGCGAATTCCGACCTTGGGTGAGCACGAACTCTGCGTTACGCAGGCCCAGCCAGGTTCAAAGGCTAGTCTTAAGGAACAATCCCTCCTCGTGATGCAACTTTATTGAAGGGAAGCATTGCTGATGATTTATCGCTGCGACCGGGTGACTTCCGAGCGGCGACCTTGGGCGAGCATGCGGCGTATGTAATTCATACTTAGGGACTAACTATTGAAATTGCCGACGCAACACCCTGGAACGGAGCCAAACCTATGATACCATGGTTTCAATAGAAATGATACACAGTATCCCCTTTAGAAATCCATTGAATACTGCATGACTTCATTCTTCCCATTGAATCTCTTGGAGCGTACATTCTTTTTGAAAACTTGTCTATTCCATCATCTATTAATCTTAATCCTATACTAAGTAAGTTTAAATATTGTATCTTTAGCGATATTACTCATTGCCAAGTAGTGCATCTTTTGATTGTTTTTTTAATTAAAGCATTTGAATGTTTTGTGCTAGCAGACAATGAGCCTGTATAATAATAATGTAGATTTTTATAGCACACACTATCGGTGTTTGAAAAAGTCAGTTCTTCTTTGGGATGTTGAGTGAAAACATCTCTTTTTTTTGTTTAATGACTCTATTTACCTTGGGTCCCTCCTCATCAATGTACGCCTAGTTAAATTTTATGATTGGTTTGGTTAAGAGCTTAGGTCGAATCCTTGCCTTCTGCTTCACAGTTTCGTATTTGTTGTGTGTAAAGAGTGGATTTTCGTTTTGCATCTCTATAAACAACCCCTCATACCAGACACATGCAGGATCATTGTGCACGTTTCTTTTCTTCAAGAAATGGGGATTCTTTTTACATCTCTGTGCATAATTAAGTACTGGACTGTCTCCCGCTATCAATAGAAAGCCAACTAATAACTCGTTCGGACATAGCCTGTTCTTGGACTATCATTCACAGAAGATTAATATGGAGCCCTAACAGAAGACAAACAAAAATGCTCAGTCAACCCGTCAACTGTACGATTTTCTTAGAACCTCAAAACGTTCATTTCAATGTTGTGAAATAATTAATAAAGAAAAACAATAAACAATGAAATTTTTCCATTTGTGAATATGTGTTGGAATGTGTTCGTCAACTTTGTCAACGCGATCGAGTTCGAAATTGATATGCAGTGAATCTTAAAAACACTAGTTAAACTTCTCTGATACCCCTCCAAAATATTCGACAAAGAAATAAAACACGCCCATAGACTTTTATCAGAAATACTACAAATCATCAGGCCAATATCCCAACAATCGCATCGGGTCATTTATGTATTCACTCTCAAATTTATACAATCAACTCTAAAAATAAGAATAATATTTTACGTCGCAAATCCTAACCTCAGTGAATCCGCGCTAAGCGGGTTAATTGTAAGTATTGTTAGTATAAATACCAGATGTCGGGTTATCACGAGGAGGTGCCTAGATACCCTAGCCCTGATGACGAAATGGGGGTTGATTAGGCTATGACCTAGGCAATTGCTTCATGTACTATCTGACTCCATATCTAATTGGTATGTGCCCCGACAGTGCACTATACTCAAGAGAAGAGGTATAGGGTAGGTATTGTCGGTAGTTTATGTGGTCTTCGAGTGACCACGAATTCACAATCGGTATTCGCCCAAAGGCGAGTGTGAACCGGAGAGAGGCAGACTGGATTGCCGTGGGAGACAATACTAGGTAAAGTTTGTAGGGCCACGGCAACCGTCGAGGGAGAGGTCTCTCCCAAGGAGGTGCTAGTTTTAGCGAGACAAAGGCAGAGAATCCCACTAGGAAAGTGTTGGGACAAGGGCGGACTAAAACATAGCGAGGTTAGGAAAGGCAGAGGTTTTCATAAATGAGAAGGCCAAATCTAGAAACATCAGTGCATTTACAAGTACCAATCCAGAGAGCCGATGTTTTTGTTTTTTTTTTGTTGTTTTTTAAATCTCTTTATTTAACAACATTTTTACAACATATGATCAAAATGAACAATATCTACAAATCTCTACAATATCTACTCGTGCTGCATGCGGAGGATTTAAAGGAGGTAATATTTACAAATACAATTTCTTTTTGAAGTTAAAAAGTCAATAAACAAATATACAGGACTAGGGCTCACCTTCGGTTTACAATGTGGAAAAGTTACAAACTAATCTGAATGACTTATCAGCTACAACTAGGGGGTATATATAGCCCCAAATAGCCAACGGGCTGGGGTTTTATTCTGGCTAATCGCGGTCAGCCAAAAGGGTGAGGTTTTATTATGACCAACCAAACCGCAGAGTTGCGATGGCGCTTGACTGTTCTAGACCGGGACCCACCCAGCCCCTACCTGACTCCCCCTTCAAGGGCCTCTGACTAGTGTTTTGCAGCTGCGTCTTTTATTGTTTACAATATTTACACTGATATGACTTATGGTTTGGTAATGTTATTTACATTTGTTTTAATTAATTTACAACATATTATAACCAATTTAAAATATATATACAGTAGAGTATAGGGTGATTCATGTTGTTAGCGGTCACTACACCACACTTTCATTATTTCATTATTTATTATAAGCGTTTCTTAATAATTTGTATATAAAGTCTATTGGTGTGCATAAAAGATTTTATTGGAACGACAGTGATTAATGGCCATAAAATAAAGGTTCATGCGTGAAGAGGCGGAAGAATTTCCCAGGCAGTTTTTAGCCATCAAATTCCTTACCGCTGACTGACATCTGCTTTTTTTTGCGATAGACTTATAAAATGATATTTTTCCCCATTTATGCCTCAAAGGTTTCATTTACCGTCGTTTTACGACGCTAATAAAATTACTTCGTGATGGAAAAACTTTTGTAACCTCACTTACCTTCCGCTATTTAAATGTACAGCCCATTGCTTTCAAGGAAATGTTCCTCATATCAGACACATGGAGGATTATTGTGCACGTTTCTTTTCTCATGACCATGACCATTCTAAAATTCCGTGTTTTGACTCCACGCCGGTGGAAAATAAACGCCTGGCTCCGAGGGATTACTCAATTGAAAATACCCTGCTATTTAACATTTACCACACTTTCAATTTTGTACTCCCCCGAAATGGTAACGTAACTGTTCATCTTATTATCGTAATAACCACAAATTTTCTCTGAGCGGAGTCTCCAAGAGTTTGTAATTTCGGAATTATCTTCGCCAAGCGATATAGACAGATAGGTAGAAAATAATTTAATTTTCAAAATTGCATAAAATAACAGTAACAGTGTGACAATATAAAAGAAGCTGTTACAAATAAACATTACCCTCCACAACCAATTCTGTTGAACCTAATAAAATCTTACATGTAAGATGAACAATTTAAAAAAAACACACCCGCACAATCTAACAGGATATGTTTCAGATGCTTTCAATACACTTATTCCGTCGGAAATTTTCGTCATAACATGCACTAAACTTAAATCTTCCCTTTTTTTATATTAAAATAGTACAGTCTCCTCCTTGTATGAATATTCTTCGTAACTTTTGCGTTCACTATCTCAGACATGATTAGAAATGTCTTGGTCCCATCAGTGACTCCTTCAAAGATTGAGGAAATGACTTGAGCCTCAAAAGGCTCGTGTAATAATAGTAATATTAAACTCCCGAGAAGATATTATCGGCCACGATACAAGATTTATATTTAAATAAGCCGAGGCCGATAGCATTCTTCGGGCAGACCTTAAACGGTGCTGCTGTAATTGTACAACTCGTTTCAGAAGATTGTAAATTTTACCAAATAGTGAACACCATTTAAGAGTTGACTTAAACATAGATGACATCCAGTAATATATGTATTCCCTAGGTTACCGAAGGTTAACTGTACTAATAAACTGCACTTTATCCCATTGTCAAAAAAGTTTATAGTTATTCTTTGCAGACCCGTTATATGACAGCAATATAATTATGGTTTTAAAATTATATCAAAACTTACAAAGTTTTTGTTTTAAGAAGCATTCTTCACTCTTTATCAGCTTAAGAAGCAAGACAGTGGCTGGACACATATCCTCCTATATACTTGGCATGCGTACTTGCTTTTTGGTTTGATATCGGCTATTTTATGGAGGGTTCAGAATTATCGGTCCAACAACCGACCTTTTTCTCAGTCCCTGTGTTATGCCTCACTAATGTTCCTCCTGGATCACTAAATCTCCATTTTATTAATATGAGTTCTTCTAATGGGATTCTATTACAGCCTAAGGCATAGATCCTTAGTTTTCTGTATGCCTCACATTTCCCCAAAATGTGGAATAAAGTGTCCTCCTTTGAGTTTCTGAGGGGATCAAGCACTCTTTATGCAGCGAGCTGTGGGGGTCACTACTGGCCCCGATAGTCACTAGGACAAAGTCTTCCTGGTGAACGAACTTCGTGTGTACACACCAGTTCGTCCAAGCCAAAACGGTGACATCCTTGGTTCAGCCAGCAGTATCGGCAACGCCGTGAAGAATCCTACAACATTAAGGTAACCTAAGAGTTATTTAATCATGTACACCGCATTAAAACAATTGTATTGTAATTTATTAAATAAATCCTTTTAAAATCGTACAGAAATGAATGCGTACTATCAATTGTTTTTGATACAATTGATGGTTTATGTGTGCACGCTACCTCAACAATGGTCAATATCATAAGCTAATACAGATACAGATGTAGATATAGAGGATCACTAGTTTGGGTCTCGAGGGCCTGTAAGGCTATATCCAAGGTATTGGTAGTGATGAATCATATACCTAGCGCTCCTGGAACAGCGCTATGGACGAAAATGGAGAGAGGGAAGTAGACCTTCCACCTCCTTTTCGGAGAAAATAGCAGAAGATCCGCACTGTCCACAATACTGAGAGGAAAATACAGCAGAACATGTTGTAATGCCCAGGAACCCACCAGAGCACGGCTGCTCCGTTTGATAGGAAGATATACCTTGGACGAATCTGCCATCACGCGGAAGATAACTTCAGGGCATTTCTTCTCTTCGTCCAGAAGTGAAGGGAGCTTCAGGGGCACGGCCACTTCACCATCTCGAGGAGGATTAAGGGTAAATAGTTAAGTTAGATTTAGGAAAAGAAGGATACACTTACTACCTGTAAATAGTTTATAGTTAGTTACTATAGGTCCCTGTATATAGTTACTAAATGGAGTTTAAGAAGTTTATATAATTTTTTTTTCATGAATAAATACGATTTAATACAAAAAAAATGCTGCGCTGACCGGTGCAACAATCCTAATTGCATTGGAATACGCACACCAAAGGCTGCGACTACTCCATGACCACCTGACGGGCTGGTGGGAAAATCCTATTATAACATATCGATCCCACAAAAAATAATAAAAAAAAGTCCGCGCCTTTTAAGAGCTATTTCCGACCCAACAGCGAGTCCCTCTGACCACATTCAAAACAAGCACTACCGCTTCTGGAATTTCAAAGAGTGAGCATACGCTGCAGATTCTGCCAATATTAGTTTTTTTGGATCAATGAGAGATAGCACCGCAAGCATGGTTACTTGCTTCAGAATCAGTGTTGTCTGAACTACATTGTTAGAAAGCTCACGCAGACACTATATAAGGTTATGAAATTCAATAATTTGAATGTGTTTTATGAAAACTTATGAAAAATAAAGGAAAATTATTTAGGGCTGATGAGTGCCTTTCACTAAGGGGAGTCCCCCATTTGAAGGATGTATGAGAAGGATATATGGTGTGGAATGCCTAAAAAGGCGGATGGAATCTGGAAGGTAGTGAGAGTCTACCAAGGATTGAGCCTAGGGGTACCTAGGCAATGGTTTGTAGTCTTATTTATGGGCAAGTTATTAGTTCTTGAAACGTTATTTAGAATCATTCTTTGTTAATTATCGTATGATATTTGTTAATATCCTCCTAGAGATATCCCTGTCGGCTTTTGATCAATATAAATGCTATTATGAAAATTATCAAGAAACCAGCGATAAATGGTATAAAATATATAATTTTGTAATTAGTCCAATGACTGTGAAATAAGGTAGGTAGTTATTTTTTATAGTCGCAGAGACTTCAACGCCTGAACTGGGATCATGATCACAATAGTTAATCGTTAGCTGCATCATAACCATATATTGAAATTACCTTTAGAATACATTATACTTGAAAATGAAGGCATATGCAAATTAAGTTTCATCAGTGGACCTCGTAATGTTCAAAACTGGAGGGTTCACGGTCGAGAGGGTTTATGGTCTACTCGCAAAGGCTTCTTCATCCGGTTTGGTTATATATTTAGTTTCGAATATTTTCTCTGCCTTTTAGCTAAAAACTCCAATTAAAGTCATTGCATGAGACTAATTTTTTTTTTTGTGATTCGCTGAATTTCAAAACAAAGGATTGTAAAAAACCGACTCGGTATATATTTATAGTGTTACTTTTAATGTAATAATAAGCGATGAGGTTAAAATCTGTTGTATTTAACACACTTATGTCTAAAGCACAAAGTCCGGTTATAAACAGATTATCACCATTTTTTTTACACATAATAGTAGTGATTAGTTTATGCCAATTAAATAGACAGTAGTTCTGACAAGGTTGCATGCTCCTATATATAAGACAACAGGTTCGTCCCAACACATAATCACGGACTAGTTTCAAACTGGTTTGTAATTATTTACTGAGCATATGCGAACGTTACCTGAGCACTGATTTAGAAGGCTTTTTCCAATATCTGACTGATGACTGTTTCAGAATTTTACTTTACAAGACAATATACTGGTTTATTGCCCGGCTTTTTGGACTGAGAAACCGCGAGTCCTTTTTTGATTTTATTAGTAAAGCTTTTGGTTTTAATTTTTAATCTATGATGTAAATTATATCAAATATGTAGGTTGTGCGATGCAGTCGAATTAATATTTCCTTCGTTAAAAAAATAGTATTCTGACCGCTCTTTCTTCAATTATAATTTTTTCTTAAGGGAAAATCCATTTATAAATTAAAAACTTACTTTTTAAATTACACTTACCTTCTACTAATAAAGATTTTCCACGTTTAATGTTTTTTAAGAAAACTTTAATTATTAATAGAGGTAATAAAAGTTAACGTCTGTTCATTTTACGATAAATAATTTGTAATTGAAGTTGTGAAGAGTTACATAAATATTTAAATTAATTCTAACGATATTTATAACCTTCCTTGTAATGGCGGGTGGGAAAAGAGGGGAGAGTGACTGCGCATGCCTCTGATTCTTAGTCCTTACTCCAATCCTCGGATCGTTTTGACAATCTCAAACCGTTTTCAAACTAGATTTTTAAGCGTGTTGGAACGAATGTTTGACAGCCTGAGTTTTGGTTTCGGGGGAGTTTGAACGGCAAAACTGTACTGCGCATGCTCCCTTTAGTTTGATAACCGTTTGACTCGTGTTGGACCTAACCGTATGTACGACTCATATACCCTTCCAAACAGGAATCACTTTCTGCTCTCGCCCTATTCATTTATAGTGTTATACTGTTTGATATTTTATTTTATTGTGTATTAGCCAAAATAAAGGTTTCTTGCTGCTGTTGATCATGTAGCTGCCGTTAAGTTCTATTACACAGGCTAATCCTGTGTTAAATATAATTTTAAAGTCAAGAATCCGATCAAATACAGTACTAGGACTGGTTTGAACTGCTGATAAAATAATTTAAGTTAATTTTTAGGAACAGTAGAATTTATACTGTAACAAATATTCTCAATATTTTTGAGATAGTTTAAAAAAAACAACACAAACGCAAATCGCATAGAGGATGGCGTGATTATTAATATGAGATGCCATTACCAAAATTGAAAAATATTTAATTCAGAGTTACACTCAAAGGGAGACAATTGTGTATGTATATTGTGTTAAAATTAGTTTTAAATAACTTTATTTATTGATATGACATTAGTCGATGTTTTGCTTTACCAGGCATCGTAAGGACTAAAATTCACATAAATATAACACAATTACATACAAAACAATTAGAAACAATAAAATAAATGAAAACACTATGAAAAATTATATTATCTTTAAATTATTTAAAATAAATGGTTATATATATACTGACGTTTTTTTTAATTCCATCCCTCTTCCTGGACCCAAGACTGTACGGTATTTAGGCTTCCATCTCGACAAAAGGCCGACATGGAACTCACACACGAGGCTAAAAAGACAAGAACTAAACAGACGCTTTGTACAACTGTACAGACTACTTCAAAGGACATCCAATCTCTCAATAGAAAATAAACTACTAATCTACAAAGTTATTATGACTATCTGGACATACGAAATAGAGCTATGGGGGACAGCAAAAAAGTCGAACATCAAAGGCATCCAATCCTTCCAATCAAAAGTCCTGAGAACAATAGTAAATGCCCCTTCATAACGTTCTTAATATACCTTACATTCTTGAACTCATCCCTTCCATGTTCATGAAATTCCATAGTAACCTATCCAACTACCCTAATCCCGTAGCAAAGTCATTACACTGCAACAGTCATCCCTATTATTCCTCCTCGGAGACTAAAGCAGTTGTGGCCTCGTGACCTGCTATAAATATATACTGAATCGGTAACAACTGCAAACACAATAACAATAATTATGAGGGAGAGAACGCTAGCATTTTTTTTGATAAACAAATTATAACATAATATAAGCTGAACAACACTTTTTAAACGCCAACAAAATAATTAATGGCACTAACTTATTTATTCATTGAATAAAAATTGCACAACGGCAGGTTAGTAATGATTATTCCTGCACTGCTGGGGTAAGGGAGGGGAGGTTTATAATAGGCATAAGTTGATCGTGAATTACCAAACGTGTCAAAACCACTAACTAATTAATGGTTTATGACGGGAGGAAGGCTAACGCGCCCAAAGGACGGGGATGACACGAGGTTTCCTGTTTTCCCTCTTCGTGCTTGTCCGGTCCGCTGTTCTTTTCTATTCTAGTCTCCGCTCAAGGCGATGCTGCTCTAGTCGTTTTCTTTTTCCATCTAATTATTCAGTTAGCTCTTCCCCCGTATTTTCCCTCCCATTACAACCTGTAGATGGCACGCAAAGGTGGAGGTTCCGAACAAGGTCACACTGCGGAGAATCCTTCCGTTATCCCAAACTGCGATTTTAGGCTAACAGGTACGAATCACTGCCTCCATTATCACATTTTTAACATATTTAATGATGTTACTCAGGTGTATGTCGATGAAGTATATATTGTAATAATTAAAATTATGTAACTGTATGAAATCAAGTAGTTGGTCCTACCACACAGATTTTATTTTAATTTGAACATTCAGTCTAAACATTAATTAAGTAATATCATTTCTATTAGAATTTGTGAATCGTGATATGTCTTGGTATGTTTGAACTTACTATTTAGTGATAGGTTAATTTAACAATTTAAAAAAAAAATTAATTGACGTTTAAATTAGTTTTATGGGATTATTTTAAGTAGGGCACCAATTGAAACTTCTGTGAAAAATTTCATATCCCTATCTAAAACCCAACTTAACCAAAACCACTATTTTTTTTTTTTTTTTTTTACGAAGCGTCATTTTTCATAGCAGTCCGATTTCACGTTTTAAAGATAACGGGTCTAAACTGGTATAAAGTAAAAAATCCTAACTGGATCTTCTCGCGTGCTTACTAAATCGACGGAAACTTCTCATCCACAGGTTATTGTTAGTTTAGTTTATTATTTGGGCTCTGTGAACATTTTTCTGCTTTGTGCCGTAATTTGTTTTTGTGGGTCAGTTAACCGAGCAACCGTGATAATTATACAGTTTTTAGGGGTTGACATGAGCACGTCATATTCTGAGATATTATTATTATTATTAAAAATGTTTATTGTGATCAAATTACAATCTGCTTTATTGGGCCATATTTAGAATTCTTCACTCACTCGCTCATTCATACAATCTATACAAACACCCCAGAGATCTCCCAAATGTACATGGTTGTCACCTTCCTTCCTACTGGGTGCTGGCCAACATCGTGGGAGCCACAGACGCTCAGGAGTGATTGGAGAAACTGGCCATTGCCAGGACTCCTATTGTGACGTATGTATAGCAGGTCACGAGACCACTCTCACTTAAGTCTCAATTATTAGTTGGATGTATGGCGTAGTTCCCTTCGAAATTAAAAACTCTTGAAAGTAACACAATTTTATATTAATATAAATCTACGAAATTTCCAAAATTGTGAGTGATTACTATTGCTGTCATGGCATAATACTCACTGTTTTCTTTTTGCAATACACGTTATGTATGTATCTATATACAAATAATTCTATATTAATACCAAGCAGCATTCGGAGGACTTTCTATAATGTTTCATTCAGTGTGCTAAATTTCATCCCAAGTACATGTTTAAAAGCCTGAGCAATCGTTAACACACATATTAAAGAACTGAATTAAATACTAACATTTTAATATCTACACTGCCAATTTATTATAATATTAACTGCACAGTACAATAATTATATAAATTATTAACAAGACAAAGGTACATTAAATATGTTTTATTTGTTGTGGAGGATTAGGATAAAATAGTATTTCTTGTTTGCCGGAACTGCAACAAGGAATACAGCTGCGGAAATGCAAGCTTAATGCAATATCCTTAAGCACTGTACAGTTCCATTTACCTTGCCGTGAGTATCCTCCACAGCTTTTCGATTCCTCTTTTAATAGATCGAAGCGTACGATAAGGTGGATCCAGGAAAGAAAAGAGTGGAACTGGCTGAGAAAAAGAGAGCCTTCGCGTATCTGATCGTTTTTGCAGATGGTATTTTCACTGCTATAGGTTGGATCCTTTCAAAGCACTAAAAAGGCCATATCTTCATCTGAACTTGGCAAGTGCCTTAGCTCAGGGAAAAGAGGTCAAACCTTGAATAAGATATTTTTATACGAATCGTAGATCTTGAGCACAGTAATATTACAAAGAAAGCAGAATTCTAGTATTCTTCTTTTGAGATTTCCAGTATAAGATGGGCAGAATAAAAAATTTTACGTGAAGAATGTCTCCATAAGATAATTAAGCAATCAAAGTCTGAAAAAGATTTATTTATAAAATTACATTATATATTGCTTAATTTATTTATGTAAAAAACACATTCACCTACCATCAGTTCAAAGTCAAAGTAACACAAATCATTTATATTGAACTGCTGGCATCATAAATTGGTTGGAATGAATGAGTGGATCTGAAAGGAGGGCAAAAATAAGTACTGTTAGCCTGTAACCAATAATTAGCACTTAAAAATATAAGTAAAAAAAAGTTGCTGCCTTGTAAAACAAAAAATATATCTGTATAAATATTAATAAACATTTGTTCCTGATTACTAATTGCAATTTAAGAGCTCATTTTAACGTTACGCACAATTCCACTCACTCAATATGTATAGTTCACACTCATACCAACTATCATACAATATGTACATACAAAACCTGCCCCCAGTATTCCCCCAGGGAAGCTAGTGATAAAGTCGGGGGCAAAGAGACTCCCTCCACCTCACGACCGTTCCGCTAATGTGATGAATTCCAGAGAAAGGGCAACAGAGCCACAGACGCTCGTTTTACAATGGGTATTAGTTGACGAGCAGTGCTTCCAGATGAGTTTAATTTCATAAGGAGTTTGACCATGGTTGTGCGGATAGGTTTTTAAGGAATCTCTTAAATTATAAGGTTATAAGATCATGGACTGTTTTAAAAGCTTCTACCTCTCTGTACACCTACGACTTCAGTCAATTTTCGTTCAGCAACTTCATTGTACTATGATTTTAGCCATTTTGTACTAGCCAAGCGACAAACTACCACCCTTATCAAGCCCAATTATTGAGCTAAATGAATAGTGATGACAACCCCTTCCCTTTGGGTATTGGAATCACAAACGAGGGTGGTATTTGAATTGCAACTGGGGCAGCTGAGATGATTTGCATTGAATTCCAACTACCTCGGGCTAGTTTTCAACGGTTTCTCTTACTGTATGCTTTAACAGGAATTTTTTTCTTAAATGCAAGTTATATCATGTTTATAAACTAAAATATATCATTATAAATTATTAATACACTTCCAATGTGAAAGTAAAAAAAAAAATCATACTTATTAACAGTCAGCAATAGACAATAGCCAAAGAAAAAATATATTTGTTGGGTCACAACTTTAACCAGGAGCATACCCAACATCTAGTTGTTAACTGAGTAAATTTTTTCTCAAGAATTGATCTATGTAGTAATTTAGTTTGGATTTTTAAACAAACGGTACTTGGTTTTTATTGTAAATGTTTTCATGATTATAAATAAGATTCTATTATGCTAAGATTAAAATCTGGTTACTACTGATAAACATTTAACACACATTTAACCACTTGTAAACATTTTTGTAGCTTTGCCCTATCTTTGTCACACTTTCAATGTATTTTGTATAAGTTTGATGGTATGGCTGCACCCTTCCTCCCGTCGCCACCAATACTTCCTTCGATGACTCTTCTTATCCAATACTTTGTTAACTAAAAACCCTTCACTACTTTCTCCGATTAAAATCAGCGATGAAATCTCGCAATACTATAAATCCCTCCCTTTCGACTTAGATATCAATTCTCACAAATCTGCTTTGACCGGTATTTTCTTATTCGTGCCACAAACTGTTGGAACTCTTTTCTCATCTATATCCATCGTTCATCAACTCTCCCAATCATTCAATCGAGACTTTACCTTTTCTATTCCTTCGAATTCCCTCCTTATCGCCCTTTAATCTAACAATTCATACCTAACTATTAATTATTATTCCGTGTTAAAGGACAAATAAATATTTTCATCCATCCCGCCAACCTTCCATAATCTACCCCTCTTGTGATAATTCCTATGTTTCTTTTATTTTTTTGCTCATCTCTCCCCATTTTTTTTTTTTTTTTTTAATCTTATGCTGTTGATTCTTTGTTGTTACAAAGTGTCTTCACAATTATAAGAATACAAAGGATGCTTTTTGGTTATATGTTCAATGAGAGACTTGCATTGACCTACGTCAATGAATTAAACATCCATACACATAAAATTCTGAAAGAATCATCGAATGTAAGTAAATTTATTAATTTTTATAAAATGAATAATGTTTTTTTTTATAAAGGTAGCATAGAAAGTGTAGAAGTTTATGTCTCTATCCATTTTTTTCTTTTTACATAGTTCCCATGATGCAAGTTGCGGTTTTGAAGTTTCAATAGTAATTCTATAATTGTTTTTTCTTTGTAAAATAAACCTCCTGGTTTGTTACTGAAGTCATGTTTATTTTATTGCTTGGTTAAAATATCAAGTAACTGTTATTGGAACGTTGTAGTAAGAATACTTAGAAGTAATGTCAATAACCTGAAGTTGAAACAGTGTGGTCGACTAATACTTATTAGTGAGTAGTCGGGTAGGATTTTAAGTTTGAAAAGATTTTTGTAAATGTTTTCACATTATTTGGTGACCGTGACAGTAAAAGCCATATAATTTGTATTAAAAGACTGTGTTATTAACTAAGTATATACTATAAACTTACTATATATAGATTAAAATTGATCTTGTAAAACATTTAGTAAGTTTTTACAAGAACATGAGGTGTAACTAGGTACATAACCTGTAAGCGAAAAGCCATAAACTTTATTCTGGAACAATGTCCCCTGAGAATAACATGATCAATAAAATAGGAATCTTTTCCTGTCAAAAAAAAATTAAAATATTACAGCCAAATAATAAATAAAAAAGGGCCTATGTACATATGAGATGATTAAAATGGACCAACAGCTAACGATTGAAACAAAGAAAATAAATAATCAGAAGTTAAGAAATAAAGAAAAATATGAATTATTACAAATGGTAAAAGGACGTGAAAGGTTGTGGGGATGTATCGAAATAATGAGTGAACAAGGTTATAAATAATAATAGTAATAATAACGGATTATGAATTGTTAGATTGGTGGGAGATAAGAATGAAGGTAAAGCCTAGATTTAAAGATTGGAACAGTTGATGAACGACTAATATCGAGTTCCAAAGGTTTCTTGCATGCTATAAAAAGAACGGTCAAGGGATTTAAATTTTTGAGAAGGGCTTGATCTAGTATTGCGAGATTCTATCACTGATATGAATTGTATGGAAGCAGGCTTTTCATGATACTGCAGTACTGAGGTATGCAAGGAAGTACTCGTATAGGTGACGGCCAGAATGGTGCATCCCGACTCGGAGAAGTGCTTCAAAATGCGTCTGTGGTGATCCTGAATATAAATCTGAGGAAGCCAATCCTTCAGCCGATTTAACGGGGCCTCAGAAGGTCACCGTAAACTACGCAACAAAACAGGGAAAACAGGGAAAACAGGGAAAGACAATAGAGGAAACCGTGAGTCGACGCAATGAGAAAAGATATCGGGACCGATTGAACAGTTTAAAGGTGGGTCTGGGAAATGGTCTTTCCAGCATATAGTTAGGTCAAGGACCAAACCTAGATTTTCTACTGATGTAAATAATTGGATATGGAGCATTGATGGTGAAGGTGGGGGCATCATTTAGGCTTTTTAGGGGGGGGGCAATGATAACTCCGTTGGATTCTTCCATTCAATTGAAGATCGTGGGGATGACCGTACATCCCTTCTTCCTGATTTAGTAAGTCATACATGGCCAGTATGCACAAAGCCGTGAAAAGAGTGCTTATTTCATTGGCTTGCCAGATTTAAGTTAAAATAATTGTTCATTGAAAAATAATTAAGGTCAGTTGTGAAAGGGTATAATAAAACTTCTGTCTTTCCACAATATGATTACCATAAGTTTTATTATTTAATTGCTCACGGAGTTCGAGATACCGATGGTGGTTGGAATATAAGGAGTATGAGAGAGTTTAGCATCCTACATACATTTCTTCAAACACCGTTAGTAAGTTCAGTTAACTTAAATTATTATGTTTGAGGAATGTCAAGTGTACGGCATACTTCTATTACATTACTCTTACTTACTTAGAACAGGTTTCATCGTTGTTAGAGAGGTATAATTATACTTTTTTTTTTATTCTAACCTTTTGTTAAATAAGCTTTATAAAATTTGCTTAGCTCTATCTTTCTAACGTCTATGCAGTTACTTTTAAAATTTTTCTTTTCAGAAACCTAGTTATTTTCTACTAAGGATTTGGGATGTAAATCGTATTAGCATTCATGTTAATTAGTATTTATTATATTGCTCAATCATAAATGATCAAGAGCTTCAACATGAATATCAAACTTTTTTTTTTTTTTTTCTTAGCTCTTAAATTTTTAAGATTATAGATAATGGTAAAATAAAGGGAATTTATTTGGGGTGAGCGGATCCTTTTACTAGGAGCACCTGTTTGAAGGTGGAGTGAGGGAATTAAGGAGTGTGGGAAGCCTCGGTAGAGGTGGAAATGTTGCGGTACAGTGGTGAGAGTCCACTAAAGGCTGAGCCTAGAATCTCTCTAGGCATATAGTGGAAGCTCATTCGGTTGGAAAGCAGTGATGGGTGCCCGTCAGAGGCTTGTTGTTGGTTGGCCAAGGGTCGTAATGTCCACTATTTGGTCTGCTTTCCCAGATCTAGAGATTTGCCATCTTGCCGGTAGTGGTGGGGGTGTCAGGTCTTGGAATAGGGGGTTTTGGCAATGTTTCATCGAGTCAAAGAATTTGATGTGTCTTCTTCTGATGGCTTCAGTAATGTTGGGGACCTCGAACTTTTCGTGGATGTCAGGAGCCTTCATTTCACGAAAACGGGTATGCCATAGAGCCGTGCGCAGGATGTTGTTCTGGAAGCTCTGGAGTCTAGTTATGGTGCTCGTGTGGAGAAAACAGAAAAGCGGAGTTCCAAAAAGTAGTGCTGGCCTCAGGACGCTCTGATATATAAGCAGTTTCAGCCTCAAGGATATAGCCGGACTTGTTATGAGCTGCTGGAGAGAGTAGTAAGTCCTACGCACTCTTTTCAGCTTCTTCTTCAGGTGTGTGCCGAACGTCATGTGCCTGCCTAGGTTGATACCTAGGTAACATATGCTATTGGCAAGCTTGCAATCAGTCCCGTCTATGTTGAAGCTGGGTGGAAGCTTTCTTTTCCCGTGTTGGAACGAGAAAACAATCCCTTGCGTCTTGGCTGGGTTTACCTGAATGTGGACAGCTCGTAGCCTGTCGGTGATTAACTGACTGGCGCCCTCTGCAGCCTTTAGTGCTTTCGCTGGGTTGAGGCTAGTGCTGTAGACCCCTATGTCGTCCGCATACGCCGCTACCTCACAGTTTGAGTATGATGCTCCTACTATGTGCGCGGTGTAGATGTTGAAGAGTAGGGGTCCCAGCACCGACCCTTGAGGAACTCCGACCATGAAATCTCTTCTTGTGGTTGATATGGCTCCTATTCGCACTGAAAAGGTTCTGCCTGCTAGATAGAAAGCCATTATGTTCTGTAGTTGCGCAGGAAATTCGTGCTCGTTCAGGCGTCGTAGGAGTGTGTGATGATTTACAGAGTCGAATGCTTTCGAGCAATCAAGGGAGATCATCACAGTGACTCTGGAGCTTCGCATTTTAGACGTTAATGGTGTCAAATTTGACGTATGAGCTAGCGAGAAGCTACTAGATAACCTTCGAAGTCTGTGGTTAAAATAGGAAGGATCTCTTGAGAGAGCGTCAAAATATTTCCCATCAACAATAAAAATAAAAAGCATCAACCACCCAAATAATGCATTTGGGCTGCTGAAGTAACAGCTGCTTCACCATTCCTGTGTAGGATAAGTAAGTCCCTTACTTACCTTATAGCTCCAAGAACTTATGCATCGTAAAACCTTAAAACGCTCATAACGTCAAATCATTAATGTCTTTCTTAGCATAACTATCACTACTACTTACTTTTACTATCTAAACATTAGAAAAATTCCAGCTAAGCGCTTTCTTTATTTTACTAGTTCATCTGTTTCAATTTCTTCTTCAAATCCTCTACCAATGAGAGGAAATACAACCCTGTCTTATCATTTATGGGCTAGTGCCTTAGAACAAATTTCTTATAATTACTTCATCGAATCACCAAGCCTCGAGAGAAAAACGTTTAGGGCATTCTAACAAGTTTTAAAATACTAGTACCAGTAAATAGACACAATCATGCACTGTCCCAGGTTGTTAAATATATCAGATAGGTTTAATTCAGTATTGTTGTTTGATTCACTTACAATTCACCGGAGACACTTCAAGTTTTTTGACTCGTTGTAAAATCTAACAAACCCAGTGTTTAACATTATGACCCAACCACCATTCCCCCATGGTAACAGACTGTCGGGGAAAATTAAGTTAATATTTAGTTTAAGTTTTTATTGTTAGATGTAAGTTAGTTTTCAGTATATTATAAATAAGGTGAGCCGTTTAAAGATGTTCAATAAATTAATGTATAATGAGCATCCTTTTGTACAAGCGCAAATTGCAATGTAGGATAATCATAAATTGTATAAAATGTAGCCAAGCTATAGGAAATATAATGACCTAATGTAAATAGATTCATTTGTAGAATCTATACTGAATTCTGTAATGATATGAAGCAAAAAAAAAATTCACTTAAAACACATTTTATTTAAACTGACCTAAGTTAATGCTTACCGGCTTTAGAATTCAAAAACAAAGGGAAAAAAGGTACAGAGAAACAACACGCTAGAAAGTTAGAACTAGACTGTTTATTTCGAGTCTATCACCCTGTATATTTACATTCGGGATATTTACATCCCGACGTTCCGGGATTAAGGTTGAGTACTGATGCTGCCCGGAGCTTAGCTCCCCCCTGCCAGTTTACGCACGCCTCCTGGTAAACTATGAAGTCTAAGTCTAAATTGAGGACGACTTAGGCGATATTACGATCACTCTCCTAATCGTACTAGGGAGCGAAGGCTAGCCCAAACAGTACACAACCTGTAATTTCTTACATTCGGTCGTATTTCTAAGACACTTATAGTCCAAATAAAACGCCGCCTCCTACACTGCAGCCACTAGTGACAAAATCAAAAAAACAAACGAAAAAAAAATTACATGCCTCATTACTCACAGAAAACAATGGCATCTTACACGCTACGCAAAATCGATAATTCTACACAGCCTGTGTATATTCTAAATAAACAACAAAAGGAATTACAAAAAAAAATACTTTTTACAAATGTTACAAAGTGTACGTATGTATACCATACCAAATTTGGCTACGTGCAGAAGCGAAAACACTCCAACTCACTCATGGCGTGCACCCTCCCCCCCCCTGGTGGGAGTTTTAACTGTGCGACGTGGACGGTCCTCCGTTTCGTCGGAGGTCTTGTACTCTCGATGGAGACGATGTTATGCTCCCTGATCACCACCACCTTGAATGGACCCTCGTATCTGACCGACTCTTTGCTCCGATTAGAGCCAATTTTACGATATACAATCGTCCCAATTTTAAGGTCCCCCATTCGACCCCGGACTTTGAGGTTTACCCGAGCAACTCTCTTGACCTTCTCCCTCACGATTTTGTCACGAACTTTGCCCCAAAGTTTTCCGATTTCTAAGTGAGCACTTAACATTTGCTCCGCCATTCCTTCGTCCGCCACCGTCTCTGTCCCGTTCCGGCACCTCGCGCGCAGTCCGAAGAGGATCTCGAACGGCCTAAACCCCGTGGTGGAGTGGATGGAATGATTGTATGCCGCCACTGCCTTCGGCATCGCCTTGTTCGCCTGCAGACCCTTTTCTACCTTATTCACCCGCAGGTGGTCACTCAAGGTACTGTGCATCCTTTCGATGCCTCCGCGATTCTTAGGATGTCCTGGGGTGTTGAGATGCCACACGATATCAAGATTTTTCATCTCCGTCCGAACGTTTGCATTATCGAACTCCCTGCCCCCATCCGACGAGATTCGGTCTGGTACCCCATAAAACTGGAACCACGTTCGTAATGCCTGTAAGACGGCGTTGGATGATTTGTCTTAAGCTGTCGATTTCTGTCCAGATATGTTGGCGGAGTGCCTGCGGATATCGTCTCTTCTTCACGTACGTTATTCGGTCAGATTTTAATGGGATTTCATGTACTTTCTTCCCCGTTGCCCCAAGCATATCACCCTCCACGTAAAAAATATCTCCGAACTCCCTACGTAAGCTTTCCCTCCAGTCCACAACTTTCTTGACTGCCCCTATCCGCGCACTCCCACCTCTTACGGTCCCCTGACATTGATAAGTTACCCCCCCCCCCAACTTGATCCGCCACTCCTTTTCCTTGTTCTCTACAAGCGCCCCTACCCGTCCCAATAAGTCACACCCCACTATTATTTCATACTCGCGCGGCATGTACTCCACAATATGTACGTTAATATCGCCCTTTTTTTTCGCCCATTTCTCTAAATTCACGACCGCCTCTCCTACCACTTTACAGGGCCCGCCCAGGGTAATTAACTTGCACTTACATACCTTGACCTGGAGTGCCCTCTCTCTGCCATACAGCCGCTCCAACGCACCGCGTGACATTATGGTATTGGTGCTGCCTGTATCCACCAAGCACCTCTCTCCCCCCTCGACTCTGATTATTGGCAACTCGCACAGTATCCCTCTCACTGTATTACACTTTAGCGTGCGGTCGCCACTCTGCTGCCACCCTCCTCAGGCTGCCACACGCCACTCCCATTTTCTCGAAGTAGTCTTCTTTCGCTCATGCTCTCGGCTCCTGTCGCGAGCTGGCTCTTCTTCCGTATCCGACGTTCCTGACGCTCCTGAAGATTCCTCAGCTGAAGATCCAATACCCCTGGGTGATATAATTCTTCTTTCCCACATCGTTTGCGTATTCACTTCCATGGGTTCTCCCCTATGAACATCTCTCCTCCGATACACGTAACGGCAATGCCTAGCGAAATGCCCCTCCTCACTGCACTCGAAACATTTTGTGCGGGGGCACTGTGCCACTAAATGACTCGTCTTCCCGCACCCATGGCATTTTCTTTCTTCTCTACTGGGTCCGTACCTAGGTCTCGCCGCCCTGAACCTCCTTCGCCTGCCGCTCCCCTGTCCCTACCGGTCGTTGGTGTTTCGACTTTTTTCCAATTTGATTTAGGGACCGTGGTTCTCCTGTACACTATCCGGCTCCATTCTCCCTCATCCTCCTTTATCCTCGATTCCTCCTCCCTGGCGCTGGTGTCAATCATGACTTGGGCACATTCGAGGAATGAGCGCTCATTAGGAAATACCTCTTTTCTCCCTGTTTCCTTCGCCAACTGTACCTTCAGTATAGTAGACAGAAATCCCATTCTGCCCTCTACCTCTTCAATGCTCATTGTCTCTCTTATTTTCTCCGTTATTTGATTATAACGGGTTAGAAGAACTGCGGCATATTGGCCGCTACTCTGCCTTGATGATTTTGTCTCCCGGAACATCTGGAAAATATCTTCTTCGGGCGTCCATCGCCCTCCTCCATATGCTTTCTTTAGCCGCATCTTTACCGTTTCCCACGACGTCTCCTCATCCGCTTGGATCTGGTTGAGAATCCTTCTCTTGACCCGACATATCAGGGCCACTCTTAGTGACTCTGCATCCCTGGGGTCCAGAAGATTTTCCTCCGATTTTGCTAGGATTAAGGCAGTGAGGCGATCTCCTCCCTTCAGAAAGTGGTTGAGTTCTTCTAATTCACCAGTGAACCATTCCAGCTCTGAAATTGCATTTCTCAGATCTTGAGTGTTCATTGCTTTCACTCTCATCAACGCAAGAGCGGTAGCATGAGCTTCTGGCAAAACGCCCACCCTTCTCGTTGCTACATGTTCCGTGCCATCCGCTACATTCAGAACAGGCGGTCGTAGCACGCCTCCTTCCGCCATTCTTTCTTCAATTCTTTATTTAAAACGGCAAAAAGGAGAAGAAAAAAAAAATCGAACAGACGTCGCTTACTTTTCTTCCCACACCACGAGTTCCCGGGTTTCGGCACCATTTAATGCTTACCGGCTTTAGAATTCAAAAACAAAGGGAAAAAAGGTACAGAGAAACAACACGCTTGAAAGTTAGAACTAGACTGTTTATTTCGAGTCTATCACCCTGTATATTTACATTCGGGATGTTTACATCCCGACTTTCGGGGATTAAGGTTGAGTACTGATGCTGCCCGGAACTTAACTCCTAGACTAAATTATACTGATAAAAACTTTCAAGTATACCTAATTATTTAAAACGACTTCTCAGCTGTGGCTGGCTTTAGAACCGTGGAAATATTATATAACTATGTCTGATCTGGCAATAAATTGTTAAAAACCAATTTAAAAAAATTAGTTTTAAGAAAAGAAATCAACTATACTGCGACAGATTATAACTTACTTTTAAAATAATATGAAGCAGGTGAAACCAAAGGTATTTAACAAATTTCACAAATTTGTCCGGCTAGACATCGGCGTATGTTGAGTGATGAATTTTGTATTTGATAAATACATTTTTAGAAAGTAGTTTCTCATTTAATGTATCTAAACATTTATTTATTAGATCCATTCGGTAGTCTTTAAAGACCATCTGTCATCCTGGATTCTGGCAAGGTGCCCGACCCATTTCCATTTAATTTTCCTTATATGTAGGCTTAACTCCAGATTCTTTGCGCATAGTTTCACACTTAATTTTATCCTTTTTCTTGTAGTTTATCATGCTTCTTAGAGCAGAATTTTGCCATAATCTTAACTTGGATTTTTGCTACTTGCTTCTGAGTGCCCAGGTTTGACAGCCATAAGTGACTGAAGGAAGAACGCAGCTTTCAAACGTCACTTTCTTATCTTCCAAGTTAAAGTTACCCTTCATTGCTTCTCTTAAGGACCAGTATTTCTGCCAACCTCTAGTGATTCTCCTTTGTACTTCCTTTGTTGCACGATTAGTAAAAGATACAAGCTGTCCCAAATAAACAAGTTCTTCTACATACTGCAGTGTTACTCCACTTAATCTTATTTCTTTTTTCACACTGTTCGTCATTAACATTGTTTTGGAGTGATTCGGGATTAGCCCTACTTCCACGCTATGAGTTAGGAGATCTTCCAGCATTTGTTTAAGTTCTTCAATCTTGCCTGAGATCAAAGCTATGTCATTGGCAAATTTTAAGTTACTTAGTTTTCTTCCATAAATACTAATACCCGTATTGCTCCAGTCTTCACGAAGATAAGTGGATTCAAATATTATGTACTATTTTCTGGCTAAAGTAATTTCCAAATATTGTTCTTGTTTAGTCATAGATTCGTAATGATTTGTAATTTGTACATAACCTTTGAATTTCAATTTTCCGGAGGTTACTACCGTCACTTAGGAGGGAGATAAGTAAACCGCGCCCATACGTATTACTTTGTCCACTTAATCATTATTATTTTCTGTAATTCACAAATTTGTAGCGGTCAGGATGCACCTCTAGAGCACAAACCTGAGCCACTTGAAAAGTCCCTAATTCGCTCTGGTCAAAGAAAGGCCAGATACTTCTCTAGGTATTTGAGGATATTCATTTCATAACAGGGCCCTCTTAACGATAAAAGCCAACTTGAGGTAAGGTATGAAGGTAAGTTCGCTGGATAAAACTTTTCAGAACTTGAACTTTCAATAGAGTTTTTATAGGTCGTTTGAGACCAGGAAGAATGACTTACTTCAATCCACAAGCTGTTTAGAAGATCATTCTTGAGACCCTTATTATCGAGTAAGTTCATAAAAAAAGTCTACTAAAACCCCTTTTCCCTGGATAGTGATCTAGTGTTCTGTGAGTTTTATTGTATGCCTGGCATTGAGATGACTGCAATTGGAATTTCAAGCTTTTTCTTAGGTTTTTGTTGTTGTTTTTTCGAATCCTGAAACCCTCACTTTTTCACACCTTAGTTTGTCCGTCTTTTCTGGCAAGTCTCTTGTTCGACTTAAAAAGTCAAACAAAATTTCACCACTACATGACAATACACTCTATAAAACATGATTAAGTGATATTAAACAATCAAAAAACTACTAAGCTATAGTTCCAAAATTATAAAAACTGTGTTTTTTTTTTAATTTAGTTACGTAAATTTCACTATATTTAAGAAGTAATTAACCTTTTTTTTAGTTTGATTAGAACTGAGGGATGGAATCAAAACCAGCGAATTACAGCATATAGACGAAGGACGTCCAGTGATACCTCTCCATAATTGTATTTAGGTTTGGCCAGTTTCCTGGTTTTCTGAAGTAGTATCAGCGTATTAAGATGCATTTCCAATGTAGACAATTCCTGTACCACCTCGTTGGAATGACTAGATACTATAGTCTAGTATACCCTACAGTGTGAGGCTGGCTGCTTATGTTTGGTGCTGCTGCAGGTCACAGTACTTAGAATTGAAATATCTTTATTGTCAAGATTGGTCAAGGGAGTTGGTCAATTTATATCTCTGCTGCAAACAGTGAAATGGGTTGGTAACTGCAATGGGTTCAACTTTTCTGTTTGAAACACTGACTTTCCTTCCTTGTTTTCTTTTTGTTTTTACGAAGAAAAATAAATGAACCAGCTAGGTAGCGTTAAGCAGTCGAAATTTGTCAGTCTGCCTGATAACTAGCAGTACTTTTTAGCAGTTAATACCGTTTAAGTCCTTTGTTAATGTCGTCTATCAATAAACCTTTCGGTTATATATCACCGTAACTTTTTACTGTTGATTGTGTTCACTAAAGCAATGATTTATGGTGATATAAATTCTTAAGCTAAATAATTCACCAACGGAATCGATGGCATTTTGACTGTACCTGGACTGTTTTACGCGGTGAACCTTTCAGATTACTCAAGCTTTCAGCAGTACCAAGCTCCTCTTAATACGCACCCCTCTTTCTTCATCTATATGACCTTAATATAAGCTTCTTTTTTTTTTATTCTGGTGAAAACAGACTAAGTGCAAATAAAACAGATTATACAACAAGGACTGAATTACTACATTGGTACTGGTTCTAGAGGATAACGAGGGTAGACCTGTGGGAACTGCCAGTAACATCCTGGAAGAGATGGGCCCGTGATGGCCGTATAGGTAGGCCTTGGGCGGCCCCGTCTGTGCTAAAATTAAAATTAAATCATTGCTCATTTAACCGTTCGATAGCGGTTTTCATCTTTTTAATCTCCGTCTCCTGAGAATATACACGCTACAGATCCCAACTGCGCCACTATTTATAGGACGGGATCAGCCCCATTAACTGCTGAATCAGTCATTAATTATATTCGATTCTGATTGCCGATGTAAGAACTTCTTTGTGTTAAGGTTATTAATTATTCATAAATTTACAGTCAGGAAAAGTTATGCAAGCATATGTAGTCAGTTAAGCTGTGGGCCATACTTAATTAACTCCATAAACTGTTGTACCATAAACTTAAAAACTGCCAATAACAGAAAAGTTGAACACATGAGTGCATAACATTACATCAGTAAATGAAAACCGAAACCTGTTTGGTCAAACGCTGATATTTGGACTGAACAATCATCTTGACAACATGGAGATTTCAATCCAATGTACTCGAACTAATAACCGCAGCATCACCATTGGTAAGCAACCGCACCGTGCACTGCCTAAACTCTCTCACGACGAACTATCTTGACATTCGAACCCATTGATACTTTCCACCATTACCTCATAATTAGGGCTACTGTTTATATGTATCATTATGTACATATCCCTAGAGGAAGAGATCGCTGTACCATTGATTTCTATACTTTTTAAGAAATTGTAATTAAATTCAGGTTATTTTTTATTTGTGTGTATATTACATAGTTTTCAATAGTACAGTTAAATCATTTATTTTTAAACGTTCTTTACCATATATTTCTTTAGGAGTTCTACATACTATTTTTTTTTTTTAGAATTAATTTGTCTCTTTCAATTGGAAGATGAGACTTTAGTAGAATGATAATCTGCGCGTTCGGTAATATGTGTACTTTGAAAGTCGTGGCTATAGCGAAATAATAAATTGTCTGTCGTATTCTTGGATAACTAGACTAAAAATTGTTTACTTTTCTAAATGTACGGAAGCCTTAACTTCGGGCTCATAATTTCTATTGACCTGTTTCTTCAGTTTAAGTTGTGGTAAAGCTTTCAACTAGCAATAATTGCACCTCAGTAGAACTTCATCGGTTACAATAATGCCCCTGCGCAAAAACGCGGCTGACGGAGGAGCGTGGGGGACTTCCCAAGACTCCGCTTTCTCTTCGCGGTGGATTTGGGGGGTCTCTGGGCTGTCTGTAAATATTGTATGAATGAGCGAGTGAATGATGAGCTGTAAATATTGTTTGAATGAGAGCATATATCTTAATTACTTATTGCCTTATAAAAGGCAGATTGTAATTATTGCACAGTAAAGGAATTTAACTAACTAAGTTGTGGTTTTATACAATAACGTGAAATAGTAGTTGGTAAACAATGCCATACTGCCAAGAAGACAAGAGACCTAGTTGTCAAGTAAATTCTTGACACTGACATTACATTTAATGATGATTAGGGAATTTTTTATTGTTGATGCTGTGATGAGGCAGTTTCGACTGCTTAACGCTTCCTAGTTGTTCATTTATATTCCTTCGTAAAAACATAAAGAAAACAAGGAAGGAAAGCCATTGCTTCAACAAACTCTCTTAACTCAAGCGAATGCATATCACACGTGTCAACTTTTAATATAGACGCGTGTGTCGTACTTGAGTTATGGCCGATATCCCCTTTCATAAAATTATCAACTCTCATTTCAAGGATTTTTCCTTTTTTGGAAAAGTATACAGGTAGAAAAATACTTGACCAAATCGCTCTAAGAAAAAACAGTTTACAAATATATGATATTACTACGAAATGTTGACCACTGGACTCACAGTAATTGCATTTACGATTTCGTATCTTCGTGTCGGTCAATGAAAGTATTATTAATATATCATTCATTTATCACTAAAACATCGCAAACTTTTATAAACTGAATCTGTATAGTTTAGTCTTTTGTATTGGTTTGTACTGGCTAATTTCAAATCATAACAAAAACATTTTCAAATTAACTTTGTCATTAGAAAATAAAATACCAAGGATCATTCGAATGACTTTGTAACCGAATTGAAAAAGTTGTTGAGTGACTTCAAAAGTAGTCTGTGAAGTTTCTCGAAAATAGTTTTCAATGAGATTAAAGCAAACTGTTCCTTACATAGAAATTCGCCGAATAATAGCAAACTTGATAGTGGTCTAGAGAATTTAATATTCAAACCAAAGTTATTCGGTTTATTCTGCGTGGAAAAGTCACTAATCCGACAAGAAGAAGTGGGAAAGAAGTTTTCTAGAGAAGGAAACGGTTAGCCTAACTGAAAGGAAATATGCCAATATCGGGGCTCTGTCACTACCAGCCCTCAGATTTCTTATTCACGACACAGTGGTCTTGTCATATGCCATTAAAATTCGGAGGAAGGGGCAGCGTTTTATTTACAGTAGCTTAATTCATCTCACCGAATCACTGTAGAGCCAGAGGGAAGTTGTAACAACCATAAAATGAAAATATCAGGATGGTTACTTGTTATAAAATTTTAACAAACGAACTATTATTTATGAACTATAAATATGGATAGGCATCTCCATTTCACTACCCATTTCAGTAACAAAATAGAAAAAGTATACCACAGGTCTAACCTTTTACTAACTTCACCTAACTTGTCGCTGCATCTCAAATTGATGATATATAAATGTGTCCTCCGGCCAGCTCTGCTGTACGGTGCCCCGCTATTTACCCACTTGACTGACAATACAGTCAAATGTCTCCAACACTTCCATAATGGGATCATGCGAAAAGTGGTCCGACGTATCACGAGAGGTTAAAGAACGCTGACCTGCACCCGCTTGGTGTGCCGTCGGTGGGTGAGTTCATCCGCCGGAGACACATAAAGTTTTTTTTACTCGTTGCAGTATCACACGAACCCAGTGTTTAACCACCCGTCCCGCATCGATAGCAACAGACTGTCGGGGAAAATTAAGTTAAGATTTAGTTTAAGTTTGTGTTGTTAGATTTAAGTCGGTGATAAATAAGGTGAGCCCCATCGCTTTAAAAAAATGTTCAGTAAATCAATGTATAATGTATATTATTATACATTTGTAGAATGCAGATGACAATATGTAGAAATCAGAAATTGTATAAAATGTAGCCAAGCTACACGAAATATAGTGAAGAAGTTTATTTTAGATCTATATTGAATTCTATAATATTTTTTGTAACAAGGGGATATGGAAAAAAAACTATTATTAGTGTTACGGCTATAGTACCACACTTTTATGACATTTTAGAATCAAACGAAATTTATCTATAAGAATTAGGTTAATTCAAGAGAGTTTTTCGGTTCAATTAGGACTAAATTAAAACTAAGAGGTACAGGGTATATTTGGATTAATGACGAACCACCTTTAGGGAGGTCTGGACCCGGGTTTCATTAAAACTTTGGAGGCACATTGTTTCAGTTACTAAATTACTTATCAGTGTACATGTAAATGTATTCCGCCATCAGAAGCACCTGTGTTCCGTTCTTAATCAAAACTGAATGGATGAAGAAAATGGCCAGGACTCCCGCTGTCACGAATTTATAGGAGGTCACGAGGCCACTTCCGCTTTAGTCTCCTCGGAGGATTATAGGGATGTATGGCGCAGTATAATGACTGTGCTAGAGTGGTTGGATAGGTTATTATAGAATTTTATGAACCGGAAGGGATGAGTTCAAGAGTGTTAGGTATGTTAAGAAAGATTGTTATAAAGGCTATTGTAGCTGACATAATAGGGGGCATTTACTATTGTTCTCAGGACTTTTGATTGGAAGATTGGATACGCTTGATGTTCGACTTTTTTTCCTTTCGACTTTTTAGTATAACTTTGAAATTAGTAATTTATTTTCTATCGAGAGATTGGATGCCCTTTGAACTAGTCTGCACATTTGTCCAAAGCGTCTCTTTAGTTCTTTTTAGCCTCGTTACTTGTTACTTGGATTTAAAGTAATAAATAATAAATTATACCTTTTGACACTTTATATGAAACTTATACGATATAATAATAATATATATTGAAACCTACCTCATTTTTTACCATCTCTCTTTTTACTTTACTTGATCAATTTAACTTAACTAACTTGGCAGGTCCGTCATGAGATCTTTAATTTAAATTGTTTTATGTCTTTGACATAGGAATTTATTCCGATTGAATCGCCCGATCTCAAGGCTAATTTTGTGGTTATTAATAAATTGAGAAACTAGGAATTGTGAAATTCAAATAAAATCGTTATGACAAATAACTATAATTAACATAGAGTATTGACAAAATGTATAAAAAAAAATATTCAAATCCTTTTAAATTATAATAGCTACTACTAATTACAAAACATGAATTTTAGCTCAATTTTTTTAATGGATCCATAATAATAAACAATATTCATAACACCAACCTACAACTTATCCACCCATCTGTCTCAACACGCCATGGTATTCATAACGTTCAACTGCGTTTCTTCTCCTCTCTTCCTGTAATCCAACCAACGTTACTTTCTACTATTGGTTCTTCAATAGTATGGTAACCGCCAATTCGGGAGCTTGCCACTGCGTTCTTCTTGAAGCCTTGGCTAAGACTGCCTCGTTTATCTCATCCCCACTTCTAGGAGTATAAGGGAAAATGACCCTTACCATATGTGAGGGTTCATGATCTTTATTCTCAAATATCATGAATGTTACAATATATATATGTTATGACTAGTGGCAAGACATTGTTAAGCCTAATACCTCAGGGCCTAGTGTAAACAAAGCCTAGGTATTGATAGAGGATGAGAACAGAATAAAGCCAGTTAACAATCGAACCTGTGTGCATTATTATCATCCATATTCTCTATTTTTCTTTGATCGTATACAGCCGGGAGACGATAACTTATATATATATATATTATAATCTATATATAAATTGTTTTTTATATTGTACAATTTATATAATATGTGTATATATTACCCTGATGAGGACGAGGTTCGGGGAAAGGATACCTTATGGGTACTACACCTCTGTGTGACCATGTAGGATCGAATCGAACCAGCTCAAGTCCGTACGGAGTGTGCGTATGTTGTAGCCTTATTATTTCAAAATCGCTATAATTCATACTATGACTTAAGTAAGCCCGCTACATTGTGGTAATGTGGATACCAAGTAAACATGGTATCAAATATTTCCATACATAACAGCAACTATTGGTGTACAAATGACCCTTGGCAAATAGTCAACTTGCTAAAAATATGATAAAAACTAATGATATTACAACTTAAGTTAGTTCCAACTGAACAAATAGTTCCCGACAAACGAAAGGCCTGAACTTTCAATTGATCGATCAATTTCAACTTGACGTGAACCTTTCGGACAAAATCACGATTTCAATTACGAATGCCGGTTGAGATTTATCGCCTGATGCGATTCAACTTTTATTTCATATTTTACAAGCTTCAGATACCAAATTTTCAAGAGTCAAAGGTCACATGCTACTTGGTGGGGGGTAGAGTGGGGATGACTAACCTAATCCGATGTCTGAGTCACCTGTGAGAAGCTATCTAGTCGGTGTAATAAAACCCTCAATTATGATACATATCCTTAGTCGCGAGATATTGTTTTTCCCGTTGTATTCCCTTGATATTATAGCACTTGAGGTAGTGTGCTGAGCCGCAACAAGGAGAAATAAGAGGAACAACTAAAACATTATTGCTAGAATTATTGAGCTAAAATATTATTGGCAGAACAGGGAAGCGAATTCTTTCTCTATCTCCCCGGTGTGGAAATTCCTATTATGAAGTCCAATTATTTAATCCAAATACCCCAGGTATTGGGTATTTTGGCATTTACGCCAGATCTCTCACCCATCTTATAATAATTTGATAAATATTATATTTCGTTATCAGTAATTATACGTAATTATGTTACAAGGAGTTGTATTCCTGAAGTACTACTTGTTATTTTGCAGCGCATCTAATACACAATCTTCCACTGACATAACGCTTCTTTCCACTGAAACACAACAGCATACTCGCAAGGTTAGTGCTTTTTGTGATTAACCCCTCATTTCAATATAGTTTAAGATTTATTCAAGATAAGGTCGTCACGAGGGGGGTGCCTAGTTACCCTAGCCCTGGTGGAGAAGTGAAGGTTGATTAGGCTTTGACCTGGACAATCATTTCATGACTGGACTTACTATCTGACTCCATATTTGATAGGCATGTGCCCCGACAATGCACTATGTTCAGGAGAAGAGGTATAGGGTAGGTAGTGATGGTAGTTTGTGTGGTCTTGGAATGACCACGAATTCGCACTCGGTATCTGAGGGTAGGCGAAATCCGTCCGGCTGAGTGTGAACCGGGGAGAGGCAGACTGGATTGCCGTGGGAGACACTACTGGGTAAATTTGTAGGGCCACGACAACTGTTATCCGTGAGGGAGAGATCTCTCCCAAGGAGCTGATAGTTTTAGCAAGGCGGAGGCAGGGATTCCCACTAGGAGAGTGTGGGGTCTGACAAGGCCGGACTAAAATATAGCGAGGTTAGGAAGAGAGATGCAGCGGTTTTCATAAATGAGAAGGCCAAGTCTTGAACATCAGTGCAGATGCAAGTCATCAGTTAGAGAGTCGTCTTCAGACCAAACCCCGGGTCTATTTATAGTTGGCGCCCCTCAGTAGTATCCAATCATGGGACTCGTTGTTGTGGCCAATGCCAGGCCAGCATGTGGTGGCTTTTGTTCTTGTAGTGACTCAGGCCTTGCCTGGGTCACCAGCTACTGCTCTTGGGTGAGGGTTCCTTGCCCCTAACTAATTAACTTGCAACTGCGCTATTTATAGTTTACATTATTTACAATGATTTATGGTTTAATTACATTTGTTTAAATTAATTTACAATATATATACACTAGAGTATAGGGTGATTTATCTTTTGTAGTTAGCGGTCGCTACAATGGGTCAGCCAACTCTAAATATCTCTAACTAGAGTTATTTTGTTCAGGCCACGGTAATACATTTTATTTCCTTTCACGGCATTAACGGTACTTCGAGGCCCTGTTTACCTGAGTGTATTCTGACCCAGGAATCATAGAACTCTATTTTTTGCACTAGGACACCTACCCCTCAGCTGCGTAAGTATTTTAAATCATAGTCATCCCTATATCTGGTACTGGTTGATTTCTAGTTTCTGATTGACTACCTGCCCCGCGGTTGCAGGGGTGTGAATAGCTCCTGAAGCTTTTATTAGAATTCTCCATTAATGTAGCCATTCATGCAACTAACCCCTTTCCCTTCTTTTGTAAATCTTTAATTATTTTCAAAAGCTTCATTTCAGATCTTTTAACATCTTCTTCGCCACATTCAACAAGGTAAGCATTAATAACTTCATTTGTTTTTTTTTCTGAGCCTACCAGAGAACTGACACCTCATTTTATTTGCTTGTATATTTCACTAGATCACAATAGTTTTTCTCTGAGCTACATTTATTCAAGAATAATATTGCCTAGCTAACTCAAAATGCCTCTAAATGGAGTTATTTTAATAATAACAACGGTCACTCATTTTGTTTATTTGCCGGCATGTAACGGTACCTCCAGGCCCTGCATCTACTTTATTATGTAGAAAATTGTACAGTATTTGAATGTAAGAATCCAATCATAATTCACAAGTTTGCGATGGCCTACTAAAATATATAGTTGAAGCATGTATTTAGAAATATTAGATAAATAACCTTATATTTTGCATTTAAATTAAACAATATCAAATGATGGCTAATACTTTATGCAATTTATATAATTCAAATATAATCATGTATTGAAGTATTTAGGACTTTTGTAACAGACTGATTGTACGGACTGACAATTGAATATCACTACTGCTTAAGGGCCCAAAAGATGCGGTGAGCTTGGTAACAAGGTAAACACTCAAACCATTTATTTACAATTTAAATCAAGTTTCTATATATCACTATTAAAATAATGTTTATAAATTGATGTAATTTTAAAATAGTATCATTATCAGTATAGCGTAAATAGTAAATGGTTAAATTTGGATAGTTTTGGTTAATAATGGGTTGTTAAATTGTATATTAATAATTGTTTGTATATTGAATTATTGATAAAATGTGTGTGAAGAAAATTATTCCTATTACCAGAATTGTCCAGACCAGAACCCTGGAATGGAGTAAAAAATTTTAATATAAAGAAAAATATATAACTTGAAATTTAAATAAATAAATTAATAAAAAATCGTAACATTTTGGCAGTTCAAAAACCACAATATTCCCTCGAACTATCGTAATATCCCGTACTGCCGGCTCTGGCTACTTTCTAAAGAGACGTCGTTGCCGGGCCCTTAGCAGGTTGACGACACAGGACGAGCAGCAGATGACCCTCAGAGTGAGGTCATCGATGACTGGGCACAGAGAGCAGAATAAGATAAATAAAAGAATCCGAGAGGCAGGGAGAGGTGAAGGTGAGGCCTTGCCGCCCCCGCTGAGATAAAGCCCCGGTCCGCTCGTGCCTGGAGCTCAGTCAGTCCGCGGCACCATGTGTGACTACTTCTTGCCCAAGGTGGTAGTGCCCACTTACAAGTGATAGCTGCTCATCTACCGCCGGTATGTAACAGTGACAGATACATAGTGCGCCAGAGAACCTGCTCCGTCACCACCCACGACTCCCAACCACAATTTTTTATTTTTACTTGCATTAAAAATTGCCCGCTATCAAGTCCGCTTCAAAGCTTCAAATAAAATACAAAATAATATATGTCATATAATTAATTTTTAAATTGAATACATTAGTATCATTTAACTTTAAACACCTAGTACTAATTTGAGGCTCTACTTTTAAACAGGTATGGGTCAGTCTGAAATATTATATTGTAAGGATGATTGCGGGCCATTCCTATTAATTAATATACTTCTGGTCTACCCACAATTACATGTAATTCTGATTGTGAATAGTGAGAAATTCAACTTTCCACTTTTTATTTTTATACTTTATTCCTATCCATGGTTTAATTTAGAAAATACTTGAGAATAGTTCTCTTGTAAAATAAATTACGGGTAGACCTCAATGAATGCATTAATGGTCAGTAGGTTCAATGACAGTGGCATTGCCAATAATACAATTGTTCTTAATTATGAATAGTTCATATACATACAACTAAAACTGAAAATACTCAGATTAGGTGCCGTTTAAAGCATCGGTTCTCGGCCGGTAGTCTTATTTCGTTTCCATGGGAGTTGGGGGCGAACGAAAGCAGCTGTTAAAAAATAAAATTTAACACTTAAAATCCTGATAAAAATAATAACAGTTAAACAAATCAGAACAAAATACCAACATGGATACCAACTGGATATGATAAGAAGACCTCAATTAAGACTGTAAAAAGGTTAATGATTACCAATGAAGTTGTTTGTTTGACGAAGTGAGGTGCTTCATTATGGGACTTAATATACTACAGCACAAACATTTCGACTCCTCCATCGTGACAACGAAAGCTCTGAATAGCTCTTAATGGGGTGTCGATAAAAGCATAAATAATTAAACAAACCAATAAATAAAAAATGGATCACCGTACCGGATGGAAATTAGCGTCTGTGTGTTTTATTTTTTTCTAATTAATTTTCATGTTTACATCCTAAAGAAGTTATCTACGTTTCATGCAACAGACAGTTATAATTGATATATATTAGCGTCCATTGAAACGTAAATTTTATCTCATCTATTTTTATTAAATTCAATGTAAAATTATTTCGTTAATTATTATTTGTATTTGTACTTGACTTGACTAATTGTGAACCATTGACATGTTTTTCACGTGAACATTTTTCTTCCCGCAAGGAGTATTGGTGTGTGAAATGGGAATATAAATTAATGTAAATATTATATAGACATTCTTTATCGTGCAATAATTACAATCTGCCTTTTATGAGGCAATAATAATACAGATAAATGATCTCATTCATACCATATTTACAGTTCATCATTCACTCGCTCATTCATACAATAGGACATGATTGGAGAAACTGGCCATTGCCAGGACTCCCACGGTCACGCGATTATAGCAGGTCACGAGGCCACTGCCGTTTCAGTCTCCGAGGAGGATTATAGGGATGAGTGGCGCAGTGCAATGGCTGTGCTACAGGATTAGGGTGGTTGGAAAGGCTACTGTGGAATTTCATAAACTTGGAAGGGACGAGTTCTAGAATCTAGGGTATATTAAGGTCGTTATGAAGGGTTTTGTTGCTGACATAATAAGGGGCCTTTACTATTGTTCTTAGGACTTTGGATTGAAAGGATTGGATACGCTTGATGTTCGACTTTTTTGCTGTCCCTCATAGCTCTATTCCGTATGTCCAGATTGGTTTATTTTCTATTGAGAGATGGGATGACCTTTGAAGTAGTCTGTACAGTTGTCCAAAGTGTCTGTTTAGTTCTTGTCTTTTTAGCCTCGTGTGTGGGTTCCAGGTCAGTCGTTTTCCAGATGGAAGCCTAAGTACCGTACTGTCTCGGTTACAGGAAGAGGAATAGAATTAAAATAAACTAGTGGACAAGTCTTGCGACAAAGGGTGAAGGTAATGTGGGAGCATTTTGCTTCATTAACTTTGATCCGCCATTGAATGTAAATATTATGATTATAATTCATTATAAACAATTACTTGATTTTTCATGGAAATTCGGCTTACCTAGTTTTTCGCTTTGACCGTCGATATAATAATCATTAAACATGAAGTACTAGTCCCAGTGATTTAGAAATGGTCTGATGGACAAGCAATCACAGTTTGTGCAAGGATTTTTTTACAGTCTTTTTTTTTATTTTATGAATTTCCCGAGACAAACATCTAATGGAGACGAATGAAATAAAAATATCTCAGTCTAACAATATATGAGGGAATAACCCGATCAAAATACGAGCAGCCTCTGCTCAAATATTAAACAAATAAGTGTACAATAAACAAACAATGTGATCAAACATTTGCCAACACTCTCCCACCAGTATTTGATGTGAAATCAAACTAATTGGACCGGTAAGTAGGTTGATCTAGCGCTTCAATGTTATTATTATTACACCCTCGAATATTGATAATATTATATAACATATTCACGCGTAGGCCCGAATATGTTTGTTTTCTGATCGAAGGAATTATAAAACATTTGGAGACTAACGTGAGTGGACCCACGACCTCACTCCTTGAATCTGAGCTTAATTAATTATACCTTGAAGTTGAAAGTTTTTCGAGGCTTAATAGTAAAATTTTACGTTCATAATTGCCTGTCATAGGTCATATAGTTGCCAGATGCCAGAGGGATCAATATTAAAACTAAAATATCCACTTATTTATTTATTTTGCAGGATAACAAAAAATAAAAAACTTATGACTAAAATGATAATTTCTCGTGGTTCTTGAGGATCAAATGAATGTGTTTATGAGCCTTCTTTCTGGTTGAAACATTATGCACAACAGTTTTTGACTAAATTATTGTTGCTTCACTCATACAATTTTCAAGAAACCTTTGAATGTGTTTTTTTGAATGCGTTATAAATAAAGTCAGTGGTATCATACGTTCAAGATCGCAGTATGATTAGGTGACATTTTTATTATTCTCAGGAATTTATTCTGTACTCGCTGTAGTTCAAGGAGCTTGCTAAGTACATGCCATACTCCACGAAGGTGATGCATATATTGACATAGGTCCGACAAGCAGTTTATAAATTATTGTTTTATATTTCATAGATATTTGAAATGTTTTACGAAGGAATGGAGACAGCAATGAGATGGCAGTCTTTCCGTTTGCTCTAATGTAACTTATGTAAGCATGTATATGTAATATACAGGTCAAAAGTTACGCCTAAGTACTCAACAGTCAGGGACCATTTGATTAAATATTTCCAAAGTTAATTTGTGTGATCAATTCAAGTGAATATCATTTCTTCCGTTTTTTCAATATTTATTTTTAATTTCTACCGGGGGAAGTAAAACATTTCATCTTAAATAACTAGTAATTAATAAAAAAAAATCCTTCCAATTTACTAATTTAAAAGACATACAAAAGAGAATCTCACTTTGAAATAGGCAGTTCCAGTAACCAAATTTCGATATCATCACTAACCACTTCAGAATAAATGTCAGTTTTGTAAATTCTTAAGCCAAAAAGTTACGGACCTTTTTTTCTTTAATGTAGATTTTCTTACTACTAACAAAGAGACATTAGAAATGTAAATAAATTCCATCCCCCCACACAAAAAACTCCGGGAAAGAGAAAAACCACTTTGTTTCCTGAAATTCATTTTTATCTGTATATTCTTTTTCCCTTTCCTTCTTAAAACTTTTTTTTATCGCCTACTTCCTACAAGCCTAAGGATGACGGTCGATGTTCCGATGTTTTGTTAACATTTTCCGTGAGTAATTCAGCATTTACTTCCACCATAGCTAATATTAGCATTAGAAAACTACTAATTTTTCGATGTCAGCAACATGTTGAAATAACGGACTCTTATTATATTTGTTTGTTTAAAAATTTTGTGATTATAGCTTTTAATCCGTCTAAAATATAACCGATCTTAAGATAATTTGTGGAACTTAATTATTCTACGGTACTTTAATATGTCAGGTATTATTCTTATAAAACTTATTTTGAATAATTTGAAGTTTTCTGGTATTTGTATGACTTACTAATCCTTATCTTGATCTGACGTGAGTTATGTTTTACTAACAAATTGAAAATGATTATTTTAGTCTAGGTACTAAGCTTTAAATTTTTAATGAAGAATGGAAAGGGTACATATAGATAATTTTCCGGTTCGGGTGGGAAAGTGTGGTCTAGATAAACCCTGACATATTTGACGATGGCCTGCCACTTTACTGGCCTTTCGGAATAGGAGTAGATAAATCTCTTTGCATCGGATTGCCTATGACATGATCTATATAATCATAGACAGTTCAGACAGTTGCCATCTTGAAATACTGTTCCCACAGTTTTGTTTTGGGTCTTTTCTGTTCGGTGGTGTCAAGTTGGAATCTGAATTTAGAATTAGTGCTTCTTATGTGTGGATCACTCATTGTTTGTCAGAAGAGCACCATTCCATATCCCCAATCAATTATTCACAATCAACATAGTAAGTATATTTTCGTCTATAAAAACAACTATAAGTGGTCTTAGGGAGTTTTTGTTTCCATTAGATCCAGGGTTGAATAATACTTTTTAAAAAACTGCGTCATTTGCCTAGATTGTAGTAAAACTAATTTTTTTATTTCGAAATCCCCTCTCCCCCCCCCACCAAAAAAAAACAGCATCCTACCATAGAAAGTTTTATGAGCTGTTTTAATACTTCATTTTTATAACAAATGAAACGTTTTTACAAGTTTCATCAAGGGACCAATATTTTTAGATTAGTATGTTCCGTTTTACCTGTACTATATGCAAGTAATAAACGATAGCGGGTTTTGAATACTAAATATTTCACTAATTATTTATTAGTGAAAATACAGTGACAAAGATTTGAAAACCAAATTAACTAGTCACAGCCCCCAAGTTGTTTGATATTCCTTTTTTCTCTTTCAGTTTAGGGAATATAAAAGAGAGCAAAATAATACCATTCTCAAGCCCTCAAGCCCAAGAAATATTTTTTTTACATCAGCCCTGCCATTTTTGTCAGAAATACCATCTAATTTTTTCATAATAACTTAATAAGTGCTTGAGAAACTCAATTGGAGTCCAATTAACTATCTCTAGTAATTGTACCTGAATTTCCTAGGATTTTTATCTTATTTACACATTTTGTTTAGCATGTACAACGCAAATATTGTTTTTGTTGATTTCGGTGTACCGTTGTTGTTTTTTTTTGCATAGCTTTTAACTAAGTAAAATCGAGTGGTTATTTGACATTTTGTGCAAAATTATGGGTCTGTAACCGTCCTAGAGATGTTATTGTTCACATGAAATACAAATTCAAACCCTTAAGACATATAGAAGACCTGATGTTCTTGCAGTAAAAGGCACTATGCAAGGGCTGAGCACCATTCTATTTTTGTTCTTTTTAAAAAAGCAGTTTTGACTTTCATATTTTCGGGCACACGGAGTAATATTATACTGCTCTTTTGAAACATCGTACATTTCAATCAACTATTCTAAGGCAAAGTCATGTTTGCCAATATGAAGTGACATGAGAGGATGTGCATATATGATGAGTTAATGGACTTTATGTGTGATTGATCGCCTCACCTGGTGGTGTGTAACCTGATTGATGGAACCTATGGACCGTGAACCTCCTGTTGTTTGCATTTTTTTTTAAAAGTCGTCATTGGATTTTTTAAAACCAAAAATATTTTAACTGGTTTGTCGATGTGCCTATTCGTGTCATTCCCCCTTTAAATTAACTGTACGTTCTTATTAATAAAAAGCAATAAGGTTTTGGTACTCTAAATGGACTACAATCACGAAATTCAAATTATCGTTATTAAAATTGTTTTCTTTATCTCTCTTTATTGCGTTATATATCACAGTTAGCTGAAGTTTGACTGCCACTTGTAATGGAATAATTATTGGAAGGAGGATCACAGGAATGAAACATGGAGCGTTTAGCATGAATAACTAAATATTCTTGCCCTGAAATTAAAAGCGTTCCAACAATTTAATAAGGCGCGGTGTAGGGTTGGAAATTTTAGTTTCCCCTTCCCTTTTCATGAAAATATTTAAAAAAAAAAAAAGCGTTTGACTCTGTGTGGCATGGAGCTTTAATGTATAACTTAACCAATTTTAAGAGTTATAAATCCTTTAGTGTAAACATAAACAGCACAAGCTATAATACCTGAATGCCTGCGGGGCTGCCACAGGGATCGGCTAGCACACCTCATTGAATCAATATCCACACTGACGACTTTGTCTCCACTGACCTAGTCGATTTATATATGTCCATCAACAATATGAGTATGGTCACATTTACATGGTGTGGTGACACAATCACTCGAAGGCTCACACAGTCCATAATTAATTCATATAAGTTCTTCCACCAACGTAATTTATGCGAATTCTCCCATGCAAAGAGGTGAAAAATCCTTACTGAAAGTATCTCTTGGAAGGTGGGACATTAGACAGATAATATCGTAGGCTCAAGTGTCACAGCAAATCCTCGCTGTTTGTTCTTAGAAGTTGAATGCGTATTCATCCTTTATTAACTGCTTGATCACGGCATACAGCTTGCATAACAAAAAAAAATCAATCCAGATTGGAATGCACGTGTAATAAATATTGACTCATGCCAGTGAGTCGTCAACATCAGTTATTTATGTAAGGGAATAAGGAATAATTACAAGGCGCATAGATCTTTGGCTATAAGTACGGAGAAACAAGTCCTCAGGCAAATCGTAACGAAGGAAACTGATAATTACGGTTCTCCGGCCCACTTCGAAATAGGCGAACTTGGTCATGTTTTCAAAACCTGCCGGATAGAGCAAGCTATAAATTGTTTATTTTCGAATCCGTTTCAGTAAGGCAATGCATTTCAAACACGATCTACGATGTGCTATTACAGAAAGTTCGAGTGGTCAAATTGTTATTAATTTCAGTTATTAATAAATTTAGTCATAACGCTTACCTTCAAAATACCTTCTTTTCTCGTTATCGTTTTCACGGTGAATTTTTATAAAATGGATATTTCTGGAGAAGATCCATTTGTAAATGGATTCACTTGAGGATCTATAATTGTATATAATTGTCTGTAAGTTTAAAGGGGCTATGAAGGAAAAAAAAAAAAAAAAAAAAAAAAACACCAGTGGACTCTCACTACTGTACCGCAACTATCGACCTCTACCGAGGCTTCCTACACTCCTTCATTCCCTCACACCACGTTCAAGCAGGTACTCCTAGTACAAGGATCCGCTCAACCCAAATATCCATTTATTTTTCCCTCATCCTTAATCTTATAATTAGAGAGCTAAGAAAGAAAGAAAAAATAAAAAAAAGTTAGCTCTCCTAAAAGTTAAAACTAGTTGTATACAGATTGCTCTGTTCGTAAGTTCTTTGGACCATTCTTTGAGATTTATCGAGCTCCTGAGACCATAGAACACAACATAACTTCATATGAATCAGATTGTAAACCTAATTGTAATTACAATCAGTATCTATACAGTCAATTGCATCGTGGTATGGGTCCAACTGTTATAATTAATTATTATCCGAAGAAAAAATATAATAGCACGCCGGGACTAAATCCCTGAGCATCCTCATATCAAGTCTGGGTGCTTGAAAACTTAAATTTTATTGTAAATTTATTCCCTTGATTTTAATAGCACATTACTCGTAAACCAACAGGTTGATCCAAAATGATTAAATAAAGAACCGACTTCTCAATCCAACGATTGCAAAGAAAATGGACGATTTGAAAACCGGATCATACCTAAAAATTTTCATGCCACCATTACATGCCTGTATGTATGTGTATCAATAACATAAATTTCACTCTACTAAACTTTTAATTGTTTATGGATCTGTTAATTATTACTTTCACCGATTTAAATTGAGGAACCGACCAAGGTGTCTATGAGAGAGCACATTGCAGGCTTATAGGCATTTAATGTCTGAGCCACGGAAAATACTAACTGATAACTAATTAAAAAAAAAAAGTTGTTGGGCAATTGAGGAACAACCGTGAAAATGTTTAGAGCAGTTATACACAACTGCAGAAAGAATAAAACAGACATTTCTTCTTTCTGCAGTTTATTACTATTGTAGTATACTACAGTTTATTAGTATTTTAGTTTTATTATTATTGATATATTTGAGGGCGTGGAGTTTCATCTTTGTTTCCTCTCTTTATTTTTGTTCTTTGCTTTTTTTTTTATTATTTGCTTACTTTTATTCGCCAGGAGTGTACATATTTTTTGCTAATACTCCACCCTCCATAAAGCATGAAAAAAAACATTTCGAGACCTTTTAAATAATAATTGTGCATGTTTTTTGTTGCAGATATGTGCTTTTTTAAAAAGAAAAGGAAATTTAACTCGCTGTAAACATCGGCGGCAAGTTCTGTGAAAACTAAAGTACAAGAAATTAGCTCTCAGGATTGTGGTACCACACAGCCAGCTGATGAAGCAAAACCAAAATTTTTCCAAATATGCAAGGAAAACAAATTGTAAATATTTATTCCACGAATAAAGACAGTCAACAATTTCCAACCTCAAAATAGTTTTTATTTTAAGTATCTATATTTAATATCCTTATTTCAAATTTGAATAAATGCCTAGAACCAATACATATTTGGGGAGAATTTCAATTTAAAATGGTTACCTCAATTTAGATTGCTGAAAGGTTAGTCATACTAACAGATACAACTAATGACCAGTTTTCAAATCAAATAGTTTGGGCTTGGATGAAATGTATCCCTATAGAAAATATAAGTATTTCTTTAATGTGCAGGTACGATTTTTACAATGAATGACCATTATACCCAGCTACGAATCTTCACAGTAAAAATCCCAATTGTATGAATTTTATTTGTAATAATACTGGTGAAAGAATCTCTTCTTTTGTAATTAAGAAAGTTTCTGTTGTTTTTATGAACTTTTAAACGAGGCAAAAGCCAATTAAAATAACTAAGTCTGGCATCCAGCAGATCTAAAAACTCAACTTTCCTATTCAGCATCATTTCCTGTTTAACTGTATTTAAAAAAGAAAATATCCTTTTTTAAAAGATTGAGAAACAATACTTTTTTATAGATTATATTATAGTTTTTTACCATTTTAATGACAAAAAACAACGGGGAATAAAATAGGTTAAATGTCACAATATTTGAACAGCGAATTCTTAATGTATTTATTTCCCATCCATTGGGAAGGATAAATCTATATCTTAAGAGTCTTGTCTTCATTTAGTTCCAATGTCATGTCAGCAAGATATTGTTTCATATCTTGTACAAATAAATATTTGTCTCGTTTCAAGGATTAATATGATTTAAAGATTTCTTTTTTTTTTTTCAGGCACCATTTTCTCTTGATAAAATACTCATGGCCCAATTATAAAAAATTAAATTCGTCAAATATTTAAATTAAATACACGTTCATCCACAATCCCACTAACGTTCCAAGAAACAATTTTTTTCTCTCTTTTCGCTGGTTTCTCAATTTTTTACTGGACATGAGTCTGTAAACTATTACATACCACAATTTAAATTTACGAACAAACACATGTTACAACAACACATTATAGACCTAAAAACATTTAATATATGTACTATTGTAATTAATGGCTGAACCAGTAGATACTGGTTGATTGTGCAATTGTGTAACGACAGTTGTCTTATAAATATAATTAAGCTTTACGAAGATCAGTTGCGCGAAACTATGGATGGACTATTACAAATAAATGTTATTTTTCATTTTATAACATTCATAATATATATATTTTTTTTAATTGTTTGTGTACTTATTCATTTTCTTTTACTTTGTTTTTTTTTTTTTGTTCTTCGTTTTATTATTGATTTATTCTTTAGTTGTATTGTCAAATCTTGAGATTATGAAATATTTATTAAACCTATTTGTACTAACTGTCCTTTATGCACTAACCACTAGGCTACCTTGGCTGAGCACTTGTTAGTGTATTGCGGAATTATCTTCACACACCTGTGAACTGAGATGGTTGTATCAGGCACCGCGTGTCATGCACGAGCGGAACTAATCCACCTAAGGACCGGCGAAGGTAGATGGCATAATGTCCCGTTCACAGCTCTGCTTATTTATGGCCGTCTCGGCCGCTGAGTTGTTTATTTTCCATTTAATTATGTATTTCCGCACATTAGCATATAACGGAAGGCAGATTTACTTGTCCCTTCGCGAACGTTTAGCCATCTTTGGAAAGATGGTTCCGTGATGGCCTAGAGGGGTTATGTAATTGTTAGCGAATCCTCCGCGGGGTCCGCACAGGCGGATGACGTCCTCTCGTGAACGGAACTGCCGTGCATGTACAATAGGACGGTCGGACAATCTTCTACGTCCTACCTGGTGTCACGAAGGCTGTTATTTTCTCGTCAAGATGTAAATCTCTTAGCCCCAGCTACATTAAGCCTGATTGGTTTAGGGAGGCAGCTTGGATATTGAACCGTCTTTTCGCAACGATGTACACTCTACTCAGCTAGCGAAATTAATACCAACCAAATTTACATCATTTGTAAAAAAGAAATATAAACAATCTTCTCTCGTCTGTTTTTGTAACTAGTAAACAAATATTTGTTATATTACACTGTAAATCACTTATAACGATTTGAAAGGGACCTGGGTATTCAGATCGTTCATACCCCGGATACGATTTTCATTGTATCCTGATTAAATGCCTCGTGACCTGATATAAATGCGTAACAGTGGGAGTACTGGCAATGGCCAGTTTCTCCTATCATGTCCTGAGCGTATGTGGCTCTAGGGCTCTTGGTCAGCCTCCACTGGCTCTTATCCAGTCATGGGGCTGACGGAGGAGCGTGGGGACTTCCCAAGACTCCGCTTCCTGTTTCGCATGCGAGGGAGCTGACAACCATGTGAATTTCGGAGGTCTCTGGGCTGGTTGTAAATACTGTATGAATGAGCGAGTGAATGAAAATTGTAAATATGGTATGAATGAGGTCATTTATCACAATTACCTATTGCCCAATAAAGCAGATTGTAATATTATCGTAATAAAGTTGTTTTAATAATAAAAATAAAATCGATTTATTGTTACAAATTATAAATAAATAAATAAAATTATAAATATTGATAAAAATTAATGTAACAAGTATAATCTGTGTTCTGCTACATACATAATTATGATTAATTTGCTGATGTTTTTGAAAAAGTGAAAGAACCCACAGTTCTGGCCCGAAAAGGCCGTCTTTTGTCTTTTGTCAGAAAGGTCCGCATTCCTTTACAGGGTTTTTTTCTTCTTCATATCCCCTTGTTATTTTTTATTATGGAAATCAGTATAGATTCTACATAAATGAATCTATTTACAGTAGGTCCTGTAGCTTGTCTACAAGTCCATTAAATCAGTTATACGTGCTGATAGTGACTGTAAGCTATTGGGCACTACATCATAATTTACCTAATGAGACAAGAACCGATGACAGAGAGATTTTTTTTCTCAATTTCATACATAACCTTTGATTCGATTATAACAAACATTAGCTTTTTCGAGAGTATCATTTTAATAACAACTTATAGGCAAGGCTCGTCATGCTGATTTTTTGTATGAAAATTTATAACTTAATATAACTTGAGAATTTTACCCTCTATGTATTAATGTTGGTACAAAACAGGGTATACTTGATTACGGGATGAGTCACGATGCCTTAAATTTTCTATACCCGCAGGTTTCTTCATGGAATTAGGTGCTTACTTTTCATCACGATGGGGACTGCTCCCTGTTTCAGACTCATCGTTCCTTACAGGAGAAATTCCTTAGGGCGAGGGGGGCTATAATTTGGTTTCCATAGTTCGGTAGTCAGGCATGCACCCTGACCCTACTTCGCTGGTTCCTCGGTACGTGACAAGAAAGGGTCTCATGGCCCAACTAATAGACATATACCATGGCAGCAGCAGACTACTAACCGAGTTGATTAACACGTCAGCCAGTCATCGATTAGCGAATTATGACAGTCAATATATAGCTATAAAGCTAACCATTCACATGCAGTCTCATAAACCTCCTCACTAAAGTGTTAATTAGAGCATTGTTGGGGAGGGGGGATGCATGGTGCACATATAATTGCAAGTAGGGAGTGACACGGTAATAACAAAATAATTTATGTATTTTAAGGATTTTATGATTTTAAAAAGAAACAAAAAAACAAATAATTACTGAACATACAAATAATTAGCAACTATCATATTTTGACAAAACAAAATTAGGGATTTAGCACCAATAAAATTGAACACTGTTTGCTTATTTATGGATCCCTCACATATTTGTTATTTAAAATAAATTAAAGTGATGCACCAGAGGCCTTACAGAAGCTAGAATTAGCCTTGAACCCGATTTTTATTTATCCAAAATAATTTTAAATCATTCACTTTTGCTTTTCCATACGTAAGAGTACTCATTTAAAACAACAACACATAGAATGATCTAATCAATTTGTATTAGTAATATCAATTAAAATGGTAAACTTGTTTCCACCTCATAGATATTTGGTTAACATATAGCTGGCTTTAAAGAAGAAATTAACGCCTCTAATGGTCAGGTACCTGTCTCTTGGATACCCTAGCATTGTCTTTAGCAGTGGATGTATTTCATTGGACACCTTAGCATCGTTCATTGTCAACGGGTGTACCAACAAGAGTGATAAATTAGACAACGTGCTTGGAGAATGACAACTACGAGTCAGGTGGTTAATCGAGGTGTATGTAGGACTAGTTCCCGTTATCGGGCAATAACTTTTAAGATTTTTGTTTTAATTTGAATATTTTCTCTCTCTCTCTCTCTCTCTTTTATCTAATAATTTGTAATAATAAATTTATTTTATTAAAAATGAACTTATGACTTTAGTCAAAACCTTTTTTCTTTATCGAGTGTTTGTCTTTTTTTTTTAATCAAATAATGAAGTTCGAATATGACGATCTGAATCCCCAGGTCCCTTTTAGATCGTTATAAGCGATTTACAATGTGATATAAGAAATATTTGTTTACTAGTTACAAAAGCAGACGAGAGGAGATTGTGAGAAAATTGCACTGTCGTACAAGAAATATTTCTTTACTGGATATTTCAAGCTTTTATAACACCCGTAGTTTCTAAATAAAATAATATGTTAGAGCTCATATAGACATTAATCAAATACGGTATGCCTAGTGCATAAATAAAATGTATTATTATTCTTTCTTAATATCAACTACATATTATTTATAATACATACATTATAACATTAGTTTTTTTTTAATAATAATAAATTACTACATTACATCACATATAGCACTTATGATTACTTTTTTTTAATATCTATACAAACTTCCATTGAACACACGAAACGCCTTTGTAAGAGGTTAGGGACACAGAGTGGAATTATTAATTTAATATGTTAAATAAGTTTATTTATTTATTTTTTAGCCAAGAAAATGCATTGTGGTAAAGACTCACTAAACAGCTCACATCCCTACGGTTCTCCACGGAGAAGTGGAAGAGGCCCCTAGATATTTGTAAACGTCAGTCACTGGGAGCTAAATTTCATTATCCGGGTAACATGGGACCCGTTAGCTAACTATAGAAATCTTTTCAGAGTAGCATGGCCGATCTCGTGGGAGCCCATAATTATAAATAGGTACCAAAGCAACTCCTGAAAAGTCAAATTTCAGAAAAAAAAAACACGTTGAAAACAACATTTGAGCACTGATCTGACATGAAAATATACTTTCGCTATTATGATAAGACATATCTCAATCATACTTGTAACGATTAGATGTAAGGGGATTTTTAAATAAATTTGTGTTTAGTTTTTACGTCCCAAGAATGAATTTACTTGTTTTTTGAGAGCATATTAATTGTTTTAAACCTAGTTCCTTTCCCTGAAATACGTTATAAAGAGTAATTTTCTAATGGCAATGTAGGTGTACAACATAAAGGCTCCTACTTCAGGTCTTACAGAACAAGGCCGCGCTGCTTGTAGAAAGCCGGGATCTCCGAAACGATTAAGCAATCTGTTTAATAGATCGTTAAATGGTTAATGTCAATTCTTGTCCTTGGAGAAATTTTAGAAATTAATTACATATGTATGAATTGAAATAATTTGTTGAGACTTCGTGTTCTCTTCAAAATTACACTTTTTTTTATGAAGTATACAGCTATTTAAGTTATTCATTATTTTTATCGCATACTGACTGATCCCTAATAATTCTACTCACGGTAATTCTGCCAACATCCTAGTGTTGAGGTTTACAGTTACTATAAGTTATATAATTACAAGACAACCTTCAATAAGATGTAATTACGTTGCATTAGAGCAGACCATCATTTGTATTATACAAGAGACCACATCACATGACTCCAATCTCAGTTACTAACAGACTTGAATCTCTACTTCAAGGCTCCCGAACAACGAAGTTTTTTTGTTTTTTTTCTATACATGGAATATAATATATCATCCCAGTGTTCTCTTGCTTCAGCTAAATGTTATAAGATAACATAAATCAATACTTATAAATTTACATTTTTGTTTACAAACAATATTGTTAATCTATTTCTTACAAAATTTCTGAAACTGTCAAACATGTATAGTCTTAAAAGGGCTTATGTAAGAGCTGAATTTTACCATCAGAATCATTAAACACTAACAATGTGCGCAATATGATTAATTAGCACAAAATATATAGTGCAGAATTTTATTTGTTAAATGTTATTATTTAAAATTCATCAGCAGACCTTTGGAGAGAAAACGTTTCTAATACGTCACAGGCCATAATTCTGTGGAGGTTTCAAACCTAAGCTCGTAAGTCAGTTTGAGGTGTAAGCTGCATAAAGAACAGAACCCATGACTCATAAAGTGGCTGAATGGAGAATAAATACTAGCCAAATAATATAGGGGAAATTATTGGGAGCGTATTTGACTCCATTACTGTTATCTGCCTGCAATATATTTCCCTTGCCTCATTCTGTAATGAATTTCCCCAACGCAGTAGTGAGAATTCATTAACAGAAAGTAGCACCTGACAAACCCAGTGTTTAACACCATGACCCCACCACCCCTCCCGCATCGATGGCAACAGACTGTCGGGTAAAAATTAGGTTAAGAATTAGTATGTAAGTTAGTTTTAAGGTTGATCAAAAAGGTGAGCCCCATCCCCTTAATTAGTCAGTTTAGTACAGTCACGTATAATTTGTATCATTATACTTGTTTATTCATTATATAATCTTGATAAAATAACAAAAACTGTATATAATGTAGCGATGCTACAGGAAATACAAAAATAATTTGTAAATAGATTCGCCTGAGAATCTATAATTATCTATAAGTTAAAAGGGGCTATGAAAGAAAAAAAAACAAAAATAAAACAGAAAGTATATTCATTATAAGAAACACATGGGCAAAAATTAATCTGCTGTTAATAATAATCCTTTACGTTGTATTTAATTTTTATAAAGTTTTTGTATTAGATTGGAAGAGATTGTATAACTTAGTTTTTAAATAACACCAATGTTTGTTCCTCTTAATGAGCTTTTTTTAATTAGCCGGCACTTTCAACGGCACCCTTTTGTCGTCCTTGGACTAAGACAATTATACAAGCTAAACATTAAACACATGTATTATTTAAATTAACAAAATAAAATTATATAAATAGTACTTATTGTGATGATTAAATAAAATGACTAATAGGGAAAGTAAAAACCTATACATATATCAATGTTATAGAAGATCAAAGCAACACTCACCGCAACAAAGCGGTCAGTCTATGACAACAACCTATGGAGATCTGGCTTCAAAATGACAAAAATTTAAGTAGGGGTAAATCCAACACCCCTGTACACAATAAGACCAGGAAGCAGTTTTAATACTAACATTTTATCTCCAGGTTTTCAAGTATCGGCGTCTTAACGTTGTATCTCTTTTATGAAAAATTTTCATTTAACAATGGTCCCAATTGCTATTTAAAACTTGAAGTATTTGATCTTGCCTGCTCGAATAAATGTCAACCTGAATATCTGGCGTAGTATTAAGTATTTTCTAACAGCATGACATGAATACCTCTTACCTGTCCGTTATCCTTCTCCGATCATCTCGTAAAGGTTGATGGGCTGTTTTTGGTTTGTTTTTGTTTTTTTATTAAATTTCATTTAATTTAGTTTACAGTCGCCAGAATGTCTCTTAACCAAAATAACCACTTAATATATTTGTAGGAAAACAAAAAACCTAAAACAAAACTAAAAATTTCTAGTGGTCCTTAAGGACTAACTTCTAGTGTTCTTTAAAGATAAAACGAATGTCTTTATTTGCGTAAGCAAGCGTATATCCAGATTTCGAACAAGCCACAAATAGATATTGGTTTCTCATTTGAATATTTGTTGACAGTTTAAAGCTTTTATTTATTTATTGTACCGATCTAATATTCCATTGCATGTTTAGACGTTATTTTCAAACAATCTAATAACGGTTCTGCAATAACTAATATTTTTGAGATGGGTTTCCTTTCTGTCTTAATAATAATTTATTATGTCAGGCTCCAGCTACGACCTGATTTCTGAAACAAACAAACTTTCAGCTGAGATGGACGGACATATTGCCTGAAATGCCTACCTAAAAGAAGCGGGCTGTCTAATGAAGACTGACAGCCTTGACTGCACTCGACCTCGGAGCGAGAAGATGACACGGCTATGTCATCAGAGCCCGGGGCCGGCTCGCTCACGACTCTCCGCTGCCTTCACCTTGGGACTGCTTCACCTGCCCAAGAGGCTCCTGCCTAACTGTCTTCAGCCCATTCTGCTAAGTGGCCTAACATCTTCTCTCCCAGGCCGAACTTCTCCTCACTGAGTCACCACCTCCGGGCACCTCATCAAGTTGAAGGCCCCCTCCTTCCTTAGGTGATCCCTTATTAGCTCCCGAGCACTCGCATCTCAAATGATGCTCACATCACGACGCAACATCCATGACGGAATATACTTCGTCAACTCTAATACAAATAACCAAGCTATTACTCTGGAGTGATGATAAATTAGATAAACTGGATATGATGAGAATAGAATACAAATAACTAACCTTGAGTCCAATAATTATACAGTGGAAATAGTATTTTATACTTCAGAATATATACAATTATGATTGAGGAATGAGCAAAAACAAAGAAGAAATAAATGGATTAAAATAAAAAAAAGTAAAGCAACCAACTCTTTTGTTCTCTCTCTCTCTCTCTCTCTCTCTCTCTCTCTCTCTCTCTCTCTCTCTTGAAAGAGAGAGAGAGATCACAAATTCGAATTAAAACAAAAATCTTAAATTCTCACCAAATATCTATTATATTACATCAAAAGTCGACATTTCGCTTATTCAGCGCCTCCTTCAAGACTAGAATTCAAATACATTGCATACAAAGCACTTAAATTTACTAACACATAAAACAATTATATACAGAACAATCAAAACAACAAATGATAAAGATAACTTCCTTAATACAAAAACCATTTATAATATGAAAAAACGTATTTAAAAGAGATAATATTTTTGTACACCTCACCGGAAATACAAGCGTTATTGTGTTGGGTGGGTTATATAAATTTGGGAAGGGATATCAACCCTAGCCCTATAAGTATTTCATGATATTGGTCATTTATTATATATATATATATAATTCCTTTTAATTTATTAATTATTTAATTTAATAATTTATTAGACAACAAACTTCATTCATCATAAAAATCAGAATTTCTTCAAAGCGACATATTAAACTACTTAAGTTCCTACGATCCGTCTTATAGCTGACTAAAACATCCATATTTTCTGTTATTTCAACTGCTTACATTGTATGTGCTCTTTTTGCACTATATGTACATATTCGAAGTTAAATCTATGTTAGTGAATGTTGCGCTTATGCAGTTTTAGGCTTTCGGTCTCATGTTCATGTTGATGTTTTTAAATTCGTCATGCTCTTATTTGGTGTAATTTCAACAGAATTTGGCCAACTTGAATTCCATATATTTTTGATGTTTTAAATTATAAACTAAAAATACCAAAGTATAAGGCAAAGCCCTAGCTATTAATATTACTCATTTGCCTTTGTTACGTTATTCCAAGCTTTTTTTACTAAACAGCTTTATTATAATAAAATTACAATCTGCCTCATTGGGCAATAAGTAATTGTAATAAATGTTTTCATTCGTACCATATTTACAATTTTTTATTCACTCGCTCATTCATACAGTATTTACAAACAGCCCAGAGACCTCCCAAGTTCACATGGTTGCCACCTCCCGCCCATGCGAAACAGGAAGCGGAGTCTTGGGAAGTCCACTGGATGCTGATCATGAGCCCTAGAGCCACATACGCTCAGTACATGATTGGAGAAACTGGCCATTGCCAGGAATCCCTGTGTTACGCATTTATATCAGGTCACGAGGCCACTGGCATTTTAGTCTCCGAGGAGGATTATAGGGATGAGTGGTGCAGTGCAATGCTGTGTTGGGGGATTAGCGTGGTTGGATAGGTTAGTATGGAATTTCATTGTTGTGGCCACCTCTTAATTACGAATTAGAAGTTCCCCTCTTCTCGGACAAGAAAATATCGATCTGTTTCCATATGTTTATAATATAGCTTTTGACGTCAGTCGGAGAGGGGGGAGAGGCTGTTGGGGGAAACAGCTGGCCTGCTTATATAACCGCATTGCCTTCGAGGGCGGACGGCATAACGAACAGGACCGGGACTTGGAACAATGCTCTCTCTCTCTCTCATTCATATCTGGCCATTCCAAGACCACATAAACTACCTATAAACCTACCCTGTTTATCCTGTAAGATCTTATGGAGTCAGATCAAAACGAATTAAGCTGCCCGCCGACTAGGCCACCAGCAAGGGTAAAAGACCACAGGTCCACCCACCTTATCTCTTTCTTGGCGTTCGCCGGAGGTGGCTAGATGTTGTAGCTACCCTAGCCCGCGGCGGGCGTCTCCTCCCCACCTTCGGGACTCACACATATATGAACCCGACATCATGAACTAGACAGGGATGAGCTCAAGAATTTAAGGTATATTAAGATCGTTATGAAGGGTTTTATTGCTGCCGTAATAAGGGGCATTTACTATTGTTCTCAGGTATTCCAAGCTTATTTTATTTGTTTGTTTCGTATCGTCCAAAAGTTATCCTTCTTTTACACGATACTGCTGATTATCTAAATCTTGGTCGCTTTTTAATATTATAATCTCAAATTAGCTACCAATGCTTAGTTATTAATTTTATTTCTTTCTGATCTTTACTCTTGATGAGTCACTGCCACTCTAGTTCTACCTAGTGGTACTATTAGTACCAGTAACAAAATTACACCAGTGTAAGGGATTTGATTCCCGAAGTAAATGGTAGAATAGAGAGACGCCACACTTAATTAAGAACAATTTCCCAAAAAGACCCTTTTGAAGTGGGAGACATGTGTTCAGGCTTATGAGTTGTGACTCGTGGAAAAGATGCATCTTTGGAATGAGAGTTAGCTTCCGCAGGTTTTTTAAGAGAGCTTCAACATTGAGGCATTTAGTGCGGTTCAACCTTCTCCTAGATTATGGTTATGGATGGTTTTAAGAGGTAAATGGGGCTCTAAGAAGATTAAACAGGATATAGGAGGCCAAGAAATCATCCCTGGAATCAATAGAAGCACACAAATAAATTTTGTCTTCGTGTCGTAGTCTCGATTATTTCGTAGGATGGGGAATCGTAAAAAGAGGTGGTTTTGAGATGCCAAACCTTTAGTTGTATTTGAGCGTGAGCTGAAGGGTACGTCAGAAGAAGGGTAGATTAGAGAATAACAGTGGAGAGATAATAGTGGAAGATAAGATTCTCTGAGGAATCGGTGAATGGCAAAATCTGTTCTGCTGCCTGAGCTTCTCGTGTAACTAATTGAAGTTTTCAATGAAGCACTTGTCTAGGAAATCGACATTTAAGTTGCCAGCTTATATCAGTTATAGGATGAAGAAGATTGAGGAAATAGCTTTAATGATAGCATTAAAATGCTGTTTACATTCACTGGCTGTTATTTTGTTTCATAGTTGTAAATCAATTAATAAAGACAACAAAAAGTTCATATTAAAGTTAATTTTATTATTTATGTATGTATGTGTATAATGCATCCTGCTGAAAATATTCAGGAAATGGGCTCATTACCTTACCTAACTTTTTTTTCTACTGTCATATAAGTGGCCAAATCAGGATTTGAACTATACGAGGCATAGCCCGGGTAGCCCAAGCTAGACTCATCGGCGCGAATAATTCAGTGCTGGGTGGCTGGTCATCGCGACTTGTCTTCAGTTAAATAATCTTTGTAGAGGAGAGTATTTTAAAAGAAAAGAAAGAAAAGCTTTATTATGAAGTACAAGCAAAACACTGGTACATACAACTATTAAGAGTTTTGTTACTGTGATACATACTAGTTGGGATGTTTAGGGACGAGTGCTTGGGAAACAAGTGGGGACTGGGGCTATAGCTAAGACACGTGTGTATAAGGGCAGAATAGTTCCGGGAATTAGGATGGAGGTCTTGGAAGGAATGCGGTTGCTTACTTAAAAATATCAGTGACTTCCATGAAGTCACTAAGCAGGTATACAGTTCTGCTCAACCCCCTTCTACTTTTAGAATTATATATAATATTAGCATTACAATATTCTTAGCATTATATAACTTTCGTTAAGTCCTTTCTCGTTATTAATTGCTGATTCACAAAAGATGAATTTAATCACAACCAGTGAATATGAATGACATATAAAACAGCGGTGACATGCCGTTATTTGGGCAAAAGACGTCCACTGATATCTCACCAAAATTGCACAGAGGATTGGCTAATCGTATTAACAGGTCCCTTCTCCAGCTTCTCTTAAGCCGTCGAGGAGCATTATGAGGTACGTCAAGACTTCAGTTATTATGCCGTCTGAATTTAAGGGTTCTCAACAATCTGACATTTTGTGTTAAGAGTCAGTCAGTTTTAACATTTAGTAACATAAGTTTTTACTTAAAACTAATTTAAATACCTCGGAAAATACATTTTTGACTTTTTTTTATAAATATCAAATAAATTGCAGTAATAAAATAAATTTAATAAAATATAAAAAAATCTTTAAATTTTATGAAAAAAACGTACATTTTTGTTGAAATGAAACAGTTTTCTTCAGAAAATTCGTTGCTGAATGTTTTTCTGATAAATTGCGAAGAAACTGCATCAAGTTTAGATAATGCTTTATTCTATGACTGGACTGGCTTAGGCAGTCGTAGAGTAAGTCGGTGGAAATAGCCCAACTCTTTTATTCAGAATAATAATAACATGGTGTCAAATTTTCCTACCATTAATTAAGATATTAACAAGTAGGTACCCCGAATTCTGCAGAACTGCATGATCGTTATCAATTATTAATGCAATTAATTAATAGCAAGATATATTTTCTGTAGTTCCCAAATTCTCACAAACAATACACACAACAACCAAGTCACGGATTTTACCTTTATACCTCCGTTTCAAAACGTTTTTAGTGAAACTAGGTCAAAAAATATAACACTTTAACTTTCCTAAATGTAATAATATACAAGAAAAATAAGGCATACCTAATAATACTATTTCATGATACAATGAAACTTATTATTATTATAATATTTGAGAAACACGAATTGCACTTCATCGTAAACATACTACTCCCACTTTCGTTTTTTTTTTATGATTTTAACTTAAACCTACATTTAATCACACCTATTATTTGTTTCTTATTATCAGTCGATAGTTTAAAACTAACAGTTTTCAGCAATTCCCGTTTGCCCGTAATTTTCTAGGCCTCGTTGGAATATATGAGTCGTTTATTTTGAAAGTGGCCTAAGTCCATTTATACTTAAATTAAGATATTTAAGGGTTTGTGTTTCAATGCAATTAAAAATATACGTACAGGATACTAATGAGTCATACTGCTTAAGTGTATCTAAAGGTGTTAAGTTTATAGTTCCTATTAAAATAATGGCGATTATTAAGTTAATAATATGCGTTTTCTTACCAAGAATGGATATTAGGCCACTTTAACAACCAGATTCGTGATAAAATTTGAAGGAGCCCAAGTCCATTCAACGTAATTTAAGATGTTTCAATTAAATCGAAAAAAACAATACTCAATTTATTTTACATATCTTTACAAAACTTCAAAAACATAATTTATGCGATTCAAAGTATTTTCTATCTACATAACGTACAAAATTACAAACATAAATTACAACGTACAAACATAAATTACAAAACAATTTACTACTCATCTACATTTCGTGTGTGTGAAATGGATTTGAAGAAATCATGATGTTCCGGTGGTATATAGAATTTTGCTGTTGTAATTTGTCTGATATTTTTATACAGTGCTGTCAATACAATATTTTCGAACTTTCTTAGCCTACCCCGACGTGGTAATAAATTCAGGACTTTAAAATTTTCATTCTCATTCATTGATGTCTTATAGAAACTTTTAAATGGTTCATTTCTGACAAAACGCATCCAAAATATTTTTATATCAGTTTATTGATTCTCCGCTAACATTCTTTACCCTTTGAAATTGCGTCTTCTAATGATTTTGTTAATACAAAACATTCTTGTCCTATTTCATTTATAATAAAGTTATTACCTTTCCGACACTTTTTGATAATAATGTTAGGGGACAAACAGTAATTTTTTTTTTTTAATTGATATTTCTACCAGGCCAAAATCTCTATCACTTGGTAAAAGCGAATGTTCTGATATTAAAAATTTGTGATCTATGATTTCTACGTTATTTTCAACAGTTTAGACAATTTTTAGCGACTTTAATGTTTTTATTTTGCCCCGCAGACATGTCACTGTAAGCTCTAATGTGTCTTTAACTTCTTAAATTTTTAACATGTCTTAAGATGCATGAAGCTATTTCTTGAGCACCTCTTGATGCAACAGTTTCATCCCAGACGCACATGTGAACATTGTCGTTCTGAAATTTGTGAATACCCAAATTTAGAACGTACATATTGCGTTTATAATATGCTACTGAAGTAGTCAACTTTTTGCAAGTCAAACGAAATAATCTGAATTAGGTGATATTCGTTCCTATTTTAGTTTAGTGGCTTTCAAGCTGATTCTGCTATTCTTAAATGAACATCGTGTTCTTCTGTAAGCTTATTCTTCTCTTCATCATCATTCGATGCTTTAATTATGATGTTTAATAAGTCGTATTTTTGACATGTATCTTTGCGCGGTTGGTGGAAATGTAAATTAAAATCTTTTTTAAATATTTGTTTGTAAGTCCACTCATTAACGACTTTTATATTATTTTCCTTGCAACAAAGCTTGTATAAATTAAACATTTTCCTAAGAGTTATATCAGGATGTAGATATCTTCTATGAGGATTATGAGATCTGGTATAATGGGATTCAAATTTAGAAAAACTTTTAATATGGTTTTGGACGTACTTTTTCTCTTCCTCAGAAATTTGCCTTGATGATCCAACCATACGCCCACGTAAATCATTTCCTACATTTGCAGAGTTTAATACGCGTTTTAAGCGTCCTTCACTTACTTTAAAGGTATCCAAAAATAATTGTTTACAGGCGGGAACTTTTCCGTTGTTAATATTTAACAAATACCTAAAACTCCAATTTCTTGACGAACCTTTTCTGTTTTTATACGTCTTCGTTTCACAGTTTTGCCCTTAAGCAGTTTAGCTTCGTAAAGCAATACGTTTTGTTTATTAAAATCTCCCAAATACCAAAACTTCCCAAAAATATCCTTTCTTTCTTCTTCTTCGTAATTTTTTATGCAAGCTTTTCGACAATGGCAATCTTTTTTTTTGGAAAACTTTTGCAGGGACAGTATTTCCGGTTTGAGTACAATATCTTTTTCTTGGATTCCGTTTAATCTTTCGCACTTTTTGCATGTATGTTTCATCAATCTTTTCTCCATTGTTATTTGTATCTTCATCCCCTGAAGACGAATATTGGTCTATAATTCTGTTTCTTTTCCGATTTTCTTCATTAGTTACAAATTCTTCTTCACTATCTGAACTAAATAAGTCTAGTCGTTTTGTTCTTCCCCATGGGTGAAATAATTTCTAAAATTATTAAAATTAAATAAAATTTCTAAAAGTTTTATATCTAATTTGCTTAACTTCCTTAATTAAACGTACTGATTATTCAACTAATGCAATTGTCCAACAATTGAGGTTAACTTGTTAAATAATGATTATTTAAAATTACCTTCATCACAGCCTTCAGACATTATCAACAATTAATGTCTTAATTTAACTATAACTGGACTTAGGCCGCTTTCAAAGTAAACTGCTTACTTATTGAACTAACTCTGAAAACTTATGTGTCCAGAATTATCGTATCTACTCGGAATATAAGTAACCTCAAATGCTTTATTGATAAATAACTTGAAGTTGTACATGTAACCACTGGCAACCGGAAATAATTGACAAATAATATTTGACCTACTATCATCAAAACTAATTTCAATGAGACCAATGACAATGCTACAGGTCATATTGCTCTTATCTTAGCAGTGCCTTCAATAATAGTTGCTGTACTTTTGCCACACGCACTAACGTTGCGGTATTGTATCAACCCTTTTCAACGGCGCACATTCAAATCTTATAAAATTTCCTTTCCGAATTGCTCGATTGGTTGTTGAAGAGAGATGCTAATTCACTCTTTTCAAACAGATAATAGATTGATCTCTCTTGTAACTCACGCCTAATTTAAATTATGTTGTGACATTTGGTACACGCGTAGCTATCAGATTTATACTTACTGCTAAGTTGATTGAGCCCGTAAATTATAATTACCCTTTGGGATATGAAAGTTTCAATTATGGGTTAACTATAGGTTTTATAGATTAGCGTTTATCAATTTAAGAAAAAACACTAATAAATAAAATAAGAATATAGATTATTAGTGGTAAAGTAAATTAACTTTAGTTCGTTGGACTAAACCAGTATGTCATTTGAAATAATAAACTAAACCAGTTTATATTTTAATTACAATATATACATAATTTATACATGAATGTATAAATTTATAAATTTGTATTAGTTTATGCTTGTAGACAGTAAAAAATAACCTGTAATTGTTTGGCTGATTGTGTTTGTATCTTTTTAAATCCAATGTATTGTTCCTTGATTTTCCACATCAATTTCAAACAATCAATTAGTCATATTCACCACTGAAAACCTCTTATAAGGGATTAGTGTATTCTAGAATTTTACTAAAGGGATCCTGACTAAGATATTTACATTTGCCTTAACTTTATATTTATAATGTTTTTAACCTAGTATTTATATTCGTCTAACCTAATATTTACAAAAACAAATTAAATAAATAAAAAATATGGCATCTATCTGCGGAAAAAGAGCAGAAAGACCATTGAATTCCACTACTTAACATTAAGAATCGCTAGTTCGGTCACTTGCAGGTCTGAATCTGTTAATTAATAATTAATAATTAAATTGCAGTCACAATTATTGTACCCAATCCTGCTTCAGGCAGAGCAGCATGTATGGAGTTTGGGATCTCACACGATTGCCAGACACCAGAACACCCCCCCCCCCCGTCGATTCATCAAGTGATCAAAACTAATCTACAAGTGAGTTACTGGTCACCTTCACAGTTGAGACCTCCATCCACATCTGAAGCCGTCAAGTTTTTTTCTTCAGTCACTTCGTCAGAACAGTTTGGAGGGGCCTCCCAGGATCCCAGACTGTGGGTCAATGTCCCGATTTAGATGAACAAAACTGGTATCCAAATAAATGAATATTCGCACAGGATAATCAGTTTAGTAGTCACAGACCTTGAATAGGCTAATGCGCTTCGCTTAAGACATTCAATAATCCCAGAGCGTTGTTCAGAAAACACGTTTAAATAGTTCTTCGAATTCGACCAACTCTACCCTCATTTGGAATAAGGTATTAGCAGTCTTCAAGTGTTACTGTAAACATATCCTTTGTTTTCACATGCACATTGTTTTCGTAATGAAAGCTTTTTAGTTTTACTTCAAATAAGTATATTTTTAGCTAACAAAATTTGTCAAAACATAACTATAATCAAAGCCAACCAAGATAATTCTTGTTTCTTTTTTTTCCCAATGGCATGCCAAAGATTCTGTGTCATTTCATGCGTCAGAAATTTCATGCGATTTTTGCGTTTTGGTAGTTTTTGATTTTTTGTTTTTTCTTTTTAGAGAAAAACCTTTAAAATAGTGCGGAAGGATTATGTTTATGTGTGAATAAAACAGACCAAAATAAATGTCGCTTTTGGAATTCGTTTCACAAAAATTCGATGCAAATGACATCTCTGAGCACACCATTAGCCAGTTTATTTTTTTAAAAGAGGTTTTTTCCTGGTTAAAACAAGAGGATATTTCCTTTACTATTTTGTTTGAAGTATCTAGAATCCCTTAATGAGACCCGTAGCCTTAGGGGGACTCCTGAAAAATTGTTTGAAGAAGAGGAAGATGAAACACTTACTGTCTACTTATAGCTGTTGATAGTTGACTCCAGGCAACAAAAGAAAAATAGACAACCAAATAGATAAACAAATGAGTTATATAGTTCTGAATTTTTCTACAGTTGTTCATTGGAGTGTCCTGTATAACATCGAGACCCCACCAGTGGGGAGTTTGAAGGTCCCTTTTTCGGTGTTCATCAAATATCTCGCGAACTATCAACTTTAGAAATATACAAATCTAAAGTACACAAAATTTATTTTCTTTGCATTAACTGCGCAAATCTCTAAGTAGGTTGATACTAATTCAAATCTATATTTTTCTCTTGTTAATGAGTAAACACATCACCAATAAATAGTTTTGATCTAAAATGTCGTAAATCTTTTTTTATTTATCTAATGCCTATTATTAATAAATCACTAAATCACTGCCCCTGTATTTAATTTGAGCTCATAATGTTATGTTCGGAGGAGTGAGAAAAAGAAAAACTAATTGTGAATTGAGACCATGCATGGTAACTTGATTTGTAAGTGAAGTGAATAAACTCCATTGCAACAACGAAAAATACTTGGTCTATAGAACGATTGATCTTACTGTTAATCTGAATATTATTTTATATCTGAATAATTATATTAGACTTAGTGTATACCGTGTGGACTTGGGGGCCCCTGGGCTGTTTGTAAATATTGTATGAATGTGCGACCGAATGATGAATTGTAAATATGGTATGTATGAAAACACTTATCTCAATTATTTATTGCCTATTAAGTAAAGGCAGATTTTAATTTCATCATAATAAAGTTGTTAACAAGAAAAAAAATGATTTAGTGTGAAATGAAACCTAGAAACAGGTCCCTATATGAGGTTAGGGTGCGATCGTAAAGGCTTTGTCCGCCTAAATCGGGACTTTGGCCCACTGTGTGAAGCAGTAAGAAAATTTGGATCTACATGCTCCCCCTTTTTCTTTGTGTCTTAAATTCTCCAACGCCCCATGAACCTTCATCAACTCCTCAAAAAACATCCTTTAAAAAATTTAAAAATAAAATTAACAAAAACAATATTATATAGTAAGTTTAACCAGATTTATTTTAGATTTTTGATTATGTCAAATCGTAATACAGATCAGAAATCTTATTACAGAGCTGTTTCAATATTACTTCAGTATAATGCATTTAGAAAACTTTTAAGGCTCTTCTATGTTTAATTGAAGCTGATTTGATTTTTCAGCAGAGTTTCAAATATTTTTGTTTAAAAGAATTTCCTTGGTATAGCCAATAATTCAAGCCTTAGGCATATCGATTTCCAATTTATTAATTAAAAAATTAGCTCTAAATATATTTAGCCTCATTAGGCAGCAGGTGGAATTTGCAACAATGCATAATTTCACATCAGTCAAAGAGGGGAAAATAAAATATAATTAACGCCATATAACTAAAATATTACGATCTTATTATAATGTTATAGTAATTATAATTCACCAAATTCCCTAAATTATTAATTTTATTTAAAACAAATACTATTAATTATCCTTGCCATATTCGGATTTTTCTACACAAAGTAACTTTAAAATTATACCTTAAAGAAATAGAGTTATAATTCTGCAAGGAAAAAGCCAGGTCTCCTCCTAAAGTACTTTTGTCGGAGCTAAGTATTAATAAATCTTTTTAAAAACTTACAAGTGCGTCATAAAAATAATAACGAAATTAAACGTGGGGAGCTTGCTCGCACATGATGGTCTGTGGTGCATGTTTATTAAGCGTCTTCTATAAGGAGGAAAGAATAAAAACAAATATAGAGAGAGATATAGCATGTACCCATAACGACTAATAATCATTATTATTATTACCAGTACCTTGCTTCCTTAAACCATAATTCAGTCATAAAATAAACAGAAAAAACCTATGTCACTAAGGCACGCTTAAGTGCTAGAGCATTGCGCTTTGTAAAAGACCGAATAGGAAGCTTCATAAATTAATCCGCTGTAGAAACTGTACAAAAAGTACTGGGCAACAGTTCACAATTTAGCTTACCTCAGAAACGAGACATACAAGCACATATTAAACCGCATTTGGAACTATAAGAGTTTAAAAACTACATCAGGGCAATACGAACTTTTCAACTTAACACCAAAATCAATTGATATAAAACTCTGAATAATTCAATATAAAACTCAGTTTAGTTTAGCATAAAACTAGAGAAGTCACCCTTTTCTTGACTCCAAGGCAAAATGCATAAACTCATAAATCCTTTATATAACAACTTTCTTCTCCTGACTTACCCCGAACAACTAGAGATGGATAAAATTGACTAATCTTTATATTTAGCTTCAATTCGAAACAAGTCAATTATTATTTTTTACCACACACATTATTTTTTATGGTTGATACAGCACATTCCCCGCTCGTGACGATACAGCTGTATATGGGAAGGCTCATCAAGCAGGCATCGTTGTACCAAGGTGGAGTAGTGAAAGTTTAAAGGTTATGAAAGTTATACCAAGAGAAGAAGGTGCAAAACTTTGTAAATTGTAAATAGTTTAACATATTTTTTAATTTCTCGTTATATTTTTCTTTTTCTTTTGAAGAATGAAGAAAGTCTCAGACAATCAACCAAGATGTGGTGGTCCATCTGCTCTAGGATACGCGCACCCTGATGCTCATAATTGTAAATAAACAAATAAAATGTTTAAAAAAATAAAATGTACTTATTCAACTTATTCTTACGATGTTTTTTCTTTTTATATCTTTAAACTTATTTTATTGATAATAATGTTTATAATGTTTTATGAGAAAACAAAAATGATTAATGTGCATAGCCTACATAATCTAACTAAATTATGTAATTTAAAGGAAAGTAACTAACTCAAAAAGGTTTGTCACCTCAAGAAGATCTTCGTTGAGGTAACATTTTTATTAAACGTTAAAATTATGCATTAAACAAATAAATAACCATACTTTTAAGAACTCAGCTTAAAGGAGAGCCCTAAAAAGTTTAGGTAGCGTTCAAAACGTATCGAATCTCTGGAATTTTAGCATTTGAAATGGCAGCCAATCACTGTAAACATTTTTTTCAGATAGGAATCAGAGAATCAAAGAACAATATGACGTAGGACCCAGGCACGGCTATGAAGATAAAACAATAATTAGCGAAAGATATAAAACCAACAATAAATGTTGCAATGGGGAAGTGTTTTTCACTCCTTTGAGGGCTGCCGAACACACGGACACCTGATTTGTCTCAAGGACCTACACCATGACCCATCATTGCGGTGTTTCACCGCTTCCCGAGTTTTAACCAAGTTTTTCTGAAAGTAATAGAACTAAAATCACTAATGACACCTGTAAAGATTAACTTTTTGATCCAGTCCCAATATCATAGGACACTATTATCGTTATCGGATAAACAGTCTTCAACTATCAACTTGATCTATTATAATAACAATGTAAAATTGAATATATAAAATAAAAAACATGACAAGAACTCAATTTACGTAAGAAATTGGCTCAAATTGACAAGTGTACTAGCTTACAGAATAGTCTGTATTTTTTTTTGGGGGGGGGGGGGGGGTTATTTAGGCGTAAAACCCTCCGTTCATCATCAATACCGTTGTTTGACTACTTAGGCTCATTTTGGGAGCTTTGGGTTTGTTTCTCTTGGGATGAGAATCCAATCGAGGCTCCCCAGCCAGAGCCCAGGAGTACGTCATTTATAGGTAGTGTTTTATAGGATATGGGCAATGGCCAGAGGATGTACATGAAAACCATGATGTAAACCACCTCACGTAGATACATTATTACAATCCACTAATGTGTACATGTTCATACCCATAGAAAATCCAGCAATGCCCCCATAACCCCAGGCAACGGCCCCGTGATGACCAAAACATCCCAAGCCTACCTCAGTAAAAAAAGATAACGTTTCATTACCATATGGGTTTAACTGTTTCTTTTTCTTTTATTACAGCAAGCAACTTTATTATGATAAAATTACAATGTCCCTCTTTGGGCAATAAGTAATTGTGATAAATGATCTCATTCATACCATATTTACAATTTTCATTTACTCGCTCATTTATACAGTATTTACAAACAGCTCAGAGACCTCCCAAGTCCACACGGTTGGCTGGTTTTAAAAAATATTTTTATTAAGTAAATATATTTCAGATATATTGGCTGATATGAACCCTATTGATGAATAGATGACAATGAACAGATTAGTAACTTTGTGTAAAGATAGACTATAATTATTTATAAGAAAAAAAACAGAAAAGATACGATCAGAGTAAAGGACATTTTCTTTGATAAAATCTTTCTTTCTTCAATGTCTTTTAAAATCTAACTGTCTTCTAATGAACTATTGTAACATTATCTACCCACGGTTTGTTCTAAGCGATGATGGCTTAGATGTAATACTAGGTCGAAATGTCCATTTACAGTCAAACACTAGATTACAAATGAAGAGGAGAGAGAGAGAGAGAGAGAGAGAGAGAGAGAGAGAGAGAGAGAGAGAGAGAGAGAGAGAGAGAGAGAGAGAGAGAATCAATTTCTTTTCTTTATTTTATGTACATGTGCTAATTATATGATACACAGTTTCCAGAGCGCTTCTAAACTGAAACTAAAATAAAATTAATAGGTAAAACTAAAACAAGCACTTATTTATAACAACAAAAAACGTACAACTTAGATATTGGATATTATAAATTAAGAATTGCCTTTAACTGAATACATAAGAGTCCACTTTTTTTTCTAATGTAACACTAAGTTTCTCAACTTACGATCCTTAAACGATTCCCCACGACGATTAAACGACTACCCCTTAGAGGAATTATATATTTATTATTTTATAATTGTAATCAAAGTCACAACCTATGCTGGAAATATAAAAAAACGTAATGCCAGAGGGCATCATTGATTATGAAGGCGGGGTACAATGGCGAGGCATCTGATTTTTTGATTAACTATTGATAACGTTATTTATCCTTTGTTATAACATACTTGGAACCAAATACAGTTAAGTGAATGCTGACTAAATAATAACATGCCCGAAGCTGAAAGTACGGCAGCCTATCCTTAGCCGGATTTTATGTTGGCTCAAGGACAACCGCATTAAGCAAACTGGTCAAGCCTTAGTATATTTATGTTCAATTTTCCCCAAGGTGCTGTGAGTGATACAAATGTCAAAAGTTAATGCCTCTAAAAACACATTCGATTAATTCATTGGAACAGTTTTGTTGATAAATATTTTCGAAAAGTTTATTATCAATTCAAATACGTTCTCCCATCAATGGAAATTATATTCACGAAACGTAGGCCCAAATTAATTTAGGAAATAGTGAACTTAAATTGTCTCAGGCGCAACTACATCAGATTTCCATAATGGCTTAAACTTTACACCTTGCATTAATGCCATTAGAGAAAAAGACAAAGAAGGTCTCCCATTCCTTCACAAAACGTTTAAACACATTTAAAGAAATAGTTTATAAAATACTAGGATCGTAAAATAAGAATAATGACCTCCATCCTGGAGTATGGCCTGTAGTAAATAAGGTGTGTCCTTATTTCATTACAAGTCCCTTTGACCCTGTAGCAACCGCTAACACATGAGATAAATCACCCTATACTCTATTGTATATATATTGTAAATTGTTTATAATAGGTTGTAAATTAATTTAAACAAATGTAAATAACATTAACAATCCATAAGTCATACCAGTGCAAATATTTTGAACAATAAAAGACGCAGCTGCGAAAACCTAGTCAGAGGCCCTTGAAGGGAAAAGCACTGCCTAGAACTAAGCGTCACCGCAACCCTGCGGTACGGTTGGTCAGAATAACATCCCAGATCATTAGCTACTGACAAGCCACCACTGACTATAAGTAGGGCCAGGTTTTGGCCTGTAAATCATATGTGACGTATACGACAGATAAGAAACTCCAACAATTCCAAAACGGTATACTGATGAAAGTGGTCAGAGGTACTTCGTTCGAGCTGCGGATCAACAGTGAGCTTCACGATATCTTTGATCTGCCTACGGTGGATGAATTCATTCAACGTAGACATATCAAATTTTTCGACTCCCTACAGTACTACCCGGTGTTTAACACGATAACCCCCGCTCCGTTCCCCCATTGATGGCAGGACGCTGTCGCGGCTGGAACGCTTTAGTCTTAGGTTCTAGGTATAGTCTTTTAGTTTGTAAGTTTTTCTCCCACTTTTTTAAACTATAGGTGAGCCCCATCACCTTGTAATGTATTTATGTATTTTCCTTTTAACTTCAATCTTATATATGTAACCCAACCTCCTTCAAATGCATCTGGAATAAGGAGAAAAATTTGTTTGTTCTCGTTCATTGATTGTTCATATTTTCACATCGTAAAATTCAAAGGGGTTAAAAAAAAAAACCTGTAAATTATTCTAACAACGGCTCTCTGACTGGTGGACCGGCAGCTGCACTGATATTTCAAGGTTTTGCCTTCCGATTTATGAAAACCTTTGGATCTGTCTTCCTAACCTCGCTATGTTTTAACCCGGCCTTGTCAATCCCCAAACTCTCCTAGTGCTTCTCTGCCTTCGCCTCGCTAAAACTAGCAGCTCCTTGGGAGAGACCTCTCCCTCGCGGACGACGGTTGCCGTGGCCCTACAAACTTTACCTAATAGTGTCTCCCACGGCAATTCAGTCTGCGTCTCTCCGGTTCACACTCGCCTTTGGGATCCGGACGGTTTTCGCCTACCCTTAAATACCAAGTGTGAATTCCTGGTCATTCCAAGACCACACAAACTACCTAAAATACCTACCCTATACCTCTTCTCCTGAACACAGTGCATTGTCGGGGCACATACCTATCAAGTATGGTGTCAGATAGTACGGTAGAAGCCCCGTCATGCAGCTATTGTCCAGGTTATAAACTTAATCAATACTCACTTCGTCACTAGGGCTAGGGTAACTAGGCACCCCCTCGTGACGAACCGACAGACCCATAGAACGTTTGCAAATAGCTCTATTTCCTACGACTAGTTCCTGGATGAAACTCAATAAAACTCTAGTTTCCGCTTTGCTATTTTTTTTAGCTCAAGGATAGCCATTGCATCATGCAACCTGTAAGTGCTTCACACTTGCTAAAAATATGCATGGATGACACGTCCTTATGTATAAAGTTTGGTCTCCTGACAGTTTTGATTTTTTTTTGTGGTATTTGACAGAACAATCTGAGTTCTCCTGCTATGGCAATCAGCTCATTTACAGACAGATTGACGTAAAATTCTTCCCTTAACTTAAAAAAAGGTCATAAAGAGTTTATATAGGCAATGTGATACTCTCTTTTCCCTCTAGTAAATAGGTTAATTTTATTAATAATAAACATTAAATTGTATGATATATCACACATTAAGGTTTTTTAGGTACTTTTTTTATATCTTCTAATGTTTTGAAATTTAATGTAACTTATGTAAATGACTGAAGGACATAGTCATTTTTAAGGGATTTATAACTGTATATTTATAACTGTTTCTCCTTTCTGGGACCTAAACGCAAAATTGTGTGCTTGATATAAATGGAGTAACTTCCTTAAATTGCAGAGAATACAGAATTAATTGCTAAGAATAGCAAATTTACATGGGCGTACTACTATCTCCCGACTGCACCTACATTGACTATTTTATAACATGATAAAAGAAAACAATTTAAGGCTTCTTAAAAATTGTTTATTTACTTAATACAGTTCATATGTAAAAACTAAAATATTCATTTATAAGGGGAAAAACCGAAACAAAAAACCTAGGTACAATGAAAAGACGAGAATTTCTAGTGGTCCATAAGGATAAATTGAATGCCATTCTATATTTTCTTCCAAGTGGAACTTTATGCAAAATATTTTTTACTAAATAATCCTTGCTACTTTTACGATTTTCAAAAACCCTTTGACTACTTTTATTTACTATATATAAGTACACTCAGCGGTATCGTGTATTTGGAATATGGTAGTACGTCTAGGTGATTTGTTTATTATTCTTAGCAATTCATTCTGTACTCTCTACAGGTTAAGTAAGTTACTAGTACAATTACAGTCTAGGGTGGCTGTGGATAGTTTAAGATCAGTCAGACAAGCACTTTATAAACTATAATTTTATAAAAAAAAATAGACAGCTTTTGTCTTTCCACAACTTATATTTATTTTTCAAAAAGACTGCTCTAAGCTGTCATCTTCAGTTATCTAATTGGTTGTGTAGGAAACTTAAAATAATACAAACAATTAATATTACTTTTAACTTTTAACTATATCTGCCACATCTTCGCTCTTCACTATATGACTTTTTATTATTTTCTATTTTATTGGCAATTTAGATCTTTAGCAATGAAATGGTGTTGCAGATAGCTCTAATAAAACTTGTAAGGTGTAAATTTTAAGCCCAAAATCACGCCTGAGTACTTAAAACTTTCTAGGACCAATAAAATTCATTATGTCGGGCTCAATGCAGTGCTCGTGTTAGGCTAATTAAAGTGGGTACCTGTTTAAAGGAAAACCTAACGTCGGGAGAAAAATAGCGACCACAGGACAGTTTTAAATTTTTTGGGAGGAACTTCAACTATACATTTATTTATTTAAAATTTCCCCGCCTACTATTGCTACTCAAAAACGAGGCATCTTAAATTTAATTATGTATACATTTTCAGAGCACTTTCCGGTCTATCGTCTTGAAGGTCTGTCAGAATAGCTAATCAAAGGAAAGTATTTCCATAACAACCCATTGAAAAATCATAAGCTAACATTAATATAAATATTTTAAGCATTTCCTCCCTAGTACCACCCCCCCCCCTATTTCTTTACTTCGGAAGGTAAAATATGATGAATTATCCTTAAAGTAGTCTTAAACCGGACATCGTTAATAATAAAATATAATGGGATAGAAAAATATCTTTATTCCGAGATATATATATATATGCCCTTCAACAAACAAATCATTCACAATACGAATAGGCAGCTTGAAACAATGCATACATGCGAGGCGATGAGGTTTTTGCAAGCGTACAGTCGGTCAAGGTGGTATCTCACCCGTGACATCCGCAGCTGTCAGTAACAGAGAGTGCATCTACTTGATACTGCACGCTAATGTTCCCAACAGCTGAAAGAAAGTGGGATCAACAACGTGACTCCCAAAATTAACTTCTAGCAACAAATAATCAATCCATAAAAATGAGGGGTGGAAAGTGACAAAGTGTGACAGGAGTCACAAAATGACGCTAGTTTTCCTACACGAGGAGTCCTCTACCATTTAAAGAAAAAATTCTAGAATACTTGAATTTCCAAGATAAATTTATAGTGGCCATATATACAAAAAAAAAATTAATTCCATAAATATAATTTTAACATAAATTTATAGTTTATATTCTTATGTAAAACGTATAATTATTTAATATTTTTACATGGTATTGAATTTTTTCATAAAACATATAAATCAAAAACTTAATGTACCTTTAGCACTGCATTTTATCGGCTATTGCTTCATAATTAGAAGAGGAGATGTGATGATATTCCTACTCACAATCAATCATTGTGATTTTCATCTTTATGTCGAGATCTGCATTTTGATTGTGTTCAAAATTCATTGTTGAAAACTGATTCACTCAAGTCTGTGGAACTGAAAAACCATTGCATCCTGGTATGATGAAAATTTCTTGCTCCAATTATTCTGAACAAGCTCTGCAAAAGCTTCGGCACAAACTCTACCGCTGTTTCGGTTATATTTACTTGTCAAGTAAAGGGATTAATACAAATTACTTTTCAAAACAAAATGTTGACATATGTTTGTTATTAATAAATAAATAAATAAAGCCTTTATTGCACGAGGAAACAAACAATATTTTGTAAAATAAATAATAACTTGCGACAATATAAATAAAAAGTACTGCTTCCTCGCCTTCTCTTTAAATTATATGGGATCCATTCTGTATCCAGAATGGATACACCATTCTGTTGTATGGTAACCATCTGTCATCCTGAATTCTGGCAAGGTGCCCCACCCATTTCCATTTAATTTTCCTTATATGTAGGCTTATATTCTTAAATCCAGATTCTTTGCGCATAGTTTCACACTTACTTTTATCCTTTTTCTTGTAGTTTATCATTTGTTTGAGTTTATCACCCAGGTTTGACAGCCATAAGTGACTGAGGGAAGAACGCAGCTTTCAAACGTCACTTTCTTTCTTCCAAGTTAAAGTTACCCTTCATTACTTCTCTTAAGGACCAGTATTTCTGCCAACCTCTAGTGATTCTCCTTTGTACTTCTTTTGTTGCGTGATTAATAAAAGATACAAGCTGTCCCAAATAAACAAGTTCTTCTACATACTGCAGTGTTACTCCACTTAATTTTATTGCTTCTTTCACTCTGTTCGTCATTAACAATGTTTTGGAGTAATTCGGGATTAGTCCTACTTCCACGCTATGAGTTAGGAGATCTTCCAGTATTTGTTTAAGTTCTTTAATCTTGCCTGAGATCAAAGCTATGTCATCGGCAAATTTTAAGTTACTTAGTTTTCTTCCATCAATACTAATACCCGTATTGCTCCAGTAAATTGCTTTAAACACTTTCTCCAGTAACACTATGTACAAAGTTGGTGATAGTGGATCTCCCTGTCTTACTCCTCTGCCTGTCTTAAATATTGGGCCCCTTCTCTCCATTTCAATATAAGCTGTGTTTTCACTACATATATAGTTTCTCTATGATTTTTATATATTATGTTTGTTATTATATCATCTCAAAAAAATATTTTTCAATTTTATTAAAAAATACAAATTTTTTTACCGCGGTCGTACAGTACTGGGCATACATCGTGTTCGTGGGTTCCAGGGCCAGGACTATTCGGATCAGATTTGTCTACAAACTTAACATGGGTTCTATGGAGAACCATTCTCAAACAAAAATGTCTAATTTGACTTACCACTTCAATTCTCAATGGCTTAAATATTCCCAGACTAGTAAATCCAATGGTTGCTGGCATCGGCACTTTTCGTTTTTACAATATTGAAGAGATCGGCTCTACTTTTTAACAGCTACAGGGGAATCGTCTCTAGTCATAAATATGTGTGTATGATGCTCTATCGGATTAAGGCCCGTTCTTCTTTCAGAAAGGGGCAGAAGATTAATGCCTACTTCCTGGAACTAGTCAGTAACGATAGCTGCGGTATGTGGTCTCGCCTTGTTTTGGAGATAATTTTTACCAATAGATGGATCAAATGACATGAAATACTGCTCATAGAGGTCCAAAAGAGGCTTCCAAACATATACCAGCCCACACCACTACCAAACCACCTCCAAACTGTTTGAGGAATACTGCAGGCAGCAAACCACTGTCCAGGGCGTCATAAAGCCTTTAATTGGTCATCTGGAGAATCTAGGGCAAACTCGTCACTCAAAAAACCCTCTCGCCAATCAGTGATTATCCAATTTGCAAACTGCCGTGAAAATTCAAGTCTGGAACCAGTGGGAGGGCTTCTGAAGGCCAGATTCACTTCGCGGAGGAGTCGTCTTATTGCTCGGTCTGAAATCACCACGCCGAAGTTCATTTCGAAGTTGAAGACTTACGACCTCTGTCTTAAAGCAGAGAGCGTTATGAAATGGTCATCTCTGGCTGACCTTCTGCGGGTCTTCAACGGTTGCTACCTGCCACCCCGAATCGACGGAGTATCCGGAGCTAACCGACAATTGGTCTAGTCCCAAGCGTATGGCCACTTGTCTTTGGGACAAGTTTTCACCCAAGTTGGTCCTCTAACTGCGATTTCTCCAGGCCTATGCATGTTATAGCTACAGAAAACTCGAACTCAAAAAGGTCTTACTAAAAACAATTGAAAAAAAAAAAAATTAATCACTTATTAATAAGAAAGGACACGATAAGTCGGAAATTCACCCTGAGACATTCATTTATTCTCTCACCGGAAGATTACATTAGAGTAATCTCTAGCCCTGACTCCATTACTAATACCAGTGCTGGTTGGAGAAACTACATTTAATTTTTTTTTTTTTTTTTATTAACAACAATTTTTATTAAGATAAAATTACAATCTCCCTTATTAGGCAATAAGTAATTGAGATAAATGTTCTCATTTATACCATATTTACAATTCATCATTCAACCTTTCATTCATACAATATTTACAAACAGCCCAGAGGCCCCCAAGCCACAATTTGTTCATGATTACAACTTGATCCATGTGTGTCATTCGATAGTGTATGGTAGCAAAATACGTTCCATCTACATACTCTTTACCCTTTTACTTTGTATTATACATAAATCTACAACACTGCTAGTACAAAGTGTAAGGGTAAAGAGTACGTAGATAGAAGGCCACCATACACAATGAATCAAGTACTAATCATGAACAAATTATGTTTCCCACTAAATTAAATGATGACATGGTTATCACCTCCCTCGCGTGCGAAGGAGGCAGTGGAGTCTTGGAAAGTCCCCCACGCTCCTTCGTCAGGATAAGAGCCAGCGGAGGCTGACCAAGAGCGCGAGAGTTATTTAATTCTAATAAAGATATAAACTAACAAATATAAAATACAAAGTGGTACGCTAGTTTTGTCCAGGAGTTTAGTTGCCCGAGTGGTTTTGAAACTGTACTGAACTACTTCCTTGCCACTCACATAAAACCGACCTGCGAGTTTGGACAGTTCACTTGCAACTAAATACTTGTACTAGGCGAGCAAGGGGTGTCAACTTGTCAGCTGCAGGATCCGTTCAAACTGCTGGTTCTGTTGCGGGATAAATGTATTTTACAACAATAATTTGCACTGAGAGAGGAGATATACATTTCTTTAATAACTATTTTACAATTTAAACGAATGAATCTTCATAGATCCAATCATTTAATTTAATCTAAAAAATAATTTGTTCATGATTACAACTTGATCCATGTGTGTCATTCGATAGTGTATGGTAGCAAAATACGTTCCATCTACATACTCTTTACCCTTTTACTTTGTATTATACATAAATCTACAACACTGCTAGTACAAAGTGTAAGGGTAAAGAGTACGTAGATAGAAGGCCACCATACACAATGAATCAAGTACTAATCATGAACAAATTATGTTTCCCACTAAATTAAATGATGACATGGTTATCACCTCCCTCGCGTGCGAAGGAGGCAGTGGAGTCTTGGAAAGTCCCCCACGCTCCTTCGTCAGGATAAGAGCCAGCGGAGGCTGACCAAGAGCGCGAGAGTTATTTAATTCTAATAAAGATATAAACTAACAAATATAAAATACAAAGTGGTACGCTAGTTTTGTCCAGGAGTTTAGTTGCCCGAGTGGTTTTGAAACTGTACTGAACTACTTCCTTGCCACTCACATAAAACCGACCTGCGAGTTTGGACAGTTCACTTGCAACTAAATACTTGTACTAGGCGAGCAAGGGGTGTCAACTTGTCAGCTGCAGGATCCGTTCAAACTGCTGGTTCTGTTGCGGGATAAATGTATTTTACAACAATAATTTGCACTGAGAGAGGAGATATACATTTCTTTAATAACTATTTTACAATTTAAACGAATGAATCTTCATAGATCCAATCATTTAATTTAATCTAAAAAATAATTTGTTCATGATTACAACTTGATCCATGTGTGTCATTCGATAGTGTATGGTAGCAAAATACGTTCCATCTACATACTCTTTACCCTTCTACTTTGTAATATACATATATCGTCAACACTGCTAGTAAGTACAAAGCGGAAGGGTAAAGAGTACGTAGATAGAAGGCCACCATACACAATGAATCAAGTACTAATCATGAACAAATTATGTTTCCCACTAAATTAAATGATTGGACCCCTCAATATTTTAACTATTATAGGCATAAATATTATTACATAGAAGAAATGATGATCTGCCCACCTTATGCCGCTTTTCTTCTTTGACCATTTTGATTGCTTGGGAGAACAAAGACATTTGACATATTTCCGACCTCATTGGGTTATTTCGATTTTTACATCTCCCAGAAGTTAGTTATAGTTATTTTTCTTTGACATTTCTCACCACCAAAACGACAAAAACCAAAGTCACTTTTGATAATGTAAAGAAACGGAGTCAACAAATTTACGGCCTTGCGATTTTACGAACACCGTTTATACACTAATCCATGAAGACTCACTTTTACAAAACAATACATACGTGTAGTCTTTCAATAAAGAGAACCAATCTTTTCATTTTTAATTAATAATACTTCTTATTAGACTGTACATTTAAACCCTACTATTTTCTACAACATGCATTTGTTTTTACGTTCCTTTCACTTCAAAAAGCAGTACTACATTTCGCAATAGCCGTCTAGGGATTCAGCTATATTTCTTAACTGGGCTCTGTAGTTTCAAACCTATACTTTCCAAAAAACATTTTAATAACGAAAAATTCAGAAGGGACTAGGAGTAGATAAACGAGAAATTCCACTTTGCTCAGGCGTCTAAATTAACTTTACTTTCCTAATTTTATTTTCCAAAGTATATCTGCCTAAAAAGAGACATTTGTATGTCTATATTTGCATCATAGGTTGTTCATCAAGCTTTAGCCTCCTCAGAATTTTCTTTAATAGATAAGGTATCAGTAAACATGTCAACGATTCGCCTGTTCATGCATCAATAAGAGCTAAGATATATTATTGAAACAAGATATAAATAATTACAGTAAAGAAACAAGATACAAAGCAATATTTAAAAAACTTTATCCATTTATAGAATTTACTTTGTTATTTATTGCCGGGTAATTTAGTACTAAAATTTTTTCAGACTAAGAATAAGTTTCAAGTGTTAACTAAACTTAAAAACAGAAGTTTTTATGGCAAAAACTGGCATCTGATGTCCACTTTTGTTTTGAAATCAATGTTTTGCAGTTAAATGCAAAAACTCTTAGCGAACCGAGAGCAATCCTGATTATCAAGAGTATCTTTCCGACAGACACGTAAGTTCGCAAGTCGACCGACCATGTAGAAGAGGTTAAATTAAGTTTCACATCCCAAATTTTTTTTCAGCATTTAACTTGAATTTCAGTTTATCTTAGTGGTCTTACCCACCGATGTCATTTTTAATCGATGGGAAAAATGCAACCTTAGATTAAACTTCAATAGATCGGTTGTTGTTTGAGCAGAATCCGTCGGAAATGCAATCGATTCAAAGAGTCATGTGCTCGTAGCACGTGGTTGGGTAACAATCATTTGTTATAAATCTTTTATCCAACACAGAGGGAAATGGTATAGGCATTGAATTGGCTTAAATGGACGATATACATTTTTCATAAACCCATTTCAAGCTGTGATCGCATTAATCTGCAAGGCATTGATTCAGAACGCTAAGTGATTTATAACCCTCTGTTAGCTAACAAAAGCCTGGGGAGTGAATTATATCAATTGCTGGCCTGAAAATTTTCATAAATCGTGCAAAGCAACAGTTTGCCTACCAGCAACTGGAAGGTATAGTTGAATTCTCATATTAAATAAAAGCCAATTTCAACTGAATGTCGATTCATTCCTTAAATCAGCTTAAATGCAATTCGCTTTGAATAATATTTTCATACAAACCTGTGTGTTCGAATGTAGTACTGAATACTAGCGTAGAAATGGCTGGCCATGAGCCCTATTCTACTTCCCCCTCCCTTTCTGCAATTATGCAAATAATTTTCCGAATGAGAGTGTTAATTAAGGATTTTATATAAAGTCGTCCATCATTAATTTACTAAATTGACTCCTATAACCCGTTCTGATTTGTTTCGTATACTTCCGGCATTTATTGCCAATCATGAAGCACACGCAATCTTCTCAGTACTATTTATAAACTCTTTATAAGTTCCATTTTGAACAAAAAACATATTTCGGTACATAAAATCACACATTGAAATTAGGCCAGCAAAATTACAACTTTAGATGCAACGTATAACTAAGGTGATTCTGGAAAGACATGAAGAAATGAGGGGCAGGCATCAGGCTGGGATGAAATGCTGTTAGCCTAGAACCCATATGAACCAGAATAGTGGGAGTTTCATCCTTACCTGGGATTGTCACTATGGTTGTGTCTTGTATGTGAGTCCCACTTCCAGTTCTAAATTGAAGAACGTAAGATCACATATCCAAAATAACAAAACAAATTTTACAGTTAATCCGGCATTAATTTCACAAACCAAACCATTTAACTATTAAATTAAAACGCATATATTTCCAAATTCAAACCTGGCGAATAGCAAAAATAACATTAAGCTGCACGCGTTTTAATATCCGAGTTGTGGAAAATCTTTTCATGCTGGAAGGTTGCATTATGTGAGCTGCAACTTAACTAGACGGTTCAAGGATGGAAGACCTCGTTATTTGTTTCTGGGTATTTGTTAAGATGTTTATTTTTAATTTTATTACAAACTTTGTTAAATAAATTGTAAACTAATTTTTGTTTGTTTTTAAATGTATATAAACTAAAAAAAAAACGTGAACGAACAATATACTTATATTTTTTACTTAATTGTTTTAGCAAAGCGAGACTTATCCTTATTATCAAAATAAGGTTTTCGATACTTAAAGCGACCATGTTGAAGAGGTTAAATTAAATTTATAAAATAGTTCAGTTCATGAATTTTTTTGGGGCTTTTAACACCGTTTATCTTAGTGGTCTTTATTAATTGGTTGATTGATATAGCATTAACGAACATTTATTAGCTACAAGTTATTTTATTTATTGTACTACATTTTATTTGAAAGAAAACATTGTTCAAGAATTAAGTTAATTTTCCGTTATATTCCTTTCTATATAATTTTGCCTAGATCTAATTATTTAAATCTAACTATTACTTGGATGTAAAAATATATAATGATAGAACTACGTTAAATTCAATGTTTTTAATTGCTCCTCAATTTTTTTAATGCTTTTTTTATATTTCTTTTTCAAAGGTCGCGCTGATTTAAAACCCTGCATGAGCTTTAGGTAGTATTTTTCTAACCTTAACCTAATTCTTGAATTCCGTTTATTTAACAAAATTACCATTTAACCTATTTTCAATCATCTTTGAATCACCTTTGTAATCTCTTGTAAGTAACCATGCACCGTGATTTTTGGAAAAAATCTGTTTTTGCAGTCATACGACTTTCACGCCCTTTCTCTGTCTTGAATGACTATTATCTCACCTAAATAATTGAAAGATTAACGCTGGTTTATATAGAATAGAAAAAAAATTGTATTCCGAGACAAAGAATCACGCCTATACGTCAAATCCATTTCTTAGAAACAAAAATTAACGAGAAACAATAATAATTAAAAGAAATGAAAAAAATGTAAATCTCTGGAAGAAAATAAAGTATTGTTTAACTGCAATCAGTAAATAAAGTTCGTAATTTAAATTAAAACATTTAAATCAATACATACAAAATAACTAGTACTTGTTTTTTGTAAGAGATCAAAGTTGATCAGTTCCGTTCAAGATTAACAATCCTTCAAAAACAGCAAAATTATCGAAGATTGAAGAAGAAAGCTCAAGAATCATTAGATACGAAGGTAACAAAAACAGTTAATATGTTCCTCATATCCCAAATACAATCTCCTTTCCTATGAAAGCCACACCCGTCGGCCTTCAGACACCAGCTGTCTAATGGTCACAATTCAAGCACTAACATATCCTCCAGAACAAGCCTTCCAATTAAAATTTCTTCTGAAAAAAAGGTAACCACAAAAACGGTACATCGAGGCTACTTACAGCTTTATTGCAATGTAATTATGAATGGAATAATTATATTTAACAATAATTAGTGTAATAAAAGGTAGACTGCTTATAAGCCTCTGCTCAGAAAGCTCGTTTAAAAAGTGAATTCTTTCATTTTATTCATCTCTAAAAGTAACTAGTAAAGCATGTCAATCATTTTAATAAAAATTAAACTGATAATTTTACAGTGTGTTACTCACTTCTATAAAATTTATCACTACTTTTTTTTCCTATATACCCTCTCGTTATGAAAATTATGGAATTCAATTTCTATAGATGAATCCATTTGCAATAGGTCAATGTTATATGTCCTGTAGCTTGGTTACAATTTAAACATTAGTCATTATGTACGTACCATTTCTCTATGTCAGCTTTTTTGAGCATGCGAAGTGTGATTTTAATAGTGGCAGTAGTGTTTTGTTAAATGTTATCCAAATTATTGATGAATATGATTTCTGTTTGGAAAAATTATATGTCAAATGCATTTTGAACTGGTCAAAGGCGCCTTTCAAAGAGTAAAAGCTGTTTTTCCATATCTCGAACAGAGTGACTTTTTACTGTGGCCTGGTGAATAAAGCCATGCCAACACGTGTCCCTGGGCCGGGGCTTACCCAGTAGCTCTTTGAAGTGGGCAGCCGGTGGGGGAAACCCGGGTGGGGCGTGGTACTAATTTAGTGAAAAAAATTCTTTACAGGTTCTATGTGGTGGTTTTGGGTAAAATTCTTATTTATCAACAATACTTACCCAGATATTAGGTTTTATTATTATTATTAGGTTTCTTATCAGGCATAAATCAGAGAAAATAAAAAATGATTTGATAACAGGCCATAGCCTGGAAGGTGACAATTCTGTGGGTGGATTCGAGGGGATCCTTGTGGACATCCCATGTACCCCCATGTACCTGGGCATAACATGTATATATTGTATGAATGTATACTCCAAATACCTAGAGAATAAATGCAAACTTGTAAATATGGTACGAATGAGAACATTTATCACAATTATGTACTGTCCTTTAAGAGTTGATTGTAGTTTTTCTTAAATAAATATTTATAAAAAAAAAAAATAGAGAACCACAAAAGTTGTTCCCAGAAACAGTTGTCTTGCTATATTTTTTAATTTTTACCAACTTCTGAGATCAGTAATGAAATTATTCGTATTTTTAAACATTTGAAAAGAACGAAATAAAGGGCATTGAAAAGTAAGAAGCACTATTAAAAGATACTTTCGAGTTTCCATGATACTTTTTAATTTATTGTAAAATAACTGCTCGGTATTTTTGCTCAAAAATACTTACTTTTTCGAAGCACTACGATCACTGAAAGTAAAAACCGTATATAAGTGGGTTCTAACAGTGACTTGAGATAGTTTAAAATTCGGAGTAATGCGTTTAGCTATGACTTCAGTTAGCTATGACTTCAGTTAGCTATGACTTCAGTTAGCTATAGGGCCCAATTTGATCACCCTAATTTTTTTTTGTATCAAATTCATTGTTTTCCTATTTTTATACATCCCAGAAATCAATCGCGTAATTTACCACTGCTCATTAATATTTTTTCTTTCAATCGTATAATGATGGTTCGTTGTAGTCATCTCATGTGTGTATAGGTATTCATTCATTACAACCTAATCACATCCGTGTAATATTATATATATGTTTTTTATTTGTCAGCTAGACTATCCTATTTAGTTCCTTTTTGTTAAATTTGTTATGTTAATTTATTCATAGTTATAACGATCTCCCCGCATAAAGTAGAGCCGCTATCATAGCAATAAAAAAAATACGATAAAGTAGATACAGGTTCAATAACAACCCCTTTCATAATTAGGAGCCCATTATGGCCCTAATTCTAGATTGGAAATATTTTAAATTGAAAAGCTCTTTCCTGAAATCTATGTGATTTCAAAAATGTACATATTTTCCTGGTACGACGCAGAACATGCTGCTTCGACGTTAAAGGGCCTTCGGCTGAAATGGTACAAGTTTTTTTTGCTTTGATCTTTTAATGTTTTATGACACATCGATGGTTTCGCAATGTAAAGTGCACACTTAACTAATTGAAGAATTCATTAGCGTCGATCAGCAACACGAGCAACATTCCTGCATTGAATCGATACCAAGCCTCACTCTCGGAATATAAATGATGATACACATAGCTGGATATTAACTAAATGTTGGAGAATAAATTCATTTTTTATATTTGCTACGTCGACAGCATTCGGTGAAATGATAAACTATATATATTTAAAACACAATAAAATAATAAGCAAGCATTAAATAAATAAATGTGTACACGTTGTCTGGGGTAAAATAATTATTGCATTAAATAAAAATAGAGGATTTTAATTATTATTTAACATTATATTTCTGTGTAAGATGAAACCATTTCAATATATGTATATCGTATCTTATCCAGCACGTAAAAAAAATTGGTTATATTGTTTAATCTATTTTATTGTACGACTCCTTCCTTCTTTTAAGAACTTTATATTCGTTGCGAAAACCATGAAAGAATCTTTGACGACTAAAATGCGAAAAAAAAAAATTATATTACCGACAAACTACGGATATGAAATGAATTAAATGCATCAGGCTCAATGACTATGAATGCCTTGGTGTGTTAGTTCTCAACGCTGTACTTCTCAGTGCATGTCCATTTCAATCCCACAAGAGAAGCAGCTATACTCTCATGAAATTCAAGTTTACTAAGAGCTGTTGTTGAGTGTAGACATTTTACACCTGAAATCGTTTGAGATTCAGATATTTTCATTACTGGTTCATAGCTTATAAATTTGTTAAAGACTTAGAAGAAGAATTTGATAGATACGTATCTATGTAATGTAATTATTGAATAATAACCGGAGTAGGACGATTAAATAAACATTAGTCAGGCGCTGCATTTGAAGGGGTGCTACAGTTGGTTTGTTGCTTCGAGTGAAATCAATTGGTACTTTGATACTAATCTATATAATATAATATTGATTACATTGGTATCTTGATACTAATGAAAAAATCAATTGGTACTGGTAAATTAATGGTGTATGATCTCTAACCTTATCGGTAAATGATGGTGAAGAGGATAGAAAACCAATTTAGTGGATGTAAAGAGATGGATGGACTGTAAATATATAAACCCAAAATAATGATAAAAGAACAGGAAAAATAATTACACAGATGACCCAGGGTAACTGTATATTGAAGGGTAAAGTATATAATGGATTGAACCATAAACAGGAACATATGGCAGAATGTGTTCCTTATCGTATCAACCTCATTTATAACCATTTACCATTAGGTGTAATTTATTTTAATTTTATTATGTTAATGTGAATGTAGCGACCGCTAACTACATAAGATAAATCACCCTATACTCTATAGTATATATATTGTAAACAAATGTAAATATCATTACCCAAATATAAATCATTGTAAATATGTTAAACAATAAAACATGCTGCCAGGGCCAATCAGTTATATGAGCTAGGACACCAGCTGTAGTCAGGTATAAAGCCCAAACCGCCGGCAGACCATTCCAGCCTCTGCCAGGGAACAAAGGAAAGCCACATCATTGGCCAATATAATGGCGATTCTTATGCGGCCAAGGCCTACTGGGTATTTAAGCCGGTGATTTGGGACCTGTACATCATTCTCCTGACAACTACACTGGCTCGTGGCTCCTGGTTGAAACTCTGAAACTGCTGCTTCTTTATGAAAAACCTCTACATCTCTTTCTCTCCAAGCCTCGCTACGTTTTAGTCCGGCGTTGTCAGACCCTACACCTTCCTAGTGGCAATCTCTGCCTTCGTCTCGCTAAATCTAACACCTCTTTGGGAGAGACCTCTCCCTAGTGGACAACGGTTGTCGTAGCCCTGCAAACTTACCAAGCAGTGTCTCCCGCGACAATTCTGTCTGCCTCTCTCCGGTTCACACTCGCCTTTGGGATCCGGCGGATTTCGCCTACCCTCAGATACCAAGTGTGAATTCGTGGTCATTCCAAGACCACAAAAACCACCTAACTACCTACCCTATACCTCTAGTCCTGAACATAGTGCACTGTCGGGGCACATACCTATCAAAAAATGGAGTCAGATAGTAAAGCCCAGCACCAGGGCTAGGGTAACCAGGCACCCCCCTCGTGACGACCCAACATTGTGTAATTATATCTGAAGTTTCCTTCCTTCGTTCTTCAGGATAGAAATGTCTCCAACATTTCCAGAATGGGATCATGCGAAAAGTGGTCCGACATACCTCTCTCGAGAGGTTAAAGAACGCTGACCTGCACCCCTTGCTTGGTGTGCCGTCGGTAGGTGAGTTAATCCGCCGGAAACACGTAAAGTTTTTGACTCGTTGCACCACCTAACCAAGACAGTTTTTAACACTATGACCCCACCACCCCTCCCGCATCGACGGCAACAGACTGTCAAGGAAAAAAAAACAGGGACATAAGTTGTTAATGAGTTAGTGATATTAAGTGATCTGGTGGATAATGACTAATATGCTCATAAGGAGTCATTAGGCACCCCAAAAAGGGGGCTGTGAGGGGGGAATCCGGGGGTCCTACTTATCCCATTCTGGAGTTCTCCCCAGTCCTCATCTGGGCCCGATAAGTGATATGTACATTACAAAACATGTATTTTGGAATAAACCTTTAAATATTAACAATAAAATGACAGAAAAATTGTGCTTCCTCGCCACTGCCAGGAGCACAACATCCATTGGAGACGAAAAGAGCCCGCCAACCCGCCAATCTTCGAGGGCCCTTACTGTCCCATCAGTTAATAAGATGCCATTATAGTTATTTTAATTTTATTATGTTAATGTAAATAATTATATCTGAAGTTTCCTTCCTTCGTTCTTCAGGATAGCTGTTACTTTATATACCCACTGGAGTCAGGTCACTACAATCTCTACATTGGCCTGCCATACCTGCCTACCCTCAAGTGAACATAGATGAGCCCAGTATGGTTATTCCACAGTTTGTTTAAGACCACGAAGGATTGGCGATCTCATCGGTTTGACGATGCTTATGGCAATATTGAGCCCGTAATATCCAATAGTTTATTTTAGGCAGTTTCGTTCTATTACTTTTTCAATAAGTCAACATGCTCTTCTTTGCCTCATTTAAGAATCATTGTATTATCTTCATGCTAGGTTCTAAAACTCTAATGGATGGAGCAAAAAGGTTGATAACTTGATAATTACTAAACCGGTTTTAGTTAATCGGCCGATTTACACTTAGTAATGGAAGATAAATGTTATTATATTAATACTTATCATTGTAATTTATACAATGGCTATATTCTTTTAACGGCCTTTATTATTTTCGAACGTCATTCATTCAATCATTATAACTTCAATCTATCAGTCGATCTAAAAAATTCCATGCAGTGAATCTTACATGAGCGCAGATCCCCCCATAATCCTTTATTATGCGAAAAGTGGTCCGTCATACGCCTTTCGAGAGGTTAAAGAACGCTGACCTGCACCCGTGCAGTGTGGGTGAGTTCATCCGCCGGAGACACATCAAGTTTTTTGACTCGTTGCAGACTCCACAACCGCTCCCGCATCGATGGCAACAGACTGTCGGGAAAAAATAGGTTAAGAATTAGTATGTAAGTTAGTTTTAAGTTTGATCGAAAAGGTGAGCCCCATCACCTTTATTAGAGTCGGTTCAGTCCAGCCACGTATAATGTGTATCATTATACTTGTTTACAGCATTATATAATTTTTATAAAATATCAAAACCTGCATATAATGTAGCGGCGCTACAGGCCCAAAAAATAGAAAAAAAATCACCTGAGAATCTATAATTGTCTATAAATTTAAAGGGGCTATGAGAAAAAAAAAAAGAAAAAAAAAGGGTTTTGTCATTCAAAGTTTTAAGATTGTATTTAGATATGCGATGTACCTAACCTTACGGATTCTGTCACTCAAATAAGTAGCGTGGTCAAGTTTAACACTTTGAGTTTAAATTAATTATTTAGTTTTTTATATTTTGCTGTTGAAGAGAATACTTTTGTAAACATAAAGTTTATCAATAGTCTCTGCAATTCCCCGAGTGGCTTCAAATAGAATTTTATGTTTGATTTTACTAATAAACTTTTATATTAGCTATTTCTATTCTACTATTCTGGAAATGGTGGAGACATTTGGTTGTATTGCCAGTCAAGTGGGTAAATAGCGGGACACTGTACAGCAGAGCTGGCCGGAGGAGAAATTTATAGATCATTAGTTTGAGACGCAGTGACAAGTTGGGTGAAGTTAGCAAGTGCGAAAGACCTGTGTCGTACTTTTTATATATGCTACTCAAGTAATATTGATTGTACTAAAATCGTATGGCAATGGAGCGATTTATAAGAACCAGTAAATGGATTGTTGCAAATACTGACACTTCCCAGGCCTCTATTTAAGTGTCCATCTGTACAACTTATATATTTTCATTTCCATTTGAAAACCATTGCCATGGGTGGATGGATAAAAAAACATGTTATGTATACTCTTAGAAGATAACAAACTTAATAACGATCACATTCTGGTGGAATGCCAAAAAATTAATATGGAGAGAGACCTTTCTTCAATTTGAATAACATAATCAATAATATAACATTTGTAATTTGTAGTAATATTAGCAAGGCAACTTATCTTCTATAAAAATAGGTTATAGGCTGCGAAACTAATCAATAAGCTATAGGTTAAGAGATAAATTGTCCACCTGACAGTGGAGGTACCTTTATTTTTTATTCATACATATGAGAAGTGAAGAATTCAGGGACCCCCCCTAATAAACACCGTTTATTTTTAATTCAGGGACCCCCCAAATAAACACTGTTTATTTTGATATACTTAGATTTACAATATATACAATTTGTAACAAAATAAAAAAAGTAAAATTGCAGCTGGTGCATCTATATTTTCTATAGCTATGATTAGTTATGCACTATGGATTAATTATATGATATTATGCATAATATGAAGTTAAACAAATAATTAATTTGTTTAATGCATTTATATACATACAAGTATTTTGACATTTGAAGGTTATGTTCAGTTTTTGTTTTGTATTTCTTTTCTTTTCAAATCACTTTATTTATTTATTTTCGCCTGTTCAGGCATCATGAGGACGACAATTCAGACAAAATCTATATTAATCTAAACACCTGTGAATGGTGGTATCATTAAATTATATTTATGTATTGTTATGTACCGAAATGGTAGCCTTTTTGCGAAAAGAAATAAAAAAAATTGTAAATTCAATAACCGTTTACAAAACTGTTTAAAAAGCAAATTTGAATGATTTGAAGGAAAACAAACGTTACTTTGTTGAGGGAAGTTAGATAGCCTCTGGAAGAAATACTAACCCTTAGCGAAATATAATTAAATGGCAAACTGCACATATCGCAAAAATCATAATTACCCAAAATCATAAATTACCAAGAAATTTCTAATCTTATTTTTTTTAATAAAGTTTAAAGTGATATAAATAAATTTTGGTCCCAAAATGTTTTTTTAATAAAATCCATAGTAAATGCCTCAACAAATATTATCCTGAATAAATCATTATATTTGTATGTTGCTTAAAAAAATTAACAGGTCAATTAAATAGGATTCCATCTGACACTTAAGATGCATAATACAGACGTAAAAATCGTCCTTTTTTGACTTTGAGGAAAGTTACGTGTAATTTCTTATTGTTGCTACTATACTAACTCAGCCGCAGATATCGTCGACAACATTCTGAGCACTTGAGAATTCCTGCTGAAACAGCTTGTGAATGTGACCGTCTCCACACAGAGCTGCTCAAAAGAAACGCATTTTATATTTTATTGTTATATTTTTTACTAAAGTTTAATTATGTTTTCGACTCAAATCACTAACCAGTTCACGTTCACGCATAGTTCAGGTAAGCCAGAGAACTAACTTGCTACTAGTTAGTAACCCATTAGTAATAAGTTCCAAGCGACTCAACTGTCGAGGCACGCCAGCTGCTTTACAATTTCTCGTCCAGCAAAAAAATAATACAGCTTAGTGATTTTTTCACTAATCCGAATCATCACTTGCAATCATTAATTCGGAGAGGCTCTACTGCACTACTATACTATATTACTACTCATCATAGCTAAAAATACGTGTATACAGAAAATAGTTGGCTAAATTGGTTAGGATCACCTTTGAGTATCTCCGTGTGTAGACAGCCCATGAAATAAAAAAATCTTATGGTAAGACAAAAAGGACGTTTACTAAATCAATACCGGCAACCAGACATTAAATCGTAGGGGGCGTTGCTTAGAAGTTTGTCTAAGCGTGCTTAAATCCCCGGGATGCCACATTTATATGGATCCCCCACCTCCGGGTCTGCATATAAGAGACCTCAGACAACTGATAACACAGTCTACTACATGATGCTGCTTGCACTGTGCTTAATCCTGGTGGCCACCACTTCAGCCCACAAGCCCAAGAGGCCCCCCTACCATCGGGGCAACTCATCCCATGTAAGTACGGGAAACACAGGTGAGTCCTTCTGAGTTTTCTCCTATCCTGGCTCTATGATCCGGATAACTGGCAGGCGATAGACCAATTTTGTAACGCTGCAATTGAACCCAGAACCCTCAAGGGCCGGATATTGACAATGAATTTATTCCATACCGATCGCTTAAATAGTTATCTTCCAAACAAAAATATCCACCCTTTAGTCCAAAATTAAATTACAAATATCTATAATAAAACAACCAAATAGTTCGTTCGTTGACTAATTGATCCAAGAATCAATTACCTCAATATTTATTATTGATGGTTTGAAGGCGGTGCGGAGTGTGTATATTAACCTGTTAACCTTTTTAATTACGCACCATATAACGGCGAACTCTTTCACTTGGACGTGTAAATACGTCACGCCCGGAGGACGTAATTTCATATTATTATTTTTTTTTATTTATGCTTAAAATAAACGAAAATACTATGAAATATATATTTTTTCGTTTATTTATATATAAAGCACAAAGGAAAATACAAAATTACAAACAAATAGAAAAGAATACCACCAACAAAATCTTCATTTCAGCTTCATTTGTATCCTTCCATTTTCGAACTCCATTTCTCATCACACAGTTCCTTTGGTAGCACACGATTTCCTTCAGTCCACGGCAGTGTGAATCAGCACATTCACTTTCCCCCTCACTCTAGCATCAGTGTACTTACTGCCCTCCAAATAAATCCATTTCCGATTCCCAATTCATCTCCTTTCTAAACATCAGACATCGTTTCCTTGTGGGCGGGGACTTTAATGCGAAGCAACAACATTGGGGGTCATGATCCACGAATACATGAGGACGTGCTTTGCTGTCTGCACTCACACGAAAACATTGCTCCGCTATCTCTTCTGACACACCAACCTATCGGCCATCATATCCCAACCGAAATCCAGATCTGCTTGACGCCATCTGACAGTGGAGGTACCTTTATTTTTTATTCATACATATGAGTTGTGAAGAATTCAGGGACCCCCCAAATAAACACCATTTATTCTGATATACTTAGATATATAATCTTTTTCTTCTACAATAGTTTAGGAACACTAAACTATTCACTCACGTGCTTCGATGACCTCTCCTCCGATCATATTCCTTTTATTCTAGCCATTTCCCTAAAACCTATCCACAAACTGCCTCCTCCTTCATTTATTAGGAGCCATGTTGATTGATACCACTTCCGCCAGCTTCTTACAGATTCCGTAGACCTCAAATTGTCTCTAAAAACATCCCAAGACCTAGTCGATGCATTCTTTCACTACTCTGTTCCAGAGGTCGGCTTGGGTGGCATCGTCACCCCACCGTCATCCAAAAATTAACAATCAAAAGACTTTATCTCAGCATCTCAAAGACCTAATCCAATCCAAACTGCCACCTTCTTTGCAAGTTTCGCACTCGAGAACAGTGTGGCAAAGATCCCGACAACCTGCTGATCGTCGCTCGTACAATGATCAATATGTGATTAGTAAAGCGGCATTTAGCATCCTCCAAGGCAGATTGCAATTTTATCATAATAAAGTTTGCTTATATATATATATATAAGTTAAGCTCCGGGCAGCATCAGTATCCAACCTTAATCCTCAAACGCTGGGATGTAAACATCCCGAATGTAAATATACAGGATTTTAGACTTGATTATAGTCTAGTTCTAACTTTCATGCGTGTTGTTTCTCAGTACGTTTTTTTTTTAATTCCAAAGCCGATAAACATTAACTTATATATTACCTTGCTACTCTACTGATTTCATCAAATTTTATTACCAATAATGGAACTCGAATAACTGAATATTTAAATTTGTTTAACAGGACTACCCTTCTTGGTTGGATTTAGGGGCATCAAATTGAACTTCCGCAAAACAAATCTCACAGTTATCTTTAAAATTCATGCCGAATGTTTTCAGATTTTTGAAATTAAGATTCAATAAATCCAAAACAAACATTACCCAACAACCATTAATCAGAACCTCTGTAGTATAGGGTTTGTAGTATTTTTCCTGTCGCCTTGTCAACAAGTGGAAACTCTCTTTGAAATCCTTCTGAAATAAAGGTCATGGGCCGTTGGGTATGGATTTCCTGTACAATTAGACAGCCACAGGAAATTAAACGTGTGTTGCTGGTTTTGGAAAATTGATAAAACATGAAAATTACATCTAATAACCTGATTGTAGAAAGAAAATCTCCAAATATCATCAAGTATTACACATTATTATCCATTACTATAATCATATCAAGCTACACAATGCTGATTATAGTGTCGTTTTTAAATATGATTAATCATAAGAGTTAATTAATACTCGTTTCAAAATTTAACATTTAATCCACTGTATGAAGGAGCGAGTGAATGAAAATTGGAAATATGGTATGAATGAGAACGTTTATCAAAATTACTTATTGCCTAATAAGATAGATAGTAATTTTATCACAATAAAAGTTTCTTATTTTCAATATTCTATATTTTATTAGCTATTATATATATAATGATAACTAAAAGAAAATGTAAACGCTTTTAGTATTATATTTCAAATTTTCAATCAACAAAACGCTTATGTCCAAAATACGTGGAACCTTTCATTGTCAATACATCAACTATAGTTCTGTTAGAAACAAATTGAAAGCATTTCAATGAAAATGTAGTTAACGATGGTCAAATTGAAAAACTCAACATCGTCAAGTTTGCTATTACAATACCCATCATAATTGGCTGATATTTCAAATTGTAAATGAGTAATATTTATCGGCTCCCTGTCACAATTCCTAGCACATGCTGCATGAGATAAAATCTTTTTTTGCTTCACGAATAAACTTTTTTTATGAAAACTTTAAAAAGTTATAATTATAAATATTCCCGCTAATCCGATTTTTTTTCACTAATCCGGATAATCACTTGTAATCACTAGTTCGGTGAGAATCTACTGTACTACTATACTATATTACTACTCATTATTGCTAAAAATGCGATGAACATTAAAATTCTAACTGACCTATGAATTCAAGAAGCTGGTACAATATTATTGTTATTATTATTACAGAAGTATTAGCAAACGATAATCAATAGGATATTTCAATGCCAAACTCAGAGACGCTCGCTTACATAGAAAATAGTTGGCTAAATTGGTTAGGATCTCTTTAGAGTATCTCCGTGTGTGGACCGCCCAAGAAATAAAAAAATCGTATGTTAAGACAAAATAGGACGTTATATTTACTTAATCAATACCGGCCACCAGACATTAAACCGTAGGGGGCGTGTTTGTCTACCTTTAGCCTGTAGGTGATAGACCAGAAAATGCTTGAGCTGCGCTAAGTACCAGCACACAGTGGAGTAAGAGTGGTAAAGTCCCCGGGATCCCCCACCTCCGCGGCTACATATAGGAGACCTCAGACAGCTGACACCAGTCGACTACATGATGTTGCTTGCTCTCTGCTTACTCCTGGCGGCCGCCACTTCGGCCCACAAGCACGCCAAGAGGTCCCCCTTCTACCCCCAGGGCTACTCACTCGTCGTACCCTACATACAGGTGAGTCTTTCAGTGTTTTCTCCTATCCTGACCCTGAGCACCACACAACTGGCAGGTAATAAATAGATAAATATTGTCACGGTTCGTTTGAACCCAGAACCCTCAAGGGTTAAAACCCCGATATTTACAATGAATTGATTCCATACCAATTACTTAATTTGGTGTTTAATATATTTTTTTTATTCCTAAATTTCATTCTTTTATTTATAAACGAAATGATGCACGTCGGGTGTAAAGATACGATATCGAGAGATAGTCCACGAACGTGCAAAGACCTCCTTCTTAATAGGATAAATTGTTAAATATTTATCAAATTATTTACTGAACTTCCACTGAAATTATTTTAAATAGTTGAAATCTTTGATATGTATCGCATAGAAACTGAATGTAGCTGTAAATTGATTATTTTATGTTGAAAACAAATTTGTTCATTTTCATGGTTTATGGGTTGGCTGATTAATTGAAAATTGAAACTGATAATGAACGCTCGAGCAATTTTGGATGACCGCAAATGTAGAATTATTATAAAAGATAAATTAAATTTGTTTAATAGGACTATCTTAGTGTGGTTGGATTTTGGGGCATCAAATTTAACTTCCAGCAAAACTTCATGTCTCCAGGCCGCAAATATCTTTAAAGTTTATATCTAAAGTTATAAGATTTTTGGAAGTGAGAATCAATAAATCCAAAACAAACATTACCCATCATGCATTAATCAGAACCTCTGTTGTCTAGGGTTTTTAGTATTTTTCCTGTAGTCTTCTAAACAAGTGGAACCTCTCTGCAAAATCCCTCTCAAATAAAGGTCATGGGCAGTTGGGTTTCCTGTACAATTAGACAGATCCATGAGATTAAACGTTGGTAAACAGATGAATCCCGAAAACTAGATCTACGACCTACTGACACCTTATTGTATTAAGAAAAGGTCCAAATATTATTAGTATTACATTTTATTATTCATTACTCAATCTGGAGAGTAAATAGATATTCGTTTCAAAATTTAACATTCAATATTTTAACATTCCAGCTTACCATACAGATTTTTATAAAAACTAATAATTTAATAATATATTTAATGATAACTGAAACAAAATGTAAATGCTTTTAGTGTCACATTTCAAATTCTGCGAGAGCATTAACAAAACGCAAAAAATCTGTTTGTTCAAAATGCCTGGGTCCTTTCAATGTCAATGCATCAACTATACGACGGTGTGTACGATTTTAGCTTTTATTTATTTTATTATCATCTTGATGTTGAGGCCGGAAACTTTTCAGACCACCTGTGTATCTCTGTTAAAAGACAAACTGAAATCATTTCAATAAAACTGCAGGTAACGATGGCCAAATTGAAAAACAGCATCGTCATTGTGCTATGGCAAGACGCATCATGATTGGCTGACATTTCAAATTGTAAAATCGGAGTAATCTGTATCGACTTCCTGTTGCAATACCTAGCACACGCTGCAAGAGATCAAATCAGCAACAATACAGGTCATACACTCCTTAGGCCAGCCTGAACTTTGCAGCCTGCCAGGTAACGATCTTTAATGTTCGTTCATTATATCATTTAGGTGCAGCTCATATGTAATCAACACAAAGTTTAAATCGGATTACACAAAGGCAATCATTCTTATAAACTAAAAAATAATAGAACAAAGGAGCGTAGTTTTAATGATCATTCATATAGTTTATTTAGTTTTTCAAAGCGTTTATATTCCGTCCTGAGCACCTTATTAAACAAAAACTAGGATTGTAATTCTAAATACTAGTTGATCCAAATAAAAGTGGTTCCTGTTATATGTATTATCTAACAGATTTGTTTTTGTCAGGCGTAAACTTTTTTTTTCTTCATCAACAAGAATGTCACACAAATCAGTATTTTAATTAGTAATTTGATACGCAATAACGTTTTCAATAGATCACGTTGTCATAATCAACCGCTAAGATGTGGTGACTGACCAACTAATTTTTAATATGTCGATCTTTACGTGGCCACCAATTAAATCATTCCAAATAAACGTTGAGGTGAAGTGTGAATCATCGCAAAAGCAAGGCCTGCTGCGAAAATCATGTCATTTTTGTCATGTCATTTTGAAACCTTTAAATTGATACCCTACCTTAATATAGCAGCAAAGTATTTATTTTTATTGACAAATAATTTATCAATGAGCGACCATTCATTATTTTTCATAGGGTTACTTTTATTTTTCATTCTGGAAAACAATCGTGCAAAATATAATCTCTCCATGTAAAATTGAGGGTAGCGAAAAAAATTGGGAACACAATATTGATGGAAGATTTAACGAGTCTACGTAATTACAATCGATTTCTGCACCAATACCCAGCTGAGTAGCACCGGGTCATTAAATCTGATACTCACGATTTTTAATGATTTGTATTATTTAAAAAACATAATAGACATTACATTTATTTATTCAGTATGTATGATAATTAAATAAATTTAATTTGATGCCCTAGTTAAAATTATAATACTTTTTAGTACCAATTGATTATTCAACGAATGACACTTAATCATGTCTAATGGAGAAGGTTTGTCCCATGCCTTACTTATATCAAATGGTACCTCCTTGTAAAACTCTAAACCTCTAGCTTAACAAAGATCAGGACTGTTCAGTTTTATAAACACTAACAAAACCTACAACAAATTCAAAAAGCTAATTTACCTACAAAACTAAACACTATTGAAGTCAGCTCGAACATAAATAAACACCATTTACATAGGCACCCAAAACTGTTTATGTTGGAGAATTTGGTTTAGAAGAAACCCTTTTTTCGTTCTGCGATGTGTCTCCAGTAAAAATATGGTTAATCAGGAGCGTAAATTGATATTGTTGGCAAAATCTCATGACTATCTATTACCTGATTATCGTAACTATCACCTGAAAGAGTTTTAGTGAATCGTCAGTCTGGCAAGGGCATGTCAGTCACTTTCGACAATACTATCGAATAGGAATTAAAGAAAAAAAATGGTTACCTACAAAGAGCTATATCGAAATGATAGTTATCGCATAAAAATGTGGAATTTTACCCCTGGGACATTCTCCAGTTCATTTACGTTCTAATACAAATAATTAGTTTATGAACATTATGATAGTAGAAACGTCAATATTATAGTTATTATAGTCGTCATATCACATTAGATTCTTCTCACTCACTTGTCATCAACTTCGAGTTCGTAAAAACAAAACGAATACAAGTCAAATTTGAATTATAACACAATTAAGGTTTTCGTTGCGGCTACGAAAAATGTTTTGTCGACATATTTAATGATTGTTTGTAGTAGTACTCACTAGACCCAGGGTAATTTACAATATCCGCATAACGGTTTTTAACAAAAATAAAATGTATTAACATACATTTGCAGGAATTTATCCAATTATCAGATACCGTTAAGTGAAAAAAAAATGATAATAGTATTCCAATTATTTTTTCAATTACAGCATTTTCTGATTATTTTCACCCTCTGTCATTTATCGTAGCGCAACTTTTTAAATTTTTTTTTTTTCGAATTTCCTCGAGGTCTTTGAAATTTTCACTGCTATTCACATAAGCTGGACCTCGAAACTCTCGTAATTTAGATGTTAGATAAGTTAAATTATTCTACACTAGCAGGTAACGAACTAAGAACTAAGGTAACGTTATATGACGCTATCTGTTCATAATGCTATGGCTTCTTGGAGTTTCCTTAACGTGTCCCATTTCGCTACTCCCACATCTTGTATGGTTGGCTTAAATACATATATGCTGTTAGATCATTGAATCACTGAAACATGCATTGAAATAACCGTTTAAAAAGTTTTTTTTTCGGAGAAACTCATCTCCCCTCCCGCCCTGACGTCAGTCTAAAAATGTATCCAAAACCTATGCTAGACAAATATTAAAATGCTCCTACAAATCAAAACTTAATATTATATATGAGGGTTGACAGAAGGCTTCGCTAAAATTGAAAAAAGTGAATGTAAAACGTATTTTAATAATGTCAATAGTAACTATCTTATAGGCGTATTTTTACGAATCTAATTTTTGATTTGAGTTTTTGCGCATGCGCTACCTTTTAGAACATCTCTGTACATCGCTCGTCATTCAAACACTATATACTACCGTCTATAGGCCATAGTTCAATTAAAAAATTGTTCCAGCAGGCAACTTGAGGGAGTTGGCCACGAGGGAGCCCTCAAGAGTGAGTAAATTGCTTATTATATTTAGAGTGAAGTGAGAAAAGTGATATCGGATTGAGTAGTCGGCCATTTGCAACGCCCTACTCGACGTTCACTAACGATCGTTCTCTGAGCCATTCGGTCTAGTGGCTCAGAGCCAAGACCCGTGACTCGCCACTGGGAGTTGTGAGCTTGAATCCCACGACGCTACGTACTTCTTTTCCGAATAAAAAACCGTTGTTATGATAAAATGAGATTTTATCAACAACTAATGTCTCAAAATAGGAAAAAAAGATCTAGATCGCTAGGTCCAACTCCAACACCGTCGCCTGTAAAGCGAAAACCAAGAAGGTCGAATAGGAACGTACAAATGACCTCCTCTGCAGCTAGTTCCATGGAGGAGATACCTCCACAGGCCAGCACATCCAAAAAAGAAACAGCCTTAGAGTCCCCTTTTTTCACGCAAACACCTTTGAGGCTTTGAAAAATATCCCAACAGAAGAAATGGAAGTCAACAAAACTCCAACACAGCCCAAACCACCTGCTCTTTTTGTACGCAACATTAGCAACTTCAAATTACTATGCTCACAAATGAGCAAAATTGTTGGTACCGGAAAATATACGTGCCTCAATCGCTCTCGGGATACAAAAATTTCCCCAGACACTCCCGATACTTATCGAGCGATTGTTAAATATTTAGATGAAACCAATGCAGACTACCACACCTACCAATTAAAGCAGGAACGATCACTCCGAGTGGTGATCAGAAATTTGCACCCGACCACACCAGCTGACGAAATAGAAGAAGAACTCTCAGCTCTCGGGTACAAGGTTCGCCAAATAACAAACGTGTTGCGCGAGGATAGGCAACAGGATAAAACAATAAAAACGGCATTGCCACTGTTCTTTGTTGATCTCGAGAGGACACCTGGAGTTGAGAAGATATACGACCTAACAAACCTGTACTACACTAGGGTACAGGTTGAAAAACCGTATCCCAATCGCGATATCGTCCAGTGCCATAACTGTCAGGCGTATGGGCATACAAAATCTTACTGCCACCACCCTCCCAGGTGTGTTAAGTGCAGTGGGCTGCACAAAACCGAATTGTGCAAAAAGCCCCTTAAATCACCTGCAGTATGCGTGCTTTGCCAGCAAGGACATCCAGCCAACTACAAGGGCTGCGAGGCATACAGAACGCTGAAGTCCAGGACAGAACAACGTCGACAGCCAGAAGAGAAAAAACTTGCAGCAAGAAGCGGCCCAGCCAGAAATTTGAGGCCTTTTGTCTCTTTTGCCGATGCCGTTTGTAACAGAGAGCAGTCACAGGCACCGCCCACTCCCTGTCCACAAGATCACCTTTCCCAGCATTCCATTCATCCCGTTAACCCTCAAGCTCAATCCCATCCTCAACCACACATCTCGCATATTCCTCCACCTTCAAGTTCTTCGGATCTTACTAGCCTATTAACCTCATTCCTTACAGAGTTCAGAACCCTAATTACCCCTCTCATTTCCCTTCTTACAAATCTTGTCTCCTACCTTATCCCCGTTAAACAAAATCCATAAGTGGATCCTTCCGACTCCTTATCCATTCTCCTTTGGAATGCGAATGGTGTTCGCACCCACACTAACGAACTGACAGCACTACTCCACGACAAAAACATCGACGTAGCTCTCATTACTGAAACAAGACTAACGAGTAAACGACCATTTACTGTTCGACAGTACAAGACTTATCGAACTGATCACCCAGATGGAACAGCTCATGCAGGTACCGCTGTCATTGTCCATAACTCCATATCCCACCACATAGTTCCTCTGGTGACACATGATTTCCTTCAATCCACTGCAGTGTCAATCACCACCTTCACTTTTCCCCTTACACTAGCATCAGTGTACTGCCCTCCCAATAAATCCATTTCCGACTCCCAATTCATCTCCTTTCTAGACTCCATAGGACATCGTTTCCTTGTGGGTGGGGACTTTAATGCGAAGCACCAACACTGGGGGTCAAGATCCACTAATACACGAGGACGTGCTTTGCTGTCTGCACTCACACGGAAACATTGCTCCACTATCACTCCTGACACAGCCACCTATTGGCCATCTGATCTCAACCGAAATCCTGATCTCCTTGACTTCTTTTTTTACAATAATTTAGGAACACTTAACTATTCACTCACGCGCCTCGATGACCTCTCCTCTGATCATAGTCCTTTATTATTAACCATTTCCCTAAGACCAATTCACAAACTGCCTCCTCCTTCATTTATTAGGGGCCCAGTTGACTGGGACCACTTCCGCCAGCTTCTTACGGAGTCCGTAAACCTCAAATTGTCCCTGAAAACATCCCAAGACCTAGACGATGCAGTGCATTCTTTCACTACTCTGGTCCAGAGGTCGGCTTGGGAGGCATCGTCACCCCATCGTCACCCAAAAATCCATAATCATAATCATTTACCTCAGCATCTCAAAGACCTAATCCAATCCAAACGCCGCTCCAGAACAGTGTGGCAAAGATCCCGACATCCTGCTGATCGCCGCTCGTACAATCAGTACTGCCGATTGGTAAAGCGGCGATTGGCATCCTTCCGTTCCGATTCTTTCAATTCCTACCTCTCCTCTCTGTCTATCAGGGATAACTCGTTGTGGAATGTAACCAAAAAAATCCTAAAGTATCAACCTGTTTCACATCCACTCCGTCGTGATGATGGGTCCTGGGCGGCTTCGGATGGGGATAGGTCGGAGGAATTTGCTCTGCATCTTACCCATACTTTCACACCTCACCTTTCTCACCAAAGCCATACTCACAGCACAACTGTGGAAGATTTCCTCACTTCACCTATTCCTCTCTCTCTTCCACCAAAAGCCGTTAATCCCTCTGAGGTCAAATACCTTCTGAAAAACTTACCTTACCGAAAATCCCCTGGATATGATCTCCTTACTCCTCAAATTCTCAAACAGCTTCCTCCTAAAGCCATAATCTTTTTAACCTATATATACAATTGCATTATCCGAACGACGCACTTTCCTCTCCTCTGGAAACATTCCATTATTGTCCTATTCGCCAAACCCGGTAAACCACCCAATGAAGCCTCATCTTACCGTCCAATTAGCCTACTCCCTATCCTCTCAAAAATATTTGAGAAACTCCTACTAAAACGTCTACTTCCAATTGTTGAATCCAAAAACCTTTTTCCCACACACCAGTTTGGTTTCCGCCAACGACATTCCACTGCTCAACAAGGCCTTCGCGTTGTTGATCACATCTCCTCAGCCCTTGAAACCAAACAGTATTGCACTGCTGCCCTTCTCGATATAGCTCAAGCTTTTGACAGGGTTTGGCACGCAGGTTTGCTCTACAAGCTCAAAAGATATTTACCACAGACCCTTTTCCTAATCCTACAGTCCTACCTTTCAAACCGCTTCTTCCAAGTCCGCTGTGGTTTAGAATACTCTAACTACTATCCCATAAGTGCAGGAGTTCCACAGGGCAGTGTCCTGGGCCCCATCCTCTATAACCTATACACCGCTGATGTCCCCTCTACTCCCAATACCTTCTTGGCCACATTTGCAGATGACACTGCAGTCTTGTCATCCCACCCAGACCCCGACATAGCATCCCATAACCTTCAAAAACACCTTGACGAGATCGAGTATTGGTGCAATCAATGGCGGATCAAAGTTAATGAAGCAAAATGCTCCCACATTACCTTCACCCTTTGTCGCAAGTCTTGTCCACTAGTTTATTTTAATTCTATTCCTCTCCCTGTATCCGAGACAGTACGGTACTTAGGCTTCCATCTTGACAAACGACTGACCTGGAACCCACATACGAGACTAAAAAGACAAGAACTAAACAGACGCTTTGGACAACTGTACAGACTACTTCAAAGGACATCCCATCTCTCAATAGAAAATAAACTACTAATCTACAAAGTTATACTTAAACCAATCTGGACATACGGAATAGAGCTATGGGGGACAGCAAAAAAGTCGAACATCAAGCGTATCCAATCCTTTCAATCAAAAGTCCTGAGAACAATAGTAAATGCCCCTTATTATGTCAGCAACAAAACCCTTCATAACGACCTTAACATACCCTACATTCTAGAACTCATCCCTTCCAAGTTTATGAAATTCCACAGTAGCCTTTCCAACCACCCTAATCCTGTAGCACAGTCATTGCACTGCGCCACTCATCCCTATAATCCTCCTCGGAGACTGAAACGGCAGTGGCCTCGTGACCTGCTATAAACGCGTGACAGTGGGAGTCCTGGCAATGGCCAGTTTCTCCAATCATGTCCTGAGCGTCTGTGGCTCTCGCGCTCTTGGTCAGCCTCCACTGGCTAGTATCCGGTGACGCGGCTGACGGAGGAGCGTGGGGGACTTCCCAAGACTCCGCTTTCTCTTCGCGGTGGATTTGGGGGGTCTCTGGGCTGTCTGTAAATATTGTATGAATGAGCGAGTGAATGATGAACTGTAAATATGGTATGAATGAGAGCATTTATCTTTATTACTTATTGCCTTATAAAAGGCAGATTGTAATTTTAGCACAATAAAGGATTATATATATATATATAATTTTTGATTTATAATTTTTATCCTTATTTTAAAATACTTCAGTCTGTCAAACCTTGGTCACTGAAAATCATTAATTTTTTTTGTTTTCCTCTTTACATATGAGCACCCCTTACAAAAAGTTCGTTCGTTTGAATAGATTAAATGTTGTCAACGACAATGGAGTATACACAATCATTATATAAAATAAGCAAAAAAGAAAAAACATTATGTTTACATATTAAAATTACACATCATGTAAGTAGTAAGCATTTGTTTAAAATTTAGTGAAATAATCTTTTTTTTTTTTTTTTAAGGAAACAATTGTTTACTTATTTTATTTGTACGAAAGTTTTTTTTCTGGTTGCATATATGTTGCCTGATGATGGAATTGTGCAGTATGAAATGTCGCAACTAAACTATGAATAAATGAAGAATTTCTATTTTTTGTATTTCTATTTAGTATTATTATATTTCATTTCTTTTTTTTTCCCTCCCCTGCAAGAGGTCGCTCTTTTGAATACATGCGATGCTTTGGAATCGTAAATAAGACACACAAAATAATAATAAAAACACAACTTCATAATAAAATTGAAAATTATTTATTATGAAAAAATTACTGCCTTATTAGGCAATAAGTAATTGTGATAAATATTCACCCCAGAGGCCTCCCAATTCCACATGGTTGTCACCTCCCTCGCATGCGAAAGAGGAAGTCTTAGGAAGTCCCCCACGCCCCTCCGTCAGCGTCGTCACCGTATACGATCCCAGAAATAAAAAAAATGATAATTAAAATGGAGGCTGACCAAGAGTGCGAGAGCCACAGACGCTCCGGACATGAGTGGAGAAACTGGCTATTGCCAGGACTCCCACTGTCACGTAATTATAGCCGTTTTAGTCTCCGAGGAGGATTATAGGGATGAGTGGAGCAGTGCAATGACTGTGCTACGGGATTTGGGTGGTTGATAGGTTACCATGGAATTTCATAAACTTGGAAGGGATGAGTTCAAGAATGTAGGGTATATTAAGATCGTTATGAAGGGTTTTGTTGCTTGCGTAATAAGGGGAATTTACTATTGTCCTCAGGACTTTTGATTGAAAGGATTGGATGCGCTTGATGTTCGACTTTTTTGCTGTCTACTACAAAAGATATTTATCCGATTAAAATACCGTGCTGGAAAATACGGGAAAAAAATTCTTGAGAGAACTTGAGTTAGGAGTAGTGAACTGATCCCTGAGCAGGTGTGGGCTGTTGAAAGCGCTTGATTTGAAGAAAAGCTTATGAAAGCAAAATAACACCGGTCTTATTTAAAAACCAAACCAATCTAAAAACTCTTTGTATAAAAAGTTATTTTTTTGCCTAATTGTACAAAACAAATTAGACGCAGTAGCGATATAAGAACAAATAACATTAACATTTGATGTGTTTTAAATCCATGTAACTGAAAGAACAGTTTGTAAGCGTGCAGATGATAATTTCCACCTTCCAGCTCAAAGAAGTTGTGGAAATAATTCTAGAGTAGGCGATAAGCCGCCAATTGGCAAGTTCTGCCCTCAAGGCCTCCGCTAATGGACGGGTTTTTTCCAACTGTTTCCAGACATGTCCGTGTCACTTCAAAAAAAAATCTAAGGCGGTCGTTTTGGTTGTTCTTTAGTAATTTATTTATAATATGAGAAATCCTTTAAGCCTACCGCATAAATTGAATGAAATACATTTTAAATATTATCTCTAGGTAAATCCTAAAATCCTTAACGACCATGCTATAGTGAAGATTTTCTGTAATGGATTTATAAGATAGCTTAAGATATGCAAAACTTTTAACGGATAAACTTAAGTCTATCTCCAAAACTCCATTAAATGGTTTTCATATCCTGATTTAAATTTCAATAAAGAAAACCTCTCAGACTGTTATTTAATTCTCAAAAAATTGATTCAATACTACATACTACTAAATACTAAATTATTTATTATATTGCAGTCTGTTTGTAATGGACAGTAACATTTTGTTTATGATTTTAAAAATAGATATATTGGTCCTAAGTACCCATTTCGTCTTTTAGAACTTTTAAAAAAGACTAAAATTGACGATGAAAAAATATTTCAAATAATTTATTAACGGTAGAATTTTTATGATTCTTATGAGACGGATTTAATTACTAAAATTCATTTTTAGAAATTTGTTTACACTGATTATTTTATTTCTCATGTTTTTCGCCTGACAAGTTCCATATTAACAGTCTTCAGTAAATATCATCTTTAGCTTAAGAAGAGATGATTATATAACATAATGAAATTATGTTAAGAGCTAAAATTGTCTGTTGTAATAACCAGTATTTGTTTAAAAATATTGTTACAATCTTCCTTACAGTTGAGTTTGAAGTGTTAGGGGATAAATTTTAAAACCGCATTGTTTTTTCAATAGTATAAATTTGGGGGGACCTTGTCAATAAAGAAAATGATAAATTAATAATGCATGAATAAATAAACCAGCCCTGGCCAGCAAAAAAAGAAACAATACATCGCATAAGAGAGATGGAATAAAATAATAATAACAAAAACATATGAGGTACCTCAAATTGAAAAATAATCCGATAAACCCTTTGTTTCATGGCTTGCTATTTCTCCATTTCCAGGTATTCTTCTACCTTCTACGCGTATTTTATTTTAGTCAGCAAGGCAGGTTATTGTTAACGTGATTAAATATGTCTATATATTTTTGTAACTGCTGTATTATTGAATAGAAATAGAATGGAAAAAAATTTTTATTCCGGATTAACATTAACGGAACATTAATGCTCAAATGACAAATTCACATCTGATAAATAAAAAAAACTATAACTTCATAATAAAAAAGTAAACAAAAACAAAATAGTAATGACAATGTAAAATAAAGTGCAAATTCTTATGATAATAATAATTATGAAATAAAAATTGTTTAACTGTTTTAAGGTGATAATGAAAAAGAAAAAATGCAGAAGTTTGACAGTAAATAAAATTATCATAAAAGAAAAAAAATGTATTGTTTGTTTTATATGTATAGTAAACAATCAAATAAAAACGATTTATACAAAAATAAAAGTTAGGAAATATATAATAAAAATGAATGAATCGTTCCCAGACTAACGAGCGTCTCTTTGGATGGTGAGAAGGTGTCGGAATAGAAGAGCATTGATGGTTCATCGGGATGAAGCATGTCGGATATTAGAAGGTAGACAATTCTAGAGGGTTGTAGAGCGAGCAAGGAAGGACCAATTTTGTAGCGTAAAAAATTAATTTTATAAGTTACTAAAGCTAAATGGTGCAGCCATTCGTCTTTAGGACTATAATAGGTCTATGGAATACAGGCCATGTTTAAGAATGGAAAAAATTCCCATAACAGCCGCATAAAAATAGATGTTTGCAATGATCACATACATGCAATCAAGAAACTGAAATGTCCGTACAAATTTCTAAAGATGTCATCTAGGGCATTCGTCAACAAGAAGCCACAACAGCACGAAGACAATCACAGGCCTAAATCAGCGGTGTAATTCCAACCTCACTGGGTTTCTAAGCGCGTGGGTAGGTTTCCAATTAGAACCAACTTAGCATATTGACGAACTAAGAGAGGACTGCGCACATGGGCTTTCTCAGATATCCTGTCCTAAAGGCCAACTTGTGCTGTAGCAAGAACCTTGTCGTCAATCTTTCTTCAAACGGAAGCAGGAAAAATTTCTTGAATATAGAAAATGCTTTCAGATATCGAATTAGGCTTTGAGCCCTATAGGCATAATTGATTAGAACAACCTTTGCTTGCCCACATCTCTTTATTATCTTTAAAATAATTCGAGCTTTCGTTGCTTTATGCTATCATCAGCTATCATCAGGTGCTCCATGTCAATATAGATATGTTCATAATGACTTCCATTATGTATATTATAGATTATAGATTCGCGATCAGGAGTTTCTTTCTCTCATAGACTTCCTGCAAGCCGGGCTTGAAAACTTCTCAGAACATTTCCACAGGATCTCTGGCATAAATAAATTTATTTTTCAATTGTTTTGACAAAATAAAATTTGGTCTCATAAACGCTTTGTTTTGCCATGATAAACGCTTAAATAAATTAAAGAAGACGCATAAATAAATTATGGGTATTTTTAGTGCTTACTAATACCAAATTATTGTGAAATATTTCGATCTACTTTTATTATATACATTGATAATATGTTTAAAAGTTGACACTCCTTCTACTTCAGGATATTTGAACTCGTTGTTTTGGTTTCTTTTTTTTTTTTACATTGTCTGCTCAAACGTTTGGTAGATGATTGAGGCGTACACATGTTACAAGAAATGTTAATGTTAAAGGGACATAAAAAACAGTTTTGAGCTACCAAAAATATGTTTTTATTTTTCACAATACAAATGAATTTGTCATTGATAACAATTAAACTACTTCTAACTGTGACGTACTACTATTCATGCTATTGGTGTTACTTGTTACTACCTTTCCTATAAAAATCTAAAAACTCGGTTTTCATGTCAACAGCAGTATATTTCTTTCAGTAACAGGCCTGAAAATTGTCAAAAAGTTCAGAAAGGTCCAGATTTAATAAACGGTTTTTTTTTTATTATTTAACAGACTAAACAAGCCCCAGGAGTCCGATTTAAACACTTCATTATAAAAAAAAACAGTGGTCATATAATCAGCTGGCCCTGAAAACCATTACCTTAAATTGTAAGTCTTTCATAAATGTTCCTAGAATAATCGTAACGTTTCCTGGCATATTATAATTGTTTTTAGAAACAAAAATTATTAATAGCGTATTTATGAAGAATAGCCCTCGGTCAGCTGACCACAATACGATCATAACCGCAATGCAAGACAATATAACTACATGTACACCGAGTTACACAAGACTCCTATTTTGAAAGCACTAACTTTATCTGATCCATGTTCCCCTTTTTGTTGGCTGTAAGAAAAGTTCTGGAACTAAATGTAATCCATAAAACTATAGGTCTCATAAACGCTTTGTTTTGCCATGATAAACGCTTAAATAAATTAAAGAAGACGCATAAATAAATTATGGGTATTTTTAGTGCTTACTAATACCAAATTATTGTGAAATATTTCGATCTACTTTTATTATATACATTGATAATATGTTTAAAAGTTGACACTCCTTCTACTTCAGGATATTTGAACTCGTTGTTTTGGTTTCTTTTTTTTTTTTACATTGTCTGCTCAAACGTTTGGTAGATGATTGAGGCGTACACATGTTACAAGAAATGTTAATGTTAAAGGGACATAAAAAACAGTTTTGAGCTACCAAAAATATGTTTTTATTTTTCACAATACAAATGAATTTGTCATTGATAACAATTAAACTACTTCTAACTGTGACGTACTACTATTCATGCTATTGGTGTTACTTGTTACTACCTTTCCTATAAAAATCTAAAAACTCGGTTTTCATGTCAACAGCAGTATATTTCTTTCAGTAACAGGCCTGAAAATTGTCAAAAAGTTCAGAAAGGTCCAGATTTAATAAACGGTTTTTTTTTTATTATTTAACAGACTAAACAAGCCCCAGGAGTCCGATTTAAACACTTCATTATAAAAAAAACAGTGGTCATATAATCAGCTGGCCCTGAAAACCATTACCTTAAATTGTAAGTCTTTCATAAATGTTCCTAGAATAATCGTAACGTTTCCTGGCATATTATAATTGTTTTTAGAAACAAAAATTATTAATAGCGTATTTATGAAGAATAGCCCTCGGTCAGCTGACCACAATACGATCATAACCGCAATGCAAGACAATATAACTACATGTACACCGAGTTACACAAGACTCCTATTTTGAAAGCACTAACTTTATTTGATCCATGTTCCCCTTTTTGTTGGCTGTAAGAAAAGTTCTGGAACTAAATGTAATCCATAAAACTATACGGGTGTTATATGGTATAAGTATTATGTAGACTACAAGAGATGAATGAAGAATTCAAATTTCGTATTTGACACTGTATAAATTCAAATTAAACAAATTCTGAAGACTTAACCACATTGAATTTCATTTTTATATAAGCCAGTCTTATTGTACCGGTGGTTGACAGTATCTAAAAAGATTTAAAGACTTATTATAAAATTTAGTGCGGGAAGACATACGTTATATATTCTTTAAAAAATATAATTTTTCTCGACTTGTGTGATACTGCAAAGAGCCAAAATTAATAAACCTTCTCCAAATGACAAATTTATTATATTTATAACTAAAAAAGAAATATTAAAGCTCTTTAATAAAATAAAAATTAAGGAAATTTTTATTTCTAATTTTGGCTATGTGGTGTTTGAGAAGTAGAAGAACGCAAACATGAACGCTTTTGAAAATTAAAATACGACACCGAAAATATGATGTTTCAAACAAGTTGGACTTTTATTTTTAATTATAATTTTTTTAATTTCTGGGATCGTATCCGGTGACGACGTAAAACGGAGGAGCATGGGGGACTTCCCAAGACTTCCTCTTTCGCATGCAAGGGAGGTGACAACCATGTGGATTTGGGAGGTCTCTGGGGTGTTTGTAAATACTGTATGAATAAGCGAGTGAATGAAAATCGTAAATATGGTATGAATGAGAACATCTAATACAATTGCTTGTTGCCTAATAAGGGAGATTGTAATTTCATCACAATAAAGAAGTTTCAATCCAATTTCTGGGATTTGGTCTACTTTCAAACAGGTTCAAGGCGAAAGTCTTTTGTTTTTTACATAAAAAATTACACAATTGATCTGAAACTTCAATTAAATATATACGATATATTTGTTAAAATACATTAAGGAGAAATATGAAAAAAACATTTTATACATGGAAAAAGTCAAACTCATTGTTGATAACTTTTGAGAACTTTAACTCACAGTATAAAAGCTATCGGAAATAACAATGACAGTAGCACAAAAAGAATCTGTTTGAATGGTAATTTTCAGTGACCAAGAAAAAAAAATCAAAATGAAGCAATCAAATTCAAAACTATCGAGTACTTTATCACAACTATTTAAGAAAACTTATTTTGTTGAAAAATTTTACTCTGTGAAAATTAAAACAAAATTAAATAATGAAAAAGTTGGCTACTGATCTATAAATTGTCCCACTTTCGATGGAAGTATCCCACTTTACATACATTAAGTACTAATATTAATTTGTTTTATTTTATTATTATTTTATATACTGACATAACTAATTACTGCCCTAAGAAAAAATACAGTGACGCTGAAACTCGAATCTCCGAGCAGGCATTGTACCATAAGAGCTATCCCAAATGGAACAACAGTGGGTTTGTCCACGGGTTCTGGTCAATATGATTTTCTTTGTCTGATAATTAATAATACTATAGGAATATTACAGGCTATAACAAGAAGTTATTATATTATTTTTTTCATATTAACATTTACCTTATACCTTTTTAATATTCATACGTCCATGGGATTAAGAAGTTAGTTGTGTCGACTGAACTGAATCTATTCTAGTGTTGAATTTTCCAGCTATTTCACAACTGAAATTTGTAAAAAGCAATATCTAAAGAAAGGAAATTTTAGTGTTATTTAATTAACTAGTAGTGGTTTTCACAGTGCTGTACAAAAGTCTGAGATGTCTGGACAGCCTGAAGTCAAAGAAGATTTTATAGCTGGAGGGTGATATTGAAGCAAAGGATTTTACTAAGGGTGGTCTCTTTTACTGTCACAGTTGTCTCACTGTAAATGAACAATTCCTAGGGCTATTTTAAAGCTAAAGTTATTCAGGGACTGAGGTTTTCCTTCCTCTACAAGTAGGTCCTAAGTAAAACTCAAGCCTTAACTTAAGCAAGTGCTAGTAGTTTTATCTCCTCATTGAAAAATTTATCAAAATTAAGCTATAAAACTGAATAAAATCATGAATTCCATTACTTCATTTATTTTTATTTCAACTTGTGAGTTTAGGCCGATTATTAACAGGTCTTAGAACATTACAAAGCTTCATGTTAAACTTGTTTCTTGCAGTAACTGAATGGTATTTGAAACTTGTGTCAGTTCTGATACATCAATATTGATGCTACATTTTCCCCTTCAAGGCTAATTGCTGTAAGCATACCACTAATGTATAAATTCTTAAACATTTTTCTTAAAAGGTTATGCACAGCTACTCGTTCACGTGTTCGCACACATGGTACCTAGAAGGTCAGTAATTTTAATATCATTTAAGCTTTCCTGTACAAGTATTAAATGTTTTAATGTAGAACGATATGCAATGACGGGGGCAATTGTTTTAGAAATATGACAGCAGCAGGAAAATTACAACTTCGATTTAATTACAAAGACTAAATATATAGTAAGATTAATAATAAAAAAAGAAATATGAAATGGAAGATAAAAATTTCTTGCCTAAGTGGTGTTATTTAATATAAATAGGAAAGGTATTTAAAAATGATGTATTTATATGTAAATAAAGTAAGTAGATAATCTAACTAAAATATACCAGTGGCAAAAAAATATGGATAAAACATAAAATATTTGTGTTAGTCTGATATTTTTAAGGAATCGTTATTGGAAAAAATAGGTAAGTTTAACTGTCTGTACTCTTAGCTTGTTTGTTTTTGCACACGCTTTCATTATTTCACGTACATAGTTTTTATTACTTTGTAGTTTTACGTTAGCAGCTAGCTTTATTGTAAACTATTTATTTAAACTGTATCTCGAAAGTTTTTGAAAATTAAGTCGCTCTTTTTGCCTCTATAAAGTATGTTTTAATTCAGTCGCTATATTTAAAATACTGGCGACTGAAACAAAACATATTTTGCGGTTACAAAAATCTGTGAGTGGCATTATTGCTGAAAACCCAAGCTTAATACTATCTACAGTATTTTTCATAGATTTTGTGGTCAAACCAAGTTTTCTTCTCTTCATCGTGCAGCTGGTGGTTCAAGTTTTTGTTTTTTGTTATAAGCCGTCTATATATTTTTATAGTCAAACATTTAAAAATTGAAGGGTTTGCTGCAAAAAGGAGGTAGCTCCATCCCATAGCTGTTGGGAGTTAGAAACACTTTCTTGTGTCAAAAAAAAACCTCTTTTATTTGGCACAAAAAGGATGCAGCTCCAATCGTAATATGTAAACACCATAATTGAAAGTAAGCAACAACAATATTTTTACATAACTTAAAATTTGAATTTTTTAAACGTTTTGTTTGGTTTCCCAACAAATGGAAAAATTGGAGCTACCTCCTTTTTGCAGCAAACCCTTCAATTAGAATTAAACCACAGCTGGAAGATGAAAAGAATATAAGAGTTAAAAAAAAACAACGTGAAACCGGTTTATACAACATCCCCATGGAAATAAAACTTATTCATGAAGGCTACAAGTTACTGTTGTGATGGAGATGTTATAATGTATAAACGTTGTGTTGTGTAACTGTTGTTTTTGTATATTTTCTTATCCTGTGAGTTCCGTGTTCCACTAACCCACTTCAGTATAATATCTACAACTTCAATTTTGGCAATATTTTCTTCATTATTTGATTTTTAATAAATTATTATTATATGAGGAGTCTGTAACTCGTTTAATTTAATAAACAGGCATTTATAATAGAGATTTGTGTTTTCTGTTTGCATTGCATTTAGATTACGCTATTGCTTTTATTGTTTCCTAGAAAATACAGCATTTTCTTTATATGTGCAAATGTACTTACAGGTCTGAGGATAAAATAATGGCGAATATTTTTTTTACCACCAAAACTCATAAAACCACACAGCCACTTACATTACGACTTACTGGTAGAATAGTATTCAACTGAAAGAAAAAAATAAGCCAATGGTGATGCACCAGGGTAAACACACAAACATGATACACTGCAAAAGGTACGGGCGCCAGATCACACTAATGGGTTTCGAGGGAATGAACTGGACTTTAAAAAGTCACTTAATTCACTAGGGGCTGGTCATCGCAACCCTTAGGTTGAATCCCAAACCATTAGGAACACTTAGAATATCTTTAACCGGTAAGAAATTAAATATATATGCAAATCCTTATGCACTAATTATACACAACTCCATCGATATAATAATAAAATTGAAGGGGAAATCACATTTACAACTTTTTCCTCAGGGAAAGGTATAATATATAAAAAAAAAAGATAATAATATACTATTTAACATAAAAATATCCCAATGCACAGTTGGTACAAGAGAAAATAATAGCAATTGAACCTTGGTCCCAAAAATAATCTACCGGTATACGCCACAAACAAAATAAGAGATACTAAATACATGCAGACAAAATTACTTCAATTACATACATAGACACTCTATTACAAATAAATATGTATTAGTATAGGTAATAACTAGACACTAAATACTCTGTAATTATAATTATCGAACAAGTGTTTGTGCTTACTCGTATATACTGTTTAACCATGTTCTGATTCTAATACAGAAACTGTTTACATCATTAAACTATTATATATAAAAAATAGTACGATGTGGAACAAATTTATCACCATCATTACACCCATATTAAATGCAAAAACTAGTAAATTAAAATCTTTTCCTTTTTAAACTGTACACATGTACTTAACTTAACCAACTATACTTAGTATTTACAAGACTTATCTACAACAGACAATTGTTTACAACAATATATTGTCCTCCCTAAAACTCTTTGCCATGAGATAGTTCTAAAAAAAATCCTCGTAGTTAGTCTGTCATCCACAGGGTTAACGGTGGACTAATCGCCATTTGGTGCCTGAGGGTGACAGACGGGGCTGTTGGTATCACTGGTAACGAAACTAAATTATACCGTCTCTTCCAATCTAAGGCCTCACTGTATTTAATTTTAATGACTTCTTTTTTAATTAAGCTTTCCTAACATAACAGTGCAATGTTTAAGCAGCAATAACACTTTCAAGCAAATAAACAGCAACCGATGCTGTCTTTTTATTTAAATTGATACATTAAATATCAAGTAATTTATTGTTTGGTGGTCTTTCATTACTTTTCATAGAATGCTTTTATTTTATTACATTCGGGACATCAAGAAAAGGTTTTTTTTTTAATTATTGACAGTTTTAATGTTTCTGTGATAATAGTCAAACGTATGATTAGCCTACAGGTGTAAATTTTTATTTTGATAACCAGTTCAATGTGTTAGCGAAAAGTTGGGTCATCGAATGAAAACTCTATGAATTCTATCAAACGGGACAGACACGCAGTTTATGGGCGAAAAACTCAATTTTTCTTAGCCTAATAAACGAAAAAGGGGTTATCGTGACAACATCCATTTAATGTAAAAATTAAATAGCCTTGATGTTTACTAGTAATTTTCTAGGTATTCAAAATGTTTTTCGTCACGTGTACGTTGTAAGTTTTATACATCCTCCATAATACATTAGCAATGTGGTTTTTTTTTACAATTAAATCAGTTCATGATTCAGGAAATGGAAAATAAAGTTTAACCTTACACCCAACCATTACATTACAACGAGACACATTTACTTGGTCCCGTAATGACAAATAATGAATAACCAAACAGGAACCAAATTAAAACGTATTGGACAACAGTGCTCGATGGTATAAATATTGTAATTCTAACAGCTTTTATCACAGATTACTAGTTAGCTTTATTTGTTTGTACAATGATTGTGATTGTTGGCAATGGTAATGGCCTAAATTAATTACTGTTACAGACTGATGTAGGCCCCTACGGATATTGGCAGCCCTATGAGGTAAGTGTGGCACTGATATTTCAAAAAACAAAGTTCGCTTAAAAATTCCATGGGAAAACCAAAGACATGAAGAATGAAGCTCACTCCGTATCTTTCCACGCTTTCCCTTCCCCCTACGTCTATTCGGTTTTCGTAGTGTTTTTTTTTCCGGATGTAATTATTCGTGTTAGCTCATTTAGTTATTTTACGTAATTAGGTGTGAATAAATCCACACTTCTCTCTGGTCTACCGGCAATTATTCAGAGCAACGGATTGCGTCAGAACAGGATTAAACTTTTCATTTTAATGTTTACTTTCAATTTTTTACGTCCTAGCCTAGCTTTCTTTATTAAAATATACTTGAAAATGTGGTATAGCAGCTGAAAATAAATTTTAAAAAACCGTACCAGCATAAAATAAATTGTTGCTAGATCAGAGGTAGTGCAGATATCGATATGGATAGACCTTCATCTTATTTATGTTTGAATTTTATTACGTTATCAACTCACCACAATGGTATTAAAACGTATATGTCTAGTTTAATTTCAATTCCAAAACCAAATACCTAGAAATCTCGAACGAATCGCTAGAAACACAAAAACTACTCAAGTTCATGAACCAATGAGCCATCTGTTCACTAAATTCATAAGGATTAACAAAATATTCTTCATGATTAAACATTTTATAATTACAAACTAAAAGCTAAAATATGTTGTAATTAAATATATGTATATATATATATACACATTTGAGTACTTATTTTCAAAACACATGTCAACATGTTCTAAAATAACAACGAAGAGATAAATCCTTTCTGAAGATTTATTATGTTAAGAATTAGAAAAATATTACTTTTGATTTTTAAAACATAATAATTATTCATTGACGAACTTGAAAATAAGTCCAAAATAGAACAAAATCAAATCGTATCATATGAGTAAATATTCTGAAATTCTACAGATTCCCAAATTATTTTTTAAGCGAATCAATTTAACTCACTAGAAAAGGTTGGCAACCGTTAGATAGCCTGATGAGACATAATCTGACACGGGAATATGACCCCTTTACTAATCTATAATTTGAAATTGTATATTTATTATTGCATGAATTGATTGTTTTAAAATGATTTATAAGTATCATTGAACACAGTACAATGAATATCATTAACTATTTTAAGAGTTATGATGATTTTTTGAGATGATTTGTATTATGATACAATAGGAATAATCAATGTAAATAGTCGAATCTATAGTTAATTTATCACAGATATAGAGCTGATCAGAACGGATGGAGCATAGATCATTGCACTGTCATCCCTGAGTAAAACTGGAACGTCAACACTTTCACTCGGATAACGATCTCATCTGACCTCCGTAGATCAAGTAGGCCATTTCGTAAATCACACAAGCGATCACTTATTCGAAATAAGAAAAATATTCTTCGTACTTTTTTAATATACATAATAACTAATAACGCCTAATCCTTCATGGTATGAATAATATTTTAGTCATTGTTAGGGAGCTTCATTAGCACATTGTTTTCCATGAATAAACTCCATTTACATGACGTGTACATCAATTGTATTTTGTCCGAGCACCGTGAGAGAGGCACTACTTTCATTTATATTAAATAACTAATAAATAATCTATGATTAAAGTATTTTTAAAAACGGAAAAATACCTTTAAAGATATTCCCTATCAGCTCTGGGGTTCAAAGTTCGGCAAATAACCAACGTTTTACGTGAGGACAGACAACAAAACGAATCCACCAAAACGGCATTACCGTTATTTTTTGTAGATCTCGAGCGGACACCTGGCGTGGAGAAAATTTATGAATTAACAACCCTGTATTACACAAGAATACAGGTCGAAAAACCTTACCCCAATAGAGACATCGTCCAATGCCATAATTGCCAGGCATATGGGCACACAAAATCGTATTGCCACCACCCTCCTAGGTGTGTAAAGTGTAGTGGGCAGCACAAAAGCGAATTGTGCAAAAAGCCCCTAAAATCGCCTGCTGTATGCGTGCTCTGCCAGCAAGACCATCCGGCCAACTACAAGGGCTGTGAGGCCTATAGAATCCTCAAGTCCAGGAGCGAGCAACGTCGCCGGCCGGAAGAAGAGAAGCCAGTAAGAGGTAGCTCAAGAAGCGCCCCCACCAGAAATTTGAGGCCTTCTGTCTCTTTTGCTGATGCCGTTCGGAACAGAGAGCAGTCACAGGCACTGCCCACTTCTCGTCCGCAAGTATCTCTTCCCCAGCATTCCGCTCATCCCGCCAACCAGCAAACCCAATCCCATCCTCAACCACACATCTCGCATATTCCTTCACCACCAAGCTCTTCAGATCTCACTAGCCTATTAACATCATTCCTTACAGAGTTCAGAACCCTAATTACCCCTCTCATTTCCCTTCTTACAAATCTTGTCTCCTACCTTATCCCCGTTAAACAAAATCCATAAGTGGATCCTTCTGACTCCTTATCCATTCTCCTTTGGAATGCCAATGGTGTTCGCACCCACACTAACGAACTGACAGCATTACTCCATGACAAAAACATCGACGTAGCTCTAATTACTGAAACAAGACTTACGAGCAAACGACCATTTACAGTTCGACAGTACCAGACTTATCGTACTGATCACCCAGATGGAACAGCTCATGCAGGTACCGCTGTCATTGTCCATAACTCCATATCCCACCACATAGTTCCTTTGGTATCACATGATTTCCTTCAATCCACTGCAGTGTCAATCACCACCTTCACTTTTCCTCTTACACTTGCATCAACGTACTGCCCTCCCAATAAATCCATTTCCGACTCCCAATTCATCTCCTTTCTAGACTCCATCGGACATCGTTTCCTTGTGGGTGGGGACTTTAATGCGAAGCACCAACACTGGGGGTCAAGATCCACAAATACACGAGGACGTGCTTTGCTGTCTGCACTCACACGGAAACATTGCTCCACTATCACTCCTGACACAGCCACCTATTGGCCATCAGATCCCAACCGAAATCCTGATCTCCTTGACTTCTTTTTTTACAATAGTTTAGGAACACTAAACTATTCACTCAAGCGCCTCGATGACCTTTCCTCCGATCATAGCCCTTTATTATTAACCATTTCCTTAAGACCAATTCACAAACTGCCTCCTCCTTCATTTATTAGGGGCCCAGTTGACTGGGACCACTTCCGTCAGCTTCTTACAGAGTCCGTAAACCTCAAATTATCCCTGAAAACATCCCAAGACCTAGACGATGCAGTGCATTCTTTCACTACTCTGGTCCAGAGGTCGGCTTGGGAGGCATCGTCACCCCATCGTCACACAAAAATCCACAATCATAATCGTTTACCTCAGCATCTCAAAGATCTAATCCAATCCAAACGCCGCTCCAGAACAGTGTGGCAAAGATCCCGGCATCCTATTGATCGTCGCACGTACAATCAGTACTGCCGATTGGTAAAGCGGCGATTGGCATCCTTCCGTTCCGATTCTTTCAATTCCTACCTCTCCTCTCTGTCCACCAGGGATAACTCCTTGTGGAACGTAACCAAAAAAATCCTAAAGTATCAACCTGTTTCACACCCACTCCGTCGTGATGATGGGTCCTGGGCGGCTTCGGATGGGGATAGGTCGGAGGAATTTGCTCTGCATCTTACCCATACTTTCACACCTCACCTTTCTCATCAAAGCCATACTCACAGCACAACTGTGGAAGATTTCCTCACTTCACCTATTCCTCTCTCTCTTCCACCAAAAGCCGTTAACCCCTCTGAGGTTAAATACCTTCTGAAAAACTTACCTTACCGAAAATCCCCTGGATATGATCTCCTTACTCCTCAAATTCTCAAACAACTTCCTCCTAAAGCCATAATCTTCCTAACCTACATATATAATTGCATAATCCGAACGACGCACTTTCCTCTCCTCTGGAAACACTCCATTATTGTCCTATTCGCCAAACCCGGTAAACCACCCAATGACGCCTCATCTTATCGTCCAATTAGCCTACTCCCTATCCTCTCAAAAATATTTGAGAAACTCCTACTAAAACGTCTACTTCCCATTGTTGAATCCAAAAACCTTTTTCCCACACACCAGTTTGGCTTCCGCCAACGACATTCCACTGCTCAACAAGGCCTTCGCGTTGTTGATCACATCTCCTCAGCCCTTGAAACCAAACAGTATTGCACTGCTGCCTTTCTTGATATAGCTCAAGCTTTTGACAGGGTTTGGCACGCAGGTTTGCTCTACAAGCTCAAAAGATATTTACCACAGACCCTTTTCCTAATCCTACAGTCCTACCTTTCAAACCGCTTCTTCCAAGTCCGCTGTGGTTTAGAATACTCTAACTACTATCCCATAAGTGCAGGAGTTCCACAGGGCAGTGTCCTGGGCCCCATCCTCTATAACCTATACACCGCTGATGTCCCCTCTACTCCCAATACCTTCTTGGCCACATTTGCAGATGACACTGCAGTCTTGTCATCCCATCCAGACCCCGACATAGCATCCCATAACCTTCAAAAACACCTTGACGAGATCGAGTATTGGTGCAATCAATGGCGGATCAAAGTTAATGAAGCAAAATGCTCCCACATTACCTTCACCCTTTGTCGCAAGTCTGGTCCACTAGTTTATTTTAATTCTATTCCTCTCCCTGTATCCGAGACAGTACGGTACTTAGGCTTCCATCTTGACAAACGACTGACCTGGAACCCACATACGAGACTAAAAAGACAAGAACTAAACAGACGCTTTGGACAACTGTACAGACTACTTCAAAGGACATCCCATCTCTCAATAGAAAATAAACTACTAATCTACAAAGTTATACTTAAACCAATCTGGACATACGGAATAGAGCTATGGGGGACAGCAAAAAAGTCTAACATCAAGCGTATCCAATCCTTTCAATCAAAAGTCCTGAGAACAATAGTAAATGCCCCTTATTATGTCAGCAACAAAACCCTTCATAACGACCTTAATATACCCTACATTCTAGAACTCATCCCTTCCAAGTTTACGAAATTCCACAGTAGCCTTTCCAACCACCCTAATCCTGTAGCACAGTCAATGCACTGCGCCACTCATCCCTATAATCCTCCTCGGAGACTGAAACGGCAGTGGCCTCGTGACCTGCTATAAACGCGTGACAGTGGGAGTCCTGGCAATGGCCAGTCTCTCCAATCATGTCCTGAGCGTCTGTGGCTCTCGCGCTCTTGGTCAGCATCGACTGGCTAGTATCCGGTGACGCGGCTGACGGAGGAGCCTGGGGGACTTCCCAAGACTCCGCTTTCTCTTTGCGGTGGATTTGGGGGGTCTCTGGGCTGTCTGTAAATATTGTATGAATGAGCGAGCGAATGATGAACTGTAAATATTGTATGAATGAGAGCATATATCTTAATTACTTATTGCCTTATAAAAGGCAGATTGTAAATATTGCACAATAAAGGATATTACATATAAAGATATTCCAAAAAAGCAATTTATTCCGTATTCTCTATAGAAGTCTGACAAGCATTTAATAAGCTACTGCTATATTTATATGCGATACACTTTATCGACAGTTTAGGAACTAGCGAAATAAATGGAAAAAGCGATAAGATGGTAGCTTTGCATTTTGCTCTGATAGAATTCATGTAAGGTGTAAAGAAAGGTTAAGCATCTGCAGAAATTTACGCCTAAGTACTTAATAGTCTGTGATCATTCAAGCTCACTATTTCCTAAATTGATTTATGGGATTAATTTGGGATTAAGTTTATTGTGTAGAATTCCATCCGTTTTACCAACATTTATTTATAATTTCCATGGGTTGACGTTTTTCTTTCTATCAATATTTTAAGTACATCTTCCTACTTTTCAGTATACGAGATAATTCAACAAATAAAATTAAGTATTTATAGTTATTATTAATACCGAATAGTTTTGTAGATTTTTTTTTTTTTTCAAAAACAGTTATGTTTATTATACGTGTGTCTGTCTCTCTATTTCACAATCACTTAATAATTTTTTAAGAGCCTACTGATCTTCTAGCAACTTCCCATTGGTTGAGCCCCGTTTCCACAGATGTTAGGCCTATGTTAGGTAGCCTCTTTAGCAGACTTTCAACAAGCATATATATATATATATATATATATATATATATATATATATATTGGATTGCTCGATATTGTATTGTAGCTCAATAAAAGACTAGCCTAGCCCTCCAATATAAACCTGAACCCGCTGTTAGATTGAACAGAATCGAACAGCATTGCAGCAGATGTGATCCCGATGGCTCCTATGTGGAGTAAATGAATATGATAAAAAATAAAATATCTGATAATAGAATCCACAAAGAAGCCATAAAAAATGAAACTTGGCAATGTGGATAAGAATGGCCCACGATTGAACCTGTGCCGTGATTAAGACAAGGTAAATATCATAGTGATGGAGGAGTGGCTCCTACCAACCGAGGCGGTTGCAGATCATCCTGCAGCAATGCTAAATAATAAAAACATTTAAATAACTAGACTTTTAGTCTTGTCATTGATGACGCACAACAGGGTTGTTCTTGGCCAGATGACTGGTAATATATATTCCCTTAAAAAAACTGTCCTTTCTTGATCTTAAATAGCATGAAAAAGCAAAGACAATACAAATGTCGCTATGTTCCATGGCTACAGATTTAGTTAGAAGTTTCTAGGAAAATGCTCAGGCTCACTTCATTTTCGTTTATATTTGAAATTATTTCATAGTTGAACGATTTATAAACAATTTCACCCGTCTATGACTACTGCGCAGTCAATATACTTACTATTTTAGTTCCAGTTTTTCCATTAAGCTACAAGGCCCTTACGTAAAACCACAGATAAGCTAAAAATAATACTAAAAAACATCACTAATCACGTGGGCATAACGAGCACATGCATATGAGATACAAGGAAGCAGTTAAACTAACATTATTTAATCGTCTCTAGGCTATCTGATAAAACAATAAAAGTATACATCGCATGAAATTAGTTATGGTCTAGTATTCATAAGTGATCACAGTTATGTGGCTTAATCACAGTTCAGGGAGAAGGCTGATCTGGGGGAGCCTGAAAGGCCGGTTGTGACATTTAACAGGCATATGCTACGCTTAACTGTTACGAAATAGGCTTCAATAAACTCCTGCTCTTTACGGCGATCCTTGCGCAAACGGTGCCCCATCTGCTTCTCATCTCCAGAATATAAATTATCTCATTCATACTGGATCTTCTAGTTCCATCTCCGAAAGAAATGTGATGGCATAAGGTTAAGATATTGTGGAAAAATCCACAATAACCTGATTTCGAAACGCTCCATCAAGAAAAAGTCACGTTTTTACCACTAGTTAACAAATTAATAGCATAAGCTGAGTAATTATGAGGCAAAACATGCAATGGTTAAATTTCGGTTGGTTTTTTTTCATTCGTAAAATATACATATTTAGAACAATTATAGCTACTACAAGGCAGTAGTGACGATCTAAAAATTCCAAGTCTGGTAGACTTCCTGTAATTGGCCTAGTCCTAATCAAATGGCTAAACTGGAAATGTAGCAGTTGACTCAAGAAATTCAAACTCAGACGAGCAATCATGCAAATATTTGCTCTAGTTTAACAAATAGAGAGCAAGTAAAACAAGTATCTTTACAAGTTAAGAAAGTACTGGACTTATAAAAAGTTTTGTTGCGCGTAATCCAAGAGACAGCCACTTAAGAACGACATCATCTGTTACAAGATGTGATAACTTTGACGAGAAATGCAGAAGGAATGAAGTAATTTCACCCACAGTCACCTAATGGCTGAAGTTCCTCCTCCAGAGCAATAGCTGTGCGGTAATACTACTTCCGTATAACAGTATGTGCAATATCAAATGTTTTTGAAGTGTTGAGTGATATTAGGAAGGAACTAAATAGATGGTTTATTTAGATTTATTAATAAATTTTTACAGGTGCAAAAATAATGAGTTTGTTATAGAAAAAAATTATTACAGATTTTGCTTATTCATTCAATGAAGTTGAGAAAATATTGAAAGAAAAAAAAATAAACGAAAGAAAATACTGAAACAAAAATAAAAAAGACTCCACACACTTATTTCAAACTATGATACTACTGAAGAAAAAATCGGGGGACCCCTCAGATTTTTTTTAATATATTCATTATAATTACATACACATTCTACAGAGGTGTTGATTCATATATATCTACATTTTTTAATAACCACACCAATTTTAAAGAAATTAATAATTTTTTTATAAGATTACTAGAAAAATTACAATTTGCTTATGCATCATTATTAATTAGGATGTAATAATTCATCCGTACTTATACACCATTCACATTCGTACCAACACTCAGAGAGAGCCACAGACGCACAGGACATGAGTGGATATGATAACCACATAAACTACCTATAATACCTACCCTGTTCCTCTTCTCCTGAACATTGTGCTTTGTCGGGGCAAACCTTCTTAGATCTTATAGAGTCAAATCAATAAGAGTAAAGCTGCCCACCGACTAGGACGCCAGTAAAGGTCAAAGACCACAGGTCCCCTCATATTATCTCTTTCTTGAAGCTCGCCGGACAGTGGCCGGGTTGTATTGACCCTGGCCCGCGGCAGTCGTCCTCTTCCCTTTGGGGGCACAATTCCCGACACCCTGCATAGCACAGTATCCGGTAATTAAAGGAAACAAAGATCCATCAGTGGTATAAAAACCCATCAGACGTCGCCAATTTTACTAACAGGAGGTTCACTAAAAAGTACCGAACTAGCCCCGGCCATCGCATTTGGAGGCCGCATACGTTTATCGAATCGATATTTTGTAATTATGTAGTAGACTGTATCACTGCACTTAACTTTTACATTACTTTCATATGAGTCGAGGTCATAAATAATGGTTTTTAGCCTTTAATTTACTGTTTGAATAAGGACAAGACATTATTTTAGGCGTGCCAGATCTCAAAAAACAATCCATGTGTGTTCCGCAACAGGGTAAGGTATTTACGCAATTTTAAGACATTGATTCGTTCAAAACATGGTGGATCGAATGCCACATTCTTCAAACTTTGACTTCCTTAAAGTCTGTTCTGTACTAAATCTGATACGTCTACAGTTTATTATTTAACGAAATATACTGTAGTTATATTTAATATACGACCTCCAAATCTTTCCGCTGTCATCAGTTAATTTAAAATTTAATTCGCGTAAGAGAAATGCCAACTGAAACACGATTTCTTCATGGACCAACACGTGAGTTTGAGAAAAACAGTTATGTATTTCTATATCGAATATTTGTCTATTTTTTTTTTTTTTTGAGTCAATAAACTTAATTTTAGTTTCTAAAATTAGGTAAACGTAATAAAGAGTGTATAATTGTGTATGAACAGTATCCAGATATGTTAGATGCTTATTAAATGATTTTGAAAAAAAACACTAGTTATTTTTCACCAAAAACACTTATTCTTTCACATATTTTTTTTCAATTTTTGTAACTATCGTCAACTAAAGTTTATGAAACATAATTAATGAGAACACTTGGATCCTTAATTCGATATCTTATTCCAATTCATATAAAAACTTTTTTTTCAGTACCTAGTAATTAATTAACTAAAGGTTAATCGTGTTTCTTAAAGATCTCTTATGAATTATACCATCATAAAAAATAGAAAATTCCAGTTTAAACAGGCAAATAGACAAACAGATAAATATTCGCACAGGACACGGGTGGAAACAAATGAGTTTCTGGGTTTGCAAAAAACAGCCACTCCTAAAAAAATCGGGTTGAATTTGTATTAAATTCGTGATTCCTTGTGTTTGCTCTCAAAATTATATTTTTTGGAGTATCCTTGAACTTCTTTTAGCATTACCGTTCTGAATAAGTATTTTTCATCGTAAAAAAATGGAACTTTAAATAATATATATATATATATTATATATATAGCTTGTAAGAAATGACTATGGAAATCTTAAAAGTTAGTGATTCCGAAAAAATGTGAAATACACCTTTAAAATTTCATCATTTTTAGTACCACACAACTTTGATAGTTTACACTTGATAGTTAATGTGATATATTTACGGGAAAAGTATCTGATTCCTTGTTCAAAGTAAAACCACTCCCTTCTGGCTTGGCAGCAATAGCATAGTAACTGTTAAACCGATTCTGAAACTACGCATGGAATATAACACTTAAAACGTTGTGCTAACAAATAGTTAATACTCCTTAATCATAAATACACTACAGCTAGGTCGCCCCATCTCAGCTTACGATCTTCATTAACAACGTTATCTTTGTGCACCTGATCTTGACAGTTCCTATTTCAAAACGTTCTCTCACTTCTGAAATGTGGTACTGGGCATACATGCAGTAGAAGGCATATCTAAGGGAGTGCGATGGGTCGTTACACATTTTTTGTAACCTATGACATATTTTTACGCTTAATTGTCAAAAAATAAAAACACGTGCGCGGTAAATTTGCAATTTGTGATGACTACATAAAGAAACGCCGTTTGGTGGTCAAATCATCTAGCGATACTTTCCATAGAAAAATTATTAACGGATAATATAAATATCGACAATGTCATCAAAGACTTTTCTCATAAAAAATCACGAAAAATACAAAACAATAAAATATAATCCAAAAACTTTTATTTTATTCGTTTCTCGAAAACCTCCGAAGGTTAGATTACTCAATAACTGTGCCATAAACGAAGTACTCACTTACTGACCAATTACTGAATTACTGACCTACGGCTGACTGGCATCCATGACCCGATATGAAGAAAACATTGCTAATATCCAAGTAGGATTCACAGGAAGTCTAATTAATAAACAACATGGTAGGGGTAGTAAATAATACAACAGCTGAGTACGGAGGTAATTTTCTTCATACGCTTGAAAAATTCCTAAAAGAAACAGCCTTGGAGGATTACAGCTAGGAATCATCGTGATCATATCACAGCATTGACCCTGGACTTAAATAGAAAATAACCCATATCTAGACACAATCAATTAGCAACAAGTATCAATACTTGTATGTGTAGTCGTTTGTGGGGTTGATTCAATAACACTGCAGCATTGATACTAGACCTCAATCTAAGTACCATTAAAAATTAAAAAGTACCGACATCCATTAAAAAATTAATTGATAGTTTCGTTAGTTGCCTGTATACTCGTGAATTACTTTGTATCGATACCACTTAAGTATTAAAACCAGAGCTCAATATAATTACCAATATCCAATTACTTTGTATCGATACGACTTAAGTATTGATACTAGCTCAATATAAAATCTAAATTAAGAATGGGTCTCTTAAAAATCCCAAAGCGGTGGTACAACAAAAATTTACAATTAATCTTTGAATATGAGGAAATACCACCGTAGATGCCCCTTTATCAAACTAGAGACCATAACAGAAAAGCCAAGTCTATACTGCAGTTGTAGATAAAGTGAATGTGACAAAAGTCACACTGAGCAATATTGTAAGTATCATAAGATATCATCAGGAGACAGTTATATCATGTTGCATAAGACAATATAATAGACAATCTTTCCTAATAACAATTACAATTTAACAAGCTACACATTGTATTTAGAATTGAGAAAGGAATAT